>JAYEPQ010000013.1:33442232-34102232 GCA_036321105.1 Dracaena cambodiana
TGGTGGGGACTCAATTTAGTTAATATTGTAAAAAAATATGTGTCGTGTGCATGTAAGTTTGACTAGAAGAGAGAGAAAGTAGAATGATTGGTTATAACCAATTTGATTCTGTTATTATATAGAAAATAGATAAATTATAAATAAATAAATAAATTTCTCCCATGGGCCTGTCACTAAAAATAAGTTTAGAGAGGACAAAATCGAGCCCACCAAAGGGGTGTAAATTCCAACCAAAAAGACGTCAAATAAGCCACCAAGATAGACAAGTTGAAGCGTATTTCGAATAAAATATAAAATAGACAATATAATTGAAGCAGACAGATGAAGCAGACAGATGAACATTAAGGATGTCTTAAAGCATGTAGATAGAATTATCATAGGCGAGAAAATTACCTATGATAATTTAGTTATTTACAATGTAAATCTATAGATGTACCAATTCAACTACAAATTAAAAGTGTAAGGAAATGATCGGAAAAACATATACATTGAGGTGATACGAAAATATATGGATGTGAAAAGTTTAAATAGAGACATATTGCTCAATAAGAATGAATGAAGAAGAATCATACACGTGATCGATTCTTTTTTATGTAGCCTACGCCAACTACTTGGAATAAAATTCTTAGTCGTTATTTATATAAATAGGTCTTATGTATAATCCGAGTTGACGATATGATTTTTTTTTTTTTAAATTTTTGTATGGATGTGTTCATATATTCAAAGAAATTTCTCTAAAAATTACTAATAAATTACTCTTTCCTATTTTTAGGGAAGAAAAGATAGATACCATCTCTAAAGTTAATTTTTCTGGGCAAGAATGTCGTAGAAATGAATACAACTGCATCATAGTGACAAAATAATTTGAGTACTTTAGAATTTTATTGAAAAAGAAAAAAATCTTCAAAAAAGAACTAGTATCTTATAATCATGCCAAAAAAAAAAAAGAGTTTTGCATAAAGGAAAATGATTTTCAGCTACACTTGTTAATACCAAGTCATCTCACAAAATCATTCAATCTTTTTCTTTATTTTTTTAAGTAACACATATCGTACAGAAGAAATTATACTATCGAACCGCGATGTTTGTTATTATTCGAAAACTTAGGGAAATTCTATTTACACACAATAATTTACTCTTAACACCCTGGTTGTTTTTTACACCTAACTCCCATTTTGAAATACCACCAATTTTCTCTCTGTATTTAATTTTTTTTTTCCAATTTTAACCCTCTTCTTTCTCTCTAGCTCCTTATGTCGTCCGATCCCAAGTTTTTCCAAAATTTTTCGAGTCGGGTATTATCCGACCCAAAAATCATTTGGTTGGGTATTAAAATATGACCAGCAGCCGACGTCTCCCTCACAAAAGAATTATAAGTAATAATAAATTGCAAACAAATATGCATAAAAAACTAAGAATAATTTTAAATTGTATCTTAGATTTGTCCTCTAATACCAATTACATATTGGAATTTTCCATTTGAATAAAAAAAACTCAAACTTCAAACCTTAATTTCACATGTCACGGTTAATTCGAAGAATTTAAAATTCTTTCAATTCATTTTAGGAATGTGAATGTAAAAAAATTAATAGTTTAAGAAATTAAATCAATGAATCTGTAGGAGATGTATTTTTTAAAAAATTAAATTCCACTAGAAAATATTTTTAGGGTTTTAGATAAATACAGAGGAGGAAGACGATGGGTTGCAGTTCTAAATTTTAATAAGTTTTAATTTAAAATTTAAAAGGGTAATTTAGTCAAAAAAATAAATGATAAACTTGTTATTATTTATAAATTTTAAAATCGTGCATGAAGAGTAAATGTCCGTATATAAATAGAATTTCCAAAAAACTCAGGATCTTTGAAATTTTGGTCATCAAAGGTTCAAAAATAGGCATGAAATTTGGCTGATATTCAAGGGAGCACCCAAATTGAATTTTGGCTCGCCAAACATTCCTTTCAATTGGCTAGAAAGTGATTTTTTTTTTTTTTTTTTTTGAAATTACAAGTGACTTCAGCTTTGATGCCACTTTCCTTGACTAATGTGCCCACAATCCGAAACAAAATGCACACCTCAAACAAGGCAGCTAATAATATTTTTCATTCTGTGTTTACTTTATTTTCTAAATTTTCAAATAATAACTCTTATAAAATTAAAGCCAACCAAAGCAGAACAAAGAAAAAAAAAAAGAAATTCAATTTACACGGCCCACTGTCTCCATACAGAAACCGAGAATCATGAAGATACACTGAATGTAGGGATTTTAGAAGGGGACCCGCATTGTCAGCCAGCCGCCTATAAATTTGTAATATTTGGATAGAAAATGATTTGTTAAGATTTATTATCTCGATATAAAGAGATAACATCATAAATAAGTGGACAAAAATCGGGCCATAGCTATAGTTGTAGCTATATGATTATATTTTTAAGGATTAATTACAGTTAGACCTTCTGTAGTATTGGAGGTGTATAACTTAACACCCCTGAAGTTTGAAACTCTCAAAAAATTCTCTGAACTTAGTTATTTTCACTCTCTTTTTTTTACTAAAGTGCACTCTTGTCTCTCAAATTCCTATTCTATCCTTTAATTAAAAAAAAAAAGAGATGATGTGTGCTGGTTAAAGGGAGGGATGATGATAGAATAGGAATTTGAGGGATAATAGTGCACTTTAATAAAAAATGAGAGTGAAAATAATTAAGTGTAAAGTGTTTTTTTAGAGTTTCAAACTTCATGGATGTTAAGTTATACAACCTCAATACTATAGGGGATCTGACTGTAATTAACCATATTTTTAATTGTTCAATTTGAAAAACTTTAGCTAAGGTGACATTTTGATTGTTTCTAATTTTTGTCTGCTTCTCTAGAGCATATAGAAGTTAGACACATGTGAGGCCTTTCTTGGATCAAGATTGATGAATTATTATTTACAATTTACAAAAGAAAATGAGTTATTGCACAATAGTTTTGCATTTATTTATTTTTTTTAAAGTAACAAAGCATCATATAATTTGTGTTTTCGTTTAATTTTAGAACCAAACACGATATACTCGTGATGCCTCAATAAACTCAATTTGTTTGTTGTTGTATATTCAATAAGATACTCGAGCTTTGGTTTCACAGACTCAAACACCCACCATAAATTTTTATAACATTATTTAAATTGAACTTGCAAATAAAAATAAATTTGGAATATTTAGAATCTCTCGTAAATGTAAATTGAAGATGGATTGTATAATTAGAGACAAGATTGATTTACTTTTTGCTTTTTCCAAGTTAAAGAATAGAAATTAGAGATAAAATATGAGAATAATGCAAATATATTGTAGCAGCCAAATCTCCAGCTCACGAAAAGCCCAAATTGACTATCAAGCCTATTTGTAGGGACTTGATAAGCCACGTCCAGGCAGCCCCAAGACCCTTGATGCACGAATCCTAATTGGATTCAAATTGCTCCCTCAATTAAAACCAAGTGATTTTGAATCCTGTGGTGATCCAACCACGAGAGCAGCGTGCAGGATGGTCAGCATGAGAGAAGAACGCTGCCAACCTATAAAGAACAAAATAGAGAGAGTCGCTGTTGTTTGCAGAGAGAGAAAAGAAAAAATGGCCACAGCGCTAAGTTTTTCCACGAAAACGTCGAAATCAAGAACATAGACTGGACAACGTCAATGTTGAGTTGACGTGTTCATCACCATGACAGCTGTCCCCGAGAAATGAGAAATTCTAAATGCGCCCCATGTTTTTTTTTTTACTGAGCCCACGTAAATTTAAATTTAAAAGGTAACTATTTTTTCTTAGTGAGCCCGTAAATTGTCCTCTCGCTTTTCTCTTCCTCCGACTTCTAACCCTCGCAGTTTCTCCTTGTCATCACTGTCCGTCGACCTCACTTTCATCTCCTCCCTCTAGCAGCAGCGGCAGCAGCATCTCCCCATGTTCGGAAATCCAATTCGGAATCCTAAGCTGAGAGAGAGAGAGAGCTCCGAGGTATTAGGATTTTTGCCGCATCAAGTCGACGATCACGACGAGCTAGTTTGCTGACAATTTCTTAGTGACAAAGAGATAGAGCTCACTAAGAAATTGGGGCTCACTAAAAAAAATCGAGTTAAGAGTTTTATTATCTAAGAAAATTTATGACAAATTTGTAATTATTTATCTTTTAGGTGATAAGACTCATTAAGAAAAACATGTTGCGCATTTAGAATTTCCCGTGAGAAATCAGTAATTAAAAAAAAAACTCTCCTTTTTATATTTTTATACTCTTAATCATTTGATAGATTTTCTGATGTTTTTCTCTCGTGGTTATTTTCAAAAGGGTTTTTCACGTAAAATTCAGTGTTTTTGTTCTTATTAACTTTTTATCTGTTACGAAGATTGTTTTGATTTGTTTATTATGTCTGCAGAATTGGTGGTCGAGTGAGTACCAAAGCCTAACAACCATTTTCATGTGGCTGATTTAAAAAAAAAATATATATCCAATTTTGAAAATAATTTGGACGTCCAACCCTTTTATTACCATCCGCACCTTTTTAAGGATCTTTAGAAGAAAAGACACGGGTTTTAGGATTCACTAACCGTCCTATTATATTCATATAAATCTATTCATTTGTTGGTGGAAAGACAAATAAACCATGTAACCCTTGTTTTTTAGCCCCAAAGAAACTAAAGAATCGTAGATAAAGAAATAATTGTTGGATCATGATTTTTTGCTATAAATATTATGTATTTTGTTATGGGTACAAGGAGTTTTTTAATTTTTTTTTTTTTCTTTTTTTGGCACTAACAACATACGTCCAGAAATCCTATGTAATGTAAGTAATATCTGAAATACATAATATAAAGGATTTGGAACATTATGCTTTTATTTAGAATAGACGGTGGGTGAAGCATCACACCTTTCATTAATTAATACAAGTGTATAGTTAGTGCATAAATATATCCCACTACAGAGTAGACAAATACTAATTGGAACATGCTACCAACAGTAAAGCATAGCATAGGGCTTCAACAAAAATTTAAAAATTAAAATGGGGTAGTTTCACGTTGTATGCACAAATAATGTCTGAACTTTTGCTAAGAAGGGTACTACTGCCAAGGCGATGGCAGAGACTCAAATCTGTAGGGCTTGTGGGCTTAAATTATCACAAATATTAATTATTGGGCATGCACCTCATATCCTCTACGGTTGCATTAGAAAAAATTGCTGGTTGCATTTGAAAAAATTTCAGCTTGGACAGATTCATGGGGTATGAACAGTTATTCTAAGAGTATTTAACTATTTACATGTCCTATTGCGCAATATTTTTAATATATGCACAATACTTTCCTATATGTGCTGATTATGCAGAGAGTGAAGAGAACAAGGTGAGCACAAAGGTAGTGTGGGACGAAAGTTTTCCTCAACTGACTTCTGAAGATTACAACAGAAAGAGTGTGTGCGGAGTCATGCAGGGTCATATGAAAAATTGTAACAGTTGAGGTTTGCTGTTGAGAAAAAAGCTTTTCATGTCCATATGTCGACCTACCCATGGCAGTGGGTATAACGAACACCTGATAAAGGTTATGGTTGTTTGTGTTCTGGGTACTACCAACAGATAAACCGCACATGCAAGAAGTTGTCATCTCCAGAAGGCAGCATGGATTCTTTTCGGTATCCATTTTTATTTAAGCCATGAGTGCAAATGTTTTCAGAAATTGGGGGATAATGTTGGAGGACCAAAAGCTGGGATGGGTTATCAACTTCAGCAAGTTTAACATATGCAACCACCAATATTGATTGTTGAAGCCCATACAAAAAATAGAATACAAATAAAATTAAGCTAAAGTTGCATTCGAAAGTACACTGTGTTGCAAAAATAGAACCCACAAAAATGTATCTAACCCCTTCAATATCTGAACGAGAGCATGTTACTTATTTTACCGGCAACTCATGGCATACAAATGAAATGACATTGGTGAAGGATTTATGTTACATGCAGGCTCCCTTGCCGCAACTTGAATTAAGAAAAGGGAAAAAGATAAATAAGCCTCGTAAAGATACAATACAGGCTCGTGAATCCTAATTACAAAATAGACCAATAATATTCACATATTCTAAATAAAAGATTCAGCTGAATCAACTAAATTTAGTAGAAACTTACAGAGGGAGGTCCGTAGGTAAGCGCTTTAGCCATCACTCCAGTTATCATCATCACCCCCGTCGTCGCTACCCACACATGCCTGAAAAATAATAAATATTAAGTTGCAATCTGAAAAATAAGGAAAGCTTCCATAATCCAATGTCATTCAAAATTAGCCTGCTCTAATTATCCTTACTATATATATATATATATATATAGAGAGAGAGAGAGAGAGAGAGAGAGAGAGTAAATAAAAAATTCACACTGACGGTGAAGAGAGTTCCTTCATTTATTTGTTAGCTTAAGTGGCCCCACGTGTAATGATTTTATTGGATCACTTAAGTGCTAGTGAAGAAACTCCTTTCACTGCCAATGAATTTCCTGTTTTTTCATATATATATATATATATATATATATATATATGAGAATAATAGAAGTGAACTGTCAACTTATGCAAGTTACCTAAGCTACAATTCATTTCCACTATCTCCAATAATTTTTTTAATTTTTTATTTTCGGATTATGATCTTCTAACCTAAGTTCACTCATACCCAATTTCTTGAGTTTTAGTTTTAATTTGGCCATCCATCAAGTTGATGCAAAATTAACGGTTTCCGATGAATATAACATTTTGTATTCATTTGCTGAAAAAGTAAACGAACTCCAAAATTTATGAAATTTGATCTTAAAAAAATTAGGGAGGTAAAGATTCTAATTCTAGGAAAAAATTGAAGAAAAATCGTTAAACTAGTATAATTTTACCGCTGGCTCACGTAAGATTTCCTGAATTGGCAGCTCACCTACAATAATCCCATGTGCATGTGTGTGCGTGTGCCTTTTCTTTTAGTGTCTTCTCCACTTATCAGAAATATAGGCATTTTCATATTATTTCACGCATGTAGATGCACATTCTTGTACATCCCTTGCAACCAAAAAAGGATACTGAAGTAATATTGAAATTCAGGCGATGGATACATATATGAGATCCAAAAGCCAGAATTTTGAAAAGCAAAAAAGGGGAAAAAAAAAATCATTTCTGATTTTTTATTGATCATTCAAATAATTTCAAAATATGAGAGAAAAGTAGCATGGGACTCGGATGACCTGACGAATAGCATTTGCCTTCTCCAAAATTGCAGCAACATTAATATTGGTAGGTTGCGACTCAAGAGGGGGCTTTGCTGTTGAGGTGCGCCTAAGGTTAAATGCCTGCAGATTCGGCAGCAAGAAAAAATAAGTATATATCAACTCAAAGTAGTAATACATGTATGCTTTCATAAACTCATTTAACAAAAAGAATTAGCTGGAAAGCATGTTACCACGTCGTTGGTCATATAAACTCAAACCACAAGACTAGTTAGAAATTAAGTCACGATCCATGTCTTGTTCCAACTAATGCAAGAGTACCAATGATCTAATATATAATAAGCACCAACATACATATTAATGCAAGAGTACTAATGATTTTCAAATAAATGAAACAAAATGTAGCACAGAGTTGATAGAAACATGTAACTGATAGCCGCTTGAATAGAACTCTAGATGATTGCATCATAACAGACAAATATTTGCTCTATTTATCTCTAGAAATGGTATTCTATAGTTGCTCTATTTATATCAGACCAGATGTATAATAAGGAAACTCATTCATGGTGTCATTCTATAATTGCTTTATTTATCTCAAAAAATGGCATTAGTGATATCCTTACGTTGCCAGTCTATATGTTCAGTAAGTTCATTACAACAAATTTCCTAGAAGCTACCAATAAGCAAAGCAGTGAACATTAGTTCATGTTTTCATTAATAGGCACAAAAAGAGTGATCAAAGATAGAAATTAAAAATCATAGAAACCCTAAGAGATTGCAAAGGGAAGAATAATAGGAAAATTTTATTCATAATGTTTTCATAAATTTATTACTTAAAGAGATCTCATCACATTCTTTCCAGTGATATTCTTCTGTTTTCAGTGTACACGCATTGAGTTCAGCATTATAAATTTCTAGAAAGCTGCCAATAAGAGAAACAGTGAACATTTGGATTTCAAGAGAAATATCCCCAGAGCAACTTGGTCTTTTTATCACCATTCTAAGTTAACGCTGTAGCCCCATCTGTTCTCCGCAGGTCGCTAGATAGTTTCCCATGATCCATCTTCGTTTATCTTAGGTCTTTAAGCAGGAATTTCATGTTAAGGCATCCCAAGGAAGAAAGTCAGCACAGCCAGGAGCTCACTAGGGAGAAAGTTGAAGATACCTGGTTCTTAATTTGATGAAGCAGTTCTTCCCGTTCATCCACTTCCTGACCATTAGCACCAGGAATTTTCGGTTCTGTGTGTCCATTTAATTTTTGCTGATCATGCTGCAGAAACAGATAAACAAAATGACGAGATTTTACAGTCCATTATTAATGCCCAGAATCCTGAACACAAAACCTTTAAGAACTAAAAATATCATTCAACTCAAGAAAGAATAATAGACCTCAATAACATTTTGGTTATATCATTTCTCAAAAGTAAATTTCAGCCAAGCAAAAATGTTAGCTGATCTTGATAGTTGAATTATTAAAATTTATGTTATATATTTTCCCACAAAAACCTGATAATTAAATTCAGTGATCCTCCGCACATTCAACTATCCACTAATTAAAATTTCAGGCAGGACCGTAGGATACCAACACTAACCTTTCTTTGCTGATTAACTTCTCCAACCCATAACAATTTCAGCACCTCCAACTCTCTAACAAGTAACAACCAATTTGTTCCTACTCCAACTGCTTTCTAGAGACGGTAAAAATTACCAAAATACTTCAGTAATTGACATGTATCCCATTTTTCCTTGTAGGGTTTCTTCCTCTACTTGAGTTTGGATTATAGTCTGAAGTTTTTGAGTTGAAAATATGAAAATGATCTTAAAGGTAGTGGGAATCAGCTAAAGCATTGGCTCATACAGATTAGAAAAATCCACTTAAAAACTTGGAAACAGGGCATATCTCAAAGTAAGCAAATAAAATAAGGCTTCTCTGAAACTTTACTGTAGACAAATTACATAGCTTGAGAAGCACTTAATACAAAACAATATCGATGGACGATTCACTATATACTGATAAGACCTCAATTCTAGTGTTAACAACATATTCATGTCCATCACCTCGAACCAACCTTCTCTGGGACCCTATATGTGCGTTAAGATTAGAAATGACTATTAATCTAGTATTAAAGAGTACTAATCCCTACTTGATTGTAGTTTGATGTCATAGATCAAAACACTTGATTATGGAGGTTGAATGGATCGAGCTCAAATTGCTAAATTCGATGATCTCAATATTGTCAACACAATAAGGAGGTGGAGGCCTTACTTGATCTTTTAACTATAATCAACTATCAAAAGAGCATGGTCCAAAACAAGAGCTACAACATCTATATTCTCATTAGGACCAATTTGTAAGGGTAAAGAGTTCAAGTAATTCACTATCTTGGCACAACTAGGCTTGCATAAGCATATCATTCTTAATCTTCTAGAAGACTTAAATTTGAATTAGAATTCTAGGTTCTAGCATCTTAGTTTCTCACTCTTCCTTTCTATTCCCATGTCTAATCTCATTTTTGTGGAGTTGAACACTCTTTTTCTACTTAGATACAATACGAGGAGAAAACTTGAGGTTGGAAGCATCTAGTCTGCTGTGTGGTACGTCTGATCGGGTGCAATTGACAGTAAACAATAGCATAAACAATTGCTCAGCAAAAATCGGTGCAATCATCCCAAAGGTTGAACAATATTGTTTGAAAATGGCAGATGCATGGTCAACTGGCGACAAAAAAATTGCTTGGACCAGATTCCTAAGAGGAGTCGAATGGTCAACCGATCAGGTCGAACAGCAAACTGCACAGAGGATTTCAGCCTTTTTTCTCCCAATTTTGGAATTTACTTTTTGACTCTTTCATCTCTACACGTACAACTTATACCCAATTGAGAGGTAATTTCTAAGTTTCAGTTTTATTATTCCTCAAGAGAGAAGATATCAAAGGTCCTACCTTCCAAATCTTCTCGAGTGCAATCTTGTCCAAGCCTACAGCTTTCATGATCCTGTGTTTCCAAGCTTTCGATCATCTTTAGCTTAGCTTGTACCAGGTTAGTGAGTTTATTTGTTCTTCTGTCTACTTGTGCTTGTAACTTCTAGATCTAGCTTTCACCTAAATTGAGGTTATCAATTTTGTAATCAATTTATAAAATCCACTATCTTTAGAAATGGTAAGTCTTGCAAACTTCAAAGGCAGTGGAGTTATCCAGTATTGTCGAAACTCTTAGGTGCATGTACTTCATTCTTCTAAATCTTTCTCTCGAATGATTCGTGAGAGAATGGACATTTGATTCGCTTGCATGTGAGATTCAAACCATAATTTATTCTCCAAAACCCTAATTTCTTCTCCAATTCTCCACAATAGCCCTCATTTCCCTTCCGTTCTACGTTAAATTGGTATCAGAGCTCAAATCCACTATCTTTTTCCATCTTTCTTTTATTTATTTTTTTTAGTTTTGAGAAAAAAAAAAGAAAAAGAAAAAAGTAGATAAAAAAAATCAGAAAAAAGATTAAAAAATATGAAAAAAAAAAACAAAAAGAAACACAGAGGAGAAAAAAAAATTAGTGAAAAGAAAGAAAGAAAAATAAAATCTGGAAAAAATTAGTAGAAAAAAGAGAGAAAAATTAAAAGAAATTAAGAAGATTTCAGCAACAATCTCAATAATAACGATCCATCATCTTTAAAAAGAATCAACAACAATCTCAACAACATCAACCATCTCAACAATAGCAATATCATCTCAACAACAGAAATTTCATAAAGAAACCTCTCTATCTACATCAACAATCACAGCGGCATCAACAAATTCAAGAGAGCCATATCTAATAGTTCTAAATCTGTTAAGAGTATTTTGATGATTTCGAGCCCATTTGAAGCCCTATTCGTATCGGATTCGAGTTATAATCGAGATATTGTAATTCTTTGCTATTTTCTGAACTTTTTTGTGTTATGAAAATTTAGAGTTAGTTTTTATTATGTTGATTTCAAATAAGTGGAGTGCGATATATATGATGCAGTCTCATATTTTCGTGGTTATCATGACCATAGTGGTTATAGAAATTGGGAGTCATCTGGAACAATTGTTCTGTTACTTTTCTTTGACTTTAAAGCAGAAATGCCATTACTCAATTGAAGTTGGTTGGATAAACTTTTACTTGGTACGTTAGCAACTATAAATTTCGTCCAGTTTGAAATCGGCTGCAACTTTTTCTACGCACAGGGTATGCTCCGCATCTTGTCCCTAGTTATCCACCAAATTTTTTTTAAGGCCAAATAGTATTCTAAGTGTGAAGAATACAAACACTCTATTCACTAGTGCCCTATCAAGTATTCGGCCTATGGAGAACTTTGATACTATGAATACCAGTGCCTTTCAAAAATTCCAGATACCGATATACCCTTTTCCATGAGTTTAAATGATGTTATAGTTGAGAGTCTTGAGACTGAATCCAACATAATTTGTCAAAGATCTAGAAATGGATGATCGGCTTTTTCTCGAAGAGCCATCTACAAAAGCAGTCAATAGCCATGTTTATGAGAACCTGAGGTCTAGCACATCTGTAATCTCACTTGCTCATCTACTACTTAAATGCAGTGAGAATACGATGACAGATGGTGCTTAACAAAGATTCTTATGGAATTATTATAGAGATATATGATAAAGTACAGGAATTCTTAACTGAAGATCGTGTTTTCCTTGCCTCTTTAGCTCCAATTCTAAATACTTCATTTTCTACAAATGCAACAGATTTCAATCTCTCTCCATACTTTTCGCAACTATTACTGTCGCCACCATGAGAATGTTAAATAATATACACTTGGCTACCAATTTGTTTGATTTTCTTATAACTAGTTTGGTAGAAAGGTTTGCTAAATCTCGGGATGATTGACCAACTTCATCTGGACTTGCATTATTTTCTTTTTACTGTCATTCAACAGTGATGTATATTTCCAAGCGATGAGACAAATAAAGATAAGATTTATCTAGATTAGAAAAAAGATAAAGATTGGATAAGAATGGACTAGAGATTTAGTAAGGATTTTAAAATATTTGCTTAGATTTATTTTTATTTTATTGCACTGGGATTTGCTATATATATCTCTTGTAGAACTCTAATTTGAATCACATGTGGATATTCACAAAATTGAGAGCATGTCTTTGTTCTTCTAAATCTTTCTCTTAAATAATTCGTGAGAGAGTGGGCATGTAATTTCCCGGGATGTTGAGAGGGCAACAGCAAGCCTTGTCGGCTTTTGAGGCACCCCTAAGTTATACCCTAAAACCCTAATTTTTCCCCAATTCTCCATCACAAACCCTAGTTTCACTTGTATTATGCATCAACAATGGTCGTACTCATCCATATCTCAATCATCCTCTAAGGGTCGAAGCTTAATGCTAGTGAGATTTGGACCAACACTTACTAAGAGATTTTACCACTACATTATATGCCACTTGTGCATTTTAGCTGTCAGTTACCAATTTATAGTGATAAAAAAGCGCCAAAAAGCGGTTTCTAAAGGGGAAGCAGGTCTACACCACTTCGCATTGGTCGAAGGTGGAAAGAAAATGTGGGATGCCCCCTTTAACTCATAAAACTGCTAATAAGCGGCGCAAAGCACTAAAAAGAGAGCCAAAGAGCTAAAAACCACCTAAAACTTGAGACCATGCTAAGTTGAGAAAATATATTATTGTATATAAACATTACGACTCGTAGAGATCAATAAAAAAAAATACATATTTATTTGTAGAAGTTTTTTCTCTACCATTATATATATATATATATATATATATATATATATATATATTACCGATTTTATGATTCTTTTTTTTACCACTATTGTGAGTGTATGTAAATATATACATACATATATACAAGTACACACACCATTCTGCTATAGAGATTGTGTTCTTCTAAGAAGAAATGCGTTTTTTATAACACGCATACATTATTCTTTCCATATATTATATATGCATAATTTTTCTTATTTTCACCTTGACAGTTTTTTCCGCTTAAGCCCCATTAAAGCTGAATAGGTGCCTCACTGCTTTGCTTTGCTTTCCGTTTTCAATAACCTTCCTGTTTATATATTGCTTGTCTTGTATTTTATGTTTTACCAGCTTACAACATTTCACCTTATTTTACCAGCTTATAAAATTTCACACTAGTTAGTTGTTTATGTTTTAAATTTGCTCACATTTTTGTTATATGCATTATTATGTGCTTGAATACTTACCTACTATACATTAACTAACATATCGATATGATACGCGCTACGATACATTGAAATCACGATACGAGATACATATCTTGATTTGTCTCATATAAAGTCTCCTTGCTTGACATTTCTCTCCTCCCACAAGACCACTATCTATGACTCCTCTAGCGATCAAGAAATTAACAACAATTTATTAAAATTATAATCTATATGCTTATTATGATTGTGAACTTATAATAATTTATGAGAATAAATGTGAATTTTTTTAAACTTATTAGGATAGGTTCTACTAGTTTTATAATATTTTTATATTCTTTAAAAAAATTTAAATATTTTTCTATCTATGAAATTATTGTATACAAATTTATATTTTATTGTAATTAGATAAATGCATAACCGTGGAACATGTGTTATGTGTTATTCTATTTGCATTCTAAACTAATGGAGGCAAAATATTTCGAAATGTGTATGATGCGGATCCGTATTCGGTTCCAGATTCATATTTTGATGAGTACAGATATACGTACCCAATCCATTTAATATGGATATTAATAGTGCTAATCATTATCCAACATATTTGAATAGACGGTCAAATAGCCAAATACACGGGAATACGTATGGAAACTTATAGAACAAGACCAATTTAAAATTCCTTAATGCTTTAGGAAGGACTTTCTCAGTGGCATATACATCAACAATTATATCAGTCTTATTCTTCCTTCAAAATAATTTTGATAACTAATACTATCCGAGTATCCAGATCGGATCTGATTACCTATTTGATTTTGTCAAATATGGATAATGAGATTTCAATATTCAAATAATATTCATGCTGGTATTCTAGAAGAAGAAACAAATATGAATGTGGTAGTACCAATATCCTCTTCATATCGCTCAAATTACATCCATAATCACATGTCATGATGGTTCACAACATTTGAACTATTAGGACCCAGAGGAAATAAAGTTTCAACACAAATGAAAACATAATTTCCAGGTGCTATTACAATGCAGCAGACATGGAATAGCTTTGGTGTAATATTAGTTAGATATAGTTTTATTATTATTGTTTTTTTCACCCTACCACTGTTGCAGCTGGTACTGTGTTGCAAAGCAGCAAACCTAGAAGAGTTATAGACACTGTGACGCAGGACGGAGGCTAAATTAGGGTTAGGGTTTTGAAACTAGGATTTTTCTAGAGGAATTGAGGAAGAAATGATAAATTGGGGAAAACTTTTGGGATTTGGGAATCCACCCAGGCCCACGCCCACTCTCCACGAATCCATGAGAAAAGATTTTTCCTCAGCGAATTCCACGCCAGAGATTTCTCAAGAAAATTTCTCAAAATATATTCATCTTTTCAATACTTCATACAACCCCTATATATAGGGAAACCCTAACAAACAGAATCTTAATAAAATCCAAACTCCTAATCAAATCAAATATCTAGTACAATCCAAATCCTAATCAAATCAAATCAAATCAAATCAAATCTAATCTAATCCCGATCTCCATCAATTCTCCCCGGCTTCAAAACATTCATCCCCTATGAATGTGGAGATAAGTAATGATAAATACATCCGGGTTGAACTGATCGGCATCCACGAAATATCCCAATTAGGCCATGGTGGTGGTCGAGAAACCATAGCTCGTGCATCATATCTGAATAAAAGTGGAGGGGGAACTGACTTCGTTAGTGAACTTGTATCGAACCACGGTAGATCTGGAAAGACACCTGAATGTGAAACGTATAATTTCTTCATAATTTCTGGAAGTAACCTCTCAGGGGGAACCAAAATTTGCACTTCATTATCAAGTACAAATTCCTGCAAAATATTATGTGGATATACAACAAATTTGTACTCATCATTGCAAATTGTTATCTGTCTAGAGATCTCATCATGCATAACATGCATATCAGGCAAATGCAATGCAACAGACTCAAGTGGTACAACTCCAAAAAATAGATATGTTGGTTCCCTAAGATGACATACATCAATCACCGCAAATGATATAACATCACTACACTGTGTGGGAATTTGATGAATCTCGAAAAGAAACTCCAAACGATCTCTAGAAAATAATATATTAGGATTAACCTGCCAAAATATGGAAATGATGCTAAAAAACTTACCGGTAGCAATATTAGTGTCAACTATTTTATACTCGGTCTCTTCATCTACATTTGACTCCAAAATTGAAGATCTAGTATCATATGGGGGTGCACTAGACTCTACCAAAACATTATGAGCATCAGTACTATCAGTAGTACTCTTTACAGTAGCATGGATATCAATAGGAATATGAATCTCAGTTGGTGGATATGTATTAGACTCTTGTGCCTAATTAATAATATTATCATTAAGCATAAAAGGAATAGGAGTATCGACAATAAGAATAGACATGTTCGATTCCAATTGTGATTCAACTAAAGTACTTTCCTTAGAAACATGAACCTCAATAACTTCTGAATCGTCAACGTGATTAGGGGGCATGATATGTATGGGTACACTCTTGAGGGGACACTCATAATCATAATGCCAAGATATGCGACACTTAGAACACTTGGTCATGGTACATTGAAAGGCAGAGTGTCCATATTTGTCGCATTTAGGGCACTGTGTTCTAACTTTTAGAGTGAATCTATTTTTCAATTTATCTAAAAGACGAGTCCTATAATACGTAGGAAGATACTGCTCAATAAGAATATATTTCATCTCTTCCCACGAGTTTATAGGATTCCTATAATGTTCCTCACGATCTATCTCTACTGAAATTCAAAAATTTTTGGCTTGTCCCACTATTCGTCTCCTAGCAAATTGAAATTTACGTTTGCTAGACTTTCATAACAGTCAAAGTAACATTCCATATTTACTAACCAATCAATAAAGTCGCGAGTGGAGGAATAACCATCAAATACAGGATCTTTATACCAGAATTTTTCATCTATTATTTCTCTAGCAGCACGCAGATCATAAATATAATGAGACTTATTTGATTCCGAATGGCGACTAGATTGTGTTGTAAAATGAGACATGCTTAATATACAGAATGGATCATGCAATGCAAATTAGTAAAGTATACAGATGATAGTGCAAAATCTAAAACTCAGACGACCCAAATGCATGCATTAAATTAATTTCTTCCAATAAATCAATTGCTCAATGCAAATGAATATGAGATCACTAGAGAGAAATAATTAACAATAAATCACAAATTATTGCAATCCAATAATATTTGCAAAGAATTTAGTAGTTGAAACTCAGTTCAAATTAAGTATCACCTGGAGGGATGAGTAGTTCACGTCCAAATGAACTTCGAATCACCACTTTTTTCCTTAACGGGTCTGCACTGTAAACGGGTCTGCACTGTAAACGGGTCTGCACTGCTGTACTGATCTGAACCAAAAGTAGAATGGATCTGGATCTGCAAGTCGGATCCGATTCAATGCAAACCCAAACTTTTCTAATAGGGTCTAAATAATTAGATCCAAATCAGAACCAAATCAAACCCAATAACAAATAAATCCAAAACCCAATAACTTTCTTCTCCTTTCTTTCTTTCTACAGGTGACTGTGGTTGAGGGGGGTTCACTGATCTTCTGTTGCGGCTGCTTGGGCGAGGATGAAGGCGGCGGAAGAAGGGGGAGGAGCTTGGGTCGGCGGGCGAACTGGTGGTGCCAGAGCGGTCTGTCGAGGGACTGGTGCCGGAGTCGGAGCGGGCCGCGAGGTTGGTGAGTTACTTCCACAACGAGGGGCGATGGGAGTCGAGTTTCGTGGTGATGGATGCGCAGTCGCCGGAGCTGGAGGTTGTGGCGGAGGTGCTGCTGTCTGCTGGTGTAAGGGAGTTGAGGGAGAGGGCGGTGGCGCCGAGGTGACGAGGGCGACGAGGGCGGCGGAGGACGGGGACCACGAGGCGGAGGTGCCGAAGCCGGACGGAGGTGGAACCGAAGCCGATGTGGAGAGGTCGGATTGGCTGGGCGAACCTGAGGTGTGGGCGGCGGGCTAGGAGGAGAGGGTGGAGTTGTGGGGAGGGGTCGGAGCAGAATAGGATTTTCGGGTTTTTTTTTTTTTTTTTTTTGGGGGGGGGGCTGTCGCGGGTAGAAACAAAGGAGAGGAAGAGGATGGAGTGGGTTTGGGGATGGAGAGAAATTTTGGTTGGAGATTTTTTTTTTCTCTTTTTTTTCTCGCTTCTTTTTTTTTCTTTTTTTTTCTCGCTTCTTTTTTTTTTTTTTCTCTTTTTCTTTTTCAGATCTGTTTTTTTTTTTTCAGATCTGTTTTTTTTTAAAATAAAAACTGAAATAAAATAAAAAAAAAGGATGGAGATGTGGAAGAAGAAGAGGGTGATGGAAAAGAAAATCTAGGCTCTGATACCAATTTGACGCAGGATGGAGGCTAAAGTAGGGTTAGGGTTTTGAAACTAGGATTTTTCTAGAGGAATTGGGGAAGAAATGATAAATTGGGGAAAACTTTTGGGATTTGGGAATCCACCCAGGCCCTCTCCACGAATCCACGAGGAAAGATTTTTACTCAGCGAATTCCACGCCAGAGATTTTTTAAGAAAATTTCTCAAAATATATTCATCTTTTCAATACTTCATACAACCCCTATATATAGGGAAAACCTAACAAACAGAATCTTAATAAAATCTAAACTCCTAATCAAATCAAATATCTAGTACAATCCAAATTCTAATCAAATCTAATCAAATCAAATCTAATCTAATCTAACCCTGATCTCCATCACACTGCCTGGTATCACATTTATTAGCCTATAGAAATGTTCAACAAATATCATTTCTTCTAATACCTCCCAACCTTCTAGAGAAAGTTTATATGGATTCAGAGTCACGACAGTAAAGAAAGAAAGGAAGAATAAAGTACGAAAATATGATGTATCATTCTTAGAAGTCCAGGTAGAGGTGACACGAGTCTAATGTTACCACATTTACAGTATAGTTCAGCATAGTTCGGTTTGTGGTATAGGTATAATGCGATATACTACTTTGAATAGAACGTGGTATGAAGGGGGTGGGTTGAACTGGATATATATTCAGCGTCTTGGTATACTTAAGAGCAATTTTAAGATTATTTCAATATACATGCATTATTACTTATGTACATCAATACATGTAAAAAAGAATAGATACTAAAACTCAATATATTAAAAAGCTCAATACATTAAAAAGCTCATTGAATCCATTGGTTATTGATTCTCTTTTTTTTTTATTTCTTGGATCGCCAATTTTGGTGATCCAGCTCGCAAATGTACATCAATCGGTATGCACAAACTGAATCGTGGTATGCGAGAACTAGAGGGATTCAGGTAACTCTGCACGAGTCCTTCACCCTACGGATTATGGCCAGTAAAGAGAGGAAGAAGGATGTAGGAAAATATAATGCATAATGACCGACGAATGTGTTGAAAAACTATGTTTGTTCATATTGTTGATGCTAAAGCATTCCAGTCGTCAACAAAAGTGCTAAATGTAAACTAACTATTAGTGTTCAATTGCTCATAACTATGCTTATTGCGAAGTGTTGATTTCTTTTTTCTTCGTTGTATAATAGACATTATATAGGAGTCGCTTCTGACCCATGCAAACCACAATGGAGGTGTCATAACACAGGTCATGACCTACACGAATATTTCAGTGTAAGAGAACTAATTTTCAAAGATGCATTTAATTATTTTTCCCCCAAATGCATACTTATTGGCATTGATATTATAAAAGTTGTTAAGCATATCTGTATCATGTTATGTAGTCCCCATAATATAATCCATTAGACATTGTTAATCACTCATCGAGTGTCAGCTTGGATATTGTAAGCCCTTCTACATAAAGTGTAGCTAATGCTATGACATGCATAAAGAATCTTCAAGTAGACCGTTGAAAGCTATATCCATGTTGTTAGTTTTACTCATCTCACTATTGGTAGCAATTGTATTTTAGACATGTTGATCTTGCTGCACTTGTCTTGTTATAATAAAATGGGTTTATTATTAGATGATTAGTTAGTTTAATTCCATTGATTGGGATTACCTGTGAGAACTTGTTCACTCTATTGTCACCGAATGTTATGATACATATTACTGGACCTTGTAGATTGAAATGTCACACTTGGCAGTTTATATTTTTTTATATTTGTGCTATTATTATAAATTATACATCTTAAGTATTTCAGTTTCCTCCGGAGGGACAAAGTCATCAATTTCAATGAACCACAGTCCTTGAGGCTAGGATTGGGAGTATGAGAATTAGGATCTTGTTGGATTTGAAAAATACAGGTAACATATCAACAATAGGAATAAAATGAATTGCAAACTAAGGTCTTTAAGCTCATAAATTATAACCTCACATAAGAAACCAATAATTTTTTAAAAATTGATCAAATTAAAGATTTATAAATAGATTGGTTTTAGAGAATCCATCATGACTTTTCCATTAGTCTTGATTATGAAGCAGTTTTAATGTAAATAATTAACATCATAAATTTGCAGGACACAATTACTTTACAATTTTGGTTTAAATCTTTAGTTGTCCCTTCTGCAAATGATGCTTAATTTCATTGCTAGACCATCTTATTTCCCGTGTCCCACATGCAAAAATACTTGTCAGATGGCGCATCCTACTTGGAGAGATTAAGTTTAGTTAGCATATCTTAGAACATATGGGTTTTAAGTTATACCTTGGTCCTGATTTGATGAAGCAGCTCTTTCCTTCCATCAAATTGCTTAATGTTAACACAATTATTTATAATTTCCTTGTGTCTGTTCAAATATTGTCCATCCTGTGGAAAAAAATTAACAAGATACAGAAAGATATTAGAGTACACTATTACATAATTCTAAACCTTAAAAAGAACATTGTCTTCAACAAAACATAGCATTAAATCTTTTTCCTGGTTTTTTTAAAGTGAAAGCATTCAGTTTGCCAGTCAGAGAGAAAAAAAGAACATAATTTTATATGAAAGTATTTGGCTTTGGCTGATCATGCTAAAACATATATTAAACAAAATGGTGTGCATGTCATCATGTCTCATAAAACCCAATGATGAACTGACAAACAGGTAGAACTGGATCTCTACACTTACAGATTTCTTGGTGGGACATGCCATTGTCTCTGGAAAGGGAGTTGGCCTTGGTATATGCGGTTCTTGTTGCTTGTGACCATTGGTTACTTGTGCCTGCAGAATATTGAAGTGCTCCACTATTTCAGCAACACTTGATTCCTTTTCTTCATCTTTATGAAAGGAGGACTTCGTCATCCTCCAGTGCATTGGAGGAAGAGGTGGAGGGGGTGGAAGTCCATTTTGGGATTGAGATGCAGAATCCTCAGGATCAAGTGCCAAGGAATCACATTTTTCTTTATCATGTTCAGATGTAAGAAAATCAATACCAGGAAGACCTACATAATTATCGTTTTGAAAATATAATATGCTATTCTCAGCTTCCAAGTTCCCAAATCCACTGGCTATATCAAATCCTTTAAAACTAGAAACAGAAGAACTTGATAATGACATCCTGCACAAACTTTCATACATCTCATGATCTTTTCCTCCGCTCATATCATTTTGCCCCCATGACTCGGAGTTTGAATCTGAACGAGGGCTGAGATGATCCTCTGAGGTACAAAGAGATCTATAGAAAGTATCATCATCAGTTTCTGAACCATTATCTTCCAATGGAACATTAGGCCCTGGAAGAAGCTGGAATGAAGGGAATGTCAAACATTCAATGTTATCACCACTGGCATATTCCAGTTTCAGTTTTGTGGTCTCCAAGCCATTCATAGGATGAAAAGAGATCTTCATATGTTCTAATGGAGGAGAAGAGTCTCCAGATATATGTGGACTTGATGAAATTGAATTCTTTGATGAGATGTCCTGTATATTGTCTATGTCTTCTGCATGACATGCCTCAGATACAACTCTAGTTTGTCCTTTCTGATTGTTTAAAAGAGAAGTGTCATGTGCCTTATCAATATCAGCATCCACATCTCCATACTGAGCTTGTGTAATTGATGGTTTCCTCTGAAGACGGTTGGCAAGTATTCTCTGTGCAAGAGCAGATATACTTGATGCAATATCCTTAGTGTTCTGGCTAGATTCATTGGGTTGCAACTCAACACTATTACAACTAGGCAACTCAGCTCCTCTACGTGCAGTGATATGAAATCCATTCTGGGCGTTGATGTCAGAGAGAAGTGGATCCTGAATTTTCTCCAGTTCACTTAAAGAGAGAGCATGAAGATGCCTTTGAGAATTTTGATTGGAAGGCATATTACATAGTTGATTATCCATGTAGGATGCTGATTGTTGATAGGGATCACTTTGTGGGACCATATTGTCACTTCTACCAAACTGTTGATCACCACTCACACTACTCTTATTAAAGGAGGAATCAGGCGATCCATCTGTTTTCTTAACAAAGATAGAGCTCCTTGATATAATTTCATTTGATGAGGAAACTGTCCCTTGGTGCAATTTAGTCACTTGTGAGCTGCTGGGATGATCATACCCGGAAACATTGGAATCAGATACAAAATCTTCGCTTGACACTTTCGTCGCAGCAAAATCTAGGGGTTTCGACGGCTCAAGTCCTAACAGGCCACCATTTGTCCAGAATTTGGGTTTAGGGATACTAGAATTAACAGAAGGTGAATCTGGAGACACATTGGCAGTAGTTGCAGGTCCCAATGCAATCGGTGAACTGCAGATACTCAACTCAGGAGGTTGGTCATACTGAAGACCTTCAAAGTTATGCATGGTTGAGATATCAACAGCATTACGTTCAGAAATCTCATTACCAGTGGAATTATCAGGATCTGGTACAGAGCCAATTAAATGAGGTGGCTGAACAGGTTTGAAGTTTTCTGAAAGCATTAAATTATAAGTATCTGGGGACTTGTCTTCATTCAAGGAATAGTGATATCCAGTAATAGTGTCAGCACCAGCGACATCAGAACTTGGAGATGTCATTTCTTCCATCTGTGATGTTCCAGACTCCATTTGTGGATAACTGAAGTTAGAAAATGACTGCACCTCACGTTTGGTTTGGCATTCAAAATCAGTTTCTGCTTCCGATTCGAGTGTATTAAGTGCATCCATATAGTTTTCAGTGTCAATGTTGACTTCCTCAAAGTGGTTCACACTGGATAAGGGTTCCTGTACTCTTGCTGCGAGGTTACTGCTCCCTCTGTCTACAGCTTCCAGTATAGCAGTTTCAGTTTCAATATTTGATTGTCCAGAACTCACAGGCTCTGCATATTTTGTACCATCCAAAAGTATATCATCACACGACCTTGGACTAGTGGGGTTCACTATCTCAGTTTTTTCATCCCACATAACAGAAGGTGATTTATGAGAACTTCCTGCATTTAGTGAAACACATGGAGAATCGTCGTACATACTGAGTCCATTTAGTTTATCATGTATATCAGATGCAAAGCTACCAGTTTGATTGATCTGAAACTTCGAAAGAGACAGCCTATCATGTTCTAGTTCATCAGGCCCCCCTGATGAATTTGTATCTGGGACTTGTTCTTCATAATACAACCTGGTCCTTGAACCCAAATATGCAGATCTACTTGTAAGCTCAGGTTTTAATTTCATATCGGATATAGGTATAGGCTCCATTGAGGAGTGCTGTCCCTCAGTGCTTCGAGATGCAAAACATGCGCTGCAAGATCAATCATCAGTCTCATTAATTGTTAAGGACCAAATTGATTAATTCTTAAACTTCCAGAAAACTAATATTATTTATTAGTAGAATGTTATCGATGATGTATAAATATAGAAAAATACCTGCTATTACGTCCAGAGTAGGATATACCATGTTGAACTTCTCCATTTCTAATTTGTGATCTCTTCCTCTGCACAACGTTGATTACCAAGAGATCTTTAGATTCTTGGGACATTTGATCACAGAGAGATGACAAAAGAAAAAGAATCCAGGTATTTATTAATGTTATTTAACTAAACCTCTTCTCAATTCTTTTTTTTTTAAAAAAAGGAAGATATGTTACTATATTGATCATCAACCTAATGGCATTGGTATAGAACATCGGAATCCCATTCTTCAAAAAGTGGTTGTCAATCCAACTAGGAATGGGAAAACCAAGTGTTGTGCATGCAATAAGATGGTGAGATCACGGACGTCAAGGTGGGATGGTTAAATTGAAATAATGCTTCCCAGTCTTACGACCATGAAATTGAATGGAAATTCTACAGAACAGGTGCAAGACCAACAATATTTTATGGCTCAGAATGTTGGGAAGAAGAGAAACAGCCAGAGGCTGTGCCAATGACTTGAGAATCATTTGAGATGATTGGGCAATGTATCTGCTTGTCAGGAGAAGTGATATGATTGTTAATGGCGTAATAGGTCTAAGCAACTTGGATGATGTTAATCATGTTATAGTTGTTGATTTAAATTGAGGCAACGGCCCTTCATAGGATTGAATGTCAAAAAGGATTTGTGTAGCAGATCATAGAAGTTTGAAATAAAGGCTCTGATGTTGCAGTTGTTATACGCCTATGCATGTTCACATAAATCCTATTAGTAATGAAATCTACTTTTAGATCACTGACTATGATACATAACAGCTAAAAGGTCTAGAAGCCAAATTAATAACAGTGACAACTTCTCTTGTTTATGAATCAAAACAGTACCACATGAAAAAATTTGGATATCAAGGTAGTTGGATCCAAGCTCATAGGTAATGAAGTGCATCAAAATCTCTATATATTTAAAGCGAATCACATTGCCTAGTAGCAAAGCTGATCCTAGGTGAACCTCTAGGCCCTAGATAACCTAAGCATTGCCTAGTGTCCAGGAAGCTTCCTGATGCTAACTGTTTAAACAAAGACTGAGATAAAGAAGGGAAGGAAGTGAAAGAAGATACAGAGATGAAGACAAAAGAAGGGGTGGGAAGTGTAACAATAACAAAATTTAAAATTGAAGAAGATGTGGAATAATATGAGGCTCAACAGGTAAAAGACGTTTAAGGCAGAAAAAGAAAAAAGGGGAAAAAAAAAAGAGTACAAGGAAAAAGGGAAAGAGAGAGAGAGAGATATCACTCTATAATTTTCTTTTTCCCGTTACTAGATAGAATCAGACACAAGTACAAATCTCTGAAGGACCACAAGTTATTAAGGGAATGATGTCCTCTTCAACTATGTAATAAACCTACTCTTGACTGATGCAATAAGAATATAACTGGAATACATAAATAAAAACCAGCGTTTAATATGTAAAAAAAAAAAAAAAAAAAAAAAACAACAACAACTAAGCCTTTTATCCCAAGTATTTGGGGTAGGCTACATGAACCAAAAAAAAAAAATCACGCCGGATCAATCACTTTGATATTCCTTCTCCATTCATTTCTATCAAGTAATATCTCCTTATTTAAACCTCTATACTCCATATCTTTGCGTATCACCTCTATCCATATTTTCTTCGGTCTTTCCTTCGTTCTTTTAACTTGTCCTACATTGATAAACTCCTCTCTTCGAACTAGTGCACTTGTAGGCCTACGTTGCACATGACCAAACCATCGTAAGCGATTTTCTCGCATCTTCTCATCGATAGGAGCTATACATATCTTAACACGAATATCTTCATTTCTCATTTTATCTCTCCTAGTGTTGCCGCACATCCAACGGAGCATGCGCATCTTTGCTACACTTATCTTCTGTGAATGACGTTTCTTTATAACCCAACATTCCGTGCCATATAATAAAACTGGCCTAATAGCAGTCCTATAAAATTTTCCTTTCAATCTTAACGGAATGTTACGGTCGCATAAAACTCCCGTTGCTCTCCTCCATTTCAACCAGCTAGCTTGTATCCTGTGGTTAACATCATTATCGATCTCTCCATCACTCTAAATAATAAAACCCAAATATCTAAATTGACTGCTCATTTATATTTTTTGCCTATCCAGTTTTACAGCATTATAGTCTATGCTCCGTCGTTTACTAAATTTACACTCCATATACTCTGTTTTAGATCTACTCAATTTAAAACCTCTATATTCTAATGCATACCTCCACAACTCTAACTTGACATTTACCCCTACTCTTGTCTCATCAACTAAGACAATATCATCAGCAAATAGCATACACCAAGGTATCTCATCCTGAATGGTTTTAGTAAGCTCATCCATCACTATAACAAATAAGAATGGGCTCAATACAGATCCTTAATGGATTCCAATTGTGATAGAAAAATCACTTGTTAAACCACCATACGTTCTGACATTGGCCACTACTCCATCATACATGTCCTTAATTATATCGATATACTTGATGGGAACTCTTTTCGTTATCAGTGTCCACCAAAATATCTCTCGTGGAATCTTACCATAGCTTTCTCTAAGTCAATAAATACCATATGCAAATCTCTATTTCTCTCTCAGAATCGCTCTATAAATTGACGAAGAAAATGAATAGCTTCCGTCGTCGATCGTCCCGGCATAAATCCAAACTGATTCTCCGATATTTTAACAGTTTGTCGCAATTTATATTCAATTAACCTTTCCCAAAGTCTCATAGTGTGACACATGAGTTTTATTTCCCGATAGTTAGAACAACTCTGAATATCGCCCTTATTCTTATACAGAGGTATTAGATTACTCTTCCTCCATTTATTTATCATTTTATTAATTTACCAAATCTTTTTAAAAACATCTGTCAGCCACCTCACACCAATTCCTCCTAAGTATCTCATACCTCTATAGAAATCTCATCTGGACCAACAGTTTTTCTTGATTTCATCCTCTTCAAAGCCTCTTTTACTTCAGAATCTTTAATTCTGCGCATAAAACTACGATTCATATCCTCACATTGAATAGTAAGATCTCTCAAATCTTGAGTAAAACTACCATTATATAATCTATCAAAATAATTTTTCCATCTTTTTTTAATCTCTTCGTCTCTAAAACCGTCTGATCCTCATGTTTAATACGCTTTACAATACATAAGTTTTTAGACTTTCTCTCTCATGTTCGAGCAATTATATATATATATATATATCATTTTTTGCCTCTTTATTATTCAACTTCTCATACATTTGTTTATATAATTTAGCTTTTGCATCCCGAACAGCTTTCTTAACCTCTTTCTTTACTAGTTTATACTTCTCAAAACTTATTCCATTATTATTATTATTATTATTATTATTATTATTCAAATTTCTATAAAGGTCTCGCTTAATCTTAATAGCATTTTTTTATCTCTTCATTCCACCATGATGTATCCTTACATGGTGGAGCACTACCCCACGACTCACCGAATATATGTTTAGCTATCTTTTTAATGCAACTATCTATTTTGTTCCATATTACATTAGGATCATTATGGTCCCTCCAATCTGCTTCTTGTACTACTCTATATACAAAACTTTTTGATTACCTTCTAATCGCCACCACTTAATATTAGGATCTAATTTACACTTAATCTTTCCAAGTTTCTGTCTAATCTGAATATCTAAAACTAAGAGTTTATGTTGGATAACTACACTCTCACCTGGCACTACCTTACAATCGATACAACTAGCTCTATCTACCCTCCTAATTAAAAAGAAATCTATTTGGCTTGCATTCGATCCACTTTTAAAAGTAACTAAGTGAGAAACTCTCTTTTTAAACCAAGTATTCGCTAAAATTAAATCATAAGACAAAGCAAAATTTAGAATTGAGTTACCTGCTTCATTTCTTTCTCCAAAACCAAATCCTCCATGTACACTATCAAACCATTACGACTACTTCCTACATGCCCATTGAGATCATCACCGATAAATAGTTTTTCTCTAGCGGGTATTTCTTATACTATCTCATCTAAATCCTCCCAAAATTGATATTTACTGAATTCATCAAGTTCTACTTGTGGTGCATACGCGCTAATGGCATTAAAAATCTCTCCGTTTAAAATAAATTTAACTAATAAAATTCTATCCCCTTCCTCCTAACCCCCACTACATCTCTAAGTAATTACTTATCTATGATTATACCTACCCCATTACGATTTCTATCATTACCCGTATACCAAAGTTTACAACCCTAAGGTTCTATGACTTTAGATTTTTCACCTACCCACTTAGTCTCCTGCATGCACAAAATATTAACTCTCCTTCTAATCATAACATCAATTAATTCTGCTAATCTACCTGTAAGAGAACCTATATTTCATGATGCCAACCGAAATTTATATTTATGAGCTAACTTTTTTACCCCCACCTGCTCATTAAGATGTAGAAACCCTCTTATATTTGACACCACATCCGAGCGCCGATGTGGTGCGTCGCTTCTGGGCGACGACCTAACAACCCTCACACATTTTTCACTACACCCGGGCTCCGATATAGCGCGTCGCTCAATAGAGAACGCCCCAACGAAATTCATATTTTGGCTTATGTTATAATATGTGACAATATTTTATGTTGGCTGTAACTGTCCTACCACAACCCTCTTTAAGCATATAGTAGCCAAATGACCCCAAAAAGAAAGCTTTGTTGCAAACTAGAGGCACACAGGATAGTACCAAATTGTTCTTATATCACTTATTACAAATTAGAGGCACACAAGATAATACCAAATTACTCAAATATCACTTGTCACGAATCAGAGATGCACAAGAATATACCAAATTGCTCTGACACCACTTGTTGTGCAGTGCGGAAGTGAATAGATTAGGATTAGGGTTAAGATCCATCAAACTAGAACTAAGATAATCAAATAAAACATAAAAATAAGGAAAACAAAGAAAATTTACTTCACACTAGAGAACACAAGATTTAACGTGGTTCAAAATAAGTCCAACGTCCACGGACAACCAACCAATCAAACCTTCACTATTTGATGATGATTACAAAGATTATAAACTCTTGGATCTCATAAATTGAAATTCTTTTAAAGATGGCTCTCAAATCTCCCAAATGGTTTCCTCTTGTGTTTCTAATGCAAAAGCACTCTTAATTTCATGCCTAATGCCATGCCAATGCCATACCCTAGGTTACATAACATATATTTATAGCCCTAAGTCCAAATATAAGTTTTTAAAGAAATCCAATTGGATATCTAATTAAACACATGTTTTATCTTAATCCAAATATGATTTAGATTCACCTTAGATTCTGATTAAACCAAGCTAATGAATACCATTAGGGGTCACCAACTAATCGTAATTCCAATCACGAGTTCAATAGCACATGAACTCTAAAATGAGTCAAAACTTCAACAAGCTTATATTTGCCTATGCAATCTAGGCTTCTGAGGGATCCAGCCAACTCTCCTAGTTGTATCCAGGCATCATGTACCAAACCTTGTAACTATCCAAGTGCCTGGCCGAGGCCACCGAGGAGCCAAGCTGTCTATGACACAAGTGCATAGATCTAATTTTACTTGTCAATAGAATCATTACTTTTCGGTCACTTTCATGAGCTCCCAACGTGAACAGAACCCCTAAGAAGCACTAAGATCCATTTATATCAAACATTATATGCTCCTTAATAAATTATTACCAAGTTGTACTCGGCTACCAAACACGTATTTTAAAAATTAAATGCAATAAGAATCAAGTTATTGGTTGTATTTTAAATAATTCCAGTTGTAATTGGTCTCCAGTCAGTAGAACTGTAGATATCATGCATTTGCTTGAAACTGTGCCACACCATTTATATAGAAAATGAGAAAAACAATTCAATTTCTTAAGAGAAAATAGGCCTTAGTCATTGATGTCTAACTCCGCCAGTATTGTGCTTAAAAATTTATCCTTTCACTGCTTGTCCCAAGCCAGGATAAAGACGGAGGGTTGTGATAGGCCGGTGACAGCCAACGTAAAATATTATCACATATTATGATATGAGCCAAAATATGAATTTCGTTGGGGTGTTCCCTATTGAGCGACGCGCTACATCGGAACCCGGGTGTAATGAAAAATGTGTGAGGGTTGTTAGGTCGCCCAGAAGCGACGCGCCATGTCGGCGCTCGGATGCGGTGTCAAATATAAAAACGTTCTCACATTTTAATGAGCGGGTAAGGGTAAAAAAGTTAGCTCATAAACATAAATACATATTTTGGTTGGCATCGTGAAATATAAATTCCCTTACAGGTAAATTAACAGAATTAGCTGATGGTATGATTAAAAGGGGAGTTAATATTTTGTGCGTTGAGAAGACTAAGTGGGTAGGTGAGAAATGTAAAGTCATAGAGCCTTGGGGTTATAAACTTTGATATACAGATAGATATAGAAATCGTAATGGGATAGGTATGATCATAAATAAGTAATTACTTGGTAATATAGTAAAGATTAGGAGGAAGGTGATAAAATTTTATTAATTAAACTTATTTTAGATAGAGAGATTTTTAATATTATTAGTGCCTATGCACCACAAGTAGGACTTGATGAATCCAGTAAATATTAATTTTGGGAGGATCTAGATGAGATAGTATAAAAAATACCCGCTAGGAAAAAAACCATTTATTGGTGGTGATCTCAATGGGCATGTAGGAACTAATCGTAATAGGTTTGATAGTGTACATAGAGGATTTAATTTTGGAGAAAAAATAAAGCAGGTAATTCAATTCTATATTTTGCTTTGTCTTATGATTTGATTTTAGTGTATACTTGGTCTAAAAAGAGAGTTTCTCACTTAATTACTTTTAAAAGTATATCGAATGCAAACCAAATATATTTTTTTTTTAATTAGGAGGGTAAATAGAGCTAGTTGTATTGATTGTAAGGTAGTGCCAGGTGAGAGTGTAGTTACCCAATATAAACTCTTAGTTTTAAATATTCAGATTAGAAAGAGACTTAGAAAGATTAAGTATAAGTTAAATTCTAAGATTAAGTGGTGACGATTAGAAGATAATCAAAAAGATTTTGTAGATAGAGTAATACAAGAAGCAGATTGGAGGGACCACGATGATCCTAATGTAACATGGAACAAAATGGCTAGTTGCATTTAAAGAATAGCTAAACATATATTTGGTGAGTCGAGAGACGGTGCTCCACCATGTAAGGATACATCATGGCGGAATGAAGAGGTAAAAAATGCTATTAAGATCAAGCGAGAGATTTATAGAGATTTGAAGAAGAATAATAATAATGATGGAATAAGTTTTAAGAAGTATAAATTAGCGAAGAAGGAGGCTAAGAAAGCTATTCGGGATGTAAAAACTAAATTATATAAATAAGTGTATGAGAAGTTGGACAATAAAGAGGCAGAAAAGGATATATATAGAATTGCTCGAATAAAAGAGAGAGTCTGGAGACTTATCTATGGTAACTGTATTAAAAATGATGATAAGACGGTTTTAATTCGAGACGAAGAGTTTAAAGAAAGATGGAAAGATTATTTTGATAGATTATATAATAGTAGTTTTACTCAAAATTTGGGAGATCTTACTATTCAATGTGAGAATATGGATCGTAGTTTTATGCGCAGAATCAAAGAGTATGAAATAAAAGAGGTTTTGAAGAGAATGAAATTAAGAAAAACTATTGATCCAGATGAGATTCCTATAGAGTTATGGAGATACTTAGGAGGAATTGGTGTGAGGTGGCTGACAGATCTTTTTACAAGATTTGGCAAATTAAGAAAATACCAAATGAATGAAGGAAGAGTACTTTAGTATGTCTGTATAAAAATAAGGGTGATATTCAGAGTTGTTCTAACTATCGGAGAATAAAACTTATGTGTCACATTATAAAGTTTTGGGAAAGGGTAATTGAACATAAATTGCGACAAACTGTTAAAATATCGGAGAACCAGTTCGGATTTATGCCGAGGCGATCGACGACAGAACCTATTCATTTATTTCATCAACTTATAGAGCGATTCCGAGAGAGAAATAGAGATTTGCATATGGTATTTATTGACTTAGAGAAAACTATGATAAACTACCACGAGAGATACTTTGGTGGACATGTATGATGGAGTAGTGGCCAATGTCAGAACATGTGGTGGTTTAACAAGTGATTTTTCTATCACAATTGGATTACATCAAGAATCTACATTGAGCCCATTCTTATTTGCTATAGTGATGGATGAGTTTACTAGAGCTATTCAGAATGAGATACCTTGGTATATGCTATTTGCTGATGATATTGTCTTAGTTGATAAGACAAGAATAGGGTAAATGCCAAATTAGAATTATGAAGGCACACATTAGAATCTAGAGGTTTTAAATTGAGTAGATCTAAAACAGAGTATATAGAGTGTAAATTTAGTAAACGACGGACTATAAACTATAATACTGTAAAACTGGATGGGCAAGAGATATAAATGAGCAGTTAGTTTCGGTAGTTGAATTCTATTATTCAGAATGATGGAGAGATCGATAATGATGTTAACCATAGGATACAAGCAGGCTGGTTAAAATGGAGGAAGGTAACGGGAGTTTTATGCGGCCGTAACATTCCGTTAAGATTGAAGGAAAAATTTTATAGGACTATTATTAGGCCAGCTTTATTATATGGCACGGAATGTTGGGCTATAAAGAAACGTCATTCACAGAAGAGAGATGTGCATGCTCCGTTGGATATGCGGCAACATTAGAAGAGATAAAGTGAGAAATGAAGATATTCATGTTAAGATAGATGTAGCTCCCATTGATGAGAAAATGCGAGAAAATCGCTTACGATGGTTTGGTCATGTGCAACGTAGACCTATAAATGCACCAGTTAGACAAGATGAGTTTATCAACATAGGGCAAGTTAAAAGAACGAAGGGAAAATCGAAGAAAACATGGATGGAGCTGATACGAAAAGATATGGACTCTAGAGGTTTAAATGAGGAGATATTACTTGATAGAAATGAATGGAGAAGGACTATCAAAGTGATTGATCCGGCATGATTCTTTTTTTGGTTCATGTAGCCTACCCTAAATACTTGGGATAAAAGGCTTAGTTGTAGTAGTAGTAGTAGTAGGCCTTAGTCATTGATGTCTATCACCAAAAGGAGGAAACTGAATCATAGCTATACCAACAAGACTAGTTGATAAAAGATTCACTTTACAATATTAGTAGTACTTCAGAGATATGCATGATACCAGTTGAGAAATCACCAGAATAAGAATCAAACTAAATATTGTTCATGAAAACAGTTGATATCATTTGAAGATTTATTTTTTTCCAAAATTAGATGACAGATCATAACCTCCGCATTAAAGATGTCTCAATAAATTTGTGTTGTCTAACATATTAAAAACAATACTCTTTAAGGTTTAATCTGAGAAAATAGATGCAGCAGTGAAACTAATGGTGTATGAACTCAAAAGTTAAGCCTAACCTTGATTTTCTGTACTTTCTTTTCTCTTTGAACCTTTTCAGCCTTCTCCACTTCTGATATTGCCCATACCCTCTTAAAATATGACGGATCAGAATATCTCTTCAGACATGATCCAGGACCAGCACTATCATATCTGATTAAAAAATTGCTTTTTCACACTAAAGAAGAATATTTCAGGCATACTTAAGGTATATGGAACTTCAAAACTTACTTATCAAGAAGATATAAATGTGGTGGATCCCTACATTCTTCATAGGAATCCATTATAAATCGTGGCAAATCACTGGAAAGTAGGTGACTCTGCTTGATTTGGAGATCAGCATGCCAATCTGAACCTGGAAGCAATAAATTTCCCATGAGAAATCAAACACCATATATATCCTAGAAAGCCCCTAGCTCATCTACACATGAGATGTCTATGAAATGAAGTACACATATTTCAGCAAAACTAAAACTTTAACAAAAAACAGTCAATTACAAATTTTTTTCAGCATTCAGAAATGGAAGATTATACTATATACTACTTTCAGAAAAGATACTTGTACTATTTGTGTTTGGTTACTTTATTTGCATTGCTCAGACTAATATAAAGGAGTTTGGTTCCTGTGTGTGAGCCACATTAATAAAAAAAGCACAATGAATAGGAGAATGACAACTTGGCATAGATGAGTTATCAAGCATTGGAAAAGGAGTGTTTTTAATTTATATCTAAAAATATCCTTGAGCTCAACTCATACATCACAGCTGTCTCTTTATGTAGCTTAATCCACTTTGACTTGATACCCCTATTCCATAATTCCCTTCTCCATTTCATATTGTGATGACTGATGAAGCATCCAGTTTCATATACTGAATAGCTGTTAATATTTGTTAAAAAAATTTATTACAGCTATTGTCTACTTACTCTCATATGTGATATCAATTATTCTTATATACATGTCAGGAGTCCAAAAGTGAATAGTCCCACTTCAACTGTATTCGAAAAAGATTTTTGGCACATGATACTACCTTGAACTAAGAATTTAACTGTAGCTAGCAATTTTAAGGCAGAAACGTTGGTAACAAACTCCATAGTTACGCAAGGACACATTAATGTAAGTGTCGTTCCTGTGTATGACATGAATCTTCATGACACTTGCTTGACTACACTAGAAACTCTGGAGCATGACGGCTTTTAAAAATTTATAGTACTCGAGCACAAGACATTGTAAAGCCAAGCCTGGCTACACAAAAGGATCCCTTAACATAAGGGGATATATGTTAGAGTCTAAATATCTCACAAACATGTGATGGTATTTATGCTCACATTAGGTGAATGAACTTCATATTCTTTTCTTTAATTTAGCTCCTTGATTTGAATTTATGGATTTAAATCATTAGGAGTATATTTACTTTCTTTTCAGCTTCTAATATACTATATTTTATCCTTATGGGTTTTGATGTGTGTTATGTATAGAGATACACATAGAATACACCATAATGCCTTTGACCCCTTTATCCTACTTTTTAGAAAGGAAAGAGAATATGTGCACTTTTAACTGAAATCTCAACAAGGACCTACTATCAATATTCTCAACAAAGCTCCTCTTGCTTGGTTTAAGTTCAATATAATAAAGGTTAATTACATAAACTACCCATTTATATTGGAAGTGTATTACTAATATCCTCTTATAAGAAAATTTCACAGATAGACCCCTTATAGGGGTATAAACGCAAGAAAATTTATTATTTTTTAATGTACTTATACCCCTATCAGGAAGTCCCTATTTGGAAAAAAAAATCTTAATAAGGTAATTAGTTATACACCCAAAATAGTACAGAGGTAGTTGATGCAATTAACCCATAAAATAAAACAAAGCAACAAGAACATGGTAGGAAGCTAATATTTATATATCCCAACTGAATTCATAGGAGTAGCTAACTTGATTTTGCTCTCTATACCCAAGCATCACAATCTCCAAAAGATCAAAATTTACCTAAGATTTTATTTACTCATCAGATTAACTTGATAAACGATATATATATATATATATATATATATATATATATATATATATATATATATATATATATATATATATATATATATATAGGCGCTACACATTAAAGACAGATCAATGTTGTCATACCAAACTAGTAAACATTAATAATACACAAAATACTCGAACAAAAGCTTACCTGGAACATAAGAAAAATGTATGTGACTTCTTTGATCCCGAAGGGCATTCTCAATGGACGGAATTGCTGTTTCCAGGTGTTGTATCCGTGTCACCAGTTTACGCCCTCTTACGGAAGTAGCCGTCACTTGTTCATGCAGGTCATGAAAAATATCAGATGCAAACCTACAGTTTTAAAAAATTATAAATCATATCGGCTAATAAATGGCTAAAAAAAAAAAAACATAAACAAACAGCTAGCTTTTTCTTATCTTGACGAATTGTGCGTTCACTAGGGTGCATAGATTAGTTTAATTAAAGCGTGATATGGTTTAAAGCACCACCGTTAGGATGCATTTATGAGTTTGGCTTCGTTAAAGAGTTGGTAGATAGTATGCTTTCATTGAGCTTGGTTATCCAAATATAGCATCTAATTCTAACTCTAAAACCTCAGCAATTACATGAAAATGGGATGAAAATTGAAAGGGAGGAGAGGAGAAGTACTAACTCGGCGAGATCGCCCAATTGGCGCAAGATCCCAACAAGTCCGGCGACGGCGACTCCATCGAGTAGCTCTTTGGGATCATCCTTCTTCTTGAGCGCAGCAGCTCTGTAGAGCTCGGGATCTCCCAGCCCGTACTCGTTCCTCACTTCCAACAGAACCAGAGGCATCTCCTCTCTCTCTCTCTCTCTCTCTCTCTCTCTCTCTCTCTCTCAATTCCCAAATTTGTTGAGATCTTCTTATGGCGAGCGAGAGAGGAGAGAGATCGAACTTAGTTGAGATCCTCCCATGGCGAGCGAGAGAGCAGAGCGATCGAATCAAGTGAGATCTTCGAGAGGCGGTGACCAGACCGCGGAGGGACGGCCTAACTGTCGGAAAGAACTTCACTCTGCTGTGCTGACGATGCTGGTCGATTTCGCTGTCGAGCGCGCCCTTTCGGTGACCGCACCTTGCCTTCGCTGCAAGGCAATTTCTTCTATCCAGAGCAATATCTTTGGTTGTTTTTGTTTCGGTGGGGAATTTCTAAACGAGCACACCACGGTCGTACTAAACATACTTTAATGAGCCGGGATTTAGCCCGGAACGGTCCTCAAACCCTTCGAGTATTCTCCAAACGGTTTTAACGGAATTACTCTCCGACCAGAATGTGAAAAACGATGTTAACACGTGAGGTAACAAGTTTGTGACTTTTTACGACTCGGGAGGAGGAGTCACGAACGGTGGAGTGCTCATTGGGAAATTCCCCATTTGGTGGTGGCAGCTGGGTATTTTTAAATTACGCTTTTGGCCCTGTTATACCAAAACAGAAACTAAGGTGATGGGTCACAAAAAACTCGTTTATTTATGTTTCCTTAGCTTTTCAGGCTGTGTTTGGTGTGAAAGAAAATGGAAGGGGAAAAAAAGAGAGAGAGAGAGAGAGAGAGGGGGGGGGGAAGAGAATAGAAAAGAAAAATATGTGGAAATTGATTTTTTTTCTTATGTTTGGTTAGTAACAAAATATTTTCTTTTTTTTAAAATTTTCTTTCAAATCAAACAATAGAAAATATTTTATTTTCTTTTCCTTCATTTGCAATCAAACCAAAGAGTCTTAATGTTTGTTTGTAGTTTTTGATTAATTTTTTGAGCGAATAAATAGATTATGAGTTGGAGATAGAAGTGTCTCTAAGACGACTGTTGAGATTTTCTGTCCGAGAGGATGGTAAGAATGGAAGGGTCCATGAATCAGTTTGTTGTTTGTTCAATTTAAAATTTTTTATTAAATTTTTTTCTTAATTTAAAATGTTGAGCAGGACGTAGAAAAAATTAACCCATATATCTGTATATTCCCATTTCTAACTGTAAACCTAACAAAAGGATTTTTTCTTAAAAGAAGTGAAATATTAGTTGAATTTCTATTGCTCTTTCTTATATGTTAAAATAAAGACATGCGAATTTAGGAATGAGAATGAGCAGTTTCAGGAGTTAATCCTTAGTCTATTTTATTTAAAAATTTAAATTAAAAACAATAATTTTATTTTTTTTCAATTAAAATTTTTAAATAGAGCAAAACAAGAAGCAGGTTTTGTATCTATCCATTTGCATCTCTCCAGGCTGCCATGTTCCATTAGCAAGAAAGTAATAAATCGATACATCAAGTAACAACCTAAGACTTGCAACCACTAATATGCACAGATAAAGTCCCCTACAAATGAGCAATAGCACGCTGATAACTACCAAAACAAATAATTCAATGCCAGTACAAGTGACTATAAGGGGGTGAGATAAAAATAGTTTCCTTTGTTGGAAGGGGTATTTACAGATTTGTCGCTTAAATCTTTATAAATTATAATTTAGTCCCCAAATCTTCATATTTAGGATTTAGTTCCCAAATCCTCTAAGTTACTACAATTTAGTCCCCCTTCCTAATTTCCGTTAGCCCAGTTTACTTTTTGACCTGATTTTCTCATTTTACCCCTTTTTAATTCCTTCTTTCCTTTTCCTACTCTGTTCTTCTTCCCTCTTCCTCCTCTCTTCTCCTTTTCTTCATTCTTCCTCCTCTCTTCTCCTTTTTTTCACTAGATTTATTGGCTTCCCCCCTTTTTCTTCTCTTCTATCTCTCTATTCTTCACCCATTTTTCTTCATATGGGTATTTAAATCATTTCATTATTTTAAAAAAAGTAAAAATTAAATTCTACCATTTATTTGGACGGAAAAACTAACGGATGAATTAAATTGTAGTAATTTAGAGGATTTGGAGACTAAATCCGAAATATGAAGATTTGAATTAAATCATAATTTATAAAGATTTAAGGGACAACCTGTAAATACCCCTTGTTGGAATCCTTGATTACTGGCTAATTTAATATAAACATTAATGAAATTGAGGGCTCCACTAATAAGAGTAGCAGCAGCATTTGTTTTGTTTTGATTCCCCAATCCAATCCAACCAAAAATGATGGCGGACAGGCACTCTGGCATTCATTACCTGCTACAGCTGAAGAAATTATGAGGACGATGACCGAGCAGAGTACAGTTGTCGTCACTGAACATTAACTGCCCACTGAACAATTATTATGCAAACTTAGTTCGGTGAATTCATACCTAAGGCCCAAAATCTACAATTTCTTTTAAGAGTCATTGCGGCGACTTAATGTCCTCTATTAATAAAGATTAACAAAACAAATTTCAAAATAGAAAACAAATCACAATCAAATATCCATATAGAAAGGCCAAAAAAGGTACTATAGTCATCACCATGGTAATCAATCCTTTTCTATAGTATAATTGCCAAGCATTCATTGGCAGTCTGTGCCTGAAAATTCTACTGCTCCTCTCTCTATATATTCCAGCAAATTGTTACAGTAATTGCTTCTATCTAGACTAAGTGTTAGACATCCCGATGAGGATATGAAGGATTGCTACATTTTTCAGCCATAAACTTCTTGCGAATTTGACCTACATTACTCAGCTTAAATGTATAGGTTGTTTGTTGGAATAACTAACTTGTATGCCCAAAGAAAAAACAAGGGTCACTTGCAACATAGTGACAAATTTCCTAGCAAGTATGTGTTCTCTCTAAAATTCTTGCTTCTTTCTATTGAATATTTTGATTACAACGAAATATGAACAATAGAAAAAAAAAAAAAACCAAAAAAAAAAAGGAGAGGATTTATAATTTACCGCTCTCTTTTACAATAAAAGTGGGTTCTAATGTGGCGATAGGATCTATCTACTAGTTCTTTTTGACGATCCGATGTGAAGATCTCCTTTGAAGAAGATGATGGCCGGTCCTAACTTCTCTCTCTACTGATCCAATAAATTTAAGGCTCTCGCGCGTAAGTTGAACTCCAAAATGATAAAAAAGGATCCAAAAGTTTCTTCTAAGAGGGTATTTATGGACTTTAGTTGGGTATGGGAGTTTCCATAGGGATAGAATTGGAAGGTGTTTTTATTTATCAAGGATTCTAATCAAATATTTTAGTCTTGATTTAAATATCTTGATTTTGAATACTGATTGGACTCAATTTGGATATTAGATAAGCCCAAATCTCAATCACAATCAATTTATGATTTAGAGAATCTGCTCACGCGGAGTTAAGTAATCTAAACGCGGAGCTATGGACTTAGCTCCGCATTTTACTCAACGCGCGGCTAGTATTCTGACCAGACGCGGAGTTACGGATTTAGCTCCGCGTTCTGCGAGATATTTTGTCATTTTTTCTTTATTTGAAAATTTTCACTACCAACAGCATGCAAGAGATTGCAGGTTCAAATTTTGTATCCATCATTCTATGGTCTTTTGATGCCTGTGGTGAAAAATGGCTATCGTCTTGGAAAAAGAAAAACGTTATAAACTTCTAAAGGAAATGTTACAAACTAGAAATTAAATGAGTTTGAAATTAAATGAGTTTTGCTCTTATGTGTCAATGGTATGTGCTAAATATTTGATAATAGTGGTAGAAGTTAAAAACATTATTGTGTAGAGTTCGGACTGCACTTAGAAACTAAAGAGAGATTTTATGACATGATAACAGATCATCAAATTCATTTTATTGAACAAAAAAAAACATAAAGAAGTGGCTTAGGGTTAGGATGAATGAACAAGCCATTATTTTTCTTTAAGTAAATGGTTTTAAGCTTAATTTCCATAAGAAGATGTACTAGTATCATCATTTGTTTGCGGAGCACAGTCATATAGTGATCCCAGTAAGGGGGAAGCCATTTGATAAAATTAAATAGAATAACATACTTATTATCTTTGTTCATTAGATAACTTGCATCATTTGAGAGCACCACGTAAGCACTTGAAATCTAAATACTTTCACTCCACTATTAACTAGAATTGGGTTAGTCGCATCACCCATCTTTAATTTGTCAAATGCTTCGAGTTCAATTTTTAATGAGGACTCAATTTGGATATTGTTATGAGAAAAAACTATGTGCGTGCGAGTTTATTATTTTAAAAAAAAAACTAAGTTAGAATCAATGTTGAAAATAACGCGTTATGAAACTCGTTATGTTGCGTTATGAAACCTAACAGAAATCCAACGTTACTTAACAGTCGAAAATAACTCAATGCATCGTAACAGTGAGTTTTTATGTTATTTTACGTTATGTTAAATTACATTATGTTACGTTATTTACAATAATTTTAAATAGTTTTTATATTGATTTCGATTATTTATTTTGATTGTTAGCGAATTGCTGTAGTTTTTTTTTCACTTGACAGCTTATTGTTTGCTTATTTGATTGCTTGTGGCATTATTAGATTGTACATCCTTATTTACTTGTTATAATTTCTTTTCAATTATTAATTTTTTTTGTTATAATTCCTTTCCAATTACTGAAATTTCTTACTTACTGATTAAATTGAATCCTCAGCTAATCTAAAATAAATAATTAAAAATAACAATATTATAAAATATAAATTACAAAATTGATAATAATTAAAAATAAATTTGAAATTTTATTTTCTTATTTAGATAATAATTAAAATTATAGGTGTGAATATAATTTAATTTATAAAAATAAATATAAGAACTACTGTAAAATTTATTAGAAATTTAGAATTAATATTGGAATATAATTTTTTTATATTTCTTTTAGAATTTTTAAATCAATTTATAATTTATAAAATTTATTTTATATAGTTTTATATTTATTTTTAATTAAATAAATAGAAAATCATGTAACCTATATTATAGCTTACGCTATATAATCTAATAGAGATAAAACATAACTTATCGTTATTTTAAATATTTATTAGAATTGGGTCCCGCTCTTAAATTCCTAAAAACCTAAAGGGACTAAATCAAATGAAAATTACGCCCAAGGGTAAAAGACGGAGTAGAGATTAACTTAATAAATTAATCACAGCGTCAGTCATCTCAGTACAGTTATTAATGATTGTCCTCTACCGGCCACAGAGATGGTACTGGCACAGCTAGGAAAGAATCAAATCTTTGTTATTAGAGCAGTTAGCTGTTTAATTAACTAATTAATTAATTAGCTAACTAACTAATTAATATATAACACATGCAGTGGAGTTGACCCTAAAATAAAACCCAAGACTCAAACTCAACGTTGCCTCTCACAACTCTGCAGCTTACATAACGGATCATGTCTTCTCATTAATCTCATAGAAATGGCTGCTTAACATTGGAGTTATCTACCCGCCGTGTTCTCCAAATAAAATATTTATTTTTATGGAAGAAAAAAGAAATAGTAAAATTATAAAAAAGTAAAATAATAATAATTTTTTTTTTTTTTACTTCTAATCATTTTTCCACATAAAAATTATATAAAGTAAAATGGAGAAGTGATAATGCCACGTAAGTGCCACCTCATTATTTAAGAATTATCTTTCAATATACTTCAGAACCAAACAAGCATATGAATTAGCAGAAGTAAGTTTACTTTTACTACTTTCATTTTACTTCCACACAAATAAACGCACCTAATTGTCTTTACCCGTCATTCTCTTTTTTCCTTCCATTTTTGTGGTACCACCTTCTGACATACCTAACCAATAAGAATCTGGAAGCATTGGGCTTAGGCATAATAACTAATTAAATAGTTAGTCATTAAGAATGATTAGTACTTAATTCAAATTGCTTCTTTTTTTTTTTCTTTTTTTTTTTTCTCTCTTTTTGCTAGTCATACTAACACATATTTTTTACCCCATAAAAAATTGAACTTGGAATTTCTTACAGATTTGAGAAGGAATTATTCCAACAAAAGCAAGGCTTATTGGCTTACCATTTGTTATTGTGATATAACTAGGCCCGATGAAATTCAACCCTAATCAAAATGGACTATGACCTAATAAATTATTGTACATTGAGGATATTTAATTATTTATTCCTCGGGCCCAAAGAAAAAAAAAAAACATTATTAAGCTTAATGAGATATCTAATTAAAAACTCTATGCATAACTCAAATTAGGCTCCAAACCAGGGAAATTCTCTTTACGCATGGCAATTTATTCTTGACGCCCGATTACTCTTTACACCAAACTTCTATTTTGAAATATCACCAATTTACTTTTTACATCCAATTTTTTTTTTTCAATTTTAACCCTCCACTAATGTATGACCAATTCTTCAACGAGAGGCTGATAGTTGATGTGTTAGGAGTTGGCATGGAGATTGGGTTGAGGGTGTCTTGCTTTTGCAAGGAGGAAAGGATGCTGGTGAGGGGGGAGCAGCTGAGGGCGATGGTGGACAGGGTGATGGGCGAGGGGGAGGAGGTGGGGGCAAAGAAAATAGAGGAAGACCATAAATGATAGTTTCAAATTTTAAGAAATCTTAATTTGAGATTTAAAGGGTAATTTAGTCAAAAATGACGAACTTGTAATTATTTATAATTTTTAAAACCGTGGGTGAAAAGTAAATTTCCATGTGTAATAGAATTTCCCTCCAATCCAAGAGTATTGGTCTCATATTAAATTACTAAATCGCTCCTCCAACATTCTATAAATAGGCTCAAGGTATATGCTAGAAGAATAATCTCTTTTCTTTCTCATATCATCTAATTTCTTTACTATTTATAGTTTGCTGACTTGAGCATCAGAGAGTCTTGACATTCGTTTTCTTTGCGTAGGTGACGATTCGAGAGATTATGCACTTAGGAATCGGCTACAAGAGCTCCGTCAGTCCACTACAGTTCGAGAGATTGTGCACTTGTGAATCAGCTATAAGAACTCAGTCAGCCCACTTCTCTCACCATCCAACTAACTAAATTCGCTTGTTTCATACACAGAAACACCACTCTTTTTTGAAGAAAATCATAATGCAATTATATGTTAAGTTTGGGGGCCATTATGTTGCATGCTACTTACTCAAGAAATTGTGTTATTTTGTGATCACTTAAAAAAGGAGAAGTCCAAGAGAAAAAACAAAAATCAAAACAAAAAAACATTAGGAGATCTGGATTAAGTGGGATTAGATATGTATAGTGATTTGAAAGCAACCTAACACGAGTCAAATGAGTCCAAAGCCAACAATGGGTAGTTTCTAAAGAAGCACACCATTTTTCCCAGTAAACCTACTTTACAAGAAAGCCAGAAAACTATCTAGTGGGCTCATTGGGAAGAGTGGTGTGCTCCTTCGGAAACTCCCCAACAATGTAACCAACACATAAACAAAACATGAAGAATACAAAAGAGAGCACTTTTTTCTTCAAATCATGAGTACATAAATTGCCTTTAAAGTCACCTCTTCACCCTCCCAATATCTTTTTCTTTATAAAAATGGAGTTGGTGTCCGTAGTGTGAGAGTCCATATACAAACAAATCTAGTTCTTTTTTTTGTTTATGAGGAGCAGTCTCTTTCGAGTTCCAACAAAAAAGGTGCTTTTGATTTAGAAATCAGTGTACCAACTATTTTCTTTTTATATCTTTGTGAAAATGAATCATTACAAGAGTTTGGAGTTAGATGTACCAAGGCCATCATAGTTTAATACATAAACTGTAACGAAATTAGAAATTGGAGGGCCATGTAGTTGGGGCGAGAAAGTTTTAGGTTAAGAGGGCCCATATAATTTTCTTTTCAACCGCTTGGGGCCCGCAAGAGCCTAATATTGGTATATAAGTAGAATACCGAAAACTAGTTTGCGATTATGTGAATCTCTTGTATGGATAATGTAGAAAATTCTGGAATACCGAATTGTATTGGAAAATAATATTCTGGATATTTTGACTCGGCTCATGCACCCCATGAGTCCCACTATTTGCTACTTCAAAATGCTTATATTCTGGATAGTCACTTATCTGAAGTTCATGTTCATTATGTAGAGAGAATATAATATGTGTGTAGAATTTGCAGCAAGTTAGGGGAATCAGATTTGATACTAAGATTATTTGGCAGGGGATTTTCCTTAAATGCTTATAAAGCTCGTAAAAAATGATGTTTTTGGATTTTATTGTGGGAGCTGTAGTCATTGAGATCATGTCTTAAAGAAATAAAATGAATACAGTAAATCAAGTTAAGATAAATTACCAGATAAATTACCAGGTAGATACCAGTGTTAAAAGTTCAGATAAATTAATACAATGGGGTTTTATAATAAAAACCCTATAGTATTTAGACTGGTAGTACTCTGGAGCTGGGCTAGATTTTTCGCCAAGCTCGGTCCCAATTTAAGAGTCTTAGTTCAAGGCTCCAACCTCGGACTCGTATTTTACTACTTAGCTCCAACACTTATCCTTTTCAAGCAGGCCATGTTTTTTTTTTTTTTTTCTTTACAACAATATTTTAGGCATGCATAGAGTAAATAATTTATAACTCATGGAAAGAGAAATGTTTTTTTTTTAAAAAAAAAAAAAAACATTTTTGCTAGTAGAGATATTGATTGTCAATTGGGAAATGTGATTTGAGATGTTATATAGCGATGAAAAATAGGAAACAATTAGCTTTAAAAAAACATCATCATTTTTTTTAGCATATTAAAGCATCATCTTAAAATAAAAATCAAGTGAGAAAATGAATCTCCACAGAGAAATCAACATAAATAGAGCCAAGAAAGGGAGAATAGGATATTACTGTAAAAAAAAAAAGAGTTTGACTAGTTGCAAGCAGAATCAAATATGCAATTTGTTAAAATAGGGTCTAATATGGGCTTGGAGAGGGGTTAGGGTTGGGTTCAAATTAGCGATGTGAACACGAGAGTTCAAGACCAACATCTTAACTTATCCAATTCAAAATTTTAAAATAAAAAAATATATTTTTTTATTTCTTAATTCATATTTTTAAATAGGACAGTTTAAGGGTTTTACCTTGGACCCTCCCATTTTCCAATTCCATCCCTAGTTCAAACCAGTGCCAAGCATATGCGAGGTTCCGACCTGACGAAACAAGATTAAGCTTCTACAATTATCCCTACCCTATTTTCGAGAGTTGAAGGCTAAAATTTTTTTGCGCAAGATTAGCAATTACTCGGGCCAACCTGTCCATTATCATCACTAATAGTATTTCTGTTATGTCCCTGTTCAACTCTTCTTTTATATTGCCAAGCAAAATTATTTGGAAAAAATTTAAATCTAAAAATATGATAAATCTAAAAAGGGAGAGATTTGGATGTTATATTACTATTTTCTATCCTACAATTTTAGAATTTACATGTATAGTACCTATTACTTGAGATAAAAATACAAGATTAGCGTGTTACTTCTAAAACCTTACTCATCGGTTCTCAATTCTCTATTTTCTATTACATCTTCTAAGCTATTAAGAAAACCATATATAATTATTGGCGTTAATAAAATTTTAAAAATATACTACACGATTATAGTTTTACTTAGAAAATAAATTATTAAGTCAATCCTCTTTTATAATCTTATTTTAGTTTAATATCTTATCATCCTTTTGTAATTATCTAATTTAATCGAGTAAGTTATAGTAGATGACAATATCGAGATGAGAGGAATATTAAATAATTTTCTTAAAAATGAGAGATCTTAATTTCATGTTAAAAAAAATGGTTAATTTAATCCTTTTCCATTTTTAGATTTTATTGTGAGAGGAGTGTATTGAAGTCGAAATCTATCTAAACAACTACAATTATTTTTCCGAGACTTTCATGAACCAATATATATTCTTCAAAGCTTGTTGTAACTTTAGTAGTAATAGTAGATACAACATAAAATAATAATTTTATGGTCATCCTCTCATTAGAAGCATTAGATTCTCATCTACAAAATCCTAGACATCACTATAATCAAATTAAGTTAGACTCAATACATCAAAATGCCTTGTCAAAAAAGATCCATTCGGTAGTTTGACCATCTGGGTTGGCAGTGAGATTATTATAAAGGTAACAGAAAGGTAGTACGAGACCTTTATTGTCTTTTAAAACTTGATAGGCAAGAGATTAAAACTGGATGGGTAAGAGATACAAATAAACAGTCAGTTTAGATATTTGGATTTTATTATTCAAAATGATGGAGAGATCGATAATGATATTAACAATAGGATACAAGTTGGCTGGTTGAAATGGAGGAGCGCAACGGGAGTTTTATGCGCTCGTAACATTCCGTTAAGATTGAAGGGAAAATTTTATAGGACTGCTATTAGGCCAGTTTTATTATATGATACGGAATGTTGGGCTATAAAGAAACGTCATTCACAGAAAATAAGTGTAGCAGAGATGCGCATGCTCCGCTGGATATGCGGCAACACTAGGAGAGATAAAGTGAAAAATGAAGATATTCGTGCTAAGCTAAGTGTAACTCCCATCGATGAGAAGACGTGAGAAAATCGCTTACGACGGTTTGGTCATGTGCAACGTAGGCTTACAAATGCACCAGTTCGACGATGAGAGTTTATAAATGTAGGAAAAGTTAAAAGAACGAAAGAAAAACCGAAAAAAATATGGATGAAGGTGATACGAAAATATATGGATTTTAGAGTTTTAAATGAGAAGATATTACTTGATAGAAATGAATGGAGAAGGACTATCAAAATGATCGATCAAGCGTGATTCTTTTTTCGGTTCATGTAGCCTACCCCAAATACTTGGAATAAAATGCTTAGTTGTTGTTGTTGTTATAGAAAGGTAGTAATAAGTATTTTTTTTTTTTTTTTCTAGTCGAACTCAAGCACACACTAACACTAATTTTGCAACATTATCCAAATGAATTTTCACGGAGAGTCGAACTCAGAATCTCTTGCAAATTATAGAACGGTAACACAGTGAAGTATCCGAGCAAAGAAATAGTGGAGATACATGCTATGGATCAACGGGTTACCGTGTATGTGGTGCAAATGTGATATTGGCAAGGTCATAAGCAGATAACCAAGCTAAGTAATAATAATACATTGTAACATTTTGAGTATTTTGAGTAGCACATGACTGATCCAACAACTGACATGTTATGCTTCTCATTGATATACAAACCAAAGCTCAAAGTTCAAATATAGATAAAAGCTCGTATAGAAATAGTACATATTGATGAAATAAATCAGGCTGAACAAAAATATAGAAGACTATAATATGGACACAAGTAATCCCCGAAATATCTCCATTAAGATCTGGAGTATTTTAAGATGCTCTCATTGATATCTCCATTAGAAGCCCGAAATCTCCATTAGAAGACTATAATATCGCTCATCACCTTTTCTTTTAAGATGCTCGCATGCTAAGTAGGTATTTTCATGAAGTCTATGTACTTCATACATAGAGAGCGAAAGTAACATGTCCAGAATAAAGGATGTCACTGATTTTCATTTATGAGTGAATGTAGTCATTGAGAATATTACTTAGAAAAAACATAGAAACTGTAGAACTAGCATAATCTTTATGAAATTGCAAGTATTTTTGTGCGAGCCATTATAGAATAATGGTAAGCCATCATGCTGTCCTGTAACAGGACTGGGATTCAAATCTTTGCTTAACATATATCAGGGAGTTGCTAGATGCGCTCCATGCTTGTCCTAGTGAGCCCCAATTTCTTAGTGAGCTCCAGTATATTTTTAAACTAGCATCTTTTTTCTAAGTGAGCCCTGTAATTTTTTCAGTTTTGCCCCCAAAACCATTTGAGAAGGAAAAATAGGGCTCACTAAGAGAAAATGAGGCTCACCAGGAAAAACGGTTCTTCAACTACCCCTTCTCTCCCTTCTTCTTCCTCTCCACTCTCCTTTTCGTTCCATTCGCTCTTTCCACTCTGTTCTTCTTCATCCCTCTCTCTTCAGCGACGTTTGGCCCTGTTATTGTTAGTGCGCCCAGTGTCGTGAAAAAGAAAACACGACGACGCGCCGTTAAGGCCTGCCGCGGAGGTATTTTTCCTATTTCCTTCCTCTCATTTCAATTTTGAACTTCTATATTGTTCAATAGTGGTAGGATCTAGGGTTTAGATTTTGATTTAGGATTTGATAATCCAATTTTCAGTAGGATCCGCCTAGATCAGTTTAATCCAATTTTCAATTATTCCTGGCCGGGTGGGAAAACCAGCCAATTAAATAAATAGGCCGGGGTTACAGTCATGGCCAGTGGGTCTCTATGCCGGTGTTGTAACCCTGGCCACTGAGATAAAAAAAATTTGGATAAAAAAAATTTAGAATGACATGCAAACGATGAGATTTTAATTTTGTCAAAAATTTAGGGTTTTGGAGTCACTTCTTCCTCTCCCTTTTTTTTTTTCTTTTTTTCTTTATTTTCTCTGAAACGTTCGCTCGAAAATGAGAGGGAGTTTAAGGGATTGAGGCTCACTAGGAGAAACGGAAGAGGGAAAAGACGTATTAGGGCTCACTAAGAAAAATCTAAGGATAATTTCGTCCAAATTTATAAATGACAAACTTATAAATAAAGTGAGTCATTTACATGGGGCTCATTAGGACAAATATGGTGCGCATCTAGCAACTCCCCATATATCATCGGTCTACACATCAAGGAAATTAAAGAATCGTTACAATTAAGCTTGACACAAAGAGGAGATGTAAACAAATAAGTTAAAGCAAAACCGAAGACTTTCAGTAAAGTCAAAATAATGAAATGCATTGCTAAAGCCTTGTATCAATTAAAACAAGTTTAATCTTCTCAAGTCTCTTAAATTTAAATAAAGCCAACCATGCTTTCTAAAAGAAAATACCAATGCGCCGTAATAACATTAGATAGCTACATCAATAACAAACTACTCCTTATATATACATGGACATTGAAAGAAACCAAAGAGGACATATATAGAAGTCTAGAACAGATCAATTCTAAGCCATTAGACACCCGAATTGACACCAGTCCTAAAAGACATTTCTACGTACACTATGATGAGACAAGGTGACAACGTAAGAAAACAAATAATTAAGGGTATATTTGTTTGCATAGAAGTAAAATAGTAATAGTAGAAGTAAACTTATTTCTACTATTTTAAGTATTTGTTTGATGAAGAAGTAAATAGGAAGTTACTTTTTATTTGGTGATGTGACGCTTACGTGACAACTTATTTCCAATTTTTTCTTCCTCACACTTTTTACTTGGAAGAGATTTAGGAAGTAGAGGATCAAGATACAAAATTATTATTTTTATTTATTTGACATCATTACCATTAAAAGTTATAGTTTTATACATAAAAACCTAATAAAATATTATAAATCTAATTTTATTTAATCAGTTTAATAATATTTTATTTACTTTCTAATGCATTTCCTTCTTCCAAATATTAGCAAACAATATTGGAACCTACTTCTTAATTTCTTCTTCACTTCTGCTACTTTCAATTATCCAAACACACCCTAAGATGCACCAAGAAGACACTCCCGATGGAGCAAGCAAGGTATATATAACTCAGAGATGCCCAAATGGAAAAACTGACGGATCAATGGGCCAGTTATTGACGATATAAGGTTGCGTCCAGAATGTCGGATACATCCATAGATCACTCCCATTGCTCGATGGCATCACAGTGTCTTCTAACCCACCACCAGAACTATTGCCGAGCACATCTCGTGCACTGTCATTAGGATTACTCGCCTCGTAATTGGCTCCTCCATGCATCGGTCTCTCTGCCCTCGCCTTCTGCACTTTCACACCTTCAATCCTCCGATGCACGTCCTTTTCGGCATCACCAATCATATGCCTCAAGATCGCAGCATCTTCATAACTCACGTCGTTGAGCCTTCGAGTGCCAGCTGCTAGGCCTCGAGCCATCAGAATTTTCACCTCGAGCTGCTTGTTCTGCACCTGCTGCCTCAGCAAAAGCTGGCGGAGCTTGGCGTTCCGCTGGCGCAAGAACCCTTCTTGATCCACCCTCCTCGTGCCTCGTCGGTCGTACTCGGGCATCGCCTTGAACTCATGCAGGATGTTCATGGCTTCCGACGCCGAGGGCCAGACCTCGGGCTCGGGTTTCTCAGGGTCGTAGATCACTGCGCACGCCTTGACATTGCAGAGAATGGAGAGCTCACTGGCCTTTTTGAGCAGGCCGTTGCGGCGCTTTCTCAAGGTTGTGCGGCGGGTCGAATCGTTGGCAATCCAAGCAAGCTTGACCTCCTTGCGCGTCATTTCTCTCTTTTTTTCCAAGACTCTCTGGGGTTTATCAGGGTTTTATAGAAACAAATGATGGATGTGGGTGCTTTTATCGTAGGTCAAAGATCAAATAATATCTCTAAAAATGGGGTTAATTGCCAACATTTTGTCTATATTAATTCCAAATGAATCCTTCTAGATATTTTATAATTAGATTTTGATGACTCATCTAGATAGCAAAAATCTGATAGATTCTGGTGCGATAGGAAACAAAAATAATAACATTTTTGTTGCAATTTAATTAGCTAATCACCTCCTTTTTCCTTCTTACACTTTTAAACCAAATTGAATGGGAGATTCAAAAATCAAATTTGAATCCGATAAGTTATTGAATGTAGATTGTCAAATGAATCTTGAATTTCTTACTAGGTATAAATTCCAAATTCCTAGTGGCTCTTGCGAGTTGTAAGTGAATCTTTAAATAGCTTTTATGAGACCAGACCCCAATCAGGCCCATTACCAGCCCAAGGAATTCGGTTGCCAACATCTTGGACCGTACAAAGGTCTCGGGGAATTTATAAAGGCACTCCCCAAATAAGGGCACACCTCCACCCCGCACACTGCACTGGGGCCCACACAGTTAAGCTTGCGTGCGCCCTAGATTTTTTGGGAGTTTGTCTTTATAAAGTCCTTTTGGAAATCCACTAAAAAATTTGTAGTAACTTGGGACATATACCACATTAGAAATTTGGGATTCAAGTAAGGTTCTAAACCACAACTTATTGGATTCATAATCAGATTACCTAGCAAAAAAAATTCTTACAAAATAATATCAATCTATATTAATTAATCAAAAAAAAAAAAAAAAAGTGCTCTTGTTTCTATGTGATTATTTATCCTTTAGCAATAAGATGTAACCATATAGACAAATATTAATTATGGTACGAAGCATTGATGATTTAATGTAGAAACATGCAAACTAGTATACTCAAATATTTATCAAGTTTGCCGGGTTTGGATACTTGATGATCCACATCCAAATCCACCCAGGAATCGAGTTTAGTTTTAGAAGAGTGATTCTAAGGTTTCCACCAAAATGCTAATGACACTAGAAAAACTTCAAAAAATATTACCAATTTACTATTTTTTAATAAGTTTTCAGCTTTCGGTAACCTTTGCATTTTCCAGTTTCCCTCCTCCTCCTCCATATTGGGTGCAAATACACATTGAATTTTGAAATGATATTAGTTTTTTATTTTTTTTTATTTTTTTTATTTTTTTTATTTAGGTTCCACCAGTAAAGTCCATTTATCATCAAGCCTTTCATAAAGAGAATGGAGATGAAAAAATTACGGGCCTTTCTAGAAAATGAGACCCAAGTCGATTGCCTCAATAGCCTAATGGTTGGGCTGACTCCGTATCACCCTGTGCCTGAACTATCACAACCTTCATCTCGAGTTCCTTATTCAAGATTGATGCCTCAGTAGTTGTTGGCGGAGTACTTATGCACTATGTTGGCCCATTCTTCTCTTGTGTTGGCCAAAAGGTTAGTTTTGCTCAGCATCATAGATCACTGCAAAAGTTTCTCTTGATTCCTCTACGCAAAAATTAGTGCATGTAAACTACAGATATAACAGGGGCTTTAGGATTAGGTTCTTCACAAATTTCATATTTGAATATCATAGAGTAATCATGAACAGGTAGTCTCAAATGTTCTCTTTTTATTCTCATGTCTTCCTCCTTCAGTTCCATTTCATCTTCACCACAACTGTCCTTATATTTGCTTCATTATGGAAAGCCTAGACTAGAAGTGATTGAGTGCAATCCATTGACTAGTACGGACACTTTTAAAATTAGTCGTTCCAATACGAACACTAACAAGTAATGAACATGTTCATAAATCAATTTTTGACCTACCATATACACAATTTTGAATTAAAAATATTTTTTTAATTTTTTCTAATTCAAAATTTTATATAGAGAATGTCAAAATTCGGCCCGCCCTACAAACAAGACGGGAAATTCTATTTGCACACGATATTCCACTCTTGACGTACGGTTTTAAAACTTATAAATAATTACAAGTTTGCCATTATTTTTTTGGACTAAATTACTCTTATAAATTTCAAAACTAAGACTTATTAAAATTTGAAACTACGACTCATCGTTTTCCTCCTCTATTTTATCTCTAAAATTCTAAACATATTTTTTTGTATTTAATAAACACATCTCCTGCAAAATCATCAATTTAATTTCTTGACTTCTTAAATTTTTTTAAGTAACGTTCCTGAAAAAATTAGAAAAATTTTAAATTATTCGATTTTACCGTGACAAGTGAAATTTGAGTTTTCTTATACAAATGAAAAATTCCAACATCCAATTAGTGTTAGAGAACAAATCTAAGGTACAATTTGAATTTTTTTTTTTAGGTTTTATGCGTATTTGTTTGGAATTTATCGTTAATTAGTTTTCTTTTTGTGGAGGAGACTTTGCTTGCTGGTCGGGTATTAATACCCGACCAACATGTTTCTTAGTTTGGTATTAATATTCGACCAAAATATTTTTTTCTCTTAAACTAGCATCCAACTCAAACAAAAATAGATAAAAATGATATCGGACGGGATGATGATTTAGAGAAAATGAAGAGGGGTATTTTTGGAAAAAAAATTTGAGCACAGAGAATAAAATGAGTGTATTTCAAAATAGGAGTTTGGTGTAAAAGAATAATCAGGACGCCAAGAGTAAAATGCCACGCGCAAATAGAATTTCCCTAACAAGACATAGGCCAATCTCAACATCCTCAAATGTGTCAGTTCTTAATTTTATAAATATATTTTAGTTATTACCCTTTTGAGACGCATGCATATTTCTCAAACACCTTTCGATTGCTTTTCAGTTTGCATTATATGTGTAGTTTCATTTATTTATCAAACCTATACAGTATTGCAGGGTAGATGAAAAATAATGATAATTTCATGTAGATTATGCATTTTAAGATAGCAGTAGGTGTCACTTTTTTTTTGTGTCTCTGTGTATATAGTTGTATCTGCATAAACTTTTTATAACCCATATGTGCGTTAGTGACCGTATTGGTGCTTCATGCGAGAGCAAAATCACCTCTTTATTTACTTTTGTTTTTTCATTAACTTTTCTTATCCACGATCTATTTTACGAGTACGACGACTTTTATCTGCCTTAGAAAAGCTTCAAGAAAACTTAATTTTTGTCAAATTATACTAGATGTTTCCAAGGAGAGGACATGACAGGATCCTATTAAGCATATAATAATTTGCTTTTCGTTCTTCCTTTTATAATTTGATTGCTAAAGATGAAGTTAGGAGAAGATACATAGTTGTTGCATTAGATTGGTAGGTTAGTAAAAAAAGGAGCGGAGCAAGGAGGGAAATTGATAGAGAATTGTAGAAGATAAATAGGGCATTAGTGTAAAAAACTCTTAAACGGAAGAGGGAGAACAGAAGAAGGGACATTCCTAACGAGCACGCCACTTGATTTAGTGAGCACCATATGCTTAGTGAGCACCACATCTCTTTTAAAAAGAGTAGAGTGTTCTTTATGAGCACCCCTTCTTCCAATTTTAACTCTCTTCTAACCCATATTCTTCATCTCCCTTCACCCCCTCATCCTCTCAAATTACCGATCGCCCCATCACCCGCTCACCTCTTCCCCGCTCGGTCCGTCATCTGCTTGCCCCTTTTTTGGGGTGCTAGAGGAAACACTTTTTGATGGATTGGGGGACAAGAAAGGCGGGTTAAGGATAACTTTGACAAAAAGATTTTGGCAAACTTGTAAGGGTATGGTGCTCACTAAGGGGAATTCTAAATGAGCACCCCACTTGACTTAGTGAGCTCATTTTTGAGTCAAACTGTGCAGTAAGTAGTCCCCGAATGATTTAATACCATTCGAAATCTCCGATCAGGATATATAAAAAAAAAAAAGAGTCGAACAAGAAATGACAAATTTGTGATTTTTTACAACTTTAGAAGGCATACTCACTAAATCAAGTGGTTGCTCATTTAGAATTTCTCGCTAAGTGTGCTCATTTAGAATTTCCCATATAAGAATATTCTCTGATTTCTTGATGGCTGTTAACAAAATGGGTGGACAATATTTTTGCAGGAGATAATACCCAAATATAAAATTTGTTATAATCTATATACTAAAATATAAAATATAACACATACAAGATCTATCACGAATTTAAATATTTTCATATTCAAGGTTAGAAGGTCATACACGTTTATGGCCGGAGAGTGCATGCCAGCCTGGACTTAGACTTTGGTGCTCAAATTCAAAGACAGAGCAAATGGATAAACACAGAGAAATTTCAAACAACTAATAAAGAATATGAATGCAATGAAACTCCAGTCAGATGCAGCTAAGGCAATCATATTTCTGCAGCTAATTTCTCGTGAATGTATCCCTACAAGAAGTATTAAAATGAAACAAGAGAGAAGTTGACTTTCAATGCTCAATTTTCAAAGATTTGGGGGGATGGGCAAACCAAAATAAAGTCTCAGTGGGGTGGAAAGGGGAATTCCAAACGAGCACACCACTTGACTTAGTGTGCACCATTTACTTTGCTTAGTGAGCATGACATCTCTCCTAAAAATAAAGGGCTTTTCTCACTAAACACCCTCTTATTTCAATTTTAACCACCCACATTTACTAGAGAAGTATTAAGTTTCAGTGGAATAGAATGTGAGATTTAGGCTCTGTTAAAAATGAAAGAAAGAGAAAAAAAAAAAAAGAAAGGAAAAAAGAAAAGAAAAGAAAATAACGTGAAAATTGGTTTTTCCTTGATATTTGGTTAGTAAGAAAATAATATATTTTCTTTTAAATCTTCTTTCAAAACAAACGATAGAAAAAAATTTCTTTCTTATTTTCTTTTGCTTTCCATTATTTTTCCTCAAACAGAGCCTTAGGCTGTGTTTGGATTGAGGGGAAATGAAGGAAAAGAAAAAAAAAAAGAAAGGAAAAGTTACTTCTTACTGTTTGGTTAGAGAGAAAATTGGAGAGAAAATAAAAGGGAAAGAAAGTGAGAGAAAATGTATTAGTTTTTTTTTTTTCTTTTTCCTTTTCTTCCTCAAACCCAAGAGAAAATAAAAGAAAAGGAAAGTTAAGAGAAAAAGGAAAAAGAAAGAGAAATTTTTGCAGAAATTTCTTTGTAATTTTAGTCCTAAGATATTTTTAACTTTTATGAAGTTTGGACCATTTGGTTATTATATGCTTAATTATTTAAAAATTAAAAATTATATCAGTAATATGTAAATTAATATTAAAATTTTCTATAATTTAATTAGAATTATAATTTCCTTTTAATTTTCTATTGAGCAACAAAACATAAAAAACTACTTTCTTCTAAAATTTCCTTGAGATTTTCTTCTTAATTTTCTTTCTAACCAAACATTAAAAAAGAAACCAATTTCCATATCTTTTTCTTTTCTTTTCTCTTTTCCTTTCCTTTTCTTTCCGTTTCCTTCATTTTCTCTCTATACAAACACAGCCTCAAGGTCTAGAATCACAAAAAAATTGGTTTCTTTTTTCTAACCGAGTTAAGTTGTGTGCTCATTTAGCATTTCCCGTGAAAATAGTGGAAACAAGAAACCACCGCAAGGCGGGGAAATTCTAAATAAGCACACCATTTGAATTAGTGAGCACCACATCCTAAAGTGATAAGCACCCCATTGGGAAAGTGCTCACTGTAAAGCGGTGTGCTCATTTAGAATTCCCCCCCCTGCAAGGGTTCGCCTCTAAATAGACTACCCTCCCAACTGAGCTCAGAGCACCAAGGCTAGTCCTATTCCCCAGTCCATGGACTCCCCACTAAAAACTCCTCCCCTATTTCTCTTCTTCCTCTTCTTAATCTCCTCCCATGCTCTAGCTCAAACTGTTCAAACCTTCACCTACATCAACCAAGGCGAATTTGGCCCGTACATAACCGAAAATGATGCCACCTATCGCCCCCTCCCCATCAGCACCTCTCCGTTTCAATTCTGCTTCTATAACATCACCCCTGATGCATTCTACCTCGCCCTCCGCATGGGCACCAGTCGCTCCGAGTCCACCCGCCGCTGGGTCTGGCAGGCCAACCCTTTCCGCCCTGTCCATGAAAACGCCACCTTCGCCCTCCTTCCCAATGGAAATCTCGTCCTGAATGACTACGATGGTCAAACCGTCTGGTCGACAGGCACTGCCAATAAAGGCGTCGTTGGCCTTAATGTTCTGAGGAACGGCAATGTCGTCTTGTACGACGCTAAAAACCAGTCAGTGTGGCAGAGCTTCGACCATCCGGTCGATACCCTTCTAGTAGGTCAGTCGCTACATATCCGTGGCCCGAACAAACTTGTCAGCAAGAACGGTGCCTATAGTCTTATATTGGAGCCAGAAGAACTGGCAATGTACATCAACAACGTAACAGCCAAACCTCTCAAGTATGGCATGTTCAGCGAGTCAGGGAAACTAACCGCCATAAGATTCGAATGTGAGCCAGAGACTGAAGATAAATTCGCCTATGAACTGAGACTCTCGCTTGGTGTCGACAGAGGGTATATGCTTCTCGCAAGGCCAAAATATGATGCAACATTGTCGTTCCTCCGTATAGAAGAAGATGGTAATTTGGTGGTCTACACATATTATGATCCTGTGGATTACCGGGCATGGGAGAAGACATTCGCATTCTTCTCAGATGAGATCGGGAGGGTTGATGGTTGTGAACTGCCAAGCAAGTGCGGGGCATTTGGGATGTGCACGGACCAGATGTGTGTTGCGTGTCCAACTAGACAAGGGCTACTGGGATGGAGGGAGAACTGTGCTACACGGGCAGTTGGCAAGTGCGAGGTGGGGAAGGGCGTGGACTACTACAAGGTGGTAGGGGTGGAGAACTTCTTAAGTACCTATGGAAAAGGAGGGAAGATGACGGTGGAGGAGTGCAAAAGAAGGTGCAGTCTCGACTGCAAGTGCGTTGGGTTCATGTATTGGGAGGTGGAGTCGAAGTGCTGGCTAGCTCCTATGTTCGGTACTCTGAAATCAGTGTCTAATTCCTCGCATGTGGCCTATATCAAGTATAGTAAGTAGATTCATGAGTATGTGATATCTCTGTGAGGATCTCCATGCAATAAATGAATAAAAACATGAGTACGTGATATCTGTGAATGTTATATCTTTCGTGATAAGGTTTGACCTAATAACAGTATACAAGGAAAAAGGGTAGGAGACCAGATCTGAAGCCTATATTGTGTTGACAAACAGGCATTACGGTCAAAAATCTGATCCTGTTTCTTCAAACAGTCGCACAACTAATAAAAAAGGCTTGTATCATCAACTTTAGAGAAAGATAATATACAGGATAGAGCAGTAAAGAAGTGCTAAAAGAAACAGTTAAAAAAGGCATTCATATAGATTATTTTGAAAGCATAGTTTAACAACCAATACCTGATGATACAGTGAGTTTTCTGAACTCATGCACACTTCTTGTACTTCTATGCATTATTCCTTATTCTTGTAATTTCTGTGTTGGACTCTGGTTGAAGTTTGGAGCTGTTGTAGCCACCACGCATGTATTTGCTTCAAGCACCAACGACACAGAGTAAAGCTGCAGAATCAAATCAAATTTACCCAGAAATTTAAAACTCTGTTAATAAAGTAAATTAAATTGTATATTTCTATTTTGCAGCGATTATAAAAGAAAAAGTAGAAGCTTTAAAAGAATTATCTATCATTCATGCAACATTTTCACTGCTTTGTTCTCATGTAATGTCAGACATGAATCTATACAATGATGCATAATATTTAACAAATTGAAAATCATCACGCATAAAAGATAAAATAAAAAGGCAGAAGGAACATATTCTACATATGCAAATTAGCTGACGGTCATACTCCTTCCTGTAAAGTTTCTTCAATCTGAAAAAGCTTAATAAAATCTTGAGCATGCCAACCAATATAAAAAAGAAGATTTATTATCACATAGGACATTGAATATACCAACCATAACCTGAATCATCCCAAAAAATAATTCAAGCCATCTATTTTAAAATAACACTAAAGATGATGACCAAAAGTAAATAGCAACTGCAGGTTAAAAGTTTTTATTACTGGATAGTCTGCACCAGTCAATTAAACACCCCAATATTAATAATTGGAATTATATTTATTTTCACATACTTTACATTTTACACCGGAACTTTCACACTCACAGTACAGTGATAAAAAAGTGCGAATTTGCACCTTCCAAGATTGGTGATTTGCTAAAGAAGGAAAATCAACCCAATGCATCAGGACACGGTTACAGTAAGGAATGACAACACAAATGACAAGCTAATATTTGGGGGGTCGCAAAGTGGAGCGACCACCTATGTCGACCATGGTAAACGCCACCCACAGCTCCCTTTCTGTTGCGACCTTCTGCTTCCTACAAGACCACAGTAATGCTTGGTACACAACTCAACATGGTGTGAAGCCCTCATGATGTCAGATTACCAGCTTGTATATGAGACTTCCCAAGATCAGTGTTTAATATGGAGTGAAATCAGTGGATTAATAAACACTTTAGTCGTTGAAGAATATTATTACTATAATCTCCAGTAGATACAAAGGTGAGCGAGCAAACAACAGGATTATAGAGATTATCTATCAACCCGTAATGTATTTATGCTGTTAAACTGCTGTGAATATACATAATTGGACTACATTTAAGTTGTTAAATGGTTTTAGAATCCATAATAAGAAAATGTGGGTATCTGAGACTTCCTATGGTCAATGTTCAATATTGAGTGGAATCAGTGATTAATAAACAGAAGTACAATTAGAAAGTCAGTGAAGAATCCTGCCCTAGATACAAATGCCAGAAGTAAACAACAGGATCAATATAGATTATATATCAACTGTTGAAGATTTATGCTGCTAAATTGTTGTGAACATCCATAAGTGGACTACATTAAAGATATTACCACATTAGAACCTATACTATGAATTATGAAAAAGTGGGCAAGTCAAAGTTGCAAGTGGATAGACTGCCAGCTAAGATGTCTAACTTTAACAAATCAAACTGTCCAAAAATATTAGTGGATGCATAAAGTACATAGTTCCAATGGGTGGGAAGGGAAAACATGTGCCACCGGAAGCCTTCACCTATAGCCTTTAAATATACTACCAACCAATGAGCACATAACACAGAAAAAACCCCAACAAGGATTGGAGCTTCTCATAATTCATGGCCCCTCCATTACGAGCTGCTCCCTTCTTCCACTTCTTCCTCCTCTTCATCACTAACTGCCATGCTCACATACCACCCACCCTGGCCTTTATATAGCAACCAGGGGGGGAATTGGCCCTCATATTTCTGAAAATGATGCCACTTATCGCACCCTCCCAACTGCCAAACCCCTTCCAGTTCTGCTTCTGCAACATCACACCTAATCCTTTCTACCTCGCCCAGTGTATGGGCAAAGTATGGTCTGAACCCAGCTGTCCCTAGGTCTGGCAGGCCAACATTTTCCGCCATGCAAAAAAATAAAAAAAAAAAGGAAAAAAAAAGAAAAAGAGAAAAAAAAAAAAAGAAAAAAAATACACCACGTTCCTCTCTGGCCTAATGGCAATCTCATCCCCGGTGACTCTGATAAGCATACTGTCTTGGAAAGCAGGACAGCCAGCAAAAGCATAATTGACATGGAAATTCTAACAAATGGTAACTTTGTCTTATATAACCAAGATATTAAATAGCGACTACAATATCGAAATATACGCAATATCACAATATCGTCCAATATTGTGGTTTAGCTAGTTGTTACGATATTGAACATCTCAATGCATTATCATTTCATAAAAAAATGTCAATATATCAGTTCCAACCGGCTAGTATGGTTGCAATATCGGAATTCAATATTCGACCACTATCTACTGTTACTGGAGGCCATACAACTAGGCAAAAAATTGTGATCATTTTCTGACCACTTAATATAATTTAACTTTTTTTGGTTATTTGAACAATTTGGGTATCTAACTATCTCCAGCTGGGTTGGTTTGGCTATTCCTTTCTATTGAAAAGGAGTCAGCTGTCTGCGCGAGTCACCTTCCTTTTTCTAGGCTCCGAGTCACCTTCTTCTGACGCTCCGCTGGACGACACGGCATTCTCGTTCGAGAGGCCGGCTGTACGTCGCGATGGTTCCCCAGGATCCAATAAACCCACTTATGTCTACGTTGCCACGATATTGTTGTATGGAAGCGAGCAGGCAGCTTTTTTGAAGTTCGGCCCGATTTTTGATTTGTCGACTAAAAAGACGGGGGGAGGGATTTATCTTTCGGAACTATATTATGTCGTACCGGCATGGCCCCACTGATTTGTTTTCGATCAGAGCATCAAGCAGCGCAACCCGGTTCTACTTGACTAAGCCCCTTTAAATTGAGTGGTTTCTTTTTTTTTTTAAATTTTTTCTAAAAAATTAATTTGCGGGTTACTAGTCAATGATTTATTGTTAAATTTCAGTAAAATTACTATAAAATACTTGAATTACAATAGAATTATGAAAATTACGTAAATCTTATAGTAAAACTATAGTCACAATAAAATTTATTGATCCGTATCTTAGTGATTATGGATTCAACTTAATTTAAGTTGTCAAGATAAAAATATCCTAAACATGTATGTATGTATGTGTGTGTGTGTATATAAAATGTTCTATATAGTTTTACATGACATATATGCATGTATTACCTATTCATATTTATTTTAGAATAGAAGGGCACACGTATCTATAGTCCGTTCTTGACATCCAATATTTGCTAAATATCTCTTATGTCTTTCCGATAATGATATCCGCTATGAAATTTTGCCGACTGATATATTCATTACGTTGATATTTAAAACCTTGTGTATAACAATCGAAAATGATTTGCTCTATAGAGTTTTGACTATCCCACTGATAAACTCCTGGTGGACCAATCATTACGCATCAACAGGCCAAATACACAAGTCAGCAAGAACGGAGCCTACACTCATGTACTTGAGGCAAGTGGATTGGGAATGTACATCAGCAATGTAATAGCCAAGCCACTCAATTATTGCATGCTCAACAAATCAGGAAAAGAAAATGTAACTTCTGCACTATTCCAATGCGAGCCAGATAATGAAAGTGTGTTCCTCTATGAATTGAGGCCAGGACTTGCCAATATAAGAAGCCAAATTCTTGCTAGGCCAAAGAGCAATGCTACATTTCCATTTCTCATGATGGATGAAGATGGCAATTTAGTGGTCTGTGCATATTATGATCCAGCAACTACCAGACCAGGGAGAAGTTGATGGTTGTCAATTGCCAGGAATGTGTGCTGGGTTGGGCATGTAGCAGGATGAGATGTGTGTTGGTTGCCAACTGAACTAGGGCTCCTTGATGGAGTGGCAATTGTGCAATGCCAGATCCTGGTAAGTGCAATGCTGGGAAGCAGTGTGGATTACTATGAGGTGGTAGGGGCAGAGACTTAGCCGACTACCTATGCAAAGGAAAGGAAAATTAAGGTAAAGGAGTGCAAGAGAAGGTGCAGCTTGGACTGTAAAAGTGTGGGGATCCTCTACTGGGAGGTGGAATCTAAGTGCTGGTTGGCCTCTCTGACTGGTACTCTGAACTCAGTTTATGATTCCTCGAATGTGGCCTATGTCAAAAATGCTAAATAGGTTTCTATATGCATAATCTGTGTGTTATTTACTTGACTTTGAGAGGGATTCAGCAATCAAAATTTTCAAAAAATAGTAATTTTATTAAATAACGAAGAAATCTATGTCCAGCATGAGATCATGAGAGTGGTATAGGTTAAATAACTTTAATTTGAATCAAGACAGACACTTCATCACTGTATCACATCTTATCATAGTTCAATCTGATAGCAACAAAGTGGCAAATAATTGCTCAAATCAGAAAATCAGCAGCAAAATAATGCCAGACTGGTAACAGCATTTTAGTTAAGGAGTAAAGTGCAAAACAAACTCATTCATGAAAGGTAATGAGAAAAGCAGAATCTTTTACATCTAAAAATAAAACATATATCTTGCTTCAAGAACATGTCAAACATGCGCTTGTCTAGCAAGTATCTATCAACACCCAATGTATACAATAGAAATTTTCAGCTTAACATCAGAAGATTATGCAGAATTAAATAATGATTTCATAGTGACATTCAAATATTAATGGGTAACTATTCAGTCGAAGTTGGCATCACCTTCTTTGTGAGCAAGTATTGACCAATTGGGTGAGATTCATGCAACACCAGGATTTAAGTGACACGAGTACCAACACTGAAGCTTGTGATGGCAGAAGGGGCATGGGCAACTTGCTTATATTATAAAGTGGTGGGTTAGAGAACCAATACATGACCAGCCCAAGTCCAAAAGAAAATATTTTGGGTTAGTATATTAGATTAGATTTCTGGACTGTCAACTTCAATGTGCGTCGATTGAAAAGCACAATAAAAAGATAAGGAATAGCCAATCCAGTGTATATTCAAAAAAGAATAATGCATCAAGCGCGGGAAATTTCATGCGCTGGCAACATAAAATCCAAATCTCCTGTTCTTTCCATTTCTCTTTTAGGATTATAATCTCCATCCCCTAAAATTCACTCACATCCAATTTCTTGGTTGTTAGCCTTTTATATAAAACTAATAATTTTCAGTGAATACAATATTTTATATTTACTTGATGAATGGGCAAATGAACTTCAAGTCCTGAAATTTGATACTAACGAAGCTAAAGAGGTTTTTTGTGCTGTCGGTTTTTTTGTGCTGCCAGCATAAGAATGACACAACTCCAATATTATCTGTTCAAAATATAATATCAATGAAAAAACCCATGCAAATAATACAATGATATGAATTACTTTTACAGGTAATGCAGTATTTATGCTGCTAAATTGTTTTGAACAACCATACCAAGACTGCAACTTATGATAATGTACTAAATTTGAGCCTTTGATAGTATCAGGACTCTTGAAGGAAACGACTAAAATATGAACATGCACACTTGCAAGAAGAGAGGCTGTTAATAAGCATCAGAACCAGACTAGTCAAAAGACACAAGGCATGACCAGATATATAAATGCAGTGATGCTGGGTGAGGAACTGGAAATTGAAATCCCTTGAACCTTTATTCTATCCTGTTAAATAAAATGAACTCCCATGTCCACAGCCCAACAAAGAGCAGAGCTAATCTTCAAGCACTGTCCCCTTCATTTCCAACACCTCACCTCCTTGTTTTCTTCTCTTTGTTCATGCCAACTAACATGCCACAACTCCCGTCAGAACTTTGAATTATATCAATCCACAAACTTCATCATTTACATACCAGCCACTACCTACTGCCACTTTACACATCAAATTCAGCTTCTATAACATTGCATTAATGATGCAGGCTGGGAGCAGATTAGAATCCTCGTGTTCGGATATAAAGATTCGAGGATGACCTAGGATTTTGAAATTTGAGAATTTAAAGATAAATTAGGATTTTGAGAGAGGAGATAACCTAATCTAATCTAGATTACTCTAATCTAATGCTCCTCTCGCATCTTGCATCAAACAATTTTTTGTCAAATCATTCTCTAATTTTATAGTAAGCTATTCAATTGAAGACAATTTAAAAGACAAAAAGTCCATCTATATTCCTAACCTATTCAATTGAAGACAATTTAACTAGACTAAAAGTCAATCCATATTTATCAAATGTATGAACCATTGATGTGTATGGGACGTGATGATTACATACTTCTGTTACTATTATCATAAACTAATATGTCCATGCATATAAACATACTCAATTACATACATATATGTCCAGTTCATGTCTGTACACTAGATTTTGCAAGATTTGGTAAATCCCAGGTGGCATGGAGCTAGGTGGGAGCAAGTGGGGCCAATTGCCCCCACTGACCCCCTACAGTTACCTTACTACATAAGGCCCCATAGAATAATTAGTGATACGCACGCGCACACACACACATACACATACACATACACATACACATATACATATACATATACAAATATATATAGAAGAAATGTACCTAAAGTGTCTCCTTAGATGACATCTAAGGTGTCTCCTTAGATGAGGCAACTACGTAACACAATCTCAGCGGCTCAGCCATTCATCATAAAGTTAAAAGTATGTAAATGCAACTTTTGCAAAAACCAGAATAGTCAAATTGACGTGTGAGCTGTGGGCCCCATAAATAATTACTCCTCTTTCTTTATTCTTATTTAAATGCAGCTTTTGCAAAAACCAATAGTCAAATTGACGTGTGAGTTGTGGGCCCTACAAATAATTACTTCTCCTTCTTTATTCATATGATGAATGGCTGAGATTGTGCCACGTAGGTGCCTCCTTAGATGTCATCTAAAGAGACATCTTAGGTACACTTCTCTCACGTGTGCGTGCGTGCACACACACACACATATATACATACATACATACATACTCACACACACACATATATACATACATATATGTATATATGATATATATGTATGTATGTATATGTGTGTGTGTGTGTGTCTGGATGTATGTATGTATGTATGTATGTATGATTAAACCTACAAAACCAGATGAAAACAGATGGTGGAATGCATTAAATCTTAGCTAGCATAACATATTGTGTTTTTTTTTTTTTTTTTTTTTTTTTTTACATGTATATCCTTAGAACTTTTTTTACTTTTTAACATATTTATACTTGTAAAGTTGTAAAATTCAAGTAACTTGTCCAAAACCTTGAGTAACTTCTGAACAATGAATATGCCCATCCAATATCAATAAAATATTATATATATATATATATATATATATATATATATATATATATATATATATATATATATATATATTAAGTAAGTGCTTTTTGCTCCTACTAGACGAAAGTCCTGGCTCTGCCCCTGACCCTGTGTTCATGTTGCGTTGTACTGGTGTCCCATATCTGTATTGGTGCAACATAGGTGGGGAGGAAGAATTACCATGAAGTGGTTGAAATAGACAATAAATGAGTACATGTGCAGAAGGAACAGGAGTTCTGAAAGTGAAGTTTGAGAACAGATACAAATATAGGTTGTAGAAGAGTGGATTTCTTCGATCAGGAGATAGGAGCCATAGCTGCTAGTTTTCTGATGATAACAGTCCAAGAACTAGTTTTCTGATGTTTCTCATTAACTCTTATATGACTTGCGCATATTAAAAAGTAAGTTCTGCTGATAAACTTTACCAATCTTGTGATACCTATGTTCCTATACTTAGTTATGAATAAATGACATAAATAAATATTGAGGCAAAACTTGTACGTGTAGGTTAAGCTGCCTTGTCAATGAAGAGATTGCCTCATCTTTGAAAAGGAACAAGCGGATCCAATTAACTTTTGAGTCTTTGACAAAGATATATGATTGAGTTTTTTTAATCGGGGCACAAGAAAGTGCCCTGATTGGAGCTATGTTTGACTGCTTTTGCAGTGTGGTTTTGGTACATCAATCTGACTGTCATTGCATGAATCTGCCGGTTGATTTGATATCCCTTTGGACAACATGGGGAGAATGCCTAAAGATGTTAGACAGGAATGGGCTATGTTAGTAATAGCAACTAAAGGCGTTTGGAGTGAGAGGAATGGAAGGATCTTCCAGCAGAAATCTAGAAAAAAGTCTCACTGGTGCAGATTCTGAAACTCACTTTTTGGCTGACTAACATGCCAACTAAAAGAATGAGAATAAAATCGTTTCAGGAAAAGGGCCTAAAAATCTTTCCAGATTCCTACTTTTAGGGTTTGTCATGTCTCCATATCAGTGTCGTGTCATATTGGTGTCCCGTGTCTGTGTCCATGCCTTATAGTTTTTAAGCATACTTACATAGATCATATAAACCTAAAATATACCATGAAATTTTTAAAACATCAAGTCCAATGAGTATATAAAAACAAGTCCAATTGCCTATAAGCAATGAAATGTATAAAACGTCAATGTTATATCAAATTTATATTTAAATAACCAAAAAAATATCAACATTTGATATCCATCAAACATTTTACAGCAAGTTTTGATGCTTGACCCAAAAGGAAAAGGTCGTGGGAAGGAATCCTTTGGAATGTATCAGGAGGGAAAAAACACTTTAGTATTATATCCTTTGTACTGTCTAGATAAACATAGGATAAAAAGGATAATACAACAATAACAACAACAACAACTAAGCCTTTCATCCCAAGTATTTGGGATAGGCTACATGAACCAAAAAAGAATCACGCCAGATCGATCACTTTGATAGTCCTTCTCCATTCATTTCTATCAAGTAATATTTCTTTATTTAAACCTCTAGAATCCATATCTTTTCGTATCACCTCCATCCATATTTTCTTCGGTCTTCCCTTCGTTATTTTAACTTGTCATACATTGATAAACTTCCCTCGTCGAAATGGTGCATTTATAGGCCTACGTTGCACATGACCAAATCATCGTAATCGGTTTTCTCGCATCTTCTCATCGATGGGAGCTACACCTAATTTAGCACGAATATCTTCATTTCTCACTTTATCTCTCCTAGTGTTACTGCATATTCAGCGGAGCATGCGCATCTCTGCTACACTTATCTTCTGTGAATAACGTTTCTTTATAGCCCAACATTCCATACCATATAACAAAGCTGGCTTATAAAATTTTTCCTTCAGTTTTAACGGAATGTTACGGTCGCATAAAACTCCCGTTGCCCTCCTCCATTTCAACCAGCCAGCTTGTATCTTATGGTTAACATCATTATCGATCTCTCCATCATTCTGAATAATAAAACTCAAATACCTAAACTGACTGCTTATTTGTATCTCTTGCCCATCCAGTTTTACAGCATTATAGTCTATGGTCCGTCGTTTAATAAATTTATACTCCATATACTCTATTTTAGACCTACTCAATTTAAAATCTCTAAATTCTAGTGTATACTTTCATAACTCTAGCTTGGCATTTACGCATGCTCTTGTCTCATTAACTAAGACAATATCATCAACTCTGTTTTAGACCTGCTCTTGTCTCATCAACTAAGATAAAAAGTATGTAAATAAAATTTTATTTATTAAGTTATAGTTTCATAGTTGCTTGAACTTTATATTAATAGGGCATAGGATTACATTTCCCAATGATCCAATCAACTGCTCAATTTGCATCCTGAACCACAAATAAATTCCTCAAATTTCATAGTGCTTTAGCAACTTCACTCCGAGCTTCACTCATCAACAAAGAAATCTAATTCCTAGTTTAAACTCACTATACATAAACCAAACTGGCACTAAAACATATAAATTTGATAACCAATCAACAAAACATAACTCAAAATGATCAAAATACTATCCTCTTAGACCAACATGCTAACTTTATAGTATCTTTGGAAGCCACATTCAAAGTTAGGTCAAGAGCAAATGTCAAGATGAGTTACCCTTTAATAGTTCACAGACAGACAACAATTCAAATCTTGAAAGCTATACATAGTGTTGTTTACCATAAATATCACATATAACTATAGAATACGAAAAAGCATAAGATGTAAAAGCTATGTATATCAACAGTCAAGCAACATAACTGAATAAATTGTTCATGGAAACAACAACTCACAATACTAATTACATTTATATTTATATTTATATTTATGCTTGTTAAGTTGTTATGGTTGAATTATGAGGCATTATTTTGTTTAATGGCCCTATGGTCCTTGGGCATGGGTTTGTCTTGTTTAGATATTAGCAGTTTAGTCTGTAGACATTTAGCATTTCTCATTGGTTATACATCACGATGTGATCAAAAACAAAACTTGGAAGCCTCTTAACACGGAAATAGTTCGTGCAAAGGAGCTCTGAAGAGTCTGTATAACAAAAGATTAAGTAACACTTGCCTCTAAATTGAAACTTATACTTGGACTGTCGAGATGCTGTACTTGCTTGGCAACATATATCACCTCATTCATTCCTCCCACTAGAGGAAGATGGAACCTAGTGGTGTATATAATCATGATTTGTTGGATCATTGACTCGTTGGGCATGCCATAATACCTTGGCAACTTTCCAATATGAGGTCATTGAGTTCTTGACTCTGAGTAGCGAAGAAGAATATGCAAAGCTGAGAAGAACATCACCACACCAGCAAAAGAAGGCCTGTTTGCTTGAGTGAATATTGCACGATGCTAATGCTAGAGAACTATGATACAGGGAAACAATTCTGCATCAATATCATGTAGTTATTTATTGTCCTATAAGTAATCTAACTAACAAGTAAGATCTTCATCAAATTCTTTGATGTTCACAAGGTACATGCAGGCCATTTCATCTGCATCAATTTAGGACACATATTAGACGCATACATTCATCGTTTTATGAACATAATTAAATAATATAAAGTAAAAATGGATTTTGAAGAGGATAAAATCAAGAAAAACTATTGGTCTGGATAGAGTTCCTATTGATGCATGGAGATATAGAGGAGATGTGTGTGAGACGGCTGACGGACATTTTTAATAAGATTTGGAAAACCAAAAAAAATATCAAATGAGTGGAGGAAGAGTACTATAATATCTCTATATAAGAAAAAATGTGATACTTAGAGTTGCTCTAAATACTATGGAATAAAACTCATATGCGACACCATGAAATATTAGGCAAGTGTAATTGAACACACGTTAAGGTAGAATATTAAGATATCAGAGAACTATTCTGGTTTCATGCTAGGGCGATCGAGAACAGAGCCTGTTCATTTACTTTGCTAACTTATTTAGCGATTTCAAAAGAAAAGTAGAGATTTGCATATGGTTTTTATTAACTTAGGAAAATCTTTAGAAAATCCTTAAGATAAGGTACAAAGAGAGATTATGGTGGACATTGAAAAATAAATGAGTCTCCATCAAGTATATTGATATAATTATGAACACATATAATAGAGTAATGGAAAATGTCAGAATTTGTAGTGGCTTACCAAGTGATTTTTCGATCATAATTAGATTGCATTAATGATCTGTATTGAGTTCTTTATTGTTTGTCAGCGTGATGGATGAGCTTACTAGAGTTATTCAGAATGAGATACTTTGGTATATACTATTCGCTGATGATATTATACTAGTTGATGAGACAACAACAAGAGTAAATGCCAAAATGGAGCAATAAGGCAAAGTATAGAAGCTCGAGATTTTAGATTAAATAGCTCACAAACAGAGTGTATGAAATATAAATTCAGTAAATGGAGGATCCAAATTATAGTGTTGTAACATTGAATGAGCGAAAGCTACCAATGGGTAATTAGCTTACGTACCTGGGTTCGATCATCCAACGAATAGGAAGATCAATAGTGATGTCAACTATACGATCCATGCTAATTGGCCGAATGGAGCAGCATAACGGGAATCTTATGAGATCGTAATATTCTACTAAGATTGAACAAAAGGTTTTATCAAACTATTAAAGGCCAGTTTTGTTATATGGCACGAAATATTGTATATAAAAGTATATCATGCACAGCAGCAGAGATGTGTATGGTTTGTTAGATATGTGGTAATACTAGGAGAGATAAGGTGAGAAATAAGTATATTTTTACTTCGGCAGGTATCGCCACTATAGAAGAGAAGATGTGAAAATGTGACATAGCCTATGGATGCACCAGCTTTGAGTGGAACTTATGCAAGTTAAAAGAGCAAACTGACAACCAAAGAAAACATGAATGGAGATGATATGAATAGATCTGGATGTTAAAGACCTTGATGCGGGCATATTACTTGATAAGAATGAGTGGAGAAGGATCATCCACGTGATCGGTTCCAGTGTAATTCTCTTCTTGATTCATGTAGCCTACCTTGGGATAAAAATCTTAGTTGTTGTTGATTAGACATAAATCTAATTATATAAACGTATCCTAAATTTTAACCTTTCAGGTGCTCTATTGACATGTTCACGATATATCTTGGCACTTGCACAACACTTCCCTTATATGCATTACACATACCAAGATATTGCTTTTCTAGTTAAACCATAATTTCACTCAATATTTTTACAGTAAAAGTTTAGACTATTTCAATATAAGATATGAGATATATTGCTCTTCATTTGGACATCAAAGAAGATGAAAGCTGATACCTATTCCTAAATAAAAATATGAATTAATTCTATTCAAATGAATAAAATTTAGTTTCACCATCAACACATAAAATACATTTTCCATTATTATCATTGTGATATAAAAAGTTGCAAGGTATAGATATCTCTACCATATCCATATCTTAGAATTTTCAAGATTTGGCAAACCCTGTATTTGTCATGTTGTATCTGTGGACATCTATTCAGAAAAAAGAAAATAAGTGAAAATCTATGAAGCAATTAGAATAGATAACTTTTTATAGCACACAAAGTAGGGCAAAGAGTTCTAAAATTGAAAGTAGGAAGATATGTTGTTAAGATTACAAGCATATGGTCTTCCAGTACTAGAAGGTGGAATCCAACTGCCAATTGACTCTCGTTATTAGTACTTTGAGCAAGGTTTCTAATTATCACTTATGTGGCTTCATCAAATAATGTGACACTTTTTGTAATATCCATGTTTTGAATTGAGATTGAATCTATACTACTTATAAAATAATAACTTCAAGAAAACCAGTCTATCTCTCTATATTGGAACCAGTGTTGAAAAAAACGCGCTCCGTAACGCGTTATAACGCGTTACGGAGCGTAGCAGGGATAATTCGCTCCGTAACGGGGCGAAATAACGCCCCGCTGCGGAGCGCACAGTTATTTCAAAAAAAACGTACGTTACGTTATGTTTTTTTGTAACGTAACGTAACGTACGTTTTTTCCCCACTTCGATTCCTATAAATACCCGAGCGAAATAAAATCCCTAACCCTAAATCGATCGTTCCCTCTTTCCCACCCGACCGATTTCACACCCGAGCGAAAATCCCCCTCCCATCCGCCTCTCCACCGCCAGTGCTTCTTCAAAACGCCGACGATACTCTCGAATCCAGCTCCTGCTTCGGTGATACGTCTCCCTCGATGCTGAAGCTTCTCCGGTCGATCTCTCTCTTTCTCCCCCTCTGGAGCTCTGAAGCTCCGACAAAGACTGTAGCGGCCCCCTCTTTCCCGCAGGTGTCCGGCAGCTCCTTCTCCACTCTAGGTAGCTCGATTGACATTGAAGCGGCCCCTCTCTCTCCCTCAACCTCCGGTTCCTGCTCCGGTGATATACATCGCCCTCGACGCTGAAGCTTCTTCAGTCGATCTCTCTTTCTCCCCCTCTGGAGCTCTGAAGCTCCTGGAGCTCTGAAGTTCCGACGAAGACTGTAGCGGCCCCCTCTTTTCCGCAGGTGTCCGACAGCTCCTTCTCCACTTCCAAGTAGCTCAATCGACGTTGAAGCGGCCCCTCTCTTTCCCTCAACCTCCGATTCCTCTTTGCTGGTTCAACAGAGGTAAGCCCCTCTCTCCCAGAGCCTAATTTTCCTAAAACTCTTTAAATATACTTAACTGAATTAATTCTTTAATATTAGATTATTCATTACTTGATTATTTGCATTGTTAAATAACTTGGATTTTTTGCAATTTTGCATCGGAGTGTTGGAATGATGCTAGAAGGTTGTGGAATTTTGCATTGGGTTTTTGTGAATTATGTGCAGTGTTGATTGTTGGATAATTGGATTGTTAATGGACTGAATTGTGCAGTGTTGATTGTTAATGGACTGAATTGTCTTAAAACGGATTATGTGCAGTGCATGGATTATGTGCAGTACATTGTGCACATTGCATGGATTTGTTGTATAAAGAAAATGGATTTAATATAAAATGGACCTGAAAATATGAATTGTATAAATAATTGTTGTAGAAGTAATTGTTGTAGTCTTGTAGAAGTAATTGTATAGGTTGTAGAAAAGCTTTTGCATAGGTTGCACTGAATTAATTGTTGTAGAAAATGGATTATGTGAAAAATGGACTAAAGTGGTTGTAAAGAAAATAGATTTAGAAGAATAATTTAATTATTGAATTTATTGTTGATTCTAAAATAATTTAATATTTGAATTATTGGTATATTTGTGTAGATTGAAAAATGTCAAAAAATTTGGATCCAGCCAGAGAATAGGGGATTCACAAGGAAGGAGAACCTCCAAATTATTTTTACTGCAAATTTTGTAATCACCATATTACTGCTGGAATCACCCGGCTTAAACACCATTTGGCCGGTTCAAGACATGGGGTGAAAATGTGTGAACGAGTCCCGCCAGATGTAAAAAAAACATGTAAAGATATTTTAAAGTCTACAGAAGTGAAAAAGAAGAAAAAAGCATCTCTAAGCCGTGAAATTGGTAGAATGGGGGAACCAGACACTGAATTGATGAGCGAAGAGCTTGAAAGCGCCGCCGGTAGCAATACTCAACCTCGAACTTTAGGAGCAATGAATAAATTTATTAATCTTGAAGCCCGACAATCCACGTTGGAGACAGCTTTAAAGAAGGAGGCAAGAAAAGACTGTATTAGAAAAATAGGCAGATGTATCTATGCAAATGGACTGCCATTCAATATCTTAAGTAGTCCTTATTGGAAGGAGATGATCGAAGCAGTTGGGAATTTCGGATTTGGTTTGAAGCAACCATCTCCGTACGAGATAAGGACACGGGTTCTTAAGGCTGAGGTTGAAGATATTGACAAGATTAAGGAGAAGCACATGGCGGTTTGGGAGAAGTATGGTTGTACAGTGATGTCAGATGGGTGGACTGACAGGAAGAGCAGAAGTTTAATAAACTTTCTTGTGAATTCACCAGAGGGGACTTTTTTTTACAAGTCCATTGATGCATCTGCTCAGTTCAAGACAGGAAATTACTTATGGGACTGTCTTGATAAGATAGTTGAGGAGATTGGAGAGAATAATGTTGTCCAAGTGATTACAGACAATCATGCTTCGTATGTCAATGCAGGCACAAAACTTGTGGATTCACGAAAACGTCTTTACTGGACTCCTTGTGCAGCTCATTGTATTGATCTGATGCTAGAGGATATAGACAAGATGAAGATCCATAAGGAAACTCTTGAAACAGCAAAGGGTATCATCCAATTCATATATAATCATAACTGGGTTTTGAGTTTGATGCGGACATACACGAAGGGAAAGGAACTGCTCAGACCGGCAATCACTCGATTTGCTACGTCATTTTTGACTTTACAAAGGCTCTATAAATTAAGGCAGCCATTGAGGAAGATGTTTGCTTCTGATGATTTCACCAAGAGTGCTTGGGCGAAGAAACCTAATGCAGTGAAGGCAAAGAAGGCAGTGTTATCTAGCAGAAGCTTCTGGGGTCGAGTTCTCTTTTGCTTTAGTACCACACTGCCACTGGTCTACGTGCTGCGAGAGGTTGATTCAGATGTGAGGCCTTCCATGCCTTTTTATATGAGATGCTTGACAGTTGTAAAGGAAAAATTGCCGATGTCTGTGGGGGCAGTAAGAGAAAATACATGCCATACTGGAATTTGATTGATAAAAGGTGGACAGACATGTTGCATAGGCCCCTCCACGCAGCAGCTTACTTTCTAAATCCTAAATGCTTCTACAGTGATACATTTTCTAATGTTCCTGAGATTAGAAGAGGCCTTCGTGAATGCATGCAACGAATGATCCCCGATTTCAATGAGTATGCACAAACTGATGTAGAGCTGGATCAGTATAAACAGAAGTTTGGAGAATTTGGATCCCCACTAGCTCAAATGACTATGAATGCTCGAAGTCCTGGTATATCTTAATTTATTGTTTCCATTCCTAGGGTTCTATTGCTAGATATATCATTAAGTTTTATTTTGGAATTTTTTAACACCAAAATTATTTATCTATTTTAGCTGTCTGATGGGAAAGATTTGGAGAGGATGTTCCCACACTCCAGAAATTTGCAATTCGAATCCTCTCACTTACGACTAGTGCTTCTGGATGTGAACGCAATTGGAGCACTTTTGAACAAGTACGCATTTAAAAACTTAATATATTATTTTCAAGTACTTTATTTATCATTATCCTCATATAACAATTTATAACTTCGTTTAAGGTGCATTCAAAAAAAAGATGTCGCTTGGAGCAAGAACGCCTGCATTCTCTGGTGTACGTCATGTACAATATTAAGCTCAGAGAGAGAAATATTCGAAAGAAGAGAATAAATTTGGATCCAATTTTGATTGATGAGGCGACACCAGAGGATGAATGGCTAGTTGAGAGTGAACAGCCTTGTCTCCCAGAAGATCTTGGATTGCTAGATGAGCCTACTGATGACGATTCAGTTCCAAGAACGAATGATTTCTTAGAAGTCACTGCAATTAATAGCAATCAAAATATTTTTTCATCCATTTTAGATAAGGGAGACAAGCAAGTTGAAACTGAAACCCCAGCAAAGAAACGAAGGGTTGATACTTGTAAGTTATCCAATTTTAACAATATAATATTCTTAAATGAATACTATCGTGATTTGAGTATCTAATAATATCTTAATTTGTATATTTCTTCTGTAGCATCTTCTTCAGATAAAGGAAAAACAACTGATGATACTTTTGATGAGACGGGGGATGATATCGATCCGGAAGATGCAAACTATATTCTGTAGGAGGATGATCTTGTTATTATAGATTAGATGGAGGGAAAACAATATTGTGTTTTGTATAACTTAAAAAATTATTGTAATGTTTGCTGTGAAATTTTATAATTTTTCTATACCTTTATATTGATTTTACAGTATTTTATATGATTTTTAAGATTTATTTACTTATTTGTGAAAATTATTAAATGCAATTTAATATTTATTTTAATTAAATAATAGAAAATTGCGTAACCTACGTTAAGCGTTACGTTATTTGCTACATAACGTAACAAAAAAAAATGTTACGTTAACGTTACCATTATTTTAAACATTGATTGGAACTTTTATTATTTTTATGATAAAAACTTTTTAGATGCAACTTTACAGACATGGCTAGTTTAGCAAATTCCTAGGGAGATGCATTTTGAGACAATCACCGGTGGTACTGGATTAGATCTAAGAGAATAATATCTCTCGCGATTTTCTTCTAACTCTTCTCTTTATCTTTGCTTTGACTATGGGGATACCGTGCCCATACGATGTGTCAGAGTGGATACTGTCCATCTTCGAAGAAAAGGTTTGTTGCTAACAAGTGCTTGAAAATGAATCAATATACTTCTTATTTGGGCTATCGTTTATGACCTGATCGCTTACTTTTGACATGACCATATTCTGTTTTTCATACCGTTTAGCTGTGTTAAACCTTACACCGTGAATACTCATGGAAAGAGGGATTCGGTGGTGGGTGAAGCCACCAAAGTATCTCTTTCATGAATCCCTTACTGCAAAGGGGAAAATTAGTCGGGAACTATGACGAGCTGAAACCACCCGCTCAAGTTATGGCTTCTCTACAATAGATTCAGATAGAAAGAATCCACGGATCATCCGCACTTAGTCAAGCTTTTCCAGCCCTTCTTCTTTCCTTTACTAAAGCAGGGTGTAGCTCTCTTCTTTCTCCCACTTTGGTTAGCAATCAGAAGCAGAAGACCAAGTCAATGTATTAGTTTAAGCGGATGGAATGCCCCAAGAGAAAGCGTTAACTCTAAAATTTTCTCCTTTATCCAAAAACAAGACTCTTTTCTTAATTTGAAGGCTTACTTTTATCTAAATCATTTTTAAAAATCAGTCTATTTGAAATCTTATTCCTTTCTATTAGATGCTTTAAACTTGCTGATGTTTTTCTAGCAAAAGATGGTGGTGAAGATGGAGTGGTAGAAACATTCATCTTTAAATTCACTCACAATTCTAATAACTGTCTAGTTTTAATTCGAAAGTTATATAAATATCTTATCTCAATTGTTACTAAAAACCCAACTAAAATAATCTTTTATTTTAGGAAATTCTAACACTAATAATATTGGAAATAAAAAAATGATATGAGAGGGAAAAAAAACATTATGTACTTATCTTTCAAATTTACCATAAATTTCTTGAAAATATTTTTGAAGAAGAAACACTACAAAAAAAACTTAAGATAACTGCCTTTCATGAACAATTTTCATTCAACTTATTATTACTTTATAAAATAATTAACTTCCATCCATTTAGAGGAATTTTATTTTTATAAAGTCATCTATAAATCAAAGATGATAAACCACCAAAATTAGTTGAGAAAACTCAATCTTGGTACAAATTAAAGAACCTATTGTTAGAGAAATCATAACGTTAACAACCAGTAAGAACTCTACCTCTATATTCAACTCACTTATTTGATTTTTAGCTCTACTGTTATCTACTTCAACAAAAAAGTCATTTTCATCTAAAAATTATCAATCCCTGTCACCTCTTTAACTTCAACTCTTTTACAAGATCTTATTTATTTACCTATTAGCAATTAGAGTTTAATTCAAATACAAATTAGAACTAAATTCTCATATTTTATTTTATGATGTCATAGTTATGGACAATTATCTAGCCTCTCAAACTAAGTGCTTATTACTACCTACATATATCAAAACCTAAAGATATAGATAATCATCCCAATTTTGTTTATTTGAATAATAATGAATATAAAAAAAATGACATTCTGGGATATCCCAAATCCCAAAATTAGAAACTATTTGGTAGAAAAACAGCAAACTGGAAAAAAATTCATGAGTTTACATATATGCAAGACCTTTATATATCATATTGAACTATCACAAACATAATGTAAGTCATTATATGTTTAAAATTAGATAAGAATAAATTATCTAAAACTTGCTATTTATGAATAAACTGCTGGATAAATATTGAGTTGTCATAACTTAATCTTACCTCTCTATTAGATAAGCATGTATCTCACCTAAAGTGAAATTATGAAGTCTATGTATAGTTTTGTTTGCTATAAATGTCAAGTTCAGACCGTTACCTTGTCAAAAGACGTAAGATGCAAAAGCTATGTTTACTTTATTATCTACCGGACATATTGAGCAGCATAAACTGAAAATATTGCTCCAAAAATAAGCACTTCATAAAAACTTAAAAGAGCATAGCAAGCGCATAACTTTTATTTTCATCTATAATCTAAAAGTAACAACCATTTAATTTCCCACACAATGCGATGCATAATCAATCCGACAAGAACAAGACTCAAGATTCATTTCACATTTAAACAAGCCGAGCATAGCAAGTGCATAACTTTTATTTGCATGCATAATCTAAAAGTAACGACCATTTAATCTTCTCCACAATGCAATGCATGAGCAATCCGATAAACCCAAGACTTAAACTTTATTCCAGATTTTAAACAAGACATACCCAAATCGAATCCATCAACTTTAGTCTTCAAGGCATGGCCTTGGGATCCGTCCCGTGCTGCCAAACATACACCATCTCATCCCACCCGGCACTTGCCATCAGCCCCTCCACCAGCACGCTCAAATCCACCCCCACAGCAAACTCCGAATGATGATCATACCTCGCCAGCAGAGCGTCCTCCGCCCGGTAATCCCACATGCACACCGACATGTCGTAGCTGCACGAAACCAGCAGGTTCTCCCTGTGCGGCGAGAACTTCACCTTCCTCACTGCATACCCATGCCCAGCCAGCTGCGCCAAGGGCGCCCGGATTGCCCTCACATCCCACACCCTAATCAGCTTGTCCACGGACGCCGTGGCGAGCATGCACTCGTCGTACTTGTTCCAGTCGCAGGAGAGGACCTCGTGGTCGTGGGCAGGGATGACGACGCTGGACCCAGGGTCGCGGACGTCCCAGACGCGGGCGGTGCAGTCGCCGGAGGCGGAGGCGAAGACGTCGGCGTGGCGGGGGGACCAGGCGGCGGAGTAGACGCAGTAGGCGTGCTCCTTGAATGTGCGGAGGGAGGCGGGGCGGTCGAGGGTCCAGAGCTTGAGGGTGTCGTCCCAGGAGGCGGAGACGAAGGAGTCGCGGCGGACGGGGTTCCAATCGACGGAGTGGGCCTCGCGGGCGTGCTCGTGGAGGGAGCGGATGGGGTTAGCCGGAGGGGGGAGGGCGAGGTCGTAGAGCTTGAGGGAGCCGTCGGCGACGGCGGCGACGGCGATTGAGTCGTGGGACTCGGACCAGGCGCAGTCGTAGACGCCGTCGGCGGTGTCGAAGGAGGTAGGGGAGGAGATGCCGCCGGCGGGGGAGAGTTCGAGGACGTGGAGGCGGCCGTTGCCGAGGATACCGAAGTTCTGGGCGGTGGCGACGAGGAGGCGGGACTCGTAGAAGGGGGAGAATTTCACGGCGTAGCCGTTGAACGGAGTCTTGAACCGCGGCATTGATTTGGGGGTGAAATTTGGGGGATTTTTTTTTTTTTTTTTTTTTTTTTTTAAAGAGAGAGATGAGAGTTGGGGCTATGAGGTGATGTTTTGGGAGGGGATGGGAAAGGGTGTCGTCACAGGCGGTGGAGATAAGGAAACAACGGACTGGGGTTGGAGCATAGAATCGGGGTATGCAAATAAATACAAGAATACTATTACAGGGTAAATTGATTTTTTAGAAAAATAAAAATAAGCCAAGTTTAAGTTATTATAAACAAATTGATCGAGCTCGACCCATGTGAGCACTCGGCCTTGATTCCAATTTTTGTGAGCCAAGTTTAATTTGGGAAAGGCCAAGTTTGGGCGGCCCACGTGAGCAGTCGGCCTCGATTATAATTTCTTTGGGCTATGTTTGTATGGATACACCGGAATAAAATTAATTAATTAATTCTATTTAAATTTTTTTTAGCTAAAACAGTGGGAATTCTTAGTAATTTTGTGTCTATTTCATCAAGATGATAATTTGTTTCACAGTAATTTCCCGTTCTGGGACTAATTTATCACATTTAAGAGATTAGAAATCTTGCAGTTTTATCTCTTTAATCGCTTGGACATTTTTATACATGTCATTTGTTGCTTAACACAATTATTATCTTTTATCAATCAAAACCATCTCGATTTCTTTTTATCCTCAATTTGAAGTGGCAAACAAATTAATCATTTTAATTACATGTAAGACAAAGTCTTATTATAAGTCATAAGATTAATTATTCTGATATTACTCATTCTATCATGCATTTTTAATCCTTGTAATTATTAAATTATATTACTTTAATAATTAATGTAATAATATTATTATTATTATTATTATTTGACTTATATTATCTTTTAGAATCTCGCAACTAGACTTTATGTCCAAAACTTGTGGTGTCAGATTAGGCTATGTTTGCTACTAATTGATGCAAGTATAATTCACTTCATTGTAATTTTTTTATACTTTACTCTAAAATATATCATTAATTCAATCACGTTTTGGGGTTTTTTTTCGGTTATTTATCTCAAAGAATTAAAAAATACTAGTTTTATTTTTGTTTAGGTTTAGATTGTTTTCCCCTTAAAGGTTGCGATGGTTTTATGCTAATATATTTAATCTCAAATGAACATGGGAAAAATAATATTTTATATATCACTTACATCTTATGATAATTTTAGGATTTAGATCTATTTAAATCTAGTAAATTTTAATTTATTTAATCAAAGATATAAAATCTTAGAATAAATTCTAAATCATAAAATTGCAACTTTTGTCATAAATAATTATTAAATTTTGGGCTAATTATATATTTTTTTTCTTTAAATAGTTTGCATATATTACCATATGATGGAAAAATAATTATAGTTTGCATATATTACCATATGATGGCAAAATAATTATAGTTTGCATAAATAATTTCATGAATGTTATGAGTTCATAAGATATATTTTGATTATTCAAGATTTATTTAGATTTTTTCATATAGAAAAAAAAAACTAGGAATGCTAAGGGGAAATATCTCAAAATCTAAAGGTAAGTGTAACCCCGATTCATCTCCATTGGTTTATTTTATATGAATGTTAAAATTTATTGCCTCTCTAGATTCTTAATAATTAGATGTAAATTAATCTTTTTCTAAATTTACGTGATTTACGAGTAGTTTAACTTTATGCTATTTGCAAATAAATTGCTCATCCATAAACTAATGCATAACTCTGTACAAGGAGAGTCAGCCAATTTACTGAAATTAGTCGACCAATCCAGAAATTACTTTTATACAATAATGAGGGATTGGTCGATCAATAATAGGACTAGTTACCCCGACTGAAATAGTTCCACTTCGGATATAAAAAATTTTTACTGTAACTTATAATAATTCTCTCATAAATGCATAAAGTAATCGTAAATAGATTTTTTAGGAGAGAAATTCATGATTAATTATAAACTATTTTAATTTTTGTTACTCTACTAGAGGCCTATCATATTCAAACTGAATATATCGTTAACACTTATACATACTCATATACGGTATATCAAAAGTAGGGCATACTAGGTACTTTAGTGGTATCAAAGAAATACACCAGTTGAAAGTATGGGGAGCTAAGTGCATCATGGTACTAAGTGTTATACAGAATAAAGTGTCATGTAAAAGTGGAGGTCATCTCTAGAATCTATTGGATGCAACTTCTATAATCTGGCATCGCCTGAGAAAGGATTAAATAAATATGTTACTATACCATTTTGACGAGAACGTCAGATCTTAAAAGGTAAGAGAGGGAGAAGTAATACTCCAGCTCAATTAGTCCCATATCGGCTATAAGACAAGATTTAGTATCGTTTATGATAGTCGTTATGAGTCTATATAATAATCATAACTAATTTTTTTGGAGGAGGAATCTGTAGTTAATTGTAAATTATTTTAATTCTTATTATTCTACCAAAGGTTTAACATATTCAAACCGAATATATTGTCGGTACTTGTACTACCTCTCTTTTAGATCTAAAGTTTTTTTTTTTTGCTCAGATAAATCATCAACGACTACATCCTTTCATACATAAAACCAAAATTATCTTTTAGCGTAAGTTTCAGAAACCGTTGAGGAAAACCAACTTCAATAATTATAGTTTCATTTATATGCTGTTTTACTACTCACATACTCAAATTATTTCTTACTAGATCTAACCCCAGTATTAATATTATCTCCATACGTCCATGTATCAAATACAACAAAGTGGTTATGCCAACTAGTAGGAGTTCATAAGAGTATCACCCTTTTTATGTAAATACTTTTGTCTCTTGGTAGCTATGATACTCGGTTTTGGTTTGAAATTATTTGTTTAGTAAGTTTCTCTCTTTTTGTCTGAAGTGGTAATCGTACCTAAACCCTGATGTGCAACACATTATTGTAAAACCCTATGCTTGTACTCCTTTTCAATGTTGCAATAAAGATGATGATATGTAACGTTGTGGATTGTATTTTTTTTTTGTTTTTTGTCGTAGTCTTACCTCATGTAATCGTTTTTGGGGCACTCGTCGGTCGACTTAATAATTATATCTTTTTTTTAGTCTGTTTTTTTTCTCATGTAGTAGTCTTAGAAGTTTTTTTGTTGTCGAGCGTCGTATTGCACGAAAAGATGAGTATGACGTCGACGTAAGGGAGAGAACAACTCCTGTTTCTGACTCTAAATTTTAGAGGATAAAGATTTCTCTATTCAGAAATGAGATATATTATCAAAGTTTTTAAGGTATAATTTGGGATATTATATTCAAATACTACATCGTAAAGCTCAAATTTCAACTTAAAAGGGATGCTCAACCCTACGCAATTCTCACTACAAATTTGGAATTTTAGTGTTAGTAGAAGGTTCTATATGTATTTCTACAACAAATGGGAGCATCTTAAGAGTTCTGTGGAAATGGACTGAGTTGCTTTGAATAGTTCCATGGATCTGTTTCCGTTTAGATAAATAATAGAAGAACAATAGTAGCTTAGGAGTATGGATGGTAATGGACGCATTCACGAATTAAATTTTGAGTATTTCTATATAAAATTTTGAATTAGGAAACTGAAATTTTTATTTTTAACTCAAAATTTTATATATGACAGACCAAAATTTGGCCCGGGAACATATCTATTACCATCCTACTTAGGAGTGAGGAAGTAAAAATTTTCGACTCACATTTTATCTCCCACTTACAACTTAACTTTCTGTCATCACTTTTGATTAGTAGATTTTCAGTAACCTGCACGGTGATTCATCACTCTCCATTGTTATAAAAATTAATGAATTTGTTTGAGCGACATCGATGTTCTCCTCCTTATTTCCCATAAAGCCCTCATTAGGCATAATTTAATATATGGTTAATTACACTCATACCTCCTGTAGTATGGAGATATATAACTTATCACATTTAAAGTTTTAAACTCTCACTTAGACTTTTTGAACTGTAAAAAAAAATATTTTCGTCGGAGTTTCCCTATTAGTTTTTATTTCTGCAATTTAGGGATCTAAGTGAGAGTTTTAAACGTTAGGGATAATAAATTATACACTTCTCATACTATATATAAGTTCCGGGTGTAATTAATACTTTAATATAATATAAATTAGCTTAAGAAATTTCTGACTTGAAAATTAACATGACATGACATGATGATCGGTCAAAGGATAAAACTTTGATCTTATCATGAAAGAGTATGATCGGATGCTTGTTTACAATGGATTAGTCTACAAAATCAGCATATTCATTGTCTTGTACAAAAGTATGGATTAAACTCACTTAGCCCAAACTTCATCTCATCGTATAAAACAAATTCGCCAGATCATGCTGATCACCTCAAAAAAAAAAAAAAAAAAAAAAAAAAATCTCTTTCAAGACTGAATGGAATGTCTTTAGGGTGAGCATCAGTCGGTTCGGTTCGGTTTTTTGAAAAAAAATCCAATCGAAAACTGAACCGAACTTATAAACCGAAACCGAACCGACCGAAAAAAAGTGAAAACCGAAGAGATTTTTCGGTTCGGTTCGGCTCGGTTTTATTTTCGATTTTTAGGGTTTGAAACTAATTATGTTTATAAACGCATATTTTTTATTGAAAAAATAATAATTTTCTTTCTATTTTTTTCTTTTTCTACTTATTAAAATAACAATCACATGTTTTTATTAAAAATTTAAAAGAAAAACACATTGAAAATAAATCAAAGAAAAAAAAAACTATAATTCTAAAAGTTCGGTTTTTTCGGTTGAAGCTAAAGCCACATAAACCCGACCCGAAATCCGTAAATAATTTCGGTTTTGGAAACGAACCGAACCGAAAACCGAATAAACTGAACCGATCGGTTCGGTTCGGTTCGGTTTTGCAGTTCGGTTTGATTTTTTCGGTTTTATGCTAAGCCCTAAGTGTCTTTGCCTCATAACCAAGACTCTGTCACCATTGCATCCAACTCTATTTACTAACTCATATAAATTCAGAACATGTACAATTATTAAATAGTGGCGGGGACATTATCCAAGTTCTAAAATTGTATAATGTGACAGTGATAATTGACCGAGTAAAATGATTTGTAATTTTCTTATATATTATAATGGTTACTATTAAAATTTTTACAATAAATATTTAAACATTTACTATGATTACATAACTTTCATATTATTTCTTCAATATGAATACTATTACACTATAAGAAAACTAGTTTACAGCGGCAAGTCTTTAGTGATGAGGGTTAATTAGTCACTAAAAGGGGTTAATTTCTATGATAAAAAAACAGTTATCACAAAATATGAGTTTTTAGTGACAAGTACAAAAAATACATGACTGAAAAATAATAATAAGTGATAACAGATAAAAACTTGTTACTGAATTTTGGTTTTCAGTGACATATTTAAATAATTGTCACTAAAATATATTTTTTTTTCTGCGACACGATTAAAATAATTTTCACTTAAATGCTTAGTTGTCACTTAATGACGGAAATGAAAAAAAAAAATGATGGCACGCAAATTATAAGTGTGCTGTTTTGGGAAGAACACAGATAATAATAACACATATAAAATTGCAATTAATATATGGAGGAAGATGTAACTTTAATTATTGAAATTCATTTGAAATGTATGCATCCACTTTGATTTATGAACAGCCTCCAGCTCACAACAGTTTTGTGAAAACCAAAATTATATAATAACAAAATATTGTCTTTGTATTCTATGAATGGTAATATTAAAAATGATATACCTTATGTATTGTTAGTAGGGCTGAGCATCGGTTCGGTTTGAGTTTGGGTAGAAAAATTCTAATTCAAAAACCTAATCGAATTTCTAAATCCGAAACCAAAACCGATCGAAATCCACTAATAATCGAAACCGAAAATTCGGTTCGGCTCACTTCGGTCAGTTATCGATTTTTTGGGACTGCATCCCACAACCCCACTAGAATTAAAAAAAAAAAAAGAAGAAAGAAATGTATATCGGCTCAGTTTTAAAAAACCGAAACCGAATTGAGGGGAGAGAGGGAGAGAGAGAGAGGGGGGGAGAAACTATAGAACTGGGTTGATAGGTTAACGGGTCGGGTATTTATACAAATTTGGCTTTTTCGGTCGGTTTTTATTAGTGCTAACGCTACCAAAACCCGACCCGTTTCCGAATAAATCTTCGGTTTTTCACCCGAACCAAACCAAAAACTGATCGATTCGGTTTGGATCGGTTTAGCAGTTCGGTTTGGTTTTTTCGAAAATTTGCACACTCTACTTGCTAGAGAATGCTTTCAGCATCAAGAGAAATTTTTTGTTACGCCATCTTAATTAATTTTTAAATATTTGTTATTTAGACAAATCGAAATAGAAGGATTAGAACCTTCTAAAAAGCATTAGAAAATACAAGAATCATGATATTCTACTAACCTCCAACTAATCAACTTTCTTAGTTAAAATCAAAATTTTATTTATAATCAAAGGAGCATTTGTCTAATTTTATAGTATCACAGTGGTTACTTTGCTCATATATTTATTTATCTCTATATATCAACAAACTTGCAGTTGGTTAGTATGCTATCAATTGCATCATATAATAATTTGCTGTCTTATGCATATTATTTAATTAATTAATCAACATCAATCCTGACCTCATCATTATTAAACACACAGGCGAATAATTTTTTTTTTTAATAACTTCAAAGCTAATAAGTTCTCTGTATAGAGACACGAAAACAAAATTCGCGTACAAATGTAATAACCATCAACTAAATCTTTAGCACGCCCACAAGAACTCTAAGATCTATATACAAATAAAACTTTAGTCATCAATGAGGGTCGAAAGCAATTCAAGAGAAAAATAATGAATATCATTTAAATATATAGGTACTAAACCAGATTAGAAAACGGTGGAAATTATGAAAAAAATATTTCTTACTACTGTCATCATACATGTTAGAATATAAAATAATTTTCTCAATCCTCACTATAATTTCGGATTTTCAGTATATAGTGTTAAGAACTTCAATATAGTATCAGAACAAATCATGTTCAAATCCCATCATAAAACTCAGGTTTAGAATACAAAACAATTTCTTTCCATTATAATAGCAAGGACTAGTGGTGAATATTGGTCGATTTATGTCCGGTTTTTGCAACCGGTTAGAAATGGAAACTGAAACAAAACTAAACTAATTTGGTTCGATTCAGTTAGATTAGGTTTGTCCTTGGCCAGTTCGGTTGGTTTAGCCTCTAGCTGCCCATGATACCATAATATAATTCCTACCGCTACACCAAAATTTTAAAATTATAGAGTACGTTAAAGAAAATGGTTTTATACATTAATATTAGTCGGGAGTTGCTAGATGCGTTCCATATTTGTCCTAGTGAGCCCCAATTTCTTAGTGAGTTTTAGGGTACTTTTAAATCAACCTCTTTTTTCTCAGTGAGCCCCGTAAATTTTTCAGTTTTGCCCTCGAAACCATTTGAGAGGAAAAATGGGGATCACTAAGAGAAAATTAGACCCACTAGAATTACCCCTTCTCTCTCTTGTTTCTTCCTTCCCACTTTGTTCTTTTTCCTCTCCACTATTTTTTTTTTCTCTCCACTCTCTTCTTCGTTCCATTCACTTTTTCCACTCTATTCTTCTTCGTCTCTCTCTTTTCAGCGACGTTCGGTCCTGTCACTGTTAGCACGCCCAGTGCCGTGAAGAAGAAGACGCGACGACGCGCCGTTGAGCTCTGTCGCGGAGGTATTTTTCCTATTTCCTTCCTCTCATTCCAATTTTGAACTTTTATATTGTTTAATAGAGGTAGGATCTAGGGTTTAGACTTTGATTTAGGGTTTGATAATCCAATTTTCAGTAGGATTCGTCTAGGTTAGTTTAATCCAATTTTCAATTATCCCTGGCCGGAGTGGGAAAACCGACCAATTAAATAAATAAATAGGGGTTACAGTTCCGGCCAGTGGGTCTCTATGCCGATACTGTAACCCCGGCTACTGAAATAAAAAAAAAAAACGGATAAAAAAAATTGGAATGACATGCAAACGATGAGATTTCAATTTTGGTGAAAATTTAGGGTTTTGGGGTCGTTCTTCCTCTCCCTTTTTTTTGTTTTTTTTTTCTTAAAGCGCTCGCGCGAAGATGAGAGGGAGTTTAAGGGATTGGGCTCACTAAGAGAAACGGGACGAGAGAAAAGAGGTATTGGGGCTGACTAAGAAAAATCTAAAACAATTTCGTCTAAATTTATAAATGACAAACTTGTAAATAAAGTGAGTCATATACATGGGGCTCACTAGGACAAGTTGGGGCTCACTAGGACAAGTTGGGGCGCATCTAGCAACTCCCATATTAGTATTGTTAAACTTCTCTTTGTTGCTAGCTTTAATTTGCATGCTTTTGATAACCATGGATGCCTTGGAGTTGAGCTTCTTCATGACCAGGTTCGACCCATTTTCTAATTTGAATTCTCACTCTCATTTTAACATCTTCGTTTTAAATTTCTTTCCCATAATTTTCAGAAAAAATTGAAGCAGAACATTTATCCTGTGTTTTGCAATTAGATAATATTTTGTTGTTTTTATTAGTTGACTTCATATATTCAATTAATGCATAATGAATAAAAGCCAATAAGATAAACAAATATCATTTTCTTCAATGGGGTTGATTCTAAATTTATTTATACACATGTTCTTATTTCTGAGTCCATGTATTTATTTGACAATATTTAGTGACTTTTGTTTTGGACACATTCTCCAACTAAGTAGAATTTAAATTTACGTCCTAATAGTATTTACTGGTTTGTTCCTCAAATCTTTATATATTATGATTTAGTCTCCCCAAATCTTCATATTTAAGATTTAGTCTCCCAAATCTCTTAAGTTACTACAATTTAGTCTCATCTCCAAATCCTCCAAAATTTTAACCTGATATTACCATTTTACTCCTTCTTATTCATTCTTTTTCTTCCTCCTCTTTTCTCCTTTTCTTCATTATTCCTCCTCTCTTCTCCTTCTCTCTTCCTCCTCTCTTCTCTCAATGAAGAAAAGAGGAGGAAGAGAGAAGGAAAAGAGAGGAGGAATAATGAAGAAAAGGAGAAGAGAGGAGGAAGAGAGGAGGAGAAGAGAGGAGGAAGAGAAAGAATGCATGATGAGGGGTAAAATGGTAATATCAGGTTAAAAATTTGGGGATTTGAAAAAGTGGACTAAATTGTAGTAACTTAGGAAATTTGAGGGACTAAATCCTAAATATGAAGATGTGAAGGACTAAATCACAGTATATAAAGATTTGAGGACAAAACCAATAAATATCGCTAGTTAATATCAGACCTACGTGAAGATGGTAGAATATAAAAATATCAATCTCAGTCCTTACTGTCATACGTCGCACTCAGCTAATAGAGATTAAAACGTATAGGTCAGAGAGGAATCTTTTTTATTTTTTTTGCAACTGTAGTTATGTGTGGGACCTACATGTCTTGTCTTCTATTTACGCACGTCAAATTACTTTACACATCTTTTTTGTACAAATATTTCATTTTTAAATATTACTAATTTATTTTTTATATCCAATTTTTTTCTCTAACTTTAACGTCCCTCTATCTCTCTTCTATTTTCGTTTATCACAACCGAGTTTTGAAATTTCCTAACTTTCTTCCAAGCTCAAAAAAATTAGTAACAAACAACTGCAAATTATAAAAACATATAAAAAACTAATAATAATTTTAATTTATATCTGAGATTTGTTTTCCGATCTCAAGCATACAAGATTTTTCTATTTGCTTCAAAAAATCTCAAACTCTAAATCCTAATTTGGCTTGTTATAGTAAATTCGAAAAATTTAAAATTCTTCCTAACTTTTTGAGCAACGCGAATATAAAAATTTTAGAGAGTCAGGAGATCGATGAGTTTGCAGGAGATTTGTTTCTTTTAAAGATTTAAATAGTAAAAAAATATTTTTTTTGGGTTTTAGCGAGAGAACAAAGGATGAAGATGATAACAATAACAATATTTTAAATTTTTAAGAAGTTTTAAAGATTTTTGGATTTAAAAGGATAATTTAGTCAAGAAAAATATTGGTAAATTTGTAATTATTTATAAGTTTTAAATCTGTGCACAAGAATAAATTGCCGTGCATAAATAGAATTTTCCAATAGTATCACATTTTTTTAATATGTGAGAAATTTCAAATTCATTTATGCGGTAGAGAATCAATTTGAATATTGTAAAAATATATATGAGTTGGATTAGAAACAAGAGAGGAGAGGCTTTGTATTAATAATACCTTATCAACCTCATCATTACTAACCCCATTCACTGTTAGATCAGCTGATGCAATATATATATATATATATATATATATATATATATATATATATATATATATATATATATATATATATATATATATATATATATATATATATATATATTTATATTTATATATTTATATATATATATATGGGATTACTGTGGGTGAGGTATCAGCTCAGGAAAAATTACGTGAGCTAGCAATAAAAATATAGTAATCCAATGATTTTCCTTCAAATTTTTTATAGAATTAGAATCTTTATCTCTTTAACTTTAACAAAATTAAATTTCAAGAATTTTAGAGTTCATTGACATTTTCATCAAATGAATTCAAAAAGTTTATTCATTGAAAACCGTTTAAATTTGTGTCCACTCGATGAAGGATCAAATTAAAATTAAAACTCAAGAAATCAGATATGAGCGAATCCTAAAAGCTCAAAATCATAATCCAGGAGAAATTTTTAAATTTTTTTTTATTGGAGATAGAGGAAATAAATTACAGCTTAGATAATTTGCATGAACTGTTAGCTCATTTTTATTTCTCTCTCTATATATATGGAGAGAGAGTAAACAGAAAAGGGTATGAGAAATAAAATTTCCTTAATCACATCAACATATTCGCATACACATCTCTCATCTTTAATTTATAGGTACATAAAGAAAAATAAAATAATTTAAGAAACCTTATAAATATTAATAACTCAAGAAATATTAAACTCGATTTACATGATACTGCAAGACGCCGGATCCTCTTCACAAAAGTAATTCTGAGTCCTGTACCCGCCATAAACTGGCTGGCCGTAGACCACCGGTGGTGGGGCTGGGCCCATTGGGCCTCCCGGAGCCCAGCCAGAGCTTGTCCCATACCAGCCTCTCCCATCCCCATAATACCCATCGTATTCCCGACCGCGGACCGGTCCACCCCAAACCGGTTGGTAGTCGAACCGGGGCTCATGGACCATGAAAACACCCGGTTCGGACGCCGCTGGGTACCACTCGAGAGCCTTTGGTTTGTCTTTCTCCGGTTCAGCATCCTTGGGCTTATCCTTGGCCGGGTCAGGGGTCGATTTAGCATCCTTCTGTTTGTCCTTGTCCTTCTTTGGTTCATCGGCCTTCTTCTTGTGCTCATCGGCCGGTTTAGCATCCTTGGGCTTGTCCTTAGCTGGTTCAGCTGCCGCTTTAGCATCCTTGGCCTTCTCTTTCTCCTTGTCGTCTTTGATTTGGATGTCTTTGATCACCTTGCAGGCATTGCAGCAGAGCTTCTTGATGACCTTCTTCACGTCGAAGGGGCCGGAGATCGTCACCGTGTTGTTCTTCTCGTCGAAAACTATGGTCTGAATGCTCTCTTTCTCTAAGCAAATGGAATTGAATTGATTGAAAACAAATTAGAGTTTTATTACATACAATTTGGTTAATAATAATTAGGATTAACGAGTAGTTAATTACCTTGAATCTTGCATATTGTTTTGCTAATCTTTTTATAGCAGCGGGTGCATTCAAGGTCAACCTTCAGAATGATAGTGGAGATCTGCAAATTTAAAGTATTTTGAATAGAGAGAAAATCAAAATTCAATGATTTGTGTTAAATTTGAATTATGCTTTTTAAGATGGTCAAATAATTAGAATAAAAGAATGATTTTAATAACGGTAGAAATAAAGATATTGAGTAAAAGATTTCTTTTAGAATTTGGTATAACAAAGAAATTTGCTAGGAAGATAAGTGACTAAAAAAATAAATAAAAGGATGTAAATACATGATACCATCACCATCATTAGGATTTTTTTTTTTTTTTTTTGGAGTAGACATTAGACACTATAATAATTTGTCTTTGTAGATCATAGAATTTGTTTTAGAAATCTAGTTTAAATAACCAATAAACAAAACCTTCGACAAAATTAAGAACCGATACAAGAGCAAAAGGATAATTCGATAAAAGAAAATATAAGAGGTGAAGAAGGTACCTTTTTCTCGGCCATTTGTTAGTCACAGAAATGGATGGAGAGAGAGAGAGAGAGAGAGAGACAGAGGATCTACAGCTGAGGGAGGCCTCAGAGTCTCTCTGCTACTTATGGAAGCTGATGTCGTCAGTGAATGGAAGCGTGTAGAAAATAGATGGTTCTCTGCAGCTGCAGCCATGCGAGCGTGGGACCCACCAGGAACGGGGTAGGCTTTGTGCCGATTACATATGGTGTGCTGTATCGCATCACATGCAAATACAACGGAAGCTGGGGGCTTGGGGGGGGGGGATTGATTATTGAGAGTATGTCGTGGGAAATTCTATCTGAGCACACTACTTTGCTCACTGAGCCCATCTTTTTTAAGTCGGAGTAGCCTCCTAAACAATGACAAATTTGTAATTTGTCATAACATTGGGAGGTGGGCTCACTGAGCAAAGTGTAAATAGGATTTAACAATAGGATGTGGGATCACTGAGAAAAGTGGTGTGCTCGATAGGATTTCCGGTGTTTGGTGATTGCAAGTTTCTCATTGGGAAATTCTATTCACGCACACCAATTTACTCTTCGTGCACACATTACTCTCTATGGCCGCATTTAATTTTAAATCCAGATTTATTTACTCAATACGCTATTTTTTTTTTTTTTTCAATTTTAACTCTCTCTCTCTTCATCTGTCTCTCTCTGTTTTTTTTTCCTTGTCAATCGCGACCTCTATCCACAATCCGTCCAACGTGACCTCCGAGCCTCTACCGTCGCTCTCCTCACCTCCGTGTCCTCTAATACCATTTGTATATTGGATTTTCTATTTTCTTTAGAAAATTCTAAGTATAAATTATAATTTCATTTATCACAGTGAATCCGAAAACTATAGAATTCTTCCTAACTTTTTGAGAAATGCGAACATAAAAATTGTAGAGTGTCAGAAAATTGATGAATTTATGGAAAATGTATTTATTTGGAAGATTTAAAAAACACAAACAAAGTTTTGTTTTTGTTTTTAGAGAAAGGAAAAGAGGATTTAAAAGGATAACTTAGTTTTTAAAAAATGGCAAATTTGTAATTATTTGTAAGTTTCAAACGTGTGCATCAAGAGTAAATTGGTGTGCGTGAATATAATTTCCCATTCTCATTTTTTTTTTTTTCCTAATAAGAAAAAAAACTTCGGAAGAATAAGTCTACAGAAAAAAATGGGGAAAAATCCATTTGAGACAAATTATTTGCAGCCTTTATTTCTTTTAATTAATAATTTTGCTGTCGATCATAACAAATCCATGAGATTCAATAGGATTCGATACATTCTAAAATTTGTAATTTGTTTAAATGGGAAGATACTACCAATAAATACCATCAAAGAGAGTATCATATTGTTAAAATTGAAAAGTTTATAGATCCAGATCATATACACTAAGAAATTCCTAAATTAACAGAGAATGTGCAACAAAATATAAACTTTTTTCTATTGTGTAAAAATTTCACTTTCTTACCATTAACAGGGAAACAGCAACAGTAACTTCCAAGTAATGGGGTAGGTTAAAAGAACCAAAAGAGAATCAGGCGAGATCCACCAAATGGATGATCCTTCTCTACTCATTTCTATCGAATAGCATGTTTTCATTTACATCTCTGGCATCCGGATATTTTCAAATCACCTCTATCTATATTTTCTTCAATCTCTTTCGCTCTTTTAACATGTACTATTTCTATCATTATCAAGATTTTATTCAAAAAGAGTTAATTACATTCAGACCTCCTGTAGTATGAGAGTATATAACTTATCATGCCTAAAGTTTTAAACTCTCACTTGGACCCTCCGGACTGTGGAAAAAGTATTTTCGTCTGAGTTTTCCTGTCAGTTTTTTTCTGTGGTCTAGCAAGTCTAAGTGAGAGTTTCTCATACTACAGGAGTTTAAGTATAATTAACCCATTCAAAAATAATATCTTGAATCATTAAACACAGCGACGCACACAGGGAAGATTCTATTGCAATATGCACTGGAATATTGGTCGGTAGAGTACTAGAGATTGTTTGCTACTACCAAACTGCTCCTTTGACTAAGTGGATCTAGTGGTTGATGACCTCAATACTCTCTCTCTCTCTCTCTCTCTCTCTCTCTCTATGTATATATATATATAATAAAATGATAATTGATGCATGTGGTACAATCTCACTCTCTATAATAAAATGATAATTGGTGCATGTGGTACAAGTCTGAGCCACCAAATATGAAGCTGGCCTGGTGGATTTTTCCATTGCATCCCATATCAGTGTTCATACTTTGATTGTCAAACAATCACATGAACTCAAGAGTTGGAGTGAGCATCCGTTATTTTGGTAGGTTTTGGCTAATTTTTACAAAACTTAACAGAACCGATTCGGAATAGGGACCGAAATCGAACTAGAATAATTTGGTTCGGTTTAATTATGAACCAAAACGTAAAAAAAGTTTGCTTAAAAATTATAATTTTTAATTATTTAGTAAGCATATCTTTTCAAAATATCTATTTTCAAAATATCTAATTAGTGATGAATTTATTGTTTATAATATAAATAGATGTATATATGTGTATTTATGCACATTGTATGTTAATATGTGTGTGTATATATGTGTTTGTTTGTTTTAAATAATCCAGTCAATTTGGTTTAGTTTCGAAATCGAACGAATAATTTCGATTCAGTAATTGGTTTTACTTATTCGTTTTTGGTTGGTTAATTTAGTTTTAATCGACCTCTGTTCATCCCTACTCAAAAGTGTTAAATGCATGATGATATGCAGTATACACCTTCTCCTATGTGAAGATTTACATCTTAATTGTGCTCTGCTGTGTTGATCTCTACTTCTTAGGATTCACTCGCACATTGAAGCTAGTAGATTTTAGAATTTCGTTTACTCATCCACCAGTGAACTTAGATTAGATATTATAATTGTGAAAGACATGTAATTTTGTGCCAGTCGATTGAAGTTCAAACCTCAGAGCCCCACTAGAATAAGAAGGACAAAGTTTTAACCAATATAAAAGAATTTCTAGGCACCTACATTGGATATGCTAATGGATATTTTAATTAGGCATTAATATTGTTAATGCAAAGATTTATCCAGAAGTGATTACGATGATACTGGCACGGTCCGATGTTCGTCAAAAGAAGGGGATATTGCAAGAGAGACTTGTACAAATGAGAAGTTGCAAGGGGAAATTCTAAATGCGCATCATAATTTACCAATATAGCATGCGGTGCTCACTAGTAAAATGTCGTGCGCATTTAGAATTTCCCAGTTGCAGGTAGTGTCGTGGCCAATTTAATTGTAACATTATTTAGAATTTTTCAGGTATAATTTGCATAATCATTCATATACTTTCAAGCTCAATATAACTAACCAAACGTATGCAAGACTCCTTTTTCTTCCTCAAAACAAATCTCATCTCACCCAATAAAGAGATGGTAAATGATATAGATGAGATTAGTTATTTAGTTGGATCTAATTTGATTTGATTTGATTAAGAATTTAGTTAGAACTTGGATTTTTAGAGATTTATTATTATCTTGTTGTTTTAGAATTTTCTATATATATGGTCTGTAAAACCCTAATTTGAAGATGGAGAATTAAATATGATTTTTTTTTAGAGCATGGGATTTGTTTTAACAAATTTTTCTTCGAGTAATTCGTGAGAGTGGGCGTGTGATTCGGCTGGAAGTGAGATCCAAACTCTAAGTTTTTTCATTAATTTCTCCATCACAAACCCTCAAAGTTTTTCCTCAATTTCTCCACCACAAATCCTAAATCGTTTCTGTCCGCCGTCATGTAGATGCGTCCATTACCATCCCTGTTCACCATATAACATTACCATCGACCATCCCTGTTCACCATATAACATTACCATCCCTGCTCACCATATAACATTTTAAAAATAGCTTTGATTCATTAATTAGGCTTTGTTTGTTTAGAGAGAAAATGGAATAAAGAAATAGAAAGAGAAAAGAAAAGAAAAGAAAAGAAAATAAGATGAAAATTGGTTTTTCTTTGATATTTGGTTAGTGAGAAAATATTTTCTTTTCTTTTAAATTTTCTCTCAAATCAAACAATAGAAAATATTTTCTAACCAAACATTAAAAAGAAAAATCAATTTCCATTTGCCTTTTATTTTATTTCTCTTTCCTTTTCTCTTTCTTTAATTTCTTTAATTTTCTTTCAAACCAAGAATAGCCTAAGATAATTTATCCTATTATTGCTAATATGGAATATGAACCAATTAAAATACTTTCCTTTTTAAAATTAAGAGGAAGAATTAATATCTAAAAAATGAAACCTCACATAACTTGTGATGTGGATGTTATTTTCAAGAACATCATGATTTGAGAGCATCATTTATTGCTCTCTTCTCATTGCAACTTGTTAGTTGGTTGTTTTAAGGATAGGTACAAATAATTTTAAGGGCCATAAATTGACATGCAACTTGCAAATACTAGTTAGGGGTGATGTGGTGCTGGATTATACCGAGGCTTTGATTAGAGGTAGTAATTTTTCTATTATCGTCTCGTCAATGGGCTTGTGGGAGGCGGAAAATTATAAATCTGCACACTCTTTTTCTAAGTAAGCCCACCTAAAATTTTTTCAAAGTAATCACAAATTTGTCACTCTTTGAAATTAAGTTATTCTTGTCTTCCTCCCAAGAACAGCCCCTCTAGCCCAACAAAAACGAAAAAAAATTATAAATCCAACTCTAAATCCCTCTCTATTTTTTAATGCTCTTAATTCTAACTAGATGGTTAGAGTATTCAACTTATTTGGAGGTAAGCCAATATTTTTCCTAACTCTTTGAACTAAATTTCTGTAAATTTAAGAAAAAAATTTCGAGAGCAATTTTGTGGAAATCGAATTTTGTATAGGTATTGATACCAGAATGAGTATTGCACCGTTTGGTATTAATATACTCGAACAAGTATAGTACCGTTCGAATACCAATAATCGAACAAATAAGGTAGACGCGAGAGAGTTTTGAGCTTAATTATGTTAGGGTGGAGCTAGAAATTTGGAAGACCTTACTTAGTACTATCTTTTTAAAAGAATGGATGGACGTACTTAACAGGGGTCACTTACCGAAAAGGTGGGCTCATTTAGAATTTCCTGTGGGAGGCTCTTATGTAGGCCTCAGATGCAACTTTTGATAAACATATCGTGTTGAAAAGAGATGCTCAAAATATTATTCACTCCTTCCTAAATGCCCCTAATAGCTATTGATATTCTCTATTTCGAGATGCACCGGCTTTTAAAATCTAGTGTGTGCAAACTTTATAACTAACAAGAATTCTATAGTGTGAAATCAAAGACAGGAAGGTAAGAGAACTTCCCTCATTGGCTGGAAAAACTTACAATATGAGATGTTTCCAATGACAGGTAAAAAAGATGTATTTCAGATGGGCCAGTATTAGCAATAAAAAAAAATAGTTGGGAGTGAGCAAGTAAATAGGCAACACTTTTCAACCTCTCCCAATTAAATGCCTAGAGTTGGGAACTGACCAGCCTCCAACTGCACAATTTAAACATTGAAATATAATCCATTTGGACACAACCTACATAATTAGATAAAGACAGAGCCTCCAAAATGGACCTAGTTAAAATGAAAACTCAGATTGAAGCTGAACAGCCACCATATTTGGAGCTACACAAGAGAAAAGGCTAGCTCAACTAATATTGGGCCCAAAATAATCTAGAAAAATGAAGACAAGCCACCAACCTCCCTGAACTCCCTGTATCATCTCTTACAGTACAAAGATCCAAAAGAAAATCTCTCTCAGCACCCCTCAAACAACTCTTGTCTGAATTTCAAGCTACAATGTGCCAAGAACACCAACACAAAGCAGAGTATGCGTACATCACTTACTTCATACTCTGCAAATATACAATGCACCACGAAGTCTCAAAAAGTATGCATATAATGCAGAGAATACTGAACTATAGTAGAAAAAAAATTTGTTCTCAGACCATAACAACTCTCTACAGTTACAACCCCAATCCATGGTTCATAACAAGGATAGATGAATATATCTCGGATTCACTGAAAATGTATATAATGTTCTAAAGTTTAGTTTGATCCAGAACTCTTAGTGAGAATACCTCTCAAGCTGAGTCTCATGGCAAAGGCAGTCTCATGGCAAAGGCAGTTGAGCCAGTCTCAAGTGGAGGTCTTGGACATAACGATGGTGGTCGGGTTGCTGGTTTTACTTCCCACAAGCTCCCTGATGTGTTTGGCCTTACTCTCACGTCCAACAGTACCAGAATACCTGCACTCTGCTTCCTTCAGTTTCTGTTTGAAACACTGCTTGCGTCCTGCTGCGTTGAAGTTTAGCTGCTTCTGCTTAGCTTGGGATGGCGGAGCCCCGTGAGGACCCAGGTAGATCTTCTCTTCTTCCTTTATAACCTGTTATGAAATATAAGAGGGTGGTTCAATTTGCCTTATACCTGCCCGAACAAGAAATAGAAAAGATACTGGTTTCGGTCCCATGAGAGTGTTTCCTAAATTCACCTCATCATCCCAGTCCAAGCCTCTTCTAATAATAATTATTGCTATTTTTACGAAAACCCTCATCAAAGGCTCCGAACAACAACAACAACAACTAGGCCTTTTATCCCAAGTACTTGGGGTCATCAAAGGCTCCGAAGAAGATTTAATAATTTACCACTTCTCTTTGTCAGCCTAATTGATGTACAGAACTTACAGCTTAGTTCCAATTTCATGGAAGAACAAATAGAGAGAGGCAAAGGATTTGCAATAAAGCCTAGAGCGGTTAAAAAGTTCGGGAGAAACTAATAATGAAGCCATTTTGAAAATGGGCTTTGACTAACTACTATAAACACTAACACCTAGGAAGTTCAGACATGGATACAGATTCGGACACGGATTCGGATATGAACATGGGTTACGACATTTTTGAAAAATTGAGGACACGGTCACGGAAGAGCCATGGAAAAATATAAATAAAAATATATATTCTTCTAATTAACATAATAATTTTACTAAAATATTCAAAAGGAAAACACTGACAATGTATAAGTTTGTATTTTTTATTTCTTTACAGAAGACAAGTATCGCCATCCATCTCTCTCCTTCATCCTCTATTGATAAAGAGATTAAAAAAAAAAAAAAAATAGTGATAATAGCAGGTCATAAATCATGTAGAATATGAATTAACAAAATCATTTCTTCAAACACAGAAACCAAACAAGATTCGTGTCCATAAAAAAATATTAAATTATAACTTCATAAAACTAACTAGAATAAATATATGTTACCAATTAGTAATATTTATTTTCAATTTTTGCATACTATTTAACACCTTTACTTTTTCAGACACAACCTACAAGAAGTCGAACAAGACAATGACATGGTAGTAACACCACATGTTTTCCTTTATTTTTTTGGACATGCTGCCAGTATATCCGACATGTTTTTTGACGTGCATGTGGCGTGTCTATGTGGACACGTGTACGACACGAACATGACATCCCCAGCGGCATGTCTGTGATTCTTAGACTAATACAACATGATACTCTATCTCTAGAATAGTTATAAAATTATTTGAATAATGAACAATAAATGGTATTTCAAATGCGAAGAATTATATGTAATTTTCATATAATGATGCCAACCATCCATGATCCACCCACCCACGCACCTTACAGCAATATCTGAATTTCAAGTAGGATGAATGAACTGAAGCAAACCTTTGGAGGAGGCTTAACATCTGTTGCTTCCGGTGCATCCTGATTGCTCAGATCGGAGTCTCCAACACCAAAGCTTGGGATCACAAAACCATCAGTGTCTGAAACAAAAAACACAACCCATTAATGTTACTCAACTAACCAAATGCATAAAGGAAATGCTGGTCATCTCTGACTACTAGAGGAAACGTTTTGATTCAAACAGTACTTGCTGAACAAAAGAAAGCAATGCCAATCAAAATGTATTAACAGAAGAAAGCGAAATAAATTCATGGGATGATGGATGGTTAACAGTGAATGATCCGGACAAAATCTCTGTTAAAATAACCAACATTGCCATAAGATGCAATATGTACAAGAATTTTAAGTAGTTACAGAGGTTTCTTAAACCAATTTCCATAAGCATGATGAGCCATAACAACAATAAATTTGCGTACGTATCTCAGGCCTTACTACAAGTATGTGATTCTCTCCCTCTACAAGAATTCAACACTCTACGAACTCTATTCTAAGTACTCTCTGCCTCCTCTCTCCATGCCATTGATACAGTCAACAGTCATGATCTTCTTTTGACTCTAAGAGTTTACAGGAAATTTCCTTCTCTTCTCTTGGGGTTTGCCTATTCAATCTTCCCTTGTATTTACGCTTACAGTCCTCTGTTGCAAAAATAAAAATGGTAAAAATTAAATTATAGCTCTAAATTATTGACTTTTAGCTTACAGGATAATCAGTCCATTAATCTTGGCAACCATATCCACATATTCATCAGAATCATGTGCACAGCTAAAGGGGTAACAACAGCAGCAAGTAAACTAATGTGTTCACAAGGCAACCAAAAATAAGTAAAGTTGGAAATCTGACTTATTAGCAATATATATGTCATGCTAACCAACTTTCATATTGACGATATGTGCTTCTGTATTTCTTAACATTTACAAAATTCATTAACACAGTTCTAAAAGAAAAGGAGAAAGACCTCATGGTCCAAAATTTTGATTTTTGATTCAATATCATTCCGATCTAAACAGATAACATACCAATTTAGATATGCTCCCAAGATATTGCTTATAAAGTGTTCAAACATTCACCTAAACACGGTTGAAATGCGGGCATATCATTGGACTGGATCATACCAATACTATACATTAATCCAATCCGAATAAACCAGATATGATTATCCCCCCTCAAACTCATCTAAGGTCCAATGTGTTTGGTATAAGCCAGTTCATAAGCATGTAGAGCATGGAGTATGAATATATATATGCTATATAGTTAACACAAGGAACTCCGAAGAAGGCAAAATTTTTTTCCATATAATACTGATACACTGTAGAAGCATAAAATATCTGGTTTTTTGTGCTGGCTCATACAGGAGATGAGAAGAGCCAAGAGATTTACTGGTACAAAGCTCAGGACCCAGTTAAGCTGTAAAAATAAAAACTCCGTATTTGGCGTCAACACCGCTATTTGGCGGTAACACTTGTGAATTTGTAACTGGGATTTTCTGAGGGCTTCGTTTTGCAATTTTGTAGCTATTCAGTTGTAATAGGATTAGGGTTTGATAGTCCGATGCCTATATATTGATCGTATATTTGTAAATTAGGGTTTTCCTTCATGCACTGTTTACTTAAATAAAATTTAACCGAAAGGGAAACAGCCAAAATACCTTATCTCCAGAGATGATCCTTTATTGTTCATCACTTTTTCTTAGGTAATTCTATTTTATTTGGTTTTTAGTTTAGTTTAGTTGCTTTCTAGTGTAAATTTAATCGCTTTCTAGTGTAGATTTAATTGCTTTCTAGTGTAGATTTTATTGCTTTTTAGTATAAATTTCTATTGCTTTATAGGAAAATAGAATTTTTATTTGCCTTCATAAATAAAAATAGGATCCTGTTAATTAGGAGTATCTGTAACTAATTAGTTTAGTCCTAGGATGCAAATGAAACTATGCATCAACCTTATATTAATTTATTTGTCTTTCTAAAATAAAAATAAAAAAATATATGATTTTTCTTTGAAACAATTAAAATACAAGAACTCATAGATTAACACTTTGATAGGTTATACTTAATTTAAACATTTTGATAGCCTATGCTTAGTTAGAATTTGGGATTGTTGATTTTTATTTGCTTCATAGATCTAATGATTTAGTTTGTTTTATGAAAAGTAATTTCTTTGATGAGTTATACTTGCACACAACTTAATAGCCATGTTTATGATACTTTAAATAGAAATTAAACTAAAAAATCAAATCAAATTTTTTGTGAAAGGAAAAAGATAAAATAAATAATATTTGGTTGTAAACTAGTAAAATCTATATCCTAGAATAGACTACAATCAATTTAGAATCATTAGTTAGCTCGCTAATATAATAGGAATAGTTGGATCGCAAAACACTAGAGAATCCCGTGGGAACAACCTGTAAAGTGCTAGAATTATACTGTACACTTACAGTAGAATTATCACATCCAGTTTTTGGTGTCGTTATCGGGAATCGACGGTATTTTCTTACTTTTTCTAACGTTTTACGGGTTAGCAGTGTATGTTGAATGTACAGGGACCTAAAAGTACAGATAAAGGAAGCAAAAAGAGATCAGTGAAGCCTCAGGAAGCTACTGCAGAAACTAGGGAGTCAAACTCCCTAGTCCTACTGCTATTTGGCGGCTAGAACCGCCAATTAGAGGCAACTCTGGTGAGAATCTCTCCCTCATTTTCTCCTGTTTTGTATTTTTGGTCTCTGGTTCTATAAAAAAATTAAAAAAATAAAAACAGTAGAAACAACAGGAACATTACGTTTTTATTTGATCATATTTATTCTACCGTTTCATCTCACCACACCACACTTCTTACATTAGTCTATGAAACTCACGCATACATTCACGCCTGTTGATTCATGCTACATTGGATCCGTGATCAATTTAGTCGACCATTGAGATCAGATTTAGTCATGAGAGACAAGATGAACTAGCCGATTCCAATCTTTCAGGATAGATGTTATCTGTTGCGTACTTCACTACCTTCATACATAAAGTTCTCACAGACAGCGAGTAACAACTACAAATTAAAACCACAGTACGTTAGCATGCTTATGAAATTCACTGGATCTAATTCTGAGGATGGCTATCCAGTGTTCTAAATATCAGATACCGGTGATATACCGGTTGGCCAAATTATATACCGGATACCGGACGGGATATCGCGATATAACTCTAAATACCGGAGTTTCATATCGGTGTCATATTAATTAAAGAATAATCATATAATTGTCTATATAGAATATATTATAACACATAAAACAAGTTTAGAGTACTTATCTTGGCCTATTTGCACTCTACTTATAAATTTGTAGATACCGTTTAGAACGTCTAAATATGCACCAAGTGATATATAATCATAACCCAAGTGAATAGTCAACAAATCAGTTAACACTCTCAAACCATCTCATTAGTCAACAAATCACTGATTCACTAGTCAACAAATCAAACACTCTCCTCAAACACATTATATATCCAAATTAGTCAACAAATTAAACACTTTCTTCAAACACACTCCCAACATAGCCAATTCTCAATAGATGGATCATTGATTCCCTGATTCGATCGGCCTACTGATTCACTGAATCAGTGGGTCGTTCGCCGATTCAGTAAACTAAATCAGTGATCGGCCCATTCAGTGAATCAGTGGGTCGAACACTGATTCACTTCAATGGATCAGTGTTCGACCCACTAATTGACTGATCAGTGGGCCAAACCGTAGAATCCCTTTCTAATTAAACCAAATATGCACAAAAATAAAAGATTTAAACACAAAAAATAATAAATTGCTAGCAATCAAGCACAATTTTAAGAGAAATTGAACAAATTGTAACCCTAATTTAAACTTATCATGAAATAAAAAAATTGGCTTACCAGAACCTCCAAACGGCCGGCAAAATTGAGAGAGGTGAAGGAAAATCATCGGCGTTGATAAAAAAAGACGACTGTGCTCGGAAGTTTCGGGGGATCCAAAAATAGCCATCGGCTCTGCGTTGACCTGGGTTCGGAAGCTTCGTTGGTTGCTCGGTGACGGATCGGAGGGTCAGAGACTGACCGGAGGTTGATCGGCGAGTGATTTGGAGTGGATTTTGGAATTAGGGTTATGGTTGATCGTCTCACTCACGATCAGGGGAAAAGAGAGCGAGAGAAAATGGGTTTTTTTTCTCTTCCGACTGTTGGGGGTTTTAATTTCCTAACGGGTCGGGTTTTTTAACAGTTAACGGGTTTAACCCGCAAACAAAATCCAATTAAAAAATAAACCGATATTGCTTAATATCGGCCGGTATTTTTCATACCGTTACCTGCCGATTGGCCGATATATTGGCCCATACTGGCTCAAAACGAGAAACGGTAAAAAATACACTATTCCGTTTCGTTTCTTCGTAAATTTCGATATATCGGCCAGTATACCGGTATACCGGCCAGTATTTAAAATACTATGCCTATCTTTTTATCAGTGAATTTTTGGAAGTATGTGTAATGATCAAATTGGGGAATATAATTAAGCTCCGTTTCATCCCATTCGCTCTCAAGGATAATGCCAACAAGTGATTATATAGTATGCTTACTGGTTCAATCACTACTTGGATGAATTCGTTATAGTATTTCTTAAGAAGTATCATTCCATGCACAAGATAATCAAAATACGAAATACTATTAAGCAAGCACAAGATAATCAAAATACGAAATACTATTAATCAATTCCGTCAAGTGTCGGGAGAGCCATTTTGGAAGTATTTGGAATGGTTCAAAAACTTACTAGCTCAGTGCCCCCACCATGCAATAGAAAAGTGGCGATTGTGTTAAATCTTATACGAAGGACTTAATTATACATCCAAAACTCTTCTTGAATCCATGTGTCAGAGGAAGTTCATGAGAAAGAACGAATATGAAGCATGAGAATTCCTAAAGGATCTATCGTGAAAAACTACGCAATGGGATAGTCATGCTGAGAAGCCCAATGTATCAACTTCTGCGAATAAGGGCAAGATCTATAGCATCGACAGCTCTATAGTGCCAAAGCTAAGATTGCAGCCTTTGCTAAGAGAATCGAGGCGTTGGAGACTCATAGTGCTCCACTTACGCTTCTACATACAATCCGAATTGGAGGAACCACATAAAATTTTCATAGAGTCGGGGGAAATATCAGGGAGGCCAACTCCAACATGAAGCTTTCACCCAATGATCAGTTCCCAAGACCTAATGTAGGTGTATATCAATACGCTACGAATCACAGAAACAACCAAAATAGACCACCTACACATAATCAATCATATTCACAGCAGGGGTTCAACAATGATCATGATAGATGACTAACGATACTTGAAAGAATGTGGAAAACCTTTTCAAGACAACATCCAATTTAGACACGCAAATGCAAAATTTAATGAAAATATCTACCGACTTTATACAACGAACCTACCAACAATTTCTTACAAATTCTCAGTCGATAAAAAATATAGAGCAACAGGTTGAACAGTTAGCCACATAGCTGAAAGAGCGGAGGCTGGATACCTTTCCGAGTCAACCAATAATGAACCCTAACTCCAACTCATCTCAGTCTATTCCATTCTATATTCACAAATGCAATTTCATTCACATGCTCAGATCTGACAAGCAAGTGGACAATAATATAGTCGTGCCCCCTGATCCCACTAGTACTATTCTGCAGGCTACACCATCTCTTCCATCTCTTTCTCCACATCGATCTCTATCACCTCCATTGTCATCACACTGTCATTTGGAAGAACCAGTTCCTAAGCCAAAATCACCATATCCCAATCGGCTTAGAAAGTTTTTACCACAAGTAGAGAAGATTCTTGAAATATTTCAGCAAGTGAAGGTTAACATTGCACTCCTTGATATCATACAAGATTCAACTTATGCCAAGTTTTTTAAAGATTTGTGCACTAAGAAATGAGCAACAATGTTGAAAATAACGCGTTATGAAACCCGTTATATTGCGTTACGTAACCTAACGGAATCGCTGCGTTACGTAACAATTGGAAATAACTCAATGCACCGTAACAATACGTTTTTTTATATTATTTTACGTTATATCACGTAACATTACGTTAAATTACGTTATGTTACGTTATTTAATATTATTTTTTTAGTAATTTCTATATTGTTGTTGATTATTATTTTGATTATTACTGAATTGTTGTAATTTATTACTTGATTAGTTGTTGCCTTATTTGATTGCTTATGGAATTGCCACCTCATCAATTTGCGATTGTTTCCTTGTTCGCTTGTAATTCTTTTCCGGTATCTTACTTGTTGATTTTATTGAATTTTTAACTGAACTAAATCAACAATTACAAATAAGATAAATTGAACATTACAAAATATAAATTACAACAATAATAATAAATGAAATTGAAATAAAAAAATTGGAATAGTGTTTTTTTATTTAAATGATAACTGGAATTACGGTTGCAAACTTAATATAATTTATGAAAATAAATGTGAAAATTATTGTAGACTTAATATAAAATTAAAATAAGTTATGATTATAAAATAGTTTTATATTTTTTTTGATATTTTAAATTTATTTTTCAATTTATACAAATTATTTTATATAGTTTATAATTATTTTTATTAAATAAATAGAAAATTGCATAACCTACGTTATGCGTTACGTTATATGCCACGTAACCTAACAGAGGCAAAACGTTACGTTACCGTTATCGCTATTTTAAACATTGATGAGCAAGAAACGTTTTCGAGAAAGTTTTTCTTGCAGCAAATATATCGCAAATTCTCTCAAACTCCTTTACTGTCAAATGTAAAAATCCAAGTTCTCCAACAATTTCATACACTACATTTGATAGAGCATTTCTTAATTTAGGGGAAAGTATCAACTTACTTTCTTATACTGTTTATCAGCAACTAGGGTTAAGAAAACTTTAACCTACTAAGGTCACATTACAACTACATGACCGTTCGATCAAGAGATCACTTAGTATGGTTGAAAATGTGCTCATCAAGGTCATCGAGTTCATCTTTCCAGTGACTTCATTGTCTTATAAACTGAACCAATTTTCAATCCATGGAATTAAATTCCCGTTATCTTAGGCAAATCAGTCCTTGCAACTTCAAATGCATTAATTGATTGCAGAAGTGACCTCACAAAGCAATCATTTAGGAATATATCTGTGGCATTGAACATATTCAACATGATTGAGCATACAATGAGTTCCCTCATAGAGGTAAATATGGTTCACAGTTTGCACTATCGGTCTACCTCTTGTACTAATGGTGAACCCGCATGTGAGCAAATTTTCAAAAACGAGCTCACGTTATTAAACGAATTGGCACATACCGACTTTATGTATAATAACACTTTTGCAAGTGTCATTTGCTAATAAGCAAAACTTTGAGGATTTGTTTGCGGAGGAGCTCGCATTACTTCGTGAGTTAGAAGGGCCGCGATACTTCATAACCTATGACTCACTTAACCATGATGCACTCTTCATATCTCACGATATTTCTATATGTATACTTGTTACTAATGATGATTGGCAGGTTTACATTGAAAATTTATTTAACCCAATCAATACTTGCATGTGGACAAAGAAAAAACAAGGACCACATAAGCAACAAACAGGTAGTTTTATGACTTAATAGAGAACGATGAGACATAATAATGCATACACCAATGTAGAAAAAAACGCGCTCCGTAACGCGTTGCGTAACGGGAGCAGTTGCGCTCCTTAACAGGGGAAAATAACGTGTTCCCTCGGAGCGTACGTTTTCGGTGAAAATAACGTACGTTACGTTACGTTATTTCATAACGTAACGTAACGTACGTTATTTACATACTTAAAAACTATATATACAGACTCAGCGCAGGAAAATCGCGAAGGGAAAAAAAAACCCTAATTTCGTTCCCTCGCGATTCTCCTCCCTATTCCGATTCCGCGACTCTCCTCCGGCGGCGTTCCCGACCAAGTCCTCTCCAACACCGATCATCCTCCCGATCATCCGCAGCATCTCCGAGGCTCCGATCATCCGCATCATCTCCCAGCGGCCCTCGTCGACGCAACCCACCGCCCTAACGACCTCCGCCTCCACCTCCGGCGATCTTTCCGGCAAAGCCCGTTAATTTTTTTCTTCTCCGAGGTCCCCTGCGACTCTCCGTGAGTCCCGAGCTCCGGTGAGGTTAGATTTCCTAAACCCTAGTTCAATCTCCCATTTTTTTTCAATTGTTTAATTGATTCCATGGATGTTAGAAGAAATTCATGATTTAATTATTGTTTTACAAAATTCATGAGTAAATTAGTGCGGCCAATTTTTTTTCTCCTCATTTTTTCCCTATTTTTTTTAACTGTCCCATGAATTTATTTTCGGGAAATATATATTGGAGTGTGTTAATTGTTGAATTTGAACTATTGACATTAGTAAGAATGGATGAGTTTGATATTGCACTGTGTTATTTTCGGGAATTTTTTTTCCCCCAATTTCTCCACTGTTGAACACTGTTGAACTGGGGAGTGAATTTTGATTTTTGATTTTTTATTTTGATTCAGAAAGGATGGAAAAGGATGTGATGTGATCATGTGAATTTTGATTTTTAATTCAGTTAAGAAAAACTGAATTAAGTATGAATCTTTGTAGAAGAAAATAAAAAACTGAATTAAAAAAAAAGTTTGAAATTTGTTTTTTAGTTCATTTAAGAATAAAAACTGAATTAAAACAGAAATACTTAATGGAAAAAAATGATTAACTTGTGTAGGGATTTGAATACATTTAATTACTTTTGTAGAAGTAATGTGTGGAAGTAATTAGATGGAATTGTTGAATCTTTTGATAATCTGCACTGAATTAAAAAACTGAATTTAAAAAAAGTATATTATTTTTGTAGATTAAAATTTGACAATCCGTACAAAGAATCATGGCAAAGAATATGGATCCGGCCAGAGAATGGGGGATTCACAAGGAAGGGGAGCCCCCCAATTATTTTTATTGCAAATTCTGTAATCACCACATAACTGCAGGAATCACTCGACTTAAGCATCATTTGGCTGGGACGAGACATGGAGTGAAAATGTGTGAACGAGTCCCGCCAGATGTAAAGAAAACATGTAAAGATGTTTTGAAGTCTACTGAGGTAGAAAAAAAGAAGAAAGCATCACTAAGCCGGGAAATTGGGAGAATTGGGGAACCAGACACTGAAATGGTGAATGAAGAGCTTGAAAGCGCTGCCGGTAGCAACACTCAACCTCGAACTCTTGGAGCAATGAATAAATTTATTAATCTTGAAGCTCGCCAATATACGTTAGAGGCAGTTTTAAAGAAGGAAGTAAGAGAGAACTGTGTCAGAAAAATAGGCAGATGCATATATGCAAATGGGCTATCATTCAACATCTTGAATACTCCATATTGGAAGGAGATGATTGAAGCAGTTGGGAATTTTGGATTTGGCTTGAAGCAACCATCTCCATACGAGATAAAAACGCGGGTTCTTAAGGCCGAGGTTGAGAATATTGACAAGATTAAGGCGAGGCACATGGCGGCTTGGGAGAAATACGGTTGCACATTGATGTCAGATGGGTGGACTGACAGGAAGAGCAGAACCTTAATAAATTTTCTTGTGAATTCACCAGAGGGGACTTTCTTTTATAAGTCCATTGATGCATCGGCTCAGTTCAAGACAGGAGATTACTTATGGGAGTGTCTTGATAAAGTAGTTGAGGAGATAGGAGAGAATAATGTTGTATAATTGATTACGGACAATCACGCTTCTTATGTCAATGCCGGCACAAAACTTATGGATTCACGAAAACGGCTTTACTGGACTCCTTGTGCGGCTCATTGTATTGATTTGATGCTGAAGGATATTGGCAAGATGAAGATCCATAAGGAGACTCTTGAAACAGCAAAGGGGATCATACAATTTATATATAATCATGGCTGGGTTTTGAGTTTGATGCGGACCTACACAAAGGGTAAGGAACTGCTAAGGCCAGCCATCACCCGATTTGCTACGTCATTTTTAACTCTACAAAGACTCTATAAATTAAGGCAGCCATTGAGAAAGATGTTTGCTTCTGATGATTTCACGAAGAGTGCTTGGGCAAAGAAACCAAATGCAGTAAAGGCAAGAAGAGCAGTGCTATCTAGCAGAAGCTTCTGGGGCCGAGTTCTCTTTTGCTTTAGCACCACACTTCCACTGGTCTATGTGCTGCGAGAGGTGGATTCAGATATGAGGCCTTCCATGCCTTTTCTATATGAGTATCTCGACAGTTGCAAAGAGAGAATTGCCGAAGTCTATGGGGGCAGTAAGAGGAAGTACATGCCATACTGGAATTTGATTGATAAGAGATGGACAGGCATGTTGCATAGGCCCCTCCATACAGCGGCCTACTTTCTAAATCCTAAATACTTCTACAGACATTCTCCAATGTTCCTGAGGTTAGAAGAGGCTTTCGTGAATGCATGCAACGAATGATCCCCGATCTCAATGAGTATGCACAAACTGATGTGGAGCTGGATCAATATAAACAGAAACTTGGAGAATTTGGATCCCCGCTAGCTCAAATGACTATGAATGCCCGAAGTCCTGGTATATCTTAATTCATTGTTTCCATTCTTAGGATTCTATTGGTAGAAATATCATAAAGTTTTTTTTGTATTTTTTAACACCAAAATTAATTATCTGTTTTAGCTGCCTGGTGGGAAAGATTTGGAGAGAATGTTCCAACACTCCAAAAATTTGCAATTCGAATCATCTCTCTTACGACTAGTGCTTCTGGATGTGAACGCAATTGGAGCACTTTTGAACAAGTATGAATTTTAAAAACTTAATATAATATTTTTTAATTACTTTATTTATCATCATGCTTATATAACAATTCACAATTTTGTTAAAGGTGCATTCAAAAAAAAGATGTCGCTTGGAGAAAGAACGCCTACATTCTCTCGTGTACGTCATGTACAATATTAAGCTTAGAGAGAGAAATATTCGGAGGAAGAGAATGAATTTGGATCCAATTTTGATTGATGAGGCGACACCAGAGGATGAATGACTAGTTGAGAGTGAAGAGCCTTGTCTGCCAGAAGATCTTGGATTGCTAGATGAGTCTATTGATGACGATTCAGCTCCAAGAACTAATGATTTCTTAGAAATCACTGCAATTAATAGCAATTAAAATATTATTCCATCCATTGTGGATAAGGGAGACAAGCAAGATGAAACTGAAACCCCAACAAAGAAACGAAAGGTCGATTCCTGTAAGTTATTCAATTTTTACATTTTAATATTCTTAAATGAATACTATTATGATTTGAGTATCTAATAACTTCTTAATTTGTATATCTCTTGTGTAGCATCTTCTTCGGGCAAAGGAAAAGCAATTGATGATAGTTTTGATGAGACGGGGAATGATATCGATCCGGAAGATGCAAATTACATTTTGGAGGAAGATGATCTTGTTATTATTGATTAGATGATCACATGAGTTTATCTTCATATTAAAGAAAAACAATATTTTGTTGTGTATGACTAAAAAAATTATTGTGATTTATGATATTTGCTAGCTATGACATTTTATAATTTTTCTACGCCTTTATATTGATTTTACAGTACTTTATATGTTTTTTAGATTTATTTACTTATTTATGAAAATTATTAAATACAGTTTTATATTTATTTTAATTAAATAATTAGAAAATTGCGTAACCTACGTTATGCGTTACGTTATTTGCTACATAACCTAACAAAAAAAAAAACGTTACGTTAACGTTATCGTTATTTTAAACATTGGCATACACTTCACATTTAAAACGCACACATATGAAAGTGGAAAGTGATCGAGAGGTCGTAACCGCTTTTCGTGCGTTCATACGGTGACCATATTGAGATTGTGATCTTTCACGATTCTCATTACTTGTATATTATTTGTAAAATAGTTTTCATCTTTATTTTACCCCCCCTTGATTCGTATATGAGGGCATATACAAATTTAGGTGTGGAGGAGTTTTGAGTTTTTATACTTTCTTTTTAGGATTTTAGAATTTTTTTATTTTATACTTTGGGTTTTTTAGGGTATTTAAAAAATTAAAATTCTAAAAAAATTTAAAAAATTATATTTTGCAATAAATCAAGCTAATTACAAATAAAAGAATAAGTTTGGATTGGATATTTGATATGAAAGTAAATTGGATAATACACTGAAAATTTTATGAAAAAAAATAAAATTCGAAAAATAAATACCGCTAATAGTAATTTTTAGGTAAATATACATTTATTATTCATTTCATAATAGTTTATTAGGTTAATCACAAAAATGAAAACAATTGAATAGTCTTTTCTATATCTATATAAGAACAAAATATATATAAAAGAAAAAAAGAAAAAAATAAAGAGAAGAGCCTGCTACTTAAAACAATGATTCTTTATAAATAAATAAATTTCTTAAGAATTACTAAAAAGTTGGATATTTAGGCCTAAATAAGCGTGAATATTCTAACGAACGGTAGTTTTAAGAGATAGAATATGACTTTACTAATCGGATATTTACGCCTAAGAAAGCGTAAATATTCGTATGAAAAGTGAAATATTCACAAAAGAAAAAAGTGAAAAAAAGAAAAATATTATATATAGAGAATAGATGAATTACGAGTTAGAATTTGAGTCCAACACCAAAATAAACTATTACATGTGCACGAACATGTACATGAGCCAATGAATTATTTATTAGTAGTATTGAAAAATAGGATTGGAATTTTTGATTAAAATAATAAGTGTATTTGATATGATACTTGATTTAAAAGTTGATAATCTAAATACGTTCTTGATTTTGTGTATTAGTAAAATTAATTACAAAGAATACCAAAATGATTTTTTTCTTTCTTATGTAAAAAATTTTGTTTTTCTTGATTTTTGGTTAACAACATCAACAACAACTAAGACTTTTATCCCAAGTATTTGGGGTAGGCTACATGAACCAAAAAGAAAATCACGCCGAACAGATCACTTTGATAGTCCTTCTCCATTCATTTCTATCAAGTAATATCTTCTCATTTAAACCTCTAGAATCCATATCTTTTCATATCATCTCTATCCATATTTTTTCGGTCTTCCCTTCGTTCTTTTAATTTGTCCTACATTGATAAACTCCCCTCATAGAACCGATGCATTTGTAATCCTACGTTGCACATAACCAAACCATCGTAAGCGATTTTTTCGCATCTTCTCATCGATTAGAGCTACACCTATTTTAGCACGAATATCTTCATTTCTCACTTTATATTTTCTAGTGTTGCTGCATATTTAGTGGAGCATGCGCATCTCTGTTACACTTATCTTCTGTGAATAACGTTTCTTTATAACCCAACATTTCGTGTCATATAATAAAGTTGGCCTAATAGCAATCCTATAAAATTTTCCTTTTAGCCTTAACAGAATATTACGATCGCATAAGACTCACGTTACACTCCTCCATTTCAACCAGCCAGTTTGTATCGCATGGATAACATCATTATCGATCTCTCTATCATTCTAAATAATAAAATCCAAATACCTAAACTGACTGCTCATTTGTATCTCTTGCCCATCAAGTGTTACAGCATTATAGTTTACGATCCGTCGTTTACTAAATTTACACTCCATATATTCTATTTTAGATCCACTCAATTTAAAACCTCTAGATTCTAATGTGTGCTTCCATAACTTTAACTTGGCATTCACCTTTACTTTTGTCTCATCAACTAAGACAATATCATCAGCAAATAGCATACACTAAGGTATCTCATCCTGAATAGCTTTAGTAAGCTCATCCATCACTAGAACAAATAAGAACGGACTTAATACAGATCCTTAATACAATCCAATTGTGATAAAAAATCACTTGTTAAACAACCACATATTCTGATATTGGCTACTACTCTATCATACATGTCCTTCATGGGGACTCTTTTCTTTATTAATATCCACCAAAGTACCTCTCGTGGTATCTTATCATAGGCTTTTTCTAAGTCAATAAATACCATATGCAAATCTCTATTTCTCTCTCGAAATCGTTCTATAAGTTGATGAAGTAAATAAAATTATCTGATATTTTAACAGCTTGCCTCAATTTATGTTCAATTACCCTTTCCAAAAGTTTCATAGCGTGACACATGAGTTTTATTTCATAATAGTTAGAACAATTCTGAATATCACCCTTATTCTTATACAGAGATACTAGGATACTCTTTCTCCATTCATTTGGCATTTTCTTAATTTGTCAAATCTTGTTAAAAAGATCTGTCAGCCACCTCACACCAATTCCTCCTAAGTATCTCCATATCTATATAGAAATCTCATCTAAACCAATAGTTTTTCTTAATTTTATTTCTTCAAAGCCTCTTTTATTTTAGATTCTTTAATTCTACGCATAAAATTACGATTCATATTCTCACATTGAACAGTAAGATCTCCTAAATCTTGAGAAAAACTACCATTATATAATCTATCAAAATAATCTTTTCATCTTTCTTTAATCTCTTCACCTTGAACTAGAACCGTCTGATCCTCATATTTAATACACTTTACAGTATATAAATCTGTAGACTTTCTCTCTCTTATTCGAACAATTCTATATATATCCTTTTCTGCATCTTTATTATCCAACTTCTAATACACTTGTTTATATAATTTAGTTTTTGTATTCCGAACAGCTTTCTTAGCATCATTGGCTAGTTTATACACCTCAAAACTTATTCCATTATTATTATTATTATTATTCAAATTTTTATAAAGGTCCCGCTTGATCTTAATAGCATTTTTACCTCTTCATTCCACCATGATGTGTCCTTACATGGTGGAGTATCGCCCCTCAACTCACCAAATATATTTTTTAACTACCCTCATAATGCAGCCAGCCATTTTATTCTATATTACATTAGCATCATTATGATCTTTCCAATCTGCTTCTTGTACTACTCTATCTACAAATTTTTTTTGATTACCTTCTAATCACCACCACTTAATTTTAGGATCCAACTTATGCTTAATTTTTCTAAATATCTTTCTAATCTAAATATCTAAAACTAAAAGTTTATATTGGATAACTACACTCTCACCTGACACGACCTTACAATTGACGCAAGTAGCTCTATCTACCATCCTAGTTAAAAAGAAATTTAGTTGGCTCGCACTCTCACTTGATTTTTTGTTACCATTACTTTTATTTTCTTTATTTCTTAATCTCCTTTCTTCACGAATTTTATAGGTATAGTCACTGCAAATCCTCACGAGACACAACTCATTCACTAAGGTAAAGTAGGGGTTTAATGGTTTGTTACATGTGCTAAGTGCAACCGTGACTTCTACGAAAGTAAGTTAGTATTTTCTTTTTATTTTTAAGTCTAGGTTTTGTTCGAGAACTAACAAAAGATAGGTACGAGGGTGTGATGAGTACCATGTATTGCATATTTATAGCTCTCATGTCATCTATTTTTATATATAAATAATGTTACTCGGGTATTTTTAGTGTATTTTTAGGATTAACATATTCTTACAAGGATACGACATGAAATCATTGACCGATTAGGAAACCAAGTCCAAAACGAACTAAAAAATAAAGCTATAAGTACACAAGGCTACATAGCACTAAAGTGGAATCCAGCATGCACATGAGATGAGAAGAGTCAAGAGATCTACTTGTACAATGGTTAGGACCCAGTTCAAAAATATTGCCGCTAAAATAGCAGCAATTGTTGCTATTTAGAGGCAGAAGTGAGCCCCCCGAGCTGCACTTTTTTGTTCTAACTCATACAGGAATTAAAGTTCTACTGTAAAAATAAAAGCTCAGCCATTTGGCAGTCAACGCCATTATTTGGAGGCAACACTTGTGAATCTGTAACTGGAATTTTTCTTAGGGCTTCGTTTTGCAATTTTGTAGCTATTCAGTTGTAATAGGATTAGGGTCTGATAGTCCGAGGCCTATATATTGGCCGTACCCTCATAAATTAAGGTTTTCCTTCATGCATATTTTAATTTAATAAAATTTAACTGAAGGGGAGACGGCCATAATACCTTAGCTCCAGAGGTGATCCTTTGTTGTTCATTGTTTTTTATTTTATTTGCTTTTTAGTTTAGTTTATTTGCTTTCTAGTATAGATTTAATCGCTTTCTAGTGTAGATTTTATTGCTTTCTAGTAAGATTTATATTGCTTTCTAGGAAAATAGAATTTTTATTTGCTTTTATGAATAAAAATAGGATCTCATTAATTAGGAGTATGTGTAACTAGTTTAGTCATAGGATGTAGATGAAACTCGAGATCAATCTTATATTAATTTATTTGTCTTCTTTCTAAAATAAAAATTAAAAAAGCTATGATTTTTCTATGAAACAATGAAAATACAAGAATTCGTAAATTAACATTTTGATAGGTTAGACCTATTTTAAATATTTTGATAACCTATGCTTAGTTATAGTTTGGGGTTGTTGGTTTTTATTTGCTTCACTGATCTATTTACTGATTTAGTTTGTTTCTATGAAAAGTAATTTTTTTGATGGGTTATACTTGCACACAGCTTGATAGCCCATGCCTAGGATACTTTAAATAGAAATTAAACTAAAAGATCAGATTTTTATAAAAGAAAGAAGATAAAATAAATAATATTTGGTTGTAAACCGGTGGAATCTATATCCTAGGCTAATTAGAATAGACTACAATTAACTTAGAATCATTAGTTATCTCATTAAGATAATAGGAAAAATAAGATCACAAAATACTAGAGATCTCTGTGGAAATGACATGTAAAGTACTACAATTACACTGTGTGCTTGCACTAGAATTATCACATCAGATGCACCGTAGGAAAGAAAATTTTAGATAATGTAAATGAAACCTAGATCTAACTTGAATACCTGAAAAACAATCATATACAAATAAGGATCCTAAGTTTCAAATGTCTAGATTTTAAAACAATCCATATTTTCGTTAATGCTTTAGCAGATCCAATTATGAATCCAGAGGAATCTCATCCGACCCTGACAATTTTCGATTGTCAACCTCCGTTCCTAGATTTATGAGAGGATTTTATCAAATGACTAGTTTGTTTTATAGTACTTTTATAACTAGATTACCTGCTCTGTTTATAATTACTTTTTCTTATGGTTGATATTACACTAGGACAACATAAATATGATTGTTGTGGTTAAATATGGTTGTTGTGGCTGTGATTCTTATAAACTTATGTTTTATGAAGTTTGAATATGAGAATTCAGAAATTTTGAATATAGTTACAAGTTGTGATCAAATATTTTCATATGTTGTTAGAGCCTATAATGCCTATCTTGCTGGAATCTCCTGCTTGCTTTGATTCTATTAAAAGTTGAAGTGAATTGCACAGTTACAAAAGAGATAAACTGCATGTTACAAAATACAAATTTCAATTTCAGTGATGACTGAAACTAAAATAAATAAATTTGAATTTTTGTTTCCATATTTGGTGATGGCTGAAATTATAATTGCAAACTTAATATAATTTATAAAGATTATTGGGAAAATTATTGTAAAATTTGTTAGAAACGTAGATTATCTTCTATGTGTTATAAGATGTTTTTATGTTCTTCTCTATTTTTTTTTAAATTAGTTATCTATCTATATATAGGTTTATATTTATTTATGTTAAGTAAAAGGAAATTTGTGTAACCTACGTTATGTGTTACACTATATGTGATTTAATCTAATGGAGGCAAGATGTTACGTTAACATTATCACTACTTTAAATATTGCAGCTCGCATTTGGCCAACAAAACCAAGTGATACTTTATGCCTTAAAGAAGTAAAAAGAGAAGCAAGGAACCCAAATGGATTGGAGGAAGAGTCACATATAATCACCAACATTAAGTCATATCTCTTTTAAAAGCCACTAGAAATCGTTGGCGGAGTAAAATATTTGGCCCCCACGAAAAAGAATTAAAATAAAAAATGCCCACAAAGAAAAAAAAAGAAAAAGACAAGTGTAATAACTTAATGAATTAGTGGATTGAAAACATAATGCATAATAAAAAATGTTTAAATAATAGCATAAAGTGATAAGTGAACCACACTAAAACATGGCTATTACCAAATGGGATACTCAACCAATAAAGCCAAGTAAACAAATTTAGTCAATCCTAATTAATGTAGGATCCATAAATGAACTATAATTTGCTGTAGTTCTTTTTAATTAAAAAAAATTAGAATTAATTAGTAAATCCTAATTAATTGAGGCTTCATAATTGAATTTTAGTTTGCTAGATTTCTTTCTGATGTAAAGATTTATAGTTTATGAAGCAATTATAACTCAGAAGAGATATTTTAAAAAATTTAGTAAATCATAAGTAATTAAGAATTACAATTCTAATTGGGTTCTAATATCATAACTTATCTTTCCAAAGAGAAACTTTAGGAGCACAGAACTATACTTTAGGTGGAACGGTGTGGTGCAAGCTATGCCTAGAAAAAACTTTTTAAGTTCATGGAAAATCACAAAAAACAGTGGAGCCTCAATTCCATCTATTAATATATTATATAATTATCGTTAAATAGATTCTGAGTATTTGATGGCAGTTTGGGATAGATCAGCCGGTTCCTGTTCCGCCCTCCCAATCATTTCATGCATCGCAGACGGGTAGAGCTGCTATATAGAGCTCAATGGACACTTAGAGCATGGACGAGTCAAAAAATTAAGAAGTGAGATCCAATAATGAAGATGGGATAGAATTACTGAACGAATTATTAGGAAACTGTCACCTGCAGAGTAAGGAATTGACACTCAATAATGGGCATATCATATGTATATATACTTGGTTTGTGTCCCAACGGAAACTTGGAATGCTGTTGACAATTTCTTAGCCATCTAGCTTTCTTTTCCCTATAACTGTTCTTTCGGTTCAGCAGATTCAATTTGTTCAATCTATGCCCGTCATTCAACCCAAACTAAGGATATAAAGATCGATCGCAACAAACATATCAGTGTCCTTTTAGCCTTTTAAAAAAATTAATGCAAAATCCTAAACTGTTAATTGTCCTCTTACTGCAGAGGAGAAAATTTTAAGTGCCAAGCTAATTACTAAAACATCCAGCTTTTCCACTACCTTCCAAAACCTTAAAAGAAGAAGTGTAAGTGAATGTAACGGGGAAAAAACGAAGAAGCAAAGCAATGTTGTCTTTTGGACTCTTACCCCCAGCTATAACTAGAAAAAAAAGAACTACTTTTCACTCTTCAGGTATTTCTCCTGAAATAGGTAAGCTAAAACCCAACTCAATGGAGACCCCTTCATTCTCCATGTCATGACTGGAAATTTTAAAACCATATTATTAAGCCACTCGTCTCAATTCCTCACCAGTTCTCTTCGAAAAGTTTGCCTCTAATTGTTTTATTTTTTTGTTTAAAGCAAATTTTGTTGATGTTTAAAGCAAATTCCTCACCAATTCCTCACCAGTTTCTCCCATTTCGTTGATGTGCAAACTTGCTTAAAGCAAGTTTATTTTTTTGGAGAGGCAATCAGCTGATGTTGGTCCTTCAGAGAATCGGAGTATGAACCTGGCAATCAGAAATGGGAGGGAAGATGGAGTTGAAGATGGACAGATGTTATCTCAAGACAGGTGGGGGAGTTGCACTGCGCAATTCCTTATGGTGAACTCGGGATTTTCCTTTTTTAACAGTGACGGGGGTTAATGTGAAAATCTATCGGCCACAGGCTATAAGAAAGATATGCTTCCCTGGGGAAAAAAAAAAATAGTGAAGACTAAAGTAGAATCAAAAAATTTTGGTGAAGAAAAGGTTTCCCCAAAGGTTAGCAGGAAGAAAAAGGTATTTGTAGTTGAGAGAAAAAGTTATCCAGAAAGGAGCAGTGCAGAAAAAGTAGTGAATGATAAACAACTATTTTTATATTAACAAATTTATTTATTATATAAATTAGGACTAATTACACTAAGACCCCCTATAGCACGAGGGCAATAGAACTTATTACCTCTTAAATTTGAAACTCTCACTTGGCTCTTTGGGAGAGCTAACAAAGTGTAGAGACCGTTTGGGGTGATCGCACATAAGCCACATGTGATATCAAAGGACAATTTTGCCCTTGACAGAATAGAGGAGAGAGTGTGCGAGGGGCTCAGGAGTTTAGATATCTGATTTATTTCCTATTCTGAAACGAAAAAATCTAGGGCATCTTGGAGTCGACCAAAGATTGGGGCACTGCGGAGGCGATTGAAAGGCGAAAGTGTGAGCGACGGTGTTCAGGCGGAGTTCAGATGGTCTTTAGGTAATCGGAGATCGGAGGACAGTTTTGGTTCCATCTTGAAGAAGTCTTCGGGCCTTTTAGGTTCAATAGTAGAACTTGATGAAGTGGAAGAGCTGCTGATGCAGGGAAAAACAGATTTTGAGGTTCCTCTATGTTCTTATTTACATTTCCAAACCTTTTTATGCAGCCATAATTTTGTTTCTGCAACTATATTACAGTCAACAAATAATTTTTATTCCTTTGTTTCTTAACCAATTAGGCTTCGTTGCTCAAGGCTACCAACCACAAATGTGTATGTGGGGAACAATAACTGCGAGTTTTTTTATTTGAATTGGTTAATACAGGAGCTTATGCTTTATATCTGGGACCATCGTTTAGGTTCCATTTTCCTTCATACGAAAGATGCAGAGTCTTCCAAGGATGCAGCTAACAAACACCTTTGTAAGGAAAATGATGCCTTTTCCAGTAACAAATTCCTTGAATCAGAAGTTGAAGCCTGAAGCTCATGGAGCACTCAACATTGAAATGGGTGCTCATGACTCTCGGAAGCCCGGAGATCTCAATCTACAGGATCCTAATTAGATCTGGGTTCCTTTATCTAAACTAATGGAGGAATTAAGGCTAGATCTTCATGGTGGTTTCTTATCAAAGTTCGAATTTGTCAATACATATTCTCCAACATGCACATTTATGGTTCATTATTTTTTGACCCATTGATGCCTATGGAAAATCTGCATCCTGAGATCTCTGTTGGGTCTTCTAAATTTTTTGGAAAGAGTAAATACTCATTTGTGTGTATATATGCAAAGCAAGCCTATTCTCTTCGCAATAAGTATTGTTCATCAGAGATGGCCTACATATCCTCCCTATGCTGCTGTAGAAAGTGGGATGCCTAGGGAGGGAAGAGCAAAGTGTTATTTGTTAAGACAATGGATGACAGGTTCATTATAAAACAGATAAAGAAGTGAGCCTAAAGCAACTCAAAATGAATAAAAATAGTATTTACTCTTAACTTATTTATTTCTCAATGGGATGAAAATAAAAACTGAACACTACTACAAATTATGAAAAAACAAACACAGTAAAAAAAGGAGCATGGGAGAAAGGAAGAAGAGAGAGTATCTCCTTGGACGATATAGCAAGAGATTCAATCAAGGAAGAAGATGGGGGAGAGAGAGAGAGAGAGGGAGGGAGGAAAAAAGTACCTGCAAAGCTACAATGAAGTAGATGAGAGCTTGTTTTAGGTGGAATTCTTAAGAAGGGAGAAGAGGACAAAATTAAAATTAAAAAAATGAGTGCAGATTTGTTTAAAAGAGAGGGAGAATATCTCATGATTGACTAATTCTACTAACGGCCCAAGGGGCTAAGTATGAGTTTCAGACTTCAGGATTAATAAGTTCTAGTAACCCCATAGTACAAGAGGGTTGAGTGTAATTAACCCTATAAATTAAATGAGTAAAGGGATGATAAAAAAAATATGGATGGAGGTAATACGAAAAAAAATGAATGCTAAAGCCTTAAATGATATAGTATTGCTGGATAGGAATAAGTGGAGAAGGATCATCCATTCCGTGTGATCGATTCGGCATGATTCTCTTTTGGTTCATACTAACTATCCCCAAATACTTGGGATAAAAATCTTAATTGTTGTTGTTTTATTTGTTACAGTGGCTCTTCAAACTATTTCTTGTGGAAAGGTGATATAAGGCACTGTGAGTGAAGCAGAGTGAAAATGAGAAGGCCATGAATGTTGTACACTTCAAGAATGTTCATTCCCACTTCGCAACTACTTGCAGGAACTCAAATGCTTCTCACGTGGTCTATGGATTTAGTCCCTTCAGTTTATATATTCGCTAAATTGCTTTCTGTTCAAGGCTAGAGGAAGGAAAAAGAGGGGGTTTAGTGTGAATAAAAACACAGTCAATTTATAGTATGATAGAAAAGTTTAGGTAGTATAAGATGTAAACCGAAGATTATCAAAGTGAAAATAAGTGAACTGGACAAAGCAATGACGTGTTACCCACCATCTTACTTCAACTTCTAGTTTTCTTCTCTTCTTTTGAGTCAATACACAAAGAAAAATATTGTTATGGAGTTGGTTTGTAATTTGTCAGCTCATATTAAAAGACTAGTTTATTTTATTCTTTAAAAAAACTAAGTTGTTTTGGAAAATAATTAAATGTCCAAATCAAATGAATATCTATAGCTAATTTGTTTTCAATTAGATGATTATTCATATAATGAAAGATTAAAGACCTTGAAACTAACAAAGTGAATATATTGCAAGGAAGGCAGAACGGTTATCCACCACCTCTTGTTTTATGACTGTGGTTGTCCGCAAATAGCAAATTGATGCTACTCGGTTAATTTTCTCCATCTCATATTACATCCACCCTCTTAGCTTCGGTTCTACTTTATCAATGCCCAAAAATTTTTGAGAGAAATGAACTAAGTCCAACGATTCTAAAGACACTGAGAACCAGACTTGCTTGGTAAGTCTAGTCATCTAAACCTAATCTACATAGACTTCTCATTGCAAGAAATGGCTAGCAAACATTAGAATCTAAACCTAGTCTACAGAATACATTCGAGACAATCCCAGACTGTAAACAAAACAAAAAAAAAAAAAAAAAAACACCACGGCCTCAAGTCCTCACCATAAATGTTCTGATTGACACCTTATAATGCCTTAAACAAAGAATTACAGCATACAAGCTCTCCCATAATTATACATATAATCTTTTGCATTTGAACCTTTGGCAAATGATTTTCTTGAGACCAATCATCTAACTACGATTCTTACACAATGTCAAACACAAGTATCAGTCCAACAATTCGTCGAGAATAAGGTAACATTATGAAGTCTCATGCAGTTGTAATGATGATCAAATCACCCAAATATAAACCAACATTCAAAAAAAAAAAAAACAAGTGGATTAAAAAATTTACTAAATTTGAATACCTACATCATTCAACATTATAAACGTAAAAGGTAAATGTTAAAGAAATAACTAGAATGTGAATTAAAACAACTGGTGTTCGAACCTAACAGAGACCCAGATCAAGATTTTCACAATAGATGATCAAATTGTGATCAAAATCCTATCTTTTGGCGACAAAAACAACGGACGAGAAAGTCAAATCTTACCCCACTCGTCCTCCTGCTCTACAACTGATGCATTGGGTTGAGTCAGAGAGGAATCCATCGATCGCTGATGAACATCGGTTTCAACGGCAACCAGGGCGCAAAAGCCCAGAACTTTTCTCGAACCCACGGAACAAACTAACAGCTAATATTTATATTAAAAAAAATGAGAGGAAAATAAATCTAGAAAATGAGGATAAAATTCAGAAGGTTCAGGTAACCATAAACCACGAGAGTGGGGGAGTTTCCAAAGGAGCACACCAATTTTCCTAGTGAGCCCACTAGATGGTGAAATTTTGGTTGGACTGAAAGTTGAGAAGTGGGCTCACCAGGAAAAATGGTCTGCTCCGTTGGAAACTCCCGAGAGAGGGGAGGGGAATTTGGAGAAATTTTCAGTAGCTACTTGGTAAGTAGGTTATTTTACAAGTCTGTCTCTAATTTGTTCTGAGAATAAAAGTATTTATGAGGGTATTTTAGTCATTATGAAACTCTTCTCTAATTTTTTTGGAAATTCTAAATATCAACCAATTTTATTAATACCCAATTTCTAAGTATTTTCTGACTACAATGCCCTATGTTCTTAAGTTTCCTTATTTTTTATTTTTCTCTCATTTCTCTCTTCTTTATCCCTAATTGTCCCTAAATTTTAACTAAATCCAATGCCCCGCCCAATGGAATAGACATCTTTTGTCTATTTTTGAGTGACGGGATATACAAGAACTATTACATACCACACCCCTAGGCGGCTCGCCCGAATACCGAGTCTTCCTCCACTGTCAACTCGAGGTCATCGTAACTAAACTAGAACAAACTGTCATAATTACTGATACGTCTGACGTCATGAGAGGTAAGTCTCCATGGAGAACGAGTGATGCAACGCGGCTTCGGTTCATCTGTGAAAGTCCTTCAAAAGGCATCGGCTCCTAAAAGTGAAATTCTTACTGAAAGCGTAAGTACATATTGGACCTCGACGTCAACTGTTGTCACCTCCTCCCAACAACCTAACTTCATAGCTGGCCTCCTCCAAAGTAGTCGGCCCTTTGCCTGCCCCCTTCTCAATATTCTAATCCCAAAATTTAAATATCTAGTTTTCTCTTCAAAATCCTATTCCAAGACTCTGATCCTCTCTTTTAAAAAAAAATAATTGTATTAATTACTAATTTAATTCTTGAATTCTATTAAAGATTAAGAAAGAAGTATGATAGAAGAAATAGTAGAAGATAAATTTGTAATAAAATTAAACAAGATAAGGACAAATTCATCAATAAATTATAATAACAAACTTGTAATAAAATATAACTTTTCGATGGCAGTATTTAGAAAATTATTAGGTGCATTTAGAGTTTCCCTTTTCTTTTTTTTTTTCCAGGTAGACAATTTTGTAAGAAAATTCAATTTACAAATTTTATTGTAAAAACAACTAACTATTTTTTGTTCTTAAAACGTCCAAATTCTCTCAATTCAGCGGATGCAATCCAAATTTGGTTATTTTATAATTTTTTAACTCATTTACACAAGCCAAAGTTTTAAACCGCCAGGTCAAAGTCCAGGTCAAAGTATTTTTTTTATTTTGACTCTAGATCATCAACCCCATATTCAAATTTTTCTTAAGATTTAAATTTTTCTTAATTTTGAAATGTCAATTACCAATCCATGATTTTCTTAATTTTGAACCCGCAATGACGAATCCATGGTTCAATTACATATGGCATGTCCTATATTTTACCTATAATTTTTCCTAAAAAATACGAACCAAGGGTGGACTTGCACCGTAAAAAAGAGACTATTGATATCTTCAAATTAAGTCTCAGTTTATGTGAAATACATATTGGATGATAAAGATAATGTCTTGACAAGCAGAGTTATTCAACACATACGTAATGAATCATGTATGTTTAATTGCTTTAGTAACCATTAAACGTTAGTTGCGAATGGACTCATTGTAGTAAATTCTGATGGTTTCCATTGGGAAGCCCACTTCCACTTCCGTTTTCCTTTCTAAATGAGAGGGGCTCGCTCGTATAGCCCAAATTTAGCTCATCCATGCTCAGTTTTCTTTAAAAGAATTTGCTAAACTTCATCAGAAACCTTGACTAACCAATTCAAATCAAAACGATGTGAAATGTGAAGAAAATTTGAAAAAGTTCATACTTTTTTAAACTATGAAGTTTTATTAACATCTAAACTCGAGGGTTTTATTATTTGAAATGCTGCTTTTTATTTGAATAACACTGTGAAACCGCATTGTAGAGCAGAGAAATCTATTAGACATATGCCCATAGAACATATACAGGTTGTAGCTTGCCTCGAGCTACATTCTCCAAATTTTGAATCATCTGTAATTGACAGCATACTCATGCCATTCATTAATATCAGTGTCGCGAAAAATAGTGTGAAAACTAAATTTTAACATGGCATCCACCGACAAATCTAGGAGTGTTACATATGTTATAGTATGCAATCTATGGTTAGAGAGAAATAGAAGATTTTTTCGTAAAATGTTCTGTAGTTTTGATCATTGTATATATTGTATTAATAATAATGTTTTGCTATGGTTAACAGCTTTTAGAGACACAGGGCCCAGAAACATTGCGGTGCCATACACAGTTGCGGCGCCCACACATAAATCCCCTCAGGACATGACAGAAGCAAGCAACGGGACAGACATACCGTTGACAGAGACTGCAAATGAGGAAGAATAGTATGTTTTGGACTTACATTAACTATATGACTGTAAATGTAGTTGTAGATTCTTTGTTAGCTTCTTTTATCAAATGGTTTATAACTAAACATCTTGTAATCCATTTTTACACCGGATGGATAGATGTATTTATCTATTTAGCTTTGTATGTTCTATTAAAACATTTTAATGGAACGCGAAGGGCAATTGCTCATCATTTATTTCAAAAAAAAAAAAAAAAAAGAACATGGCATCCACCAATTAGGAGATCGCAATATGCGAATCGAATATCCAAAGACAAAACAGGACATCGCCAACGTGAGAACGAGGACCATCAAATGAGATAGACCATCAAATGAGCAAAGTATCGCATTGCAAGATTTATCACATACATGATCCCCGTAAATACAACCATACTGAGCATCCTTACCATAATGCACAAAATAAAGAACAATAGAACATCAGAGTAAGATATTGGTAACAATACATGGTATTCTGTATTTATTTAATATTTTTAGAAAAGAAAACAGTAGGTTTCTGCTGAAAATAGGCGATCAGTTGGCAGGAGAATGAAAGTGAAGGAAACTGTAACTTGCACATAGCTACCAGATGCAAACAATTTTGTAGCCGTACATTGAAAAATGCATGCCAAAGTTTTCGCGCATGGGTTGGTCATCTGAACATAGTTTCAATAAATTTGGATGTCCATCGGCAGTACATATCTAATGAAGCTATAAGCAAGAATGGAACTGGCTGTGGAGTCAAAAGATGATACGCTGTCAATTGCCATTAAGGTAACAACTACTCCAATCAGTTCCCGTCGATGTTATCCCCAAAAACTTTACAGATGAAAAATCTTCTTGTTCATGTTTGGAACCTGCTGAAAGCCCCCACAGGGAGGCATCAAATATTATGTGGTTTCATTAGAAGCTTTAGAGATTTAGGTATCAGAGTTGAAGATGAAGCTTCTCAAAGCAGAAGACAGCAATAACAGGCCCAGCGAAGTCTCCAAGAGCACAACCTGTAGAATCACACAGTTTGTTGTTGGTTATTAGCTGTATCAGGAATAAAAGACCACTAAAAAGAGAATTCTCAATTATAACTATATTTTATCACGACATGTTAGAAAGTAATCCAATATAGTATCCGATAGTGTTAAATTGAAGAAACAATAACTCCAATCACTTGAGTAAGATCATTATTAGAACCTGTAGCTGTTATATGCAAATTGGAGCCTATCTACTAAAAAAAAAGCCAAGAATTACTAAGAAATTATGCACTAACAAAGAAGCAGAAAGTAAACGGAATAGTAGAAACACAAGATGGATGACAAAAGTATAAAATGACAGCACGAATACACAATGCAATTCAAGAAAATAAGTGAGAGACATAAAATTTCTCCATAACAACCTACAAGAAATAGGGCAAGATGAGGGCTTTGGAGCACATTATGTTGTATGAACACAAATTAGGATAAAATGTGTTGTTTGGATCCATTGGAGTGGTTGAGATCCATTTGAGGAATATAATTAAAAGTTATTATTATAAATAATATGCATGGCCAGTTTGATCTGCACATAGTTACATTAGTGTAGTAGGCAGCCAACAAGAATATGCACACGTGCATGTATGAAACAGAGAGAACCCAAAAAAGACAGAAGAGAGAATTTTTATGGCAGTAAAGCTGACAGCAACCCAGATACAGCATAAGAATAAATGTCCGGCACAAGGTGCTCCCAGATGTCTCAAGACTGTCTGTATTGACGCACACTTATTGCAGAGCCCAAATTAGTGGGTTGCAGGTCGTTTACCAGGAAATTTTCTCTCTAGTATCTTCGGTTAATTCTCTTGTATATTTCCTTTCCTTCTACCATCCTGGCTATGAGGGTCAAAAAACTTTTATGCTCATAGTTAGCCTGGGTAGATGCGAGTCTCCACCCACAGAATGATTGCCACGTAACCATATTCTGGAGCTGTGGTTTATGAAATAGTGTTTTAGGAATATATATATTATTAGGTTAAATAAGCATGTCTGGGTGCAAAGTATTACTAGTAGAATACAGGCGTAGGAAGGGTTATTTAACCAAAATAGGGGAATACCATTTTCATAATAGTTATCCTAATTGAGATCTATCGGATACCATTTAAATTATTTATCCTAATTGAGATTATCTGATACCTACTTCACCGAAAAGTTCAATCTGGGAGAACCACTTCATCATAGTTCTCCTAATTGAGATTATCAGATACCTACTTTACCAATAAGCTCAATCTGATTGGTTGAGGACACTTTATGAGGCTGCCACTCCCCCAACCCCCAAGCACCCCTCCAGAAATACCTAAAGAAGAAGTAAAGAGAGGGCAAAAAATAAAATAAAAAATAAAAAACAAAATCCTCACACGTGAAGGACCTTGAGCAGAAAGATGAGTAGCTCAAAAGGCACAATAAGCAAGGGTTAAAATGTATTTCAGTGTCGACATTGAGGTTTGAACCCAGGACCTCTAGAAGCATGCTCCTGATCATATTAGGTTACAATTTCACTAAAAAGCATAGGCTGATCTCTTGTGAACCAAACATGTAAATCAAGTAATATTAACACGTATCATTTAAACCATTCTGCAATGCATTACACAACCAGGACATTGCATCTTTTAAACATAATGGCGGTACATATGCATTCTGCTGAAATTAATGGCAATGTTTAAAATTTCTATCAGATTATTCTATTATCTTCTAATGTTAGTGAATCAGCTGCTCGCAAACCATGTTTTAGTTAGGGTTGGGATTCGCCAGATTGAAAGGGAAAAAAAAAAAAATATTGCAGGGATCAGTGGGTGAAGCCTGAACAAATGATAACGCACAGCAAGATAAGGCAGGGGGCAGGTCCAATACTTTAGAGTGAAGGCATGCGCTAGGTCCAGAGTTTTGCATGAAAGCACAATCAACATCGATGCCTTCAGATGAAGGCACGGGTCAGGTAAGGCCTTCAGATTAAGGAAAGACAAACCATAAAAAGCACAATAAGATTTAGACTTGACTCATGGATACAACACAACAATGCCGACTGAGACATGACACACCACAAACTGGCTTGTTCAAAATTTACCACCCTAAAATGCTTTTACTGCAAAGTATGGCAATTGTTAAAACTGCCTGTAATTATTTTTTATTTTATTTATTCTAAAAAGGAATTACAATCAATACTCAATTCCATAAGCTTTCACTATTAATTATAAACCATTACCATCTGGCCCAAGCTTATGAGTTCTCAATAAAGCCAAATTTTCAGTTATCTGTTGCTTTGTTGCATTAACTCCACCAGTGCTGTGCTTAAAGATTTATCCTTTCACTGTCTGTTCCAAACCAGGATAAAGGAGGAGGGTTGTGGTAGGCCGGTGATAGCCAGCGTAAAACATTGTCACATATTATGTTGCTTTGTTGCATCTTATTTGGTTTAGTTCAGACTTTTGTCCCCCTGGTGGCTCTTTAATTGTTCATGACGTCTGTTTTTACGATTCTCAACTCCTTGATACTTGGTGGACCAACTTAGCTGATCTGCTCAGTGGAAGGGGAAGCGAGGAATTTTATAGAACCAATGGGATAATGCCAACTGTGCACCTTGGACCATAAGACCAGCAGCCAGCTTTAGCTTTTAATTTTTCTCCCAGCAGCTTAGATGTGCTTTAGATTTTATAACAGAAGTATTTTACAACCATCTTAGCTGGCTCAGTGTTTGCCATGGTATTAATGCTGGTTCTTATAGTGTTGTTGACAGCATTTTAGTTTTCTTACAGTTGGAACTTCTGAAGATTGTGTTAAATGGGAATTTATTTTGACATTTGGTTATGCTCTACATATTCTAAGCTCTGTTTCACTGGACAAAAGGGATGCAACTCAGTTCTATAGTTATTTTCCCTTGCCACAAGGGAAGCAAATAATGCAACTGATATAGATCAAAGTTAAATGGTTAATATTAGTATCACACAATAAGTACAAAGGAATTATGGTCACAGGTACCTGCACTAGCAGGTACTTTGAAACCCAACAAAGACAAGAGTTCCACCAATTCTGAGTGATATACATGTTACCATGTCAGAGAAATAGCAAATCAGAGGCTACTTGTATTAGATTCATAGACAAGTTTGACCAAAAAAAGCTTTTAATCCGTATTGATTATTTTTCAATGCACGAGTTTATTGTTGAATTATAGGGTATTTCTTTCTCACAATTTTATTTGTAACAATTTAACTTTTATACCCCAGCAACAGCCTTGTTCAAAGAGAAAAACATCAATAAAATGCTGGACTCTTGCAGATGCTAAGAATGACCTTAAGAAACTTAACTTAAATACTGAATTAGGTCCAAGTTTTTTCTCATAAATTTGCCATCCAAGAATTAACATCGTTCGCTGAAGGATACTAGAAATCTTAGGGTTATAACCTGTAATGCTTATTGAAGTATTTTTCTGATTTTTGAAAGAAGAGAGGATGAAGATAGGTTGGTCGATGGGAGATAATTTGTAAATTTGTTATTCTATCTTAATAGAGAACATTTCTGCTAATTTTACATGAAGTTTCAGAATTGTTTATATTCAAATGTATATTTCAGGAGTGAAAAAGAAAAGTGGCATCTAAGATATTGCACTTGTAGTAAAGATAAAGTCTACTGAGTATTGAGTCAATTAATACAGTACAGGCCAAACCACACAGTCAATTGTTTTGTTATGCACATGCACTATGCCATGAGTTTTTAAAGAAGCGGTGCTGAGGGTAGGTTGATTATGAAAGACAAGATAGCGTGTAATGCTATCTCTATTACTTAAAAAAAAAAAACCTGCTAAGTTTTTATGGGGCTGCATAATAATTTGTAATTTCCATGTAATTCATGAGCGAAAAGAGAAGTGGTATCCAAAATATTGCTCCTGAAGTAAAAACAAAATCTATTAAGTATTAATCATGCAGGCCAAACCACAGTCTATTGTTTGTTATGCCCATGCGTTACTACACAGGCGAGTAGATCTAAACTATCAAAAACAAAGTGGCATTATTGCTCTGTTGACCTGTCCGAAATGAATGGTATATAAAGTAACACCCTTGTGTCCGACATCATATAATGTTATCCATGTCTCCAAGTGACATCCTTGTTCATGTGCTGTACATTTTAGCAATTCATACAAGTAGATACATGGAAAGTGGTCTTTTATACAGTTCTACCTAACTAGAAAAAGGAGAAGGAAAAAAAAACTGCTATAGGTATTTTCTCCTTATCAATAATAAAAAAGAAAATAAACATAGAAAGTACATGATAGAAAAGGAAAGGACCTGAAAAAAATACAACATGCATTTTTCTTTTTTCAAAAAAAGAATAAAATGTAGACTTTAGTCCACTGAAAATGGTGTGGGAGGATGAATAGCCTTCCTAATTTCATTTCCTTTTCCCTATACTGGCGTAAAGCCCATTATTATTTTCAGCCACCCCCCACCCCCCCCCCCCCCCCCCTCCCGAAAAAAAAAAAAAAAAAAAAAAACAACCACCACCCCATAAAGAAGATCGAGATAAAAACACAATTGAGGATAGATTGCGAGATATTAAGTCGTGGCTGTTCCACAATGACAAGAGCATAAAGGTCAACAAGAAAGCATTGGAGCATATGCGAAAAAAAAAGTCAATCATGGTAGTGAAAGGAGAAGAGGACAGTCATCCACGTGCATCAAGACACATCTGATGGGCAGTAGGATGACTCAATTCAGCTGCATTTAGTGCACACGTAAATGCAACCTAAACCATCATTTGTCATGCACAAAATGAAATACAGACGCCAATCAATAGATAAGTGCTCACTCATTAACAAATGCAAAGAGAACTGTCTAGTCTGCCTCTATTTGAGAACAGTCTAGGCTGCCTTTCCAAATTTCTTTTATGTGATGATAATAATTATAGAATTTTCAACTATGTTGACATACACATGCACAAACCTTAATAACTGCAGGAGACAAAAAGTACACATCAATATTAAATAAATATACCTTTTCGCATTTACTCCTCTCTTCCCAAAAAGTATGTCACTAGAATTGCCACCATGAACACAGTATATAGTATTAAATGTTGGGGCACCAGAGATTGGGAAGCCAGTGGTTTTTTTTTATTGGAGGTGCTAGTATTAACAAAGCCTTGTCATGGGCAAGGTTTTAATATAGAATATCAACATCGTATTTGATGGGGGTTTCCATATCAAATAGCGATTATGAGACAATATGCAGGGATACGAGCTCATATTAGACATTCATATCAAACAACATATATGACATTTATAACACAGATAACTTGATCGTTGTAATATCCTAGATGTCATCTATCAACAAAACTATTCAAGAATAATATATTTTCAAACAAGCACAACATAATAGAATAGATTACAGAATGTATTCATTCATAAGTTCAAAACACAAATTACAAATAATTAAGCTTAAGGCATAAGCACAATTGAAATTACAAGACAATTATAGTGGTAACAACAGCCTTAACAACAAAGGCAATAGAAATAGTGGCAGCAAAAACGATAATAGCAGCAACAGGGCAAGCACAAGGAGGAAAGAAGAAAAAAGAAGAAAAGGAGAACCTTAAATAAAAGGCTTAGAAGTCTCGAATATCATCTGAAAAAGCTGAAGAAGTTCAGTGTAGATCTTTGTCGTTTTTAGCTATCTCACCGTGTGAGTAAGATTCTCTTTCTAATTTTCATTATGATGATAATCTAATTGATTTAGGGCAAAAGTGAAGGGATTAGGGTTTTTTTTTTTTCCTTATATATAGAGACGGTTATGGGTATGAGAATTGCATCTAGACATGTTTCTGAATTAAAAACTCAATTGAAATAAAAATGAATTATATTAGGCCGATATATTGGGATGATATATCAAATGATATCTCGGATATTATTATGAATATCGGCCAACATAGGCACAAAGCACTATCTATGTCCCCTTTTTTCATTGTATTGTCCAGGCTGCTTGCTAAAAGGGATGCATTGGATGTATCAGCTGATATTTGGAACAGCAGTCATGTGATATAAATTCCAAGGACGAGTGAATTGGCATCATTTAAAGACAGAGCTATAAACAAACCACAACCAATTTCTTCGGAAAAAAAAATTATAGTTTATGTTTTACCTGATATCTTACTTACAATATTTAAACAACTATCACACAGATAACTTTTCATTCTGTTCCAATTTTGCTAAAATCAAATGTGCAATTTCAACTTCCAATATCATACAATCCCAATACAAATATTGGTTGCCAACAAATATATATATGCTGCATGGATAAACCATTTGCAGAGGCCTAATCGGTGTATAATTCAACTTTTGTTCATGAAGAGCTATAGATGAGTCATAAGATGTGAAAACAACCTATTAGTGTATAATGCAGCAGGATAAACACATGTTAATTACGAGAGATTTTATGTATATATTCGACCAAGACACCAATGGTTATGTAACTTGCATATTGAGTATAATATTTGCATAGTCTGTGTGCATTGAATTTTATAAAGGAAGCCACTACTGTAGAGAAAATGATCATTTCTGCCCAAAAAACAGAAGGCAATAATGGTAAACAGCAGTTTTTTAAAATATGTTTAAGTTAGATAAGGTGAGTCTTATAATTGGCATGCAGAAATAGGAATTTAACCAAATAAAAGTAAAAAAAATAACAAGCCAGATCCTAGTTAGCTAGGCATTAAAAGAACTCTACGATGTTGTAAACCTATGAATAGGGATGGTAATAGACGCGCCCACGGGCCAAATTTTGACCCTCCCTATACAAAATTTTGAATTAGAAAAATAAAATTTTCATTTTTAATTCAAAATTTTGTATAAGATGAGCCAAAATTTGGCCCATGGGAGCGTCCATTACCATCCCTACCTATGAAGAAAGCACTGTTTTTTTATCCCATTCTTAATCATCATCAATTAAGACAAAACAGAAGAAAAGGTATATAACTTCTTTAGATACATGAATAATTTTCATTTAAACTATCAAAGGAAGATTTGCATCAGCCAGTAAATTTCTGGGACTATAAACGGAAAAGGTTTGTTTATAAAGAAATTGCAAAGTAAAATGAGCAGATTGTCTATGAAAAGAAAAGAAAAGAAATATAAAAAGATTTTAAGTTGCTTACCAATCCATTGGCCAGTTGAAGGATGAAAAAGAGCACCAATTCCTGCTCCGATGGATGCAAAGACCAGTGAAGATCCACACTTAACAGTAGCACTATAGATCTTTTTCCTGAGAAGCCTAATTTTTTCTGTTCTATCAGCATCATCATCTTCATCCACAGGCTTACGAAGTAAGCATCTGTAGGTCTCAATTAGGATCTGGACAACCCATGATGCAGCAACCCCTAACAAATGTCCTGTGGACACAAAAGTATTACCAATGAGAAAATCAATAGCTAAGGAATGGAAGCTAATTACGACAAGGAATACAACCCCTGAAAGTTGTTCTGCTGACACTATATACAAATAATGTAGTTGGCATCCCACGTGCAGCCTTGCGCTTGGCAGATTTAGGAACATCTGAAAATCATGATATGCCAGCTGGTTAAGACAGTATTATTGTCCAAAAAGTAAATTTGAGTGTTGCAACATAGAAAGAGAAGTTCTCTACAAAGAAACCAGTTCTTATCAGAGAATGTGACACGTTAATGCTAACTAAGAGCGGCATAATATCAAGTAATTCAAAACGTAGAGCAGAAAGCATAGTGATATTGAACTCAAGTCAGTTGGAAAAAGATAGTTTTTGGTACCGCATAAATCAGGATTAGGGTTTACAATAATGGAGATTTTAGGATTTGGGAAGAACATTTACTATTTCAAAAAAAAAATTAAAAGAAAAAGATTTGGGCCTCACTGATGACTCACTCAGAAACTTTAAAATCACATGAAAGATTTCACTGAATGCAAATGGTCTCTAAACTACAAAGGTCTCATACAATATTATCTATAAGAAAAACTGCGTGCACAACACGCGCAAAAGACTAAAATTAACTAAATACAAATCTAACCACTAGATAGCTAAATTATCAAACTAATAAGGATCCTTGTCAATTCTCCCTCGTTTAGGAATATTCACCATCAATGAATGGACGAGATCGTAAAAGTCGAACAAGTCCCGGTAAACATGCTCTAGCTTCTTGGCTCTCAACCAAGTGTCCTCTAAATCAGATTATTCTCTCAACGAGCCAAATATCTTTCGTAGCCTTTCGTAGCTCTTGAAACTATCTTATCTGTAATATATCATCTATCTCCTCCGAATGGTGCCTCTGTGGTAGCAATGATGGTGATAGAAGAACTAGAAAGCACTTGCATCTACTGCTATAAAGGATGATGGGTCTTGAATGATAGCTGGAAAGTCAATTAAATCATGATAATGAGTCAGTCCTTACTATCAAAGACTGGACTAATACAAAATCTCATGGAATATCCAACTCATAAGCATTCAAACCAATCTCCCTCATAACCCTATTAGGACCTTACATTGAGCATGAAGGTTCTACAGGAAATCTCCGGGGCGAAAACTAATTATCATCTTGTCTACAACTGAAAGTTTCTGCACTTTTATGTAAATCTGTAGTAGATATATAAGTATCTTTATTAAACACAATCTGCTAAAGAATTTTATCACATAATTTTTAAAGATGATGTGCAAATGATTTTGCAGATGCATTAGGCTCTCATAGGGAAATACGAAGTTTATAAGTTCCTTGGGCCTAAACTCTACCATGATTCATACTCAAAAATGGACATACATTTCTCATCTGCTACCAATCTATTTTTTTATTCGCATATGAACTCTTGGGTGGGAAAGGAATCAGCACTATGTTCTTTCCACTATATGTGTGTGTGTGGATGTTTGACTTTCCAAAGCCCTTCACAGCTAGGTCATACAACAATGGCCTACCTAGCGCAACGTCGATGTATATGTCATCACACAAAATACGATCATGATGGAACAAATACTAAATAGGAGCAACACAATGGTGGGTAAATGAATTAAAGTTCTTATCAACCTAAGTGACAGATGGTTATGAATATGGTCCATCCATGAAATCTATTTGCTTGATAGCTAAAGTGGAGATTATGTTCACAAAACTACCTCCATTAACCATGAATTTGTAATTCTTACCTTATGTGTAGTATAAGTGTGGAACACACTAGACCTACGTTAGTCCTCATCTCTATATGCCACATACAAGCACCTAATACCATACAAGTATGTTTCAAGCTCTCAAATCCCACCTTGGCATCACTAAAATCCCCATAAGATTCGTAGACCCACTCAATCATGTGCTCATCTAAATCATTAATGTGAACCTTATCGATGAATAGATTCCTCGTGGGGCAGTGGTGATCGAAGTGATCATAATCATGACAAGTAAAGCAAAAGGTCCCCTTCGTATTCTGCTGCGATGACTCACCGTCTACGGTTTTTCCATTTACATTCTTAATGGAAGTAGTTTTAGATTTAGTGTTATTTTCAAACTGCTGCTTAGGGTGCTTCCTATCTCTAAGGAACTTTCTATCTAAAGGTCTAATTGTTGACAACAAAATCTACAGCATGTGTAGTATTTCATGCTAGAGATTAGATCTCGATCCAATGTAAAACCTAGAAAAGGTAAGACAACTATCCTCTTGGATATCACATCACACAACTCGTCAAATCTACCTATGTATTTAATACCCGCTTAGAGTCACATTTGCCTACCTTAACTTAAACAGTTGATCAAGAAGGCAATCCCAAACAATAGAACAGTATTTCTTACTAAGCTTTGCTTTCAATTTTGACCCATATTATTGTCAGTTCTCGTAGTTCTCCATCTAACTGTCACTCTATGGACATTCATTACACCTTAGCCGGCCCTTGTAGCTTTATCTTAGCAATCGGATCCCCTAGACATCAAGCATCTCGCACTAATCAAAAAGATGATCCATATCCACAAACCAAACATAGAAACACTGGAGGTCATATGTGCCATAAAAAATGGAGACATTTACCTTAACCTTCCACATGATATCATCATTTGATGCTCATTCTTAATACCCTTAATATTCCCATTATTGTTTCTTCTAGGATCGTAATCTCTACCAAGAATACCTCCATTCCTACTATTATCCTCATTAGGTCGCTCTCTATTAAGATTGTTTCTTCTAGGATTGTGATCTCTACCAAGAATACCCTCATTCCTAATATTATCCTCATTAGGTCGTTCTCTATTAAGATATGTCTCTAAAGTATCAAAATGCATCCTAAATGTGTGATTATATGAACAAAATAAAATTAGATATCCTAATGGTTGAGTTTTGCTAAATACATAGAAAAACACTTCCTAATTATGTAGTGGAATGAAACACATAAAGAAAATTAGTTTGCAAATAGAGATAATGATGAGAACATAAAAAATCTGTTCAAATAACTTAAAAAGAAAATGAAACCTAACAAATTAGAATGTTAGTTCAATTAGAACTTACCTCGGGAAAGTAAAGAAATTCAAACTCTAGTGGAGCCCTAAAGAGTCATTAGATTCTTTGTGCGAAGTCAGAGGTCAAAAATTCCAAGAAAATAGCTTAAAAAATCAAAACAACTCGGAGTCAGCTCAAGTTGGCTTGGTTGAGCTAATAACATTAGTATCAGTTTGGTTTGGTTTGAATTAACCAATGAAGTGAGTGTAAGCTTGGGTCGGCTCGAGCAAGCCGAAACGTCAACATTGGTTCTAGTTAGCTCAATTGAGCTGATGATGCTAACGTCGGCTCGTCATCAGCTTGGGTCTGCTCAATCGGAGCTAATGAATTATAGTCAGTTCGAGTCTTCGAAATAGCTTGGAAGGAGCCAAAGAATCGGGGATAGCTCTTTTGAGTTGGATTGGACCTGGATTTGAGAGGACTCGGATCTGACATGAACGGAAGGGTCTTGTATATGTTTAAAGGACTCGGGTTGGGTCGGTTTATAGAGTCACCAATGACCACAGATCGGGAATAGAGGGGCTCGACAAACTTGAGGAACTTTGACAACAGCAGTATGATGCCCAACGAGTGTTAAATTGCCCTTGCAAGGGCCTGGAGTGGTCAGCCACTATGAAACAGCTCCAACGAGGAATCGAGGTTGTCAACGAGTGCGAAATAGCTCCAACAAGGCTTCATCAGTGATGAGACTGGCCGCATCAATATTGATAAAGGCTGGATATTGTTGATGATAATGATTATTGGAAGATGATGATAATAATTTAGAAGGCGACAATGATAACAATGATGATGATCTAGAAGATATGATGATGATGATGATGATGATGATATTCTTGAATACAATTGGAAGGTCGGATCCAAACGATCAAACACAATGAACTTTTTTCCCCTCTTCTTTTGAATAGGTTTCTCTCTAAGATCTAAAAAAGAATGGAGAAATGATGAGATGGGATATATTTCTCTGATACCAAATACGACCTAACACAATAGAATTAGGGTTTATGGTGGTGAGGATTTGGGCAAGCATAATTACTTAGGATTTAAAAGAAAATAAATAGAATATAAGATTTGGACCTCATAATTTGGTGACTCACTCACCAACTTTCAAATCACATGAAAGAAATTATTAGAAACTCAAATGATCTTAAAGATTAAGTGCACAAAAATTTTAATACAACATTATTTTTAAAAATCCATACATATGACACGTAAAATGTCTAAAATTAACTACATACTAAATTATCCACTAAATAGCTTAACAATCAAATTAAACTAAATCTTCTAATAAGGGTCCCCATCAATTTTACCATAAACGTAATGGATATGATATTCTTCTAAAAATTAGAAAATACATCAACCTTCTATATCTCAAATTTTGATATTCCAAGGATGCAGTGAGCATGTGATGAAAGTAATTGAAATCATGACCATTTTGACTCAATACTAATGGTCTCGAATGCTTTAACGTACAACGCAAGTTGCAGAATACTTGAATTTGACATCTAAGCCACGGAATCATAAAATCAACGACATTAGCAGCAGCCACAAGACATCTATCACTAGACAAAAAATAGCACTTGAGTGCAAAATTTAATAAAAAGTTCCATTCATACTTAATCAAGGAGTTATAGGAAGGCGCTCAAGCATAGAAACATAGAAGAAAATGTTAGCATACATTGACCGCAAACATGTCTCTTATCAAAACTCAGTTCATAAATTATTTTACTAGAAAAACGTGATTTGAAGCATCTGCTTACAAAAGTTTGTTTAAAAAGAACAGCAAGCAAAACAGCATGTTTGAAAAAGAATAAAGAACTCTTTTCACCCATTTTAAAACACATCTTCTACATTTTTTGCAATTATCAACTTTAACAAATTGTTATCATTATTTTCTTTTGATAATTTTTTAATCTAATATGTGATTTACTTTGGAACAAAAACAATTTTTCATCAAGCAATATAAGTAAAAGAGGTGTGAAAACATTATTACTTTCACTATGAAATACAATTGCTGAATATGTAAATACAAAAAAATATTACCTATCTGGTGTACAAAATTTGACATAATAACATATATATAGCATTTTCTCACACCATTTTCTTTTTAGAAATGAGCCGTTTTAAACACAATTCACTAAGTATCCAGGCTTTTTCTCGCATTTATATAACTTATGTTATGCACATACGCCTCAGACTAAACACTAATATTTCTCTTTACACTATCTCCTAATACAACATTTGCTAAATGATCCGTCTTAAATACAAGAACAGTTATAGATAACCTCAATGAGCTTAAGGAACCAGTACCTGCAAAGAGGCAAATATGAATAAGCACCTTCAGAAGTGACAATAATAACAGTCACTAACATAGCATTTATGTCTTACAAAAATGTCAATGAAACTTTGAGTTATAAATTAAATACGAGTTATAATATTCATGAGACACAAGTTTCATCACTTTAAGTTGCATTTCACATAAATGAGAGTCAACATAAAGTAGATTGTACTTTAATGATGAGCATAGGAATTTGGGACAGCATGCCTCAAATCCTAAATTGATGAAGGTTCATAATTTCACATTTATGCCACAAATTCTATGTTCATAATTAAAGCTTGGCCGGTGTACTTCTTAACAAAAGAGAAACCAGGAAAATATGAAGGATTTAAAAGGTAAAAGAGGTTTAATGACAATGGAAATTAAAAGATGAGTTGATGAGACTAAGGGTTAAGGCTATAATGCATGGGACAAAAAAAAATAGATTTTGATTTAATATAACAAATACCAGAAACAGCAAAATGTTCACGGACAGGGGCAAATAGGCAATACCAAAAAGGCCTCTCAGTAAAAAAGGAAGAAAACATGGTAGGGCTACAGCATTGCAGGACATACAGTGCAAAAGAGTACCCAAGTCATATCAGATTGAATCAAACTAGAAAAGGAAGGGCTCAGGTGCACATTCGTCTGTATACATTACTTAGAAATGCATGTTTCTAGGTTCACGTGGATAGAGGAATCGATTCAAAACAAACCATCAGCAGTGAATGGTATAGTTTTCTTTAGATCTGATACTGTAATTTAATAAAAGAGATTTAATACGAAAAAGAATTGTAAGGCATTATTCTCTATGATGATAGAGCACTGTCTTGTACCATCTATCCTGATGTTCGATGGACAGACAAACACTGCCTTAATTTTATACAAGAGAAAGTAACTACAGATTGTTTGTATAGACATAATCCTACGGATTATAATCATAGATTCCATTTTCAAGAGGATTTAGGAAATCCAATGGATAAAAACATGTTGTGCATGCAAACTCTAGAGTAAATGCAATTAGAACCTACAGTTAGACCACAGAAATGGTAAAATCTAATAACTACTGCACAGCTTATGTGTGTGTGTGCAAATACCATTGTTCATGCAACTTAAAGGGAAGGTACCTTTGAGAAGTTTCCATGCCATCCTCCGGGAAACATAGTGGACAGCAAGTCTTTCCAGCAACCTTCTAGTTGTTACAACAGCAGTCTGAATATATAAAACAAGGAAATGCTCTTAAATCTTACTCCAATGCAAAAATTTTAGATGTTCCTTTGTTAATAGTGACAATAAGGTTTTAAGTGTCCAATAAAAAAAACATGCACAAAAAACCTTTCAACTACAGGGAATTACACATTTAGTGTGTAAAGGCAGGTCAGTCAGGGCTAACTATGGAGGCTAACAATGTTAAAGCTCCTTTAGAAATAGGTCACGTGCTTGGCACGTGACTGCAAGTGCTATCCCCCTCTCTTAATTCCATTCTCTTTATACAACACTGTGGATCTCCATCACCCCATCCCTCAACCCTCCTCAGCTTATTCAATTTAACCAACTTAAATTGTCTAGGAAGTAATGTGACTTACTTTGCAACGAATGTTAACATTGTTAAAGGGCCGCCCAACCCTGTTGACAAGTGCCTAAACACAGAGTAATAAGTGCCCAACCCCCTATTGATGAAGGGTGTTATATTTTACTGCACAAACATTTACAAAGAAATGACATGAAGAGCTGCCCAACCCTTTTGACAAGTGCCTAAACACAAAGATGGGTAATGAGTGCCTAACCCCCTATAGTTGAAGGGTGTTATATTTAACTTACACAAACAATTACAAAGAAATGACATGTGATACGTGGGGACAAGTTAAAGGTAGATTTTTTTGGAAAGAGGCTTTGGGTGAGTGAGTTGAAGGGTTTTAGGCGGAGTGCTAGCATGATAAAAAATGACCAGATTAGGATCAAAAATAGCAGGAAACAAGTCTAACGGCAGAATTTATGTACAAAGAGACAAGGTAGAAATAGTGTAAGAAAAATAACATGTTTTAACAATACTTTATAATAAGGAATTTTAACTAGTTAAATATAAGGTCCAAAATCAGCAGGGCATAAGCAAGCACTTCATTTTTTTTTTCCTACATCATAAGCATGAACAGTATTTATAATCTTCAATTCACAGGCATGAGTTTTACTACCAAACTTGCAGAGAAAATAAATGTTTTTTTACTTTTACTAACACTGAAACCAGCCGTTTCAAAGTAAACATAGAAGTTAAATGACATTCAGATGATTGGCATGTATTAGAAAAGAACAAGCTGCAAAAAAAATCACCTCACGGAAAATCTGCTTGACTGAATTTTTGAAAGGAACAACTAAATCCACATGCTTATCTTCTGAAGTTTCTTCTAGGAAATCATCATCTTCTTCTTCCACTGGCGGTCGAGGCCCCATAAGTGGCAAATAAAACAACAAGAAGGATCTCAAAGATGTAATAGCAAAAGATTTCAACCCAAAGGCTGAGAATAAAGGTTTTAGCTCTACAGGGTATTCCTTGGTTCTGTATGTAACAGATTCATGATGAAGTATATTTTCAGATGCCCCACGAAAATTTGGAATGTAACTTGCATCCACTGGTATATTAGGAGTGTAGCCGGCATCCACTGCTATACCCGCATCACAATAAACAGTTGGAAAAATTCCACCATCACTGAAATAACAATGTGAAAGCAGTCAGAAGTTGAAAGACCACAGAATGTGTATACTGCTGGTACTACATGCGGATAACTGTAAATAAATCTTAAGCATGCTGATTCTTTTCTTCTTATTTTTCTCTCTTTAGGCTAGATTCTAAATCATATCAATAATAGGTACCAATTCAAGCTTTGAGAGAGATCTTTATAGCTTCTACTTATACAAAAAGATCTGATTCGCTTCTTTAAAAGCTAATTGATCACAAACAAGGAATTTTGACAGCAATTCACGTACAACAGTTGTTCATAACTGAAAATATCATGCAATCGAAATTTTCGTATAAACTCTTCAGGCATAAATCTCTAATCTTTGGTTGTTATAAAAAAAAGGCATGATTGCCATCACAATCACGGCCTCCATAAATTGAAGAGAAAAATCATTACGTTTCTGATATTTCTATTATGACCCGTGAAATGTGGTTCCTCACAAATCAAAAAGAATCCCCAAATTGATCCTCCATTGTCAAATTTATCTTTGACAAATTTTTCGCTATTTTTTTCTTTCTTGCCTACAAAATCTCATCAAACGAGCATACGCATAGAGTTAAATAGACAAAGGAAGTTGATGAAACTCCATTGAAACTTTGCTCATGGCCTAAAAAGGTTAGTCCTAAATCATCAGCTAAATTGAAAACCAAAATTTACATCACACATAAAAATTCATTCTTTCTGCCTCAAATTTCAACCTACTATCATTATCAAATCGAAGAAGACAGAAAGAGATTATACCCGAAGAGAGCTCGAGACGCCAAGGGTTTTCCGATAGACGCGGCGGCTGCGGAGGCGGCGACGGTGGCGGAGAAGATGCCGTACGAGTGGAGAGATTGGGCCGACAGGTCTTGCCTCCGCTTCAACAAATCGAGAACCAGAGCGATGCCCGCCATTAGAGAAAGGCCCCAGCTTTCTCTATCACCTGATCTTTGGATCTATTCTGATTTTATTTTATTTTAATTTGTTCTTGTTGTTGGAACGAGGATTGGGGCACGATGGACGAACGGGAACTTCTAACGGGGCACTACTTTTTTTTACCAGAGAGCCCAGATTTCCTAGTGAGTCCAGTTTGATTTGGAGAATTTCTTAGTGAGTATAATTTTATTTCGAAAATACCTTTCAGTTATATTTTGCTCATCTTCCTCTTCTCTCCTTACTTCATCTTCACAACCCCTAATCCAAAATTCAATCTTCCTCTTCCCTCTTCCTCCACTTTCCTTCATCATCTCTATCATTTTTCCAACCTCCTTCTCCTTCCAAATCTCTTCTCTCTCTCATTCGTACACCCTCCGTCGCCGTCGCCGAAATCTCCACCGCCGAACCCGCCGCCGCCGCCGTCTCTGTTCTCCCGCCGCCGCTGTCGGTATTCTCCCGCCACCGCCGCCGACTTCCCTCCATTAGTAGGTGAGTTTTCCTAATTTAACAATATTTATTTTAAAATTTTAATTTTTTTATTTTTGGATCAAACAACTTTTCATTGTGATTTTGTTGGGATGGAGAAGAGGAAGAGTGAAGGAGCTAGCAAAATTGGTTCTAGCATGTTTTTGTTAATTTTGTTTTTTAATATTTAGATTATAATTATGAAGAAAATATAATATTGTAATTGTAGTTGTAAAATATGCGAAAATTTAGTTATTTTTCTAATTATAGATGTTAATATTAAAATTTATTAGTTAATTTAGAAGTTTAATGGTATTGTCCTAATGGTTGATTAAGTAACAAAAGACGGTTTCAGTGTCTTTAAACTTTAAAATTACACTATCTTGTAGCTAAAAAATAAATAGAGAAAATATGATATTTGTAACAAATTATACTTTGTTACTACTTACTTACACATAGAAAATTTATTGTTTTGATAAAAAAACATCTATGAAAGAAATATCTTTGTATTGCATAGATGGATCCGGCAGAATCTTCTCGCGTTCGACCAACTGCCTCGTTAAGAAGGAAGAAAGCAGCATCTCGACCACAAATCCAACACCCGATACGAGAGAGAGAAATCGAAGTGGCCGTAGATATTGAATTAAATGTAGAAACTCCTAATTTGATCAGATATGATAGTGCAAGACTAGAAGAAGGGAATACTGATGCAGAAGGCTCTCAAGATGATCTTCATGAGTCAAATTAACGAGGTCCAGTTGATTTATCAGTACTGAAGAGTTTCAAGACGCACGTTGCTTTCTTCGTTTTAAAAGATGAGGTAATTATTTCCCGTTAAAAACCATAAACCAATTATTGTGTGTGTGCATATGTTACGACTATAGTATATATACAGGAACGAGATCCACTTCGATGTATTAGTCACAGGAGAAGAATAAGTGCATGGTCATTGTTGACACCTGAGCCAAACACCCGATTCATGGAATTAGTACGTGGGTCTTCATTATATCCATTGGTCAAATGCTCCTACCAGTACATTAGCGTTGTTGAGGTTAGCGCATTTGTCAAGAGATGACATCCTGAAACAAACACATTTCATATGCCATTTGGTGAGATGACGATCACGTTGGATGATATTTCCTGCTTGCTTAACTTACTTGTGGTTGGAAAATCTGTCTGCCAACAAGAATCAGCAGCTTCACGTGAAACTGCTGATACAATTACTCATTCCTTGGGCGTCAGTTATTCTGAAGCGTGGAATGAGCTTAATACGAAAGGTTGTACATCGGTTCGACTGGATTGATTAAGAGAAAATTTTTGCAGGGTTGTGGATACTGACACCGAACATAGGATTCAGTGTGCTGCAAGGGCTTATTTATTGTATCTTCTTGGTTGCATGCTTTTCGCGGACAAGAGCTGTACGAGAGTTTCCATTGATTACTTACCATTGCTTTATGATCTCGAAGATGTTCATACGTTCGCATGGGGTGCTGGTGCTCTTACATGGTTATATAGGCAGCTTGGGCTTGCTTTCCGAGCTAACGTTGCTCAGATTGCCGGGTATCTGACACTACTACAGGCTTGGATTTTCTCTCATTTCCCAAGTTTTATGCCGGTCTCGAACCTATGTTTTACCGACGGTGAACCACTTACTTGTCGCTGGTTGAGCAGACGGGATCACAATATCTCCCAATCACATGTGCAGTCTATTCGGTCAAGTCTAGATAAACTCACAGGCAACCAGGTAATATTTTCCCCTTTTTATATACTTATTTAGTTTGCAAGTTATATATTGGTAACTAATGTACTTCTTTGTATCCAACGAACATGCAGGTAGATTGGGATCGATATCGGAATTATAGAGAAATATATCCGTTCAGAGAAATTACATTTTTTATGGGTACGTTGAAGATTTTCAGCGTGACTGAGGCTTACCATCCGGTGCGTGTACTAAGGCAGTTTGGTCGTAAATAGTACGTTCCGCCTCCACCATTCTCAGCGTTACGTGAAGCACGGGGTATAACAGCCAATAGCTACGTGGAAAAGTATACTCACATTGAGGAGATGTTGAGAAATTGGCTAGATCACGTATTGCATCAAGAGCACCGTGGGTCTATTGCTGACTATCCATCTGATTACACGTCAGATTATATTTCTTGGTTCTCTCAAGTTTCACAGCGCTTTTTTAGAGTAGCACCAGATGAACCCCAAGCAGAGGAAGGAAGTCAGTCAACCCGGCCAAATGTCATTGATGAGATAATCACCATATATGTTCTTTATTTTATGTCCCATATAGTACCAAGTTTATCTGATGCTTATTTTTTTTCCTTCATTAATATTACAAAGATATACACGCATAGAAGCAATAATCGATCCATTACTTGCGCAAGGGGAGAAGGCATTCAAGAAGCAACATGGGATGTTATTTAGAGCACTTGCGAAGATTAAAATCATGCTAACTGGTTGCACTCAGCCAGAAGAACCACCAGAAGAGTAAGCAGAAGAATAAGACAAGATCAATCCACTCCTAATGCACCCGATACGACAATTATGTCTCGAACCAGAAGCAGACATCAACCCCCGAGAAAAACAAGGAGACAGTGATTAGATTATATTAGTTGTGTATTGATATGGATGATGTAAGGAACTTCAAGTGGCCGGTGTAATTATTTTTTGCAAACATTTTGAAGAATTTGTAGAATATATGGTTTTTATTTGTAATGAACCCTATTGGTCGCTTTTTGTTCGATTAATATATACACTACGTTTGTATTTGATCTTATTTCTTTAATTTGTATAAGATCTTGTTTGTTTTATACGTAGAGGACCTTGTTTATAATCTTCACTATTTCATTGTATCAGTTATTGTATCGTTGTTTCATTGTATCGGTGTATCAATGTATCATTGTATCATTATATCGGTGTATCAGGAGTATCATTGTATTTGTGTATCTGAAGTATCATTGTATCGGTGTATCATTGTGTATCAGTGTATCATTGTATCGGTGTATCGATATATCAGTGTATCATTGTGTCGGTGTATCAGTGTGTCGGTGTATCATTGTAGCTTTTTGCTTCCTTCCCTATATTTCGATAATAATGTATAATTAGTTGTTAATATAATTCCTTAAAGTGACGTTAAATTGGGTAAACTAATGATATATCATTTTATTACATAAATAGAGTGGGTGAGGCAGCGACGGAGTATCAGATCGGGTCAAGCCTCTGTCCGGACTGACAGTCCGAATAAAACTAGACTGTTCGCAACGAATGCCATGGTAACTTCTTTACGTTGGATATTTGCAGCAGGAGGGGGAGATCTAAGTGGCAAAAAGGTAAGGTATTGCGCGTTGGAAAATAAAAAACCACTATATTGTATCGTGAAGCAACAATATGTTCCATGTCCGGCATCGTCATCTAATAGTCGGCCTTTGGAAAGTCCCGGAAATAATTCAGTGCTTTTCGGAACTCAACAATCCGATCAATACTCCCAAATAATGGAATGTAGGAGACGTAATTAGTGTCAAGTTCAAGCAACAAATTTCTTCTGATTTGCATACATTGATCTTCCCCCATACCAAGGCTGTGTGCGATAACCCGAAACCCGCAATTTCCGTCGGCCTTGACATTGCCAACATCAACTATATATGGCAACATAAAACCAGGCAATGAGTTTTCATACTTCAAATCGGGCCTGGGTACAGATTTTAACTCCTATTCTGTACGGACAGTCCGGTTATACTAGGAGCATGATCCGGGTCTGCTAAGCATTGAAGCGGTTCTGCAAGAGTGGGAGCTGGATGGAGTTGTTCCGCATGGTCTGCAGGCAAAATAGGGGACGCCTTCTTGGCAACCATTTTCGAGTACTGTATGGAACAAAAACTTAAAATTAACATAATTTAACGTGAAATATAGAAAAAACTAGTTATATATAATAGCGAACCTTGGTCATATGCGACCTTCTTGGAATTAACTTATACGGTCTACGGGCGCTGCGGAGAATCAATGCCTTCATTTGTGGGGAAGCACTATCAGAGCCGGAGGCTATTAGCTCAAATGCACAGGGATCCCTTCGTGTCGAAATATCAATTTTCCTTTTGCGTCCAGCTATATGTCCGATCACTTTGGGCACAGGATCCGCCAATGAAGAACTAACTGGATTCGATATTTCCCTTAATTTCTTCAATCTTCGAGTCCGTTTTTCATTATCACATTTAATAAAGTTAAGAATAAAAACCTCCACATCTTTCTGATACCCGACACCTTGAACAACCAATGCTTTACTCGGGGCCTTATCCAGCTTCCGCCAATATTGGTCAATGGAATCCAAGGGAATTGGTTGATTGTTTCTTTTGTATATTGCAATCTCATGAGCACATGGCAAGTTGTGAGTTTGTCGAATGATGCAACCACATTCAGCAGGGTTAACGCCCACAGACTCGGTTCTTTTTACTTCGGCTAAGATCAAATTCAATGCATGCATTGATACTGTGCCCCGTAATTCCTTAAATTCTGCCAGCATAAAATAGTGTTTCACGATAGTCAAATTTTTTTAAAAAGATGCCTTAATCTCAGTATATTGAAGTTCAAGTAATGTATGTATATTGCTCCAACACTTTTCAAAATCACCTTGACTAGTTCGCAGTTGTCTCTTCAATTTTGCGTGGGCACTTTCTGCTCGGTTGCTAGTCACGTTGTCCTGATGTTGGCACATATTTGTCCAATAAGCCACGAACTTCTCCTTGTGTGGATTTAACCATATTTTAAGAATGTAGTCAACTGCTTCAGGTTTTGCTTGGAATTCGTTTGTTAGATTGCTTAGATTTGCATTGTACTCATCTAGAGTATCAGATAGCATAATCAGCTTCCACATTAAAAAGAATTTCTCCCACTCAATCTGTTGTTCTAGTAATTTCTTACAGTTAATCAAGACATTCTTATTTATATGCCATCTATAAAGAAGATGTCGGCTAGCTGGGAATATCAGCTTAACTGCATTAACAAGCGATAGATCTCTATCTGTAACTATGACACTTGAATATACATCGTTCAGAAACAGTCCATGCAACTTGTCAAGTGCCCAGGAATAATTAGTTTCCCTTTCTTTTTCAAGAAAGGCAAAAGCAATGCAAAATGACATATTCGTTGAGGTTACTCCAATCATCTCTAGTAAAGGATATTCGTACCTGTTCGTTTTATAGGTACAATCCATGATAATAACACCTGAAAATGCTCGGAGAAGATCGACGCCAACAGGATGAGTCCAGAAAAGATCCGTTACTGATTCTGTTTGATCATTGCTTCGATGCCATTCGATACTTTAATTCAGAAATTTTTAATAACAACTGTTGCATCTGCGTTCGACCGTCTTGTTCATTGACTCTGAACTTGTGTCGTGCATTATATATTATTTTTATTGTCGAAACATTCTTTGGATCCTTTTGCTTCAATGCTGTCAGTATATCTTTCGGCTTTACGTGACACTTCGACATTTCGATCACAACATTTGTCTCGCTTTCAGACAATCTTCCCGCATACGAGTGGTCTTTGAAATAATCTGCTACAGGATGATTATGCACACCGGACAAAACCGTTAGGTTATATTCGGGGCCCTCTATTGATATCTGTTGACTTTTTAATCGAAAGGGACATCTACATTTTTTACTAGCCCTGTGGCCCTCATCATTCTCTAATTTCTTGAATCTTGGTTGTCCACCCCGTTCACATCCAAACCATATTCTCCTCTTATTAAATTGACCTCCAGTATCAGATTTTGAAACCATGATGATAAATCCTGATTTCTTATCGCGCACCCACTGGCAAAGTTCGTCTCGATTTGTAAAAATCTATAGTCATAATAGAGAGGATACATTTTTTTAGTGGAAATATTCTGATTTCAATATGAACATGTTTTCAACATAATGTCATATCTGATTTGTTGTGAAGTCCAAACCATAATCGACAACTAATTCATTATCGACTCGCATACTCTGCGTCGAAACATTACCCTGTGTTCCAATAATTTAACAATATTAATAATTATTAATTGATAAGACTCTTGCGGAAAAAAAACCATACTGAAAACTACTCTGTCCGGACTTTCAGTTCGGACAAAAAGAATTTGTCCAGACTTTCAGTCCGGGCAAATTCTTTTTGTCCGGACTCACAGTCCGGACTGAAAGTCCGGACCGAGTTATTTTGGCCGGACTTTCAGTCCGCACAGTGACGTCACCCCCGGGTTCTTGCACCGTATCGACCAGAAAACTGAATCCAAAAACCCTAATTTCATTCTACTCAATATATATCAAAATCCAAAGTTATATTTGGAATAATTTTATACAAAGAAGATGGAATCAAACCTGAAGAGTGTTTTGATCGTCGAATGAAACCAACGACATCGTTGTATTCTCCATTGATGTCTCGTTCGACACAACTCAAAAGTTCTTCTTTTATTTGGATTTCTAATGAAAATAAACACAAAACAAAGAAAATAATCACCTTTAAACTTCCAAATTAACAAAATGATATGAACAGATGGAGAAATGAAATGGGTTTTAGCCTAAAAAAAAAAACAACAACCTGTTGCGCGCGGGAGGGCTGGAGGAAGCGGGAGAAGGAAGAAGGGCATGATGGGAAATTTTTTTAGAGGGCAAAGTTGATATATATGGGTAAACTTTAACTGGGCTCACTAAGAAAAAACTTGTGCCCCTTTAGAAGTTCCCTGGACTAACCGGAGCATTGAACCGGATCGGGTTGGGATGAAGGTCGGTTAAGGCGGGATGTTTCCCAAGGGCACACCATTTTTAAGGGAATTTCTATTTACACACAAAATTTTATGCTTGAAAATTTGTAAATAATTATAAGTTTTTCATTTATTTTTTACTAAATTATCCTTTTAAATTACTAAATTATCCTTTTAAATAGCAAATAAAGACTTCTTAAAATTTAAAACTAAGACGCATCGTCTTTTTCCTCTGTTTTTTATCTAAAATTCTAAAAATTATTTTTTAGTGAAAATTAACAAAAAAAAAGAAATATATCTCCCACAAACTCATCGATTTAATTTCTTAACCCCCTAAACTTTTTATATTTGCGTTCGTATAAAGGTTTGAAAGAATTTTAAATTTTTCGAATTTATTATAACAAGTGAAATTAGGGTTTAAAGTTTGAGTTTGAGTTTTTTTTATTCAAATGGAAAATTCAAAACATACAATTGGTATTAGAGAACAAATTTAAGGTACAATTTAACATTATTTAGTTTTTTATGTGTATTTTTATTATTATTATGTCGGTTTCTGATCAGATTTTAATACCCAACCAAATGATTCTTTAGTCAGATATTAATACCCGACCAATATATTTTTTGTTTGGAAATTAATATCCGACTCGAAAAATTTTGAAAAAATTTGGGATCGGACAACATGAGAGAGGTTAAAATTGGAAAAAAAATTGGACTCAGAGAGTAAATTGGTAGTATTTCAAAATGGAAGTTTGGGGCAAAGAGTAATTAAGGCATCAAGAGTATATTGCAGCGTGTAAATAGAATTTCACAATTTTTACTGGTGAGCCCCACTTTAAAACTTTCCCTTTACAACAACAATTCTCAATTTTTTGGACAATTTTACCCCTCCTTCAACCTCAACTCCTCTCCCGTTCTCCCACGCGACATGTGAGTTTTTTTTTTTAAAGTTTAAGATCCAGTCCATTTGACTTATCTTCTCTTCCAGTAAATTATCTGTTGTTTAAAGTCGAATCTTATTTCATTTTCATATATTATTCCATTAGAAGTCCTGCAAAAAAGGAATTTTTGAGTTGTGTCGAAATCGACGAAAATTGAGAATACAAATATGTCGTTGATTCCATTCGACGATCAAAATCCTCAACAGGTATGATTTTATCATGCTCGGATAATTTTGTCCAAATATAATTCAGGATTTTGATTTAAATTAGTTAGAATTTTGTTAGGATTATTTTTTTGGATTTTAGAGTTCACGTTTGTCCAATATAGAATCCTGTGGGAGGACGTCGCTGTACGAACTTACAGTCCGAATAAAATAAGATTTGTCCAGACTCATAGTCTAGACAAGATAAATCTCATCCGGACTAATAGTCCGGACTCGGTTTATCTTGTCCAGACTGTGTGTTCGGACAAGTTGAATCTTGTCCGGACTATGGACCTCTTTTATCTTTCACTCTCTTTGCCTCTTAAGGAACTTGAGGTCCAAATGAGAGAAAGCTGCAGCATCCTCGACACAACACTAACTATGTCCATGTAAAAGGACGATCCAAACAGTTGCCTCTTCTCAATTCCTATTTCAATTCAACTTAAAGTGTCCTAGTGAAGACTTTTCTCCACCGCGAAGCCCATCTCCATCGAAGTATGGAACCCCAACGGTCAGTACAGATTCATCAGCACCAAGCACATGCTAGGTACACGGTGGATCAAGCTCCTGACTAATCAAGATTGTCGTGTTGAGGCAACATATCATCCCATTTCTTCTCTTTCCTTTCTATGTCAATAATTTTTCTTTCATTAACTTGTGTCAACTGTACAGCAGATATGCACTGAGAAGAAGTCCATACTCTTTGTTGAGGACATCCTTGCACTTATCGACTATAAATGTGATGGAGCGATCCTCCAGGCAAGCAAAACAAGCAACCATATCAAACTATATTGGTTCGTTTATGAATCAAATTTTGTTATGATTTGTTTTTTTTCTACATATGTCGTTGACAGAAGACTTTGGACAGGAAGAGGATCTGATCCACCTCAATTCAAGTAGCGGCGACAGCGACAAGCGAGCGACGTTGGCTCCAACGGCGGCGGCAGATGACTGGGATGGGGTTCAGCGATTTTAGATCTGACCGGTCCTAAATAGGAGGAGATGAGAGTTTAGAGAGGATGAGATGAGAGATTATGGTAGGGGGAGTTGGGTTTAGTGGTGAAGTGAGGGAGAGAATGATGGAAAGTGGGGAGAGAAAGAAGAAAAGTAGGGAAGAGAAATGAAAGAAGGGTATTTTTGAGTTTTTTTTTGTGAGCTCACTAGGAAACCCTCTCTTTTCAAAAGAGATAGTGGGTTCACTAGGAAAAATGGAGTGTCTCTTTAGAAACTCCCATTAAGGCCCGACATCACACGTATGCACTTACAACCATAACACGAGTGATAATTAGGAATGATAATTAGCGAGCCGAGCATTGAGGGGCCCAGCCCCAGGCCTAAAAGTTTTGGAGCTTACCCCTTTGGACGCAGGGCTAGCCCTCGAGTAGTCCTAATTTTTAATAAATTTATGAGACATGCATACTAATAAATAACTTATCATTTCTTGACTTAGAATGATAACTTCATTGATTTAGAATGATAATTTTAGTAATAATTTTTTTAGGTTAATCACACTCGGATCCTTGTAATATAAGAGATATATAACTTATCACTTCTAAAAATCGAAACTCGCACTAAATTACATGGACTTTTACCTATATTATTCAACAGTTAGTTAATATCACCTTCCTTTTAAACCAAACTGCACTCTTTTTATTTAATTTCTATTTTACCCTCAACCCCTCCCCCCGTACTATCTCCTTTTGCCTCTGCTCAGCATGCACAGTAGCTGCAGCAGCTGATGCTGCTCTTGTGCTTTCTGAACAACAGCTGCAGCAGGAAGCACAGCAACTGTGCTTGCTATTGCAGCTGCTGCTCAGAAGGCACAGCAGCTGTTGTGCATGCTGAGCAAAGACAGCATGAACACATGGCCTAACCTTGCATATAATAGACTCCGATAACACAATTCCAACTAACAACATTCCTTAATTGCATGACTATGAACCGGGATCCCCTCAGAACCTGCCAAAATCTTAGCACAAGCCCTCAAAACAGGAGGGAAGCAATGTGCATTGAGACAAAATAAGTCTTCTTGAAACAAACATATATACAAAAGAATCGAGTTTTCGGGTCTTGGGCCGAGAGAGACACCATGGATTATGTGTGAGCAACCGATAGGCAGAGTGGAGGTCGAATGAGTATAAAGAAAAGAGTTTTGTGAGGATTAGAGGGTCATGGATGAGATTGGTTTTGAGGAGTTGTGTGTGGATTTGGCCGAATTCTTTGGTGCTTGAAGTTTTCTAGAGGAGGGAGATGAAGGGAGGGATGGAATAAGTGAAAACTTTTCTGATAAGGGTTTTGAAGCTGCTGGCTGTGTTGATGCCAATGGGGTGATGAGAGTGGCCATTGGCTGATGCCTTTGTTTCTCCTGGTCTATTTTTTCCCTTTATGCCGGTTCTGAAATATCTTTCAGGCTGGGAATTCATGGGTTATGGAGTTGGGATCTCAAGAATCTGCGGCGGAATCCCACCTATGAAAGCATTGAACTCTTCTGCATCGCCCGCCAAATTCGTCAGCACTACCACCGAAAGATTCCGGCACCTCCCAATCTCCCTCAGAATCGTGCTAGTGAGGCTGTTTTTCGAGACGTCGAGAGCTCGAAGCGCCTTCTTCCAGAGCTTGAGGGGAGAATCTCTTTGTTCTACACCCGGACCCACATTTTAGCTGCAAGAAATGATTGAGAGAGTTTGATCCAAAAAACTTATCTAGAGAAAGAACTAGAAATAAGGAAATGGTATCATTGGTAAGCGTTGCAAAGACTAAGCTTTCTGCCTCCTCTAATTCCATCTCTAGCTTAAACTCACACAAATCCTCAATAATTATTTAGCCTCTAATCAACCAACAAATACCAAATTCATCTGTAACAAATTAAGATTACAACAACAATTAGAACTAAATCCACTCTTTTAACCAGAAACTAATCAGGAATCAGATACCAACTCTTAACTTGCAAAAAGATCTGATCAGCAAGAGTTCTCACAAACAGCAGCGATCCTCAGCTACGTCGACCGCTCCTGCTCCCTGTTCCGCCTCCAGAACGCCCTCCTCTACCAAACCTCGAGCCCCCATTGTATGTTCGGGCAGTCATCGCCCGAGTTCAAGAACCGGTCGAACCACGCCAGCAGGATCTTCTGCTGCGTCACCAGCGGCAGTGTCAGTATCGTGTTCCCGAGCCCATCCTCGATCGGGAGTGGCGGAGGAGGAAGTTGAGGACGGCGGTGAATGTGGTGGGGTCGAGGGAACCAGAGGGGATGGCGAGGCAGAGGGCAGGGAGGAGGTGGAGTGGTTGGAGGCACACTTCCTTAGAGGTGTTAATCGGGCCGAGTGGCCCGTTGGGCACGACCGGCCCGGCACCTCGGCCCGGCCGTGCCGGGCAGGTGCCCGGCACGGCCCGGCATGCCGGTTTTTTTTTTTTTTTTTTTTTTTTTTAAATTCGCTGTTGGGTGTTTAGGGAGGGTTTGGGGGGGTTTTGTAATTTTTTTTTGCAAATAGCCCCCCAACGACTATTTTTATAGCCATTGGGGGGTTTCTTGCAAAAAAAAATTACAGATTTCTCCCCCAACGGTCAAAATAGCCGTTGGGGGGTTTTGTAATTTTTTTTGCAAATTAAAACCTTTTTTTTCTCTATAAATATTTCAATATTTCTTCTATTACCATTCATCATTCTTATACACTAAATTCATTCTAAAAAATCTCCTAAAATCTTTAATTCTCAAGAAGTCTCAAGCAAAACAAGTAGCAAGTTTCAATCAAGTGATCAAGAAGTCTCAAGCAAGCAAGTCTCCCAAACAAGATCCAAGCAAGTTTTCTCATTGAAGCAAGGTTTTTTTCGCTATTTCGGTTTCCAGCTTCATCTTTCTAACTAGATATTTCACTCTCTCTCTCAAATAGTTCAGCAGTTAACAGGTATTTATAATTTAAAGTTTTTTTAAGAATTTTAATTTGTTTTTTTCAGGATTTTATTAAAATGGATCCACACTCGTCTGGCGCTTCTTGCTCTCAAGCCACGGGTTCTTTTATTCCATTTTTAACTGATGAAGAATATCAAAATCTATGTCAACTCTTAGAACAACCTCCTCAAGTACCATTTTCTGTATCTCAGGAAGAAACAACTAATACAACCATACCCGAAACACAAACTACCACATCTACTAGGGCTGTTAGATCGAACATATGGAAATATTTTGAAAAAATAATAGAAAATAATGTTAGGAAAGCTAATTGTAAACACTGTCATAAAATTTATTCGTTTCCTATAGGTAGCGGAACGGGTCATCTTAAAAGACACGTAGAAAAAAATCACCCACCAAATATACCACATCAAACACAAATAAGCAAATTCGGTGAATCATTAGGTATACGTAAATATGATCCAATTAAAACAAGAGAATATTTAGCAAGATTTATAATACATGACGAACAATCATTTACTTTTTCGGAAAATCACAAATTTGAAAGATTTTGTAAATCAGCATTTACTGACGAATTTAAAAAAGTCTCACGTTCAACATCTACATCCGACATGTTCAAACTATATAAAGAGGAGAGGGACACTTTAATAGCTATTTTTACTTCTTTAATTTTTAGAGTTGCTATAACTGCAGATTGTTGGGAAGCTAAAAATATGACTCATTATTTATGCGTGACGGCACACTATATAGATCAAGAATGGTGCATACAGAAAAGAATAATAGGGTTTAGGATATTTGAATTTCCTCACAATGCACATAAGTTATCACAAACCATGCTAAGTGTTTTTTCAGCTTTTGGAATAGACAATAAAATATTTACCATTTCTTTGGATAATACTTCTGAAAATACGGCCGCAATTAGAATTCTTAAAAATTATACAAAACTAATTCTATATGGAAAATTATTCCACGTTAGGTGTATCTGCCACATACTAAACTTATGCGTTCAAGATGGATTAAAAATAGTAAATGATTCACTAATGAATCTTAGATATACATTACTTTTTATTAAAGATAGTAGGCCAAGAAGATAAGCATTTAAACAAATATGTAAAAATATGAAAATATCACCTAGAATTGTACCTATAGATGTTAGAACAAGATGGAATTCTACATATAAAATGTTAAACATAGCTATTCAGTATAAAAATGTAATAAATACTTTTAATGAAATGGAGTCATCAATGTATAGTTTAGATAATAATGAATGGCACCAGTTGCATTGCATTTCTAAGTTTTTAGGCAAATTTGAAGATGCATCTAGAGTACTGTCAGGAACTTATTACCCAACTACACACATTGCATTATATTATCTAACCGAAATTACTTCGGTTTTTAATGAATGTAGAAAGCACTCTATACTTGAAAGTATTGTTCAACCTATGGAAATTACATTTAATAAATATTTTAAAGATTTTCCATACTTATTATATTTTGTAACTGTTATGGATCCCCGTTGCAAGTTAGATGGACTTGAAATATTAATAGATTTATTTTATACAAATATGTCTTATAAAAATAATGTGAGGGATTTATTTAATGATATTAAAACATGTTTAGATATTATGTATAAAACTTATGAAGATATGTATGGTGTGCCAATACAAACTACAAAAGAACCATCTACTAGGGAAATTCGTAATCCAATAATATCATCTCTATTTCACAGAAAAAAGCCAAGACAAACTAGTACATATTTTAATGAATTACATTATTATTTAGAGAGAGCTAACTATGAAGATAACGCATCTCCTGAAAAGTATGAATCCTTTGATATTTTGGCATGGTGGAAATCACAGGAAAAAACATTTCTCGTGCTTTCCAACATGGCCCGTGATCTACTAACTCCTCCAGTGTCTACTGTAGTATCGGAGTCTGCTTTTAGCGCAGGTGGTAGAGTGCTCACGGACTTGAGAACCTCAATGGCGTCGGACACATTGGAGATGTGTGTCTGCTTGAAGGATTGGTACGACGCAGAAGACAGGGAATAAGACTTGACTAATGAAGATGTATTAGAGACCTTAGGCTTACCAGAAGAAAATGAAGTTTGATTAAAAGTATTTAAATTTGTAAGGATATTCATGTATTTTCAATTTTTTTTTTAATTTTTAACTTATAAATCTCTTAGAAAATATATTAAGAACAAGTTGAGAGTGACGGTTAGGGTGCTCTCCCCTCTCTTCGGGTTTTGTATAATTTCTAAAGAGATTTATAGAGTAATTACATAAATGTAATGAGATTATATATAATATAACATTTGTTTTTATCTTAAATCTCTTTTTTTTTTCATTTTTTTTTTAAAAAAAACCCGGGCCGGCCCTGCCCAGCCCGGGCACGGCATGGGCCTGCCGTGCCGTGCCGGCGGGCCGAGCCCGGGCATAAGTGCCGTGCCGGCGGGCCGAGCTCGAGCATACGTGCCGTGCAGGCGGCACGGGCCCGACACGGCACGCCCGTGCCGGATGCGGGCCGTGCCCGGGCCGGGCACGGCCCGATTAACAGGCCAGCACTTCCTTTTCTTCTATCGTTTATGCTGATGGAGGCACACAAGGGCAAAATTGTCCTTTGATGCCACACGCACTTCACCTGCGATCACCCCAAATGGTCTCCAAACTCTGTTTGCTCTCCCAGAGAGCTTAGTGCGAGTTTTAAACTTCAGTGGTAATAAATTATGCACTCACATACTGCATGGGGTCTGAGTGTGATTAACTCTAATTTTTTTAATAAAATATAGGATGTCAGCCGGTCTGAACGACGTCGATGATAGATAATGTGTTAACAGTGTGTCCAATCGATGGCGATCGTTCATCGTCTGATCTTCTTCCTTTGCTTCGAGGAATAAGACAACCAACTCTTGGTCGTCTTTATTATCTTCCCATTCACAAATCAGAAACTTTTTGGACTTCATGCTTACTATTTTTATGTATAGGTTATAGCAGTTACCCATACGCAATTGCATATAGATACAAGCGGTTCAACATTGTAAGGTGGTGATTATATTTCTTCGTTAGCTTCAATTGAAAATATATAAAAGTAGAAAAATATTGTTGCTTTATCTTCTTTCTCCTCCATTTTATCTATGGGGTATTTACTGGTTTGTCCCTCAAATTTTTATATATTATGATTTTGCCCTCCAAATCTTCATATTTAGAATTTTGCCCCCTAAATCTCATAAGTTACAACAATTTTGCCCCCTCTCTCTAACACAGTTAAATATTTGACAATTTTACCCATCTTTTCCTCTTCTATTTTCCTCCTCTCTTCTTCTTCTCTCTTCCTCCTCTCTTCTTCTTTTCTTCATTATTTCTCCTCTCTTCTTTCTGCTCTCTTCTTTCAGTATTTAACTGTGTTAGGGAAGAGAGGAGAAGAGAAGAGAAAGAAGAGAGGAGAAATAATGAAAAAAGGAGAAGAGAGGAGGAAGAGAGAAGAAGAAGAGAGAGAGGAAAATAAAAGATGAAAAGAGGGGTAAAATGGTCAAATATTTAACTGTGTTAGGGAAAGTTAGTGAGGGGGGCAAAATTGTTGTAACTTATGAGATTTGGAAGGCAAAATTCTAAATATGAAGATTTGGAAGGCAAAATCATAATATATAAAGATTTGAGGGACAAACCAGTAAATATCCCTTTATCTATCTGAGCCTTCATCACTTGCTTGCTTACTCTTAGAAAAATTCCTCCATTATGATTGGAGAGATGACAAAAGATTATTTGAAACTCCCTTAGTAGTCTCCCTCATCCTTTTTTAAACAATAATTTTTCTGCCATGACTTTTATCTTTTATCCATAATCAGGAATTAATGGCTATTTTATTGAAGATCTGCTCCAATTAAGCAAACTTTAATGGCCTGGAATGTGTTAAAAAAGATAGTAAGGGGTTGTTTTGTACTGTGAAGGGGTTTCTCGGTATTTTGTGACGGTGAGGCACGAAAAGTTTACAACTTTGTCTCCTTACCATATCTAATTATAATTTGTCATATCTGATAGATAATGTGCTAATGACTGAAAGTTTATATTTGTTGCAAAAAGAGTGTGGCCTCTTTATTGCTTTTGACTGATCATGCATTTAGCATGACCCGACTCGCCTGGAGCAAATAATATCTTTACACGATTTCACAAAAGAAATCGTCAACCGTACAGAAAGTGAAGTTCAGTGTTGCGGCTATCGTATTATCCACATTTGGTGGGCGTACGTTCTATTATTGTGAGAAAGGAGTTTGACTTTGAAATTATGGTTTCCATCACTATTCATTCAATAGGAATATTATTAAAGTAGGTGTCAAATTGGATCCTTATGATCTTCATAAAACATTTAAATAATGATACAATTACTAAATCCTACTTATTTTGTTAATTTTGAGGCTATATATATATATATATATATATATATATATATATATATATATATATATATATATGGATTACCGTAGGTGAGCCGTCAGTTCAGGAAAAATTACGTGAGCTAGCGGCAAAAGTGTAATGATCCAATGATTTTTCTTCAATTTTTTTAACAATCACTATCTCTGCCTTTTTAACTTATTTCGAATTAAATTTCATAAATTTTGGATTTAATTTACCCTTTCATCAAGTGCATACAAAATGTTTTATTCATTGAAAACCGTTAATTTTGTATTAGCTTGATGGAGGACCAAATCAAAACTAAAACCCAAAAAGTTGGGTATGAGTGAACCCTAGGGTGTCGAGGTCATAATCCAAAATAATTGTTTTTAAAAAAATTATTTGAGATAGTGATAATGAATTGCAGCTCAGATAACTTGCGTGAGCTGTCAGCTCATTTTTATTTTTCTCATATATATATATATATATATATAAGAAAATGGGAAATTCACTAGTGGTGAAGAGAGATACTTCACTAGTGATATATATATATATATATATATATATATATATATATATATATATATATATATGAGAAAATAGAAAATTCACTGGCGGTGAAGAGAGTTACTTTACTAGTGCTGAGGTGGCTCAATAAAATAATGACACGTGACGCCACTTAAGATAACAAATCTAAATCAAATCTTTTCTCTCCCTCATAGCTACCTTAAGTGAGCCATGTGTCATTATTTTATTGGGCCATCTCAGTGCTAGTGAAGAAACTCCTTTTACTATCAGTGAATTTCTCGTTCTCTCTCTCTCTCTTTATATATATATATATGGTATTAATATAGGTGAGCTCGGGAAAAGTTACGTGATCTAGCAGTAAAACTATAATGATCCAATGAATTTTCTTCAAATTTATTTTACAATTACTATCTCTACCTCCTTAACTTCTTTCGGATTAAATTTCATAAATTTTGGAGTTTATTTACCATTTCATCAAGTACATATAAAATGTTGTATTCATTAAAAATCATTAATTTTGTATTAACTTGATAGAGAACCAAATCAAAATTAAAACCCAAGAAATTGGGTATGAGTGAACCCTATAGGGTCGATATCATAACCTAAAAGAAAATTTTTAAAAAAGATTATTGAAGATAGTGAAAATGAACTGCAACTCAGATAACTTGCGTGAGCTATTAGCTCATTTCCATTTCTCTCTCTCTCTCTCTACACACACACACACATATATATGGGATTATTGTAGGTGAGCCACCAGCTCAGGAAAAGTTACATGAGCTAGCGGCAAAACTATAATGTTCAAATGATTTTTCTTCAATTTTTTTTAACAATTACTATCTCTACTCCTTAAATTCTTTCGGATTAAATTTTATAAATCTTGGGGTTCATTTACTATTTCATCAAGTGCATACAAAAAAAATTATTCATTGAAAATCATTAATTTTGTATTAACTTAATGGAGGACCAAATCAAAACTAAAACCCAAGAAATTAGATATGAGTGAACCCTAGGGGGTCGATATCATAATCTAAAAGAATTTTTTTAGAAAAGATTATTGGAGATAGTGAAAATGAACTGCAACTCAGGAAACTTGTATAGGCTGTCAGCTTATTTCCATATATATATATATATATATATATATATATATATATATATATATATATATATATATATATATGATTTGCTGTAGGTAAGCCGCTATCTCAGGAAAAATTACGTAAACTAGTGGTAAAAATATAGTGATCCAACAAGTTTTCTTCAAATTTTTTTAAGAATTAGGATTTTCATCTTTTTAACTTTAATAATGTTAAATTCATGAATTTTGGAGTTCATTTATACTTTCATCAAGTTGATACAAAATATTTATTTATTGAAATTGTTAAATTTTTTATCAACTTGATGGAGTATCAAATCAAAACTAAAACTCAAAAAATTCAGTATGAGTGATCCCTAAAGGGTCGAGATCATAATCCGAAAGAAAATTTTAAAAAAAAATTATTGGAGACAGTAGAAATGAACTGCAGCTTAGATAACTTATGTGAACTGTCAGTTAATTTCCATTTTTCTCATATATATGTGTGTGTGTTTAATTTACTATAAAAAAGAATAACTTACTATTTATAAGTCTAACTATGACTTATTGTTTATAAGATCACCCTTCTTTAAATTAGAGTAATCTGATTTTTATATTTATAACTTTCAATTATAACTTTCCACAGTAAATTATAGTCATTATTTACAATAGATCTTGTACCATAACTCTTCTTAGATTATTCTTTTCGTATTTTATCAAAATCCATGGTAGGCGTGCTTTCTTTGTTAAATTAGATTGTTTTTTTTTTCCTTTTCGTTTTGTTTTGTTTTGGATTTGATTAATTATTCAAATTAAATCACTGATTAAGAAAAAAAAAAAAAAAGATTCTTGCCTACCAAAATAAAGTTAAAAAAAAAAAATTTAAATTCCACTAACAATTTAAAATAATACCTACTTTTTACAGATTCTCTCTCTCACCTCCTCTCGTTGCTCTTGTTCAAGTATATTCTATTTTCATTCTCTTCTTCTTTTCCATTTCTAGCTATTAGGTGTGTCTAAACATAAACAGGGTTGGGATGTACAGCCATACTCAATTTTGACTGAGTCAATCAACTCCGACTAGAATTGGTCAAAATTCAATCAAAATATTGAAGAATCTCGGTCAAAGTTCATCGGTTATCCTTCTCGTCTCACATCTCCGTTTTAATGTAGATCTTTCTATATTTTTTACCAAACTTTTCCAGTCATGATGATTGCGAATTTCAACCTAATCCACTCATCGGCTCCGTCAGAGTTTGACTATACCGTCAAAGTTTGGTCGCATCCATGCCAACAACAGCCGGAGAATTGTCTCTTTCGTCCCCTCGGAACTGATCGGATAAATCCGATGGATGGGAGGGGCGATGTGTTCCACGTGGAATTCACTACATGGCACCCACAGTCCATATGAAAATCCGAATTCCAACGCTACCCCTACTTTTTTTTAGCCTTATATCGTAAAGGGTATTTTAGTCCAGAATAAAATAACAAGTTTTTATTTTACCGCCGCTGGTACGAACCACTCAAAAAATTTCCTCACCTCACCTCACCTCACCTGTGGGGGGAGTTTCTAGATGGGCACAACTTTTTTCCTAGTTAGCCCACTTTTCCTAGTGCGCACGTCACTGCTTTTCAAAATTTTGATTTTTTCCTAGTGAGCACGCCTATATACCCTAAATACCCTCATCATCTCCTTCTTTCTCCCTCCCATCGTTCCCTAAAACCCAATCTCGGCTTCTCTCTCTGTCTCTCTCGAGCGCGAGCCCGGTGATCTCTCTCTCTCGAGCGGGTGGTCGGTTCTCTCTCTCTCTCGAGCGCGAGCCAGTGGTCTCTCTCTCTCGAGCCTCTCTCTCGGGTTCTCTCTCTCTCGAGCTCGCGCGACCTTGCCACTGTCTCTCTCTCTCTCTCTCGGGTAGCTCGGGTGGAGTCCGTCGCCGACTTCCCGACTTCCCCCCGTCTCTCGCCGACGCCTAGGGACGCCGATCAGTCATCGGCGCGGCGAGTCGCCGATCCTGGACGCGGTCTCCCCTGACGCACTCTTGCCGACTCTCGCTCTCGATTTAGGAGTGCAGGAGGTAAGATATTTGCTATTTAAATTAAATAAATTTTTTAAATGGATTATGATTTTAGATAGATTGAGTTGTTGTTTTATTTTTAGTGGGCAGTATATATCCTATACTTTGATTGGGAAATTTTGAACTATATGTCCTATACTTTGATGGATAGTAAGGAAGCATGCTAATGCCATGTCTTCTATATCAAAATCAAAGTTTGCAGGTTTTTTTTTTTTTTTCTAGAAATTTTAAAAATATATTAATCAATATCAAGATTATGGATTAATCCATCAAATTACGTGTTGATCATGTCATGTCTTACAAAATTATAATTTTATTATCAAATTCATATTTCTATAATATAAGAAAAAAAATTGGGCAGAGGATTCGCCACTTGCACCCGCTAACAAGCTTTCCCGGTTTGAGCGCTTAGATTTGTTTCCATGGATAACTAGTATAATATTGGGACCCATGCATACTATTGAATAGAACTTAAGCACCATTTATATGGACTCAATACCCTTGAAACATACTAATGCCTGATCCAATTTGTCTTTATATCTGATACTAATAAAATAGACAATGTTTAAACAAAATACATAAGACTATACAAAAATTCAATACCTAAAACTAATCCAAAATTTGGACATAAGTGCCTTTATACTAATTGACTAAGATCTGAATTTTAGTTAAAGATTCGGTTATAGATGTATTTGTGATTGTGTTCATAGTTAAGTAAAGTCTAAATTTAGAAAATATATCTATGAGGGTCTAGATTCAGGTTTAGATCAAATAATACCTAGACCAAGTAGCATCCCCTTTTTTTTTTCTTGAGAATAATCAATAGGTTTACATAATAGCCTCATAAAAGGATAAAAAAATTCACCAACGTAAAAAAAAAAAAAAAAAAAACCCTAATGTAGAGGAAAGAAATTATTTTTTAATATGGTAATGTGCACAATGAATTACCATAAAATTGTATCCAGTCATCTTACGTAATTTTTATATGTCATGAGTTTATCTTTATAAACTACTAATAAGGCTTTTTCACTTTGGTAAAATTTTTATAAACTAATAATGAGCAAGATTATAACTAATTTTTATAATTGCATGTTTTATAGCGAATGAGAGATGAAATTTTGTTCACAAGTATATTCATAAAATTGCTGATCTTAGGTAGATTTATGATATCATATCTGCAATACTGGACGAATCAATAAATATCAGCAATGTTGGCACTATTCCGATGCCAATATTATAAAGTTTATATCATATTTGATACCTCAAAAGCCAATACAATTTTCGTGCTTCTTATTGGTTTCGGCTGAAATTTAAAACCTTGGATAAAAACAAACTTAATTTAAAAAAAAATTAGTTTTATTAAGAGGCAAATGTATGTAAACAGATATGAGCATGACCACTCAGTTTTAAAACCAACTTCAATGTCTTGATAGAATTTTGTTGAACCCATGTTCTGCTGAGCAAATGTGGCTTAGTTGGTTAGATCATGTACTTGCACAGGGGCATCGAGGCGTAGAGGCAAGTACTCCTGGCGAGTGCACGCATGATTATTTGGGGTGATATGAAAAGGTAACTAGACGCTTTATAGGTCTGTCCATCCATGCCTCGAATCGAGAGGGAGCAGCGCAAGATGTCCCGCAGACAAATAGAGAAGATGTCCCGGAGACAAATAATGATGAGGTAATATTTGGTTTTTTTATTCTTTGTAAATTAATTAGGTTTAATCAAACTTATATATGTTTTTACCCTGATATATGCAGAGTATTCAAGAAGCTATAGCAATTATTGATCCCTTCTTAGAGATAGGCGAGACCAGAAGTAAGAAGAGTTCGCTCTATAATGCCCTCGTAAAGATCAAATCAGTTCTAACTGGGTGCAAACAAACTGATATTCACACAATAGCACAGCCCGTTGCGCAATCCCCCTCCGATCCAGCGAGCTCTTCAAGACGTCGTCAACCCGCAAGGAAGCAACCAGCTCGAAAGTCTAGAAAATTATAGAATTTGTTGTTATTTTGTAATATCAGTCGCAAATCCAAAAAAAAGTTGTTTGCTTGGAACTAATATTCTTTTTAGTTTGTTGTTCTTCTTAATTGAAGTTGTACTCAATGATTCACGTTATATGTATTGGCACCCTACCACATGATATTTAAAGTTTTATGATTATAGCTGAGTTTCTTGGTTGTTATTATTGTGATTTATTTGGAATTTATATCCCAAGAGGTTATAGTTGAAGAAAAAAATGTGAATAATGCACAGTGAAGTGATCTTTGAAACAAAGTTTGGGAAATTACGTTTCAAGTTACTTACCTATTTAAGTATTTGTAACATCTAATGTTCATTTATCTTTTTGTGCAATTAGTTTCAATATATGGTGTTTTGGTTATATTTTGTAGGGTTTTCAGAAATTTTGGTTAAATTTTCCTGTTGGAGGATTTATGAATCATTGCAAGCATGCACAGTGAAGTGATCACAATAGAGTTTTTCACTTATTTTATTTGATTTCTCCGTCATCATATTTAGCACAGAAATGATATTTACTGGCCACCCAATGCCTTTTTTTAAAAGTTCTCCTCCTTTGGGGGTAAGTGATTCACTGTGCTATCTTAATGGTTTCTTGAATTTCGCGCACTTAGGAATCCTTGTACGCACCATCCACTATGGCATCTGATATTTACTTAATATCTCCATATTGTAATTAATTTTGAATAAAGCGGATGAATAAGTCCTGCTGTTGTGGTTGTTATACGATTCCATCCATTGCAGGTTTATCATTAATGTGTAACTTACATTTTATCATCTTAATTTTCTTAGCAAATGCAACTATCAAATTTGTAGGTACAATGAAAGATGAAATAAGAAATTATGTATTTATTGCCAATTATTTTTCTTTAGTTCTGTTTGTATAATTGTTTAATTTTGTGCTAATAGTCAATTTCTAAAATTGTGCGTGAAATTGTGAATGTCAAACCTTTTATTAGAATTTGTTTATGGTGTTTGTTTCAAAAAAAAAAAAGCAAAAGATAAGGACTCAGTAGCCGGATACTGGGCATATATCGTTAAACAATCCAATCAAAACTTTGGACCTGAAATCAAACTAGTTAGATCTACGAAGTTGTTTTTCGGGACGCCGTATCTCTTTGTTTCTATAAACGTATCAGTCATCCGGGCTTACATGACCGGATCTAATATAGAACATCCGGGACTGTAAACCCGGATGATGAGATTGGAATTTTTACGCATCCATCCGGGGTAGACACACCGGACAGAGACAACTGGTCCGGGTTTACAGTCCCGGACAGAAGCTCTCTGTCCGGGCTGTATATACCGGACAGTGAGTTTTTGTCCGGCACTGTAAGCCCGGACGATGAGGATAAAAATTTAAAACATGCTCAACAAAACTTATGTTATAATTTAAAACATGCTCAACAAAACTTATCTGTTCATATTAATTATAGTGCTTATCATTAACTCAATTAACATGTCCTTTCAAAAATGGTTGTGCCTTTTTAAATTCTAACATTTTTATTAATTTATTAATCAACTCATACACTCTTTGCATCTCATTCCAATATGAAACTTTAATTTCTAATGACACAAATGGGACCGTGCTCACAGGATAATGAAGAAAATTCCCAAACATAGGTGTTAGAATCAATCCTCCATATAAAACCAACTTAGTTCACCCGTCCGGGGTTGCAAACCCGGACAAACTCCTTCTGTCCGGGGTGTATAGCCCGGACATTAACTTTTTATCCGGGGTATTCAGCCCGGATTATAGCTCTATGTCCGGGCTGTATACCCTGGTATGGAGGATTTTGTCCGGACTGTAAATCCCGGACGAACAATTTAAGTTGGTTTTATATGGTCTAGGGTTAGATAATTAGAGAAGAGATTTAAGCTAAAATTCGACTTTTGAATCTTGAGAAGAAGAAAATAATAATAATAATAACAAGAGAGATATAAAACATGAACGAAAGAAGAAAGCATATGCACTAAGGTTATTTTATTCTTAACTTGAGAATTATCTTAATGAACCAATTATAGTGACTTAAGTTCTTACCAGCTTTCACAAAGAACATGTAAAATGGCATATGGCATATGGCGTTAAAAGGATTGGTGAGTTTCTAAAAATTTTTTTTTTTTTTTCTCTCACTTTTTCTCCTCAGCGCCTCTCTCCCTCTCTGGAGAACGCGGGAAAAAAATGAGCAGCAGGGAAGATGAAGAAGACAGTGGAAAAGGTATTTTTGACCTAAAAAATTAATGGCAAAACTGTAAAAAAAAAGACCTTTTAAAGTGGGCTCACTAGGAGATTTCTTGTGCCCATCTAGAAACTCCCACCTGTGGGTTCCTCCTCGTCGTCGAAATCCGAGTCGCATCAGGAATCGCATCCGACGGCCAGGATGCTTCCAGCGCGACGCCTGGAACGCCGATCCCGACCCCTCACGTGCCATCTCACGTGTTCCGGTCCCCAGCCGGCGCCCCCCTCTCCTCTCGCCGCTCATTTATATTCCCCCAGCTCTACCCCCTCTCACCGTCAAAAAAAAAACAAATCATCCAATTTCGACGATAGATAAAAATTAGGGCTAGGGCTTCTAAGATCTGATGGAATCACGACGAACGCCGCCGTCACGGCCGCCGAACCCGGCGCTGCCGTACCGCGAGGACTGCTGGAGCGAGGGCGAGACCTCCGTCCTCATCGACGCGTGGGGCGACCGCTATGTCGAGCTCAACCGCGGCAACCTCCGGCAGAAGCAGTGGCAGGAGGTCGCCGACGCCGTCAACTCCCGTCCCTGCGACGCCCGCCGACCCCCACGCACCGACGTCCAGTGCAAGAACCGGATCGATACCCTCAAGAAGAAGTACAAGGCCGAGCGCTCCAAGATCGCCGGCGGCGATCATCTCTCCGGCGGAGGTGGTCAAAGCCAGTGGATTTTCTACGATCGCCTCGACGACCTCGTCGGCGCGTCCGTTGCGGTGCCCCTCAAGAAGCTCCCTCCGCCGCCCCCGAGGCCGGCCTCGCCGCCAATGGCGCTGCCACTGCCGCCTCACCGCAAGGGCTTCCCTCTCCCGACTGCCGCAGTGGTTGAGGATTCGTACTACAGGAGGCGGCACTCGCCCGCCGCTGCCGACGAGCAGGAGTCAGACTCATCTCTCTCGAGGCCGGTGAAGAGACCCCGGCCGATGCCGCCGAGGCTGAGGAGGGCGAAGGAGGAGCGAGAGGAGGAGGGGGATGGGATCAGGGAGCTGTCAAGGGCGATAGAGAAACTGGGGGTGATTTACGAGAGGGTGGAAGTTGAAAAGCAGCGACAGATGATGGAGCTCGAGAAGCAGCGGATGGAGTTTGCCAAGTCGCTGGAGGTTGAGAGGATGCAGATGATTGTGGACGCTCAGGTGCAGATGATGAAGATGGAGAGGGGGAAACGAAGGGATCGCCAGAAGGGTCAGGATCAACAATTTTCTGATGTTATTCCTTTCCTTCTTCAGCCTGCTTTGCTTTAGATAATACAATGTGCAACTCTATTTGGTTTAACTTAGCATGCTAATTTACTTCAGAGCTTAGGTTAGACAATGTGCGGCTGTTCGTTCGTTGTGTTCGAGCTGATCTACATGTTCTTATTTGTTTAGATAAAGAATGTCTTGGATTTTTGTAGAGAGTCTAATTGTTGGTTGGTGAAAGTTTAATGAATCCGTTGTTTTGTTTTGTCTCTTGAGAATTTAATTAGTAATTGAATTTGCTTGTATTGGAGTTGTAAGTTTGTAAATAACCAAACCTTTGCTAGCCTGTTGAGAACAAGGGGTTATAGGTCTTATATAGTTCGAGTCATATGTCAAAGTTAGTCTTTTTGTTCGTACTTTATAATAATTTGGTTTCTGGATTCTATAATGAAGCTATCTTACAAACTTTATAATAGTGTTTTGTTATTGTAGTCTAAAGATGTTCTATATACGTAGATTGGAAACTCTTCAATATGCGAGAAATTTGAGTTGCAAATAATAAGTTGTCTGATGATTCTACAATTTTGGCTGGGATAACAATTGGTACAGGACCAATAGAATAGAAATTTACACTTGAGCGACATTGCTGTTGGAAAGGGTTGAATGAACTTTTGACTAGTACATCTACTTTTTTTCCTCTCTGTGAGATAGAAATCTTGCTTTATTCAGGTTTCACCGTTTCAGTGTCCTTGATGTTATCTCGAATGAGATGATATGGGGGTAAATTAAGATAAACTTATTAATATGCATTTAACCTTCAGCAAAGTTCTTATTTTCTTCTTGGTTGTTTGTATACTACATATATTAAGGTCATTGGTTATAGACTGCAAAAGGTGGTGCTACTCATATTCTACGATGTTTGTTGTTTAACTAGCTTTAAGTAGTGTTTTGTTGTTAATCATTAATTAGTTATGTTTGACCTGAATACAATATGCTAATCAAATGGATATTGCATATCCTTTGATTTGTTGACTTCATCTTCTTTCAGTCTGTTACTCTAATTAAGTTTTTTTTTTTTTTTTAATTTTTTATGTTATTTTCATTGAATGTAATGGACATGTTCCAAGGATTAGTAGAGGCTGGTAGCAAATGTAAGAATTATTATCAATCAGAGGTAATAGAGGTGAAATACTTTAAACAAGTGAAAACAAGAAACTGAAAGCTAACATAAACTAGAAATTGGATATAAATAAAGTAAGATGAGAATAGTTGGCCTCCAACCTGATTAATTCTTTCTTGCTCCTACCTATAAGGAACGCCAGCCAAATTAAAAATATGATCTTAAGATCATCCTAATTTTTAACACTCCAAGTAAATGAATAAAGCTATAAACTGTTAGCCAGCTAATCCAATTAGAGAGAGTGTGTTTTCTTGGTCTCCTCTTTGTGAGAAACTCAGCCAAAGAGTCCATTTGTGATTTGACCTGTGGTTCAGGGGTGTCTGTCATGTTGAGAACGGTCCACTAGTTTGGAATATGGCTTGTTGGTTTTTAACTCTTTCATACTTTGGTCTAGCTATTTGTTATGTTTGCAGATATGCAGGTTGAAGATTGAGCTCTTCGGCAACTGATTTTGGTTACCTGTTGTTTTGCTTTATCTTTTCTTTTAGAGCATTTTCCTACACTTGAAGGTTTGGTTTTCTTTCTTTTATTTTGGTCAAGAGAGGTGTTTTCTTTACATTTTACTTTTTGCTCTGAGCTCAGTTTATTTTTGTCAATGGCAATCTGTGCACTACACATTTTGTTTCTGTTTGAAGCCTTGAATTTATTGCCCGAAGCCTCAAATTTAATATTGGAGAGTTTTCTTCGTGATTGAGCTTGCTTAGAGAAGTTCACTATATGTCTTAGTTAGAATTGCAATTAGGAAATTGTTTGCTAAATAGCAATTATGACTGCTCACAACTTTGTATTGGCCTAAGAACTAGTTTTATGGTGTGCAGAGTTATAGTTTCAACAGAAATTTGCTGTTTCGTACTTGTGCTTAAAATTAACTTGTAGGTATGACTCTTTATTTGATGATTTTCTTTTTCCAGTTTGTTTTTGTTCCCATTCTGTTTATAATGGAAACAGGGCATGGGTAACTACCAGTTGCATCTAGCACAGTGATACAGTCTATCTAGAATCTAGTTGATTGTTTTATTTACTGATTCTATCTCTTCAATGTTTAAGATACAAATGATAAATGCCTGTTTCCGTAACTTCTACTGCAATTTCTTTGAGTTGTATTTCTTACTTTCAATTATGAAGTTTATCACTTAATTGGTTTGAATTTATTGGCTGCTTACAATGTTGGTATTTCGATTGTGGCATCTTTAAACCCTTCTCTCAGTTCTCATGTTTGTAACCATGTCACTTTACTTTTAACAGTTATGTTATATGTATTAAGACTTCCGTCCTTCAAATAAAGTTCAACCTTTTGTGAAATTGTGGTTTGAGAAAGTTTCGTGGTAAGTAGTTTGTACAGGGGGTTGTTGATCACGCGGTTGTGGTGCATTCTGCTGAAAGTTTGCTGGTAATGTCATTTGTCTTGTTTCTGTCGTTTTTTTTTTTTTATTTGTACTATAACTTGTGTACCTACTTCTTTTTCTCTTACGTGCTACTCACTATATGAGAATGAGATTGCATTGCATACAGAATAAATAGTATTTTGGCACATGCAATTGCATGCGATAATATACTTTTCTCTGTGTATGAGGGGGTTGGGCATTTTTATTTTTCCTTAAAAATTATGTATTGTTCATTTCCTCATTTTCTATTCATGTTTTTTTTCGTTATGGAAGTAAAAATTCATAGTTAGATATATAGAAGAAAGAACTAAAAGAATTTATTGAATCATGATTTATTGATTGCAGGGGTGAACCTTATTGGAAAATCAAAATGCTAAATGAAATTTTATATTGATAGTTGCTTTTAATTATTACTTTCTTCTTAATATAGATTAAGCTTCACACACTACTTTACCGTCCTTTTGCATCATAATAGTAGAGAAGTAGACTACGTAACAGTTTTATGTGAAGTTTTTTTTTATTTTCTTCAGACTTCTATTATTGTTTCCCTTCTTTAGATATTCCCTGAGGTTCGTAGCTTCCTACATCAAGAAGTCAAGAACAATGAATGCGAATAGAGTTATTTATTTCTTCACATGTACATGTACATGATTAGAGAATTGAGAAAGAACCTGAGCCCCTTCAGCCGGAAGAATAAAGAAGATAGAAGTTGAATCTCGGAAGAATAAAGAAGATAGAAGTTGAATCTACATCATCAACAATGGTTGTATCTTCGAACTCTAGAATTTGCATTTTGGTGAACGAAACTATTTGCAGTTGGGATTGATTCTTCAATGTGGGTTGACATTATTGTAGTTTATTTGCTGCTACAGTTCTTATTAGGAAAAAATGTGCTGCTAGAGTAACTATCTATTTGTCAAACTGGTTCATGATTTTCCGCTGAATATGGACGTGTTGTGAAAATTAGTATAATTTGGAGGAGTTCTCCTTTTATACAGTCTCTCTGCTTAATATTATACTGTATATGGTGAGCTTTATTTCGTTCCTGAAATAAAGTGCATATAAGCATTTTCTAAGTTTTTTCTATGTCGATATCGTGATATTTGGTTTCATGATAAGTATTTTTGTTGCTCTAGGATTTTGTATCTGTAAATTGTTCAGGCTTGTCTTGAAGCTGGTTGTCAATGTTGGAACATGAAGAGTACTTGGTGGATCTCAACTCTTTTCGTATTGAAGCAAGTCTTGCAAGGAAATGCTAAGAAGGTGGATGACAAGTGTTGATCAGGCTGCGAGTATCTAGTCCTCTTATTCACCGGAAGTACACGGTAAGAAAACGTGCTTATGGCTATAATTCTTCTAAGTCTCATTAACAAATATTGTTGGTTCTGTGTCTCTCGTCTGTTGGGGTGGGCTCTGTGTTGTTCTGTTGCACTTAGGCCACTTCTGCGGGAATTATCTATTAATGTGGCTTAATTTTGTTTTCAGGGTTATCTCAGTTCAGAATAAGTAACTTTGGGATAGCATTAGGATGTTATGAGTTCTGGTTTCTCTCAACTCCTTGAATGTGAAAGACAGGAGAGGGTAAATCTCCTATAACCTTGTTCTTCATCACGAGCAACCCTTTTGCAAAAGCTTCTCAATTCGTACTACTCACTAGCGTTTATTGGATCTTTTCTGAACTTCCATCCTAGTATCCCGAAATCTTAAGTTGCCTATGATTAGTTGTCCATGTCAAGTCTTCTGGTCAGAAATTGAACCAAGAGCCTTGGAGTTATCGATTAGGCTAACTCGTTTTCACTTGATCATTGTCACTTGAGCCTCGGATAGCCACGATCAATTTTCTTCTTTTGGATGTTAAAGGGGTTTAGCCACGATGCAGTTGTACAGCCGGGTTGGCATTGGCGGACCCATGCAGGGTGGGCACTGAATTTTAAAAAAAAAAAACACCTAATGCCTTTCATTTTTGAAAATTTACAATACTTTTCCCTCCTAAATTTTTAATTTTATAATTTTGCCCCTTCTAAATTTTTTATTTTTAATTATGAAAATAGTAAATGGCTCAATGATTAAGCTAAAATGATATCTCTTTCTTTGGACTAAATAAAATATTTTTTTATTTTTTATTTGAAACTACAAAAATGAATCAAAAAATGTTTGAAGATGATTTTTTGCATTGTAATGTCATAAACTTATATAGAAATTATAGAATGGAAATATAATATTGTAGTACTATAAATAGAATGGAAATATATTGTTGTAATGCTATAAATTTATGAGTTATACAACATAATATGCTAATTTTTTGGGCTAGGGGCTCCTTCCAGCACTCGACAAGGACGCTTCGCCCTCTGCATCCCAACGAGCTGTCTGGATAGCTCAACTTTCTAATAATTTTGCCCTCATTCAAATGTCTGGGTCCGTCCCTGCGAGTTGGATTATCTGCCATTCTCTTTTTTTTTTCCTTCTAGATACTTTTTATAATATCCCAAAATTCGAGCTATCCGTATCTCTCTTTTGAGTTTAGTCGTGTCAAATAGGTCCATCGAAATCAATTTTGAATATCGAAATAATTTTCGGTAGATATAACTTTAAATCTATAACTCCAAATGACATTCAATCTTTGCTGATATTAATTTTTCAATGTTTAAGATTTTTAAAAATTTTCTTTATAAGGCCGAAAAATACTTTCAAAATTGTCAATTTAATAATATTAAAATTATCTTTTTAATTACTTCGAAATTTCGGTTTTTTTATTCAGGACATCGAAATGACAAATATATAATATTTTAGAGAGTACTACTTCCTACATAAATTAGATAGTATTTAGAAAATATTTACGAAGTCGTAAATAATAAAATATTAAATAAATTAGAAATTATTTAAGAGTCACCCTGTTGGTAAAACAAATTACTAAGTGCACCCTATCTTTCATGTCAAGATTGCGGTGTTTTCAACAGTCAAAAGGGAGTCGATGTGTCGCATGGGGGAGGCTTAATAATTGAGTTGTTAAGAGGACGGGCAAAAAAAAGAAAAAAAGAGAAAAAAAAAATCTTTTTCTCCTGCTTTTCTCTCCCTTCTTTGTGACTCTCACTTTCTCACCCTCACTTTCACCGTGCCATATCCTGCTTTTCTCTCCCTTCTTTGTAACTCTCACTTTCTCACCCTCCCGCCAGAACCCAGCAGCAGAGGAAAAAGAAAAAAAAGAGAAAAAGAAGAAAAACGAGAGAGAAGAAAGAAAAATAAATCGAGCCAAGGATTCGAATCAAGCCGAGACAAGTAATACTGTTATATTTTTTATTCGTTTCTTTATTTAATTTATATTTGTATACGTTATTTATTTTGCGTTATTTATTTTGCAAAAATACTTGGTTCACATTTTGATTTGTTGATTGATATTGAGAACTGAATCAAAATAGTGTGTCAAATTTAATACATATAAATATGATGATATTTGTTTATTTTTGGAAAAAAAAGGTTTACTTATAGAAAATAAATGTCCACCATGCAAAGATATATAACTTGCATGGGTTTGAGAGAGAGAGATTATTGCATGGATTTGAATCTGTGAATGCAACAGAGGGAGAAAGAAAGGAAAAGAGAGAAGAAGAGAGAAGAAGAGAAGAAAGAGAGAAGAACGAAAGGAGAGGGAGTGCGTGGGCTGGGCCGAGAAAAGAGAAAGAAAAAGAAAAAAAAAAGGGAACAGGCCCAGTCCAGTAAAAAAAAAAAAAGAGAAGGAAAAAAAATAATAGTGATTAGTGAGGAAAAAGAAAAGAAAAAAAAAATAATATTACTGGACTTGGACTTGGGCCGGAAAAGAAAATGGAAAAAAAAATTATATATTTTGATTGGGCAAATATTTGGACCAGATAGAAAAGAAGAAGAAGAAAAAAAAGAAGTAGTGGGCTCGATGGATTGGTTGGGCTTGGACTTGAGATATTGGACTTGGAGTTAATTGGAAATAATTGATGGATTGGAGATAAAATAAAAATAATAATAGTAATAATAACAAAATAAATAAATGATCGAGAGATTGGGCATGGACTTTAAATAAAAATTAATCAATAAAAATATATAAATGTATATGATTGAACTTAGAAATGAAATAAATCCATAAGTTTTAACTTAGAAATAATGTAGTATTATTGATGCCCTTGGTTGACAAATTAGGTTATTAATATTGATAATTGAACCAGATTATTGAATTAATTTTGATAAAAATATTATGCACTAATATTATTAAGATGACACGGATATTTAATTTATCATACTACAAATCATGTGTTTTGATATTATAAGTAATGTACTATAATGCTAGAAGCCATGTGGTATAATACTATAAGTCATGTGCGTTTGTAGAGACACAAGTATGTTAACATGAATTGAAAGATAATTAAGGAGAAAGAAAGAAAATAAACCAACAAATATAATATAAAATAAATCATGTTGTGATAGTTTATAAGTCAGGTACATAATGTATTATAAACCCAGGATAGGAGAAACTATACGATAGATAACATGATGCGTGATGTGTGATAATTATTAATGATATAGCGTATTATATGATTCTTGCATGAATTGTGCAGTTTATGTGATACATGACACGTAATTCGTGGTATATATATACACTCGAATCTAATACCTGACATATTTGAATGAGTCATTTGAATACTTGATACACAATGAACATGACCATTTATGAGAATATGATAACAAGTTTCTTGTATTTTGATTATATGACATGAAGTATTTTTGTGATACGTGTATACATGATTTTAAATTTTGATTCCTGAATTCTTATTTCTCGTGATAAGGACATGTACACAGTTTGACTTGATAAGTTATATGTTTGCATTAATTCATGTATATCGTGTATTATTGACATGGGAATTGGGGAAGTTATATGATGGATAAGAACTGCATTGTATAAGGATTTTATTGGCTAACTTCTTAATTGAGGTGCTGAGAATTTTCACTGTAGCAGAACTAAGGGTGTTGAGTGGGCCGGGCGGCCCGTTGGGCACGCCCGGCTCGGCACGTGCCCGGCACTACTCGGGTCACTCGGACCGTGCCCAAGCCGAGGCCCGCCATGCCACCTCCACTCGGACCGTGCCCGAGCCGAGGCCGGCCGTGCCGATGGCACGGCTCGGCCCGACACGAGAATTTTTTTTTTTCTTTTTAAATTAAATAGCCATTGGGGGGGTTTCGGGGGGCTTTTGCAATTTTTTTTGCAAAGAGCCCCCCAACAGCTATTTTTATAACCCTTGGGGGGTTTCTTGCAATTTTAAATTGCAGATTTTTTCCCAACGGTCAAAATAGCCGTTAGGGGGGGTTTTTGTAATTTTTTTTGCAAATTAAAACCTTTCTTTCTCTATAAATACCTCATTATCTCCTCTATTACCATTCATCATTCTTATACAACCAAATTCATTCTCAAAACTCTTCTAAAATCTTTAATTCTCAACTCTTTCTAGCAAGTTTCAATCAAGTGGTCAAGAAGTCTCAAGCAAGCAAGTCTCCCAAATAAGATCTAAGCAAGTTTTCTCACTGAAGTAAGGTTTTCTTTGCTTTTTCGGCTTCCAGTTTCATCTCTCTAGCTAGATATTTCACTCTATCTCTCAAATAGTTCACCGGTTAACAGGTATTTATAATTTAAAGTTTTTTGTTCGGTTTTTTTGAGAATTTTTATTCGTTTTTTTGGGGATTTTATTAAAATGGATGGACACTCGTCTGGCGCTTCTTGATTTCAAGCCACAGGTTCTTTTTCTCTCTTTTTAACTGATGAAGAATATCAAAATCTATGTCAACCCTTAGAACAATTTCCTCAAGTACCATTTTCTGTATATGAGGAAAAACCAACTGATACATTCAGACCCGAAACACAAACTATCATATCTACTAGGACTACTAGATCTGACATATGGAAATATTTTGAGAAAATAATAGAAAATGGTGTTAGGAAAGCTAAGTGTAAATATTATCAAAAAATTTATTCGTTTCCTTTAGGTAGCGGAACGGGTCATCTTAAAAGACACTTAGACAAAACTCACCCACCAAATGAACCACATCAAAAATAAATAAGCATATTTAGTGGATCGTTAGGTATACGTAAATATGATCCAATTAAAACAAGAGAAAATTTAGTAAGATTTATAATACATGACGAACAACCTTTTACTTTTTCAGAAAATTGCAAATTTGAAAGATTTTGTAAAACTACATTTACTGACGAATATAAAAAAGTCTCACGTTCAATATCTACATCCGACATGTTCAAACTTTTTAAAAAGCAGAGGGACACTTTAATAGCTATTTTTACTTCTTTAATTTTTAGAATTGCTATAACTGCAGATTGTTGGGAAGCTCTAAATATGAGTAATTATTTATACGTAACGGCATACTATATAGATCAAGATTGGTGCATACAAAAAAAAATAATAGGGTTTATGGTATTTGAATTTTCTCACAATGCACATAATTTATCACAATCCCTTCTAAGTGTTTTTTCAGCTTATGAAATAGAAAAAAATATTTACCATTTCTTTGGATAATGCTTCTGAAAATACGGCTGCAATTAGAATTCTTAAAAATATTACAAAACCAATTCTAGATGGAAAATTATTTCACGTTATGTGTATTTGTCACATGCTAAACTTATGCGTTCAAGATGGATTAAAAATAGTAAATGATTCACTAATGAAACTTAGGTATACATTACTTTTTATTAAAGATACTGGGCCAAGACAACAAGCATTTAAACAAATATGTAAAAATCTGAAAATATCACCTAGAATTGTACCTATAAATGTTAAAACAAGATGGAATTCTACATATAAAATATTAAACATAGCTATTCAGTATAAAAATGTAATAAATACTTTTAATAAAATTGTATAGTTTAGATAATAATGAATGACACCAGTTGAATTGCATTTCTAAGTTTTTAGGTAAATTTGAAAATGCAATTAGAGCACTGTCAGGCACTTATTATCCAACTACACATATTGCACTATATTATCTAACCGAAATTAGTTCGGTTTTTAATGAATGTAGAAATCACCCAATACTTGAAATTATTGTTCAACCTATGGAAATTAAATTTAATAAATATTTTAAAGATTTTCCATACTTATTATATTTTGCAACTGTTGTGGATCCCCGTTGCAAGTTAGATGGATTTGAAATATTAATAGATTTATTTTATACAAATATGTCTTATGAAGATAATGTAAGAAATTTAGTTAATGATATTAAAACATATTTAGATATTATGTATAAAACATATGAAGATATGTATGGTGTGCCAACACAATCTACAAAAGAACCATTTACTAGGAAAATTCGTAATCCAATAATATCATCTGTATTTCACCGAAAAAAGCAAGACAAACTAGTACATATTTTAATGAATTACATTATTATTTAGAAAGAGTTAACTATGAAGATAACGCATCCCCTGAAATTTATGAATCCTTTGATATTTTGGCATGGTGGAAATCACAGGAAAAAACATATCCCGTGCTTTCCAACATGGCCCGTGATCTACTAACTCCTCCGGCGTTTACTGTAACATCGGAGTCTGTTTTTAGCGCAGGTGGTAGAGTGCTCACGGAGTTGAGAATCTCAATGGCGCCGGACACATTGGAGATGCGTGTCTGCTTGAAGGATTGGTACAACGCAGAAGATGGGGAACAAGACTTGGCTAATGAAGTTGTACTAGAGACACTAGGTTTACCAGAAGAAAATGAAATATGATTAAAAGTATTTACATTTGTTCGGATTTTCATGTATTTTCAATTTTTTTTTTGTAATTTTTAACTCATAAATCTCTTAGAAAAAAATACTAAGAACAAGTTGAGGGTGACGGCTAGGGTCCTCTCCCTTCTCTTCTGGCTTTGTATAAATTCTAAAGAGATTTATAGAGCAATTTATATGAATGTAATGAGATTAAATATAATATAATATTTTTTTATTGTTATTACTTCTTGTTAAATCCAGTTAAATAAAACTAAGTAACCTCTCTTTTTTTTTAAATAACATGGGCCGGCACGGGCACGGCACGGGACCGCCGTGCCGTGCCGGTGGGCTGAGCCCGGGTATGCGTGCCGTGCCAGGTACTGGGCCACTGTCTGATATGTGAGTCTCTATAAGAGTGATGTCTGTTAGTATTTCACAGTACGGAGTTTGACTTGAACACCGAGCGGTTGTTGGCAGTGAAAATTTCTAAGTTAAAAGGATTTTCCACAACAGAACGCGGAGCCAATTCAGTAGCCCCGCGTTTGGTAATATTAACCCTGCGTTTAGAGATTGAAATATAAAATCCGCTCGTTTGTTCTCTTTATATCTTGTTCACTTCTATTGTAATTTAAGTTAATTCAATGGGAGGAAGCGAAGAAACTTTTGCGACGAACAGCGGTGTGTCATGGTTCAGCGCCATGTGTTTGAGATCGGGTCCTAAGTATACACAGGCACTTGTTTAATACGGAAAATTGTGCGCCATCTAATCCATCAGTTGGTTTCAAATGTTAACAAGGATATGACCTATACTTGACATCTTTACAAGTTTTTTACTTGCTATTTGCAAATGACATGCTCAGTCTGGCTTGTTCTATTTTTCATTATTCACGTGTTATGTTTGACACGAACACAATTTATTCACCTATTCTCTATCTTCAGTACTGTGATAGTAAATATATTTTCTCTTGTGTTGCTTGTTGGGTTTAATCCTCTAGGTTTTGAATACAGGTTTAGAAGACGAAGAAAGAGAATCAACCCCAATTGAAAACCCGCATTTCATTGATCAGACCGAGCGACAGTAAGCAAGTGAAGCACCTTCTAAAGACCCTTTGTATATATATTTATTTATATTTTTTTTTTTGCCTAGACACTGCTTTCCTCTTTTGTGTTCAAATTCAGAGCAGTGTGCTATTTTATAAATCAACTCTTTGTATAAATGAAATCTTTCCCGTTTCAAATGTTTTATTTATTCATCTAACTGTGAAAGTAGTTATGATTATTCTAAAATCCTGTGACTGTTGGGTTGTCTAGTGCATGTATTAAGTAGCGTTCTCCATTTTGGAAAGCAACTGAAAAACGTGAGCGTTACACTCTTCTTGAACGGGAAAGATGTTCCAAAATTTTGGAGAAAGAACATTCTCATTGTGCCCTATTCCTCAACGAATAGCTTCTTATCTCCTAAGTCGGCTCCACACGGTGTGATCAAAACTCGAGAACTACTAGTTAAACCTAATAATTTTCATACACGATATTATACTTGGATGTATCTTCTCTCTCGCACCAATGAGAATAATGAGGAGATCCAAATACACATCCTTCAACAATAATATATATATATATATATATATATATATATATATATATATATATATATATATATATATATATATATATATATATATATATATATATATATATATATATATAGAGAGAGAGAGAGAGAGAGAGAGAGAGAGAGAGAGAGAGAGAGAGAAAACGGGAAATACACCGGCGGTGAAGGAAGTTTCCTTCACCGCTGCTTAGGTGACCCAATAAAATTATTACACGTGGTGTCATTTAAGAGAATTCGTTTATTTGTTACCTTAAATGACGTCCCGTGTTATAATTTTATTGGGCCACCTAAGCGGCGGTGAAGTAACTCCCTTCACCGCCGGTGTATTTCCCGTTTTCTCATATATATATATATATATATATATATATATATATATATATATATATATATATATATATATATATATATATATATATATATATATATATCCACAGATTTCTGTATTGTGTGGTGATATTAGTCATGTTTACTGAGTGATAAGAGACTATCAAGGCTACTTATAGTAAGTAAATACTATTTCTTATGAGACCACAAGGTTGAGAAAAAAGATGAGCAACAGTAAGTAATTAATATCCTCACTTGCCTCTTTGCTGTACATAGGCAAGTACCTACACATATCAATTGCTACTGCTTCAGAGAAACTCTTTTGACGTTGAAATGAAACAACTCTTGCCTAATTTTAGCAAACCTACTAATTGAATCCACGATATACGAATACTGCTAGATCTGACTAGTAATTCACAAAAAGATCGAAGAACACCTCTTTTGACGTTGAAATGAAACAACTCTTGCATGGTTGTTTGAATTTACGATACACGAATACTGCTAGACCTTACTAGTACTTCATAAAAATATACTCATCAAACATTAACTTCAAAACTAAGGAGAACATCATCCGAAGTTCCCACTGAAATATATTCGAGAAGACCTCGAAGGAGACAGATGACTAATGAAAATGATAGCAGACAAATGAATATAAGAACTAAATTCTAAAATACCAAATTGTGTTGGAAGGTGATATTCATGATATTTTGACTCGGTTCATACACCTCATAAGTCATATTCGTTATCCGATATTTTAAGACATTCGTTATCCGATATTTTAAGACACTCGCTTTTGGATAATCGCCTTTCTTGAATTCATGTTCGATATACATGAATGGGAGGTAAACTTTATTGGTTGATAAGATTAGCAAAGGAACTTTCCCTAATGGCTAATAGAGTTTGTAATGATTTTACTACGAGAGACTATAATTGTTGAGGTCATGAGAGACTATATTTGTTGAGGTCATATATTGGAAAAAAAAAATGAATACAAGAAAACACATGGCATAAAATGAGGGAATTCAATATGTAGGAATATATAGCATGGATAAATCTGCTGTTTCTCATCCCTTGCATGTCGCCTCATTTTACTCTCTATAACCACAAATGAATATTGTAAACTAATTGTAACGGTTTAAAATGCAATTCAATGTGATAATATAAAGTCCTCTCCTTCAAGTTAAGAAATATTTTGGTGATGTCTAAATGAGCACACCAATTTCACTAGTGAGCCAACTCCCAAGTTCTAAGTGTATTTTTTATTTGGGCTTTGACCTCGAACAGTTATTAAGTGGGCTCAGTGGAAAAAATGGTATGCTCTTTTGGAAACTCACAATATGTTGTTCTCATGCAGTATGATTCCTTTCTTCAATATATAAATTGTTTATTGATTTTATAAACCGATAGTAATGGTTTCTTCCTTTCAAGTTCAGTAATACAATTGGACGGGAAATTCTAAATGAGCATGCCAGTGGGCTAAGTAGCCACACTGCTATGTGAGCCACCTCTCTTTTCAAAAGAGAGAGTTTTTTTAGTGGGTCCATCATATTTTTCCATCCCTATCCCATCTCCTTCCTCCCTTATCTCTTCCATCTCCTTTTTCGCCACTAAGAAAAACCCAATGCCATCACGGCTGTACCATGTTCTCTCTCTCTGGCTACTACCCTCTCTCTCTCTCTCTATTTTTGGGTAGTAACGGTGACTGAACTTCATTTGGTACTAATACTGAACGAGTTTTATGCTATTCAGATAGTAATACCAACTGTTTTATTGCACTGTTTGGATTAGTGGTGAGTAAATTTCCAAAACCGACCGAAAAAACCAAATTTGTATAAATATCTGACTTGTTAACTCATTAACCCTGCCCGATCCGTAATCTAATTAAAAACGAATTCTCTCAATCTCTCTCCCCCGAGTCCCGACTTCCTTTGAAATCAAAAATCCCTAAAATCTCGCATTTCCCCACTCAAGCAAGGTATGGGAGCAGAGGGAGGAGAGAGCTGATTGCCCCCCAATCTCTCTCTCTCTCTCTCTCTCTCTCTCTCTCAGCTCCTCCTTCTTCAACCTTTCCCGTCGCCATCACCGGTCTCAAAATCCCTAAAAAGAAATCAAATAAGGAAAAATACAATTCCTTTATAATTATTATAATTACCTTCTCCATCTCCCCCAATTGCAACCCATCACCTCAAAATGCACCTCTCAGTTCTCCTCCTCTTTCTCCATTCATCACTCTCTCTCTCTCTCTCTCTCTCTCACCCGAACTCCGATTCCGTGGTCGAGGAGATCCAAATGCAGGTCAATGCGTTTCGCTCTCGCTTCCTCCGCAAGCTCGACAGAGATCAACAGCAATGCCTCACCGGAAATCCAATCGACGATTGCTGGCGGTGCCCCGTCAAACCCGCCCTAGGCAGATCTACGTCGCACCGACTCATCCAATCGCGACCCCGTCAACCCCGCCCCAGGCACCCTCTGCCACGCCGCCATCCAGGAGGAGCCCCTCTGGATCACAGCCGACATAACCATCCGCCTCGTCGAGGAGCTCCTCGTCAAGTCCTTTAAGACTGTCGACGACCGCAGTGAAATGGGCTGAGCTGAAATTAAACTGGGATGAAGATATTTTTTGTTTTGTTTGTTTGTTTTTTTCCGATTTTTTCACAACTCTGGAGCCTAGAGTTGCAACCCAGTAACTAATTTTTTTTTTAAAACTGGGCCCAACGTAGAACGCCACATTGCTATTTTTTTTAAGTTTTCAGTGGGCTTGTGGGCTGCAGGTCCAAAAACCTGAAACCCGATCGAAACCAAACCAAATTTTCGATTTCGGTTTTTAGTAAATTTCGATCGGTCTTGATTTCGGATTAGGAAATTCGATTCGGTTTTTTATTAGTATTTTTCTAAAGTTGTCAAGTGGTGTGCTCATTTAGAATGTCCCCATTACTTCTTACATTAGAAAATAAAATATTGCACCTAAACCTGCAGTAAATTTTCTGCTGTACCCCTGTAGTCTGGGGGAGTAACTGGGGGGTCCACCGGCGCCGCCCACCGTTCACCGATCTGCGCACCCCCACTAGATTTTTTCCCCGTTGCCCTCGCCTCCTCCCAAACCAGCATTTTCAAATACATCCACAGACAAACCCAGTCGCTGCTCTGAGGGCCCCATGCCCTCCCCCCGTCCCCACCTCATGACAGCGACAGGAGACCGTATTAAATCTTTCCAAAACTACCCCTCCAGCCCTCCCGTCCCAACCGCTAATTTCCTGGGGGCACTCCGGTCATTTCCATCCCAAATCTGTCCATCTCTGATCCGGCGTCCCCTGGCGATGATAAAATGATAATCTCTCTCCATCTCTCTCTCCCCACTCTCTCTAATATTCCCAAAAATTGCCGGTTTCTCCGTCAAAATAAAAACAAAAGAAACCCCCCCTGATCCGACGGCCAGCGATGCTTCGACCGACGATCCTTGTGCCCCCTCTCTCGATGCTGACGCCAGCCCTCATACAAATCAGTCCATTCCGCCAGCCACCCACCCACCCGCGTACGTCGGCGCCCACACGCGCGTGCCCAACCCGGCGAACCGCTCACATGCTTTTCACGTGCACCGCTCTCCCCACCCCAGCCGGCGCCCCCTGACCCTCGCCGCTCTTTTATATATACCCCTCCTTTCCCCCAGTTGGACCTAATCTCCGCTCGCCGTCAAAAATAAATCCGGAGGCAAACCAAAATTAGAGCTAGGGTTAGGGATTCGTGAGATCCAATGGAGGGGAGACAAACGCCGCCGTCGCGGCCGCCGAACCCGGCGCTGCCGTACCGGGAGGACTGCTGGAGCGAGGGGGAGACCTCCGTCCTCATCGATGCATGGGGGGACCGCTACGTCGAGCTCAACCGAGGGAACCTCCGGCAGAAGCAGTGGCAGGAGGTCGCCGACGCCGTCAACTCCCGTCCCTGCGACGCCCGCCGCCCCCCTCGCACCGACGTCCAGTGCAAGAACCGGATCGACACCTTGAAGAAGAAGTATAAGGTGGAGAAGTCCAAGATTGTCGACGGCGGTGGGGCCTTGGCCAGCCAGTGGATCTTTTATAATCGTCTAGATTTGTTGATCGGAACCACTACGGTGCCTCCGAAGAAGCAGGCCGCGGCATCGACGTCCTCGCCGCCCATGGCGCTGCCGCTGCCGCCTTCCCACCGCAAGGGGTATCCTTTGCCTACTGCGTCGGCAGTCCGCCCCATCGAGACGAAGGATGGGAAGAGACAGACAGCGATCGTTCCGGTGATGGAGGATTCGTACTACCGCAGGAGTTACGCTCTTCCTCCTTCCGCTGCTGCGGCCGTGGCGGCAGAATCGGAGGACGAGTCGGACTCGGACTCGTCGAGGTCTTCGGGGCTGTACAGGAAGAGGCCGAGGCCGATGAACAAAGAGAGGTCTGGGAAGGGGCTGAGGAAGGGAAAGGAAGGGGGAGGGGATGAGGATGGGATCAGAGAGCTGTCGAGGGCTATTGTGAGGATGGCAGAGATCTATGAGAGCGTGGAGGTGGAGAAGCAGCGGCAGATGATGGAGCTCGAGAAGCAAAGAATGGAGTTTGTCAAGTCGCTGGAGTTCCAGAGGATGCAGATGTTTGTTGACTCGCAGGTCCAGCTGATGAAGATGAAGCGTGGCAAGCGGACTGATCCCGGTGAGTGGTTTTAGTCAGTGTAAAAGTTTTGTTCTTTATGAATCTTGGGTTCCTTTTTCCATAGAATTGGTTTATTTTGTGTAAGGTTACTTTATATACTTGAGTAGGCTTTATATTTGATATGTGTGCAAATATTTTTCGTAGAAATGGTTTATGTTCTTGTTTTTAATTCTCTTCTAGTTGATAATATTTGGAGTGTTGGTTGATGAAAATGGTGGTAATCATAGCTTGATCCAGACATTTTATTTTGAATATTGTGGTAAAGCCTGTAGAGATCGGAGAGCTTCCCTAAGAAATTGTAAATCTCTAGTGATGTGAGGGAGATAATTGAATGCAACCTAGACTGGTATATTTGTATTTCGAGAAACTATGTGGTTACATTAGTGTGGCCTTACCAGCTAAAAACTTACAATCATGTGTTTTTTTTCTTTTTTTTTTTTCATTTTGATTCCAAAATTAGATATAAATATGTATATACATTTACTTGCTCAAAAAATATGTATATACATTTACTTGTAAGGCTTTTTTGTTGATTTAATTATTTGCATCCCCTTTTTATGTGTTGATGATCCAATTGTGATAGTTGGTAAGGCTTGTTGCGTTAATAATTCTTTCGACAGTAGTAATCCACTGATTTCTCAGATAGCATTACTGGTATCATTGAAGATGGAAGAATCTTTCCCTTTGTGGTTATAACTATGGGTGCTGACTGATTGGAAGAAAGGTTGTATCCAACATTTTATGTTATGAAATTAAGCACATGCAACCAAGGAGCAACTTACTAATTTCAATATACTTGAAGTCTTGTGTAGAGGATGTTAGTTAATGGCTGTTCATGGCAGCTGGTTTTACTCCATATCTACTCCATATCGAACGTTAGATGTTAAAGTTAGCGCTGCATCATTATTGTATACATCAACAGCAAAGCTTTTATCCCGAAAATTTGGGATTGGTTACAGGGATCTATTTTGTCGATTTAGCTCAGTTAAGGGTCATGTCTAGAGTTAAATTCACCACTTCTATATTCTTTTAATTGCCTTCATCTATGTTCATTTAGGCTTACTTCTAGACTCCTAGCTCCATGAACTATAATTTTATCAATTTTTTCTAATTTGTACATATAAAGGTTTTCGTTGTACTCGTCCAAGCTATATCAATGGTTCTCTCTTATTTTACCCAATATTGGAATAATATTTTAATTTCTTGTAAATGCACTCATTTCTTATTCTATTTCTCCAGCATTGGCATCATAACAATATAAAAGAGGTTTTTTCCTAATGAAAGGACAAAAGTAGATGTATCCTAAATGTTTTTTTCTTTTAGTCATTAATTTCATGCCCTAAATCATATAAGCAAGAAAATTACACACTTAAGTAATGGAGATGTCAGTGGTAACACTAATTCAGTTAATGCCCCTTTAATCATGTTAACAATAGTTATAACTTGTAACCATGTTGAATTATTTTTTTGTAACCATGTTGAATTATTTTTAAGATTTTAAGTATCGGTATCGGTTTGTCCGATGATTTTATAATATCGGTAATATCTGGTATATTGTATCAACATCATCATGAATATTGATAATACGAGACTTGTGTATCGCATATCGAGTACCTCAAAATCTGATATGATATTTATCAGTATGGGCTATTATTTAAAACCTAGATAATTTTATTTCGTATTATCTAATGTACTATCTTTTTGTTGAAAGGTATTTAATGTCTTAATTCTCACTTAATAATTAGTATCATTCACTGGTTTTATAGTTATACCTTAAAAACAGGGAATAGAAAGTAAAGAAAGACTTAACTTGTCTTTGTGTAGTGCCGATATAAAGAGTGAGAGAGTAGAAACATGTGGAGTCATGAGGAATGTAATAATTTGGATCCAAAACAACTGAAACTGTACAGTTTCAAATTTTACTTTGAATCTGGAAGTAAACTGAAATAAACTGAAATCACTATTAGTACTAGCTGCTATAGAGGCTATTTGAAGTTTGACTATTTATTAATAGAGTCCATTGTCAGCATACTTCCATTAAAGGTGATTCTTCAGAAAGAAGCTATCAATCAGTCCACCTATAAGAGTCCTAGCAGCAGCTGGTCAATGTCAAAAATAACTAAAAAGAAAATAGATGACAAGAAGGCAACGGATCCCAAATCAAATCCAAAGAGGACAGTGCAAATCTGTTTTGCCCACTGGATTCAGGACTGATATAAAGAATCACAAATCATTGTGCTTAATTAACATTGGAAGAAGCCAAATCAAAATTAAAAAATAACTAACAATTTTAAAGTAATAAACATAAATATCACTTTGTAGTTATCGCTACTTGTTGAGTCAACATCTCACCAGAGTGTCTTGGAGGTGCAGATGTGTGTGGACTTAGCTCATACATAAAATTGCTGAAAGAATCACCATCAAATGAACAAGATACTTAAACTTCAAGCTAAACTGTAGTGTTGCACATATTGATTATAAGCTATGATGCACTGATGTCACAATGCCAATATGGACACAACACGCTGATGCGAGGTAAATGCTAAAAGATACATAGTATATATGTGTCTGACACACTGACACTGAAACATGCCTTCACGATAGAACTATCTATAATTAATACATTACAAAGCTTTTAATAAGGGCAAAACAACTGGAGTATTAGCTAAATGACGCATGCCAACCTTATATTATGCTTTTGTTTAACAAATAGCTCACATCAACTAATACAATATGACAATATTAAATTTGAATCCTATCTTCTTATTTTTAATCTTTGCCAAGGGATTTTCCTCATCAACCTAATAACTTCTAATAAGTAAAACAATTGAGAATTTGAGGACATTGTCATTTGTTTCTTCCTTTAATTTTTTTTTTCTCTCTTAAGAATCTATCACAACTGAGTCATTCGAAGTCATACTGGTATCTCCATGAATGTCAACCAATTGTCTACCCACTTGAAGCTGGTCTTAACATACTTCAAAGCTTATTGAACCATGTAGTTTTCAGTTTTGGGTTTTATAGGAGAAACTTCAGTCTGGTCGTGGTTTGCATCAAGATGGATTCAAGATTTAGTTAAACTCTATGGACCTCCTAGTACACATTTGTATCTTTATTTTTTTTTTCTTAAGATTCCATTGCAATTGTCATTCAGAAAGTCACTCACTGATGTTCCCACGAGGTCAGATAATTGCCAACACATGTGAATTTAAGTTAGTTTAATTCTGTTGCGGACATGATTGAACCATACAGTTTTCAGTTTTGTGTTAAATAGGAGTACCAATCATCTCACGGTTTGCTTTGCAGGTGGATACAAGTTCGATTGATAGTACATGGGATTAGTCATCAGTACATGGCTTTAGGGACATAAGCAACTTATGCCCATCCTTCACCTGACTATTGGGTCAGCCAATAGCCAGGCCTGACAAGGTGGCACATGTATATTCAGTTGAGTTTGGTTAAATTGGTAATTTTAGATGGGAATAAATCACATCCAGTATTTACTTATGTGGTTTTGTTGTAAATAAGACATCCCCTACTTCCAACATGGTTTAATGCATGGTAATGCAAATATTTGATTCTCTTTATTGGCTACGATAGTGATTAGTTGGTAATGGTTACGGTTGCTGGTTTATCTTCAATTTATTTCTGTGAAAATTTATTATAGCTGGATAGGCAAATTGGTTTGAATAACATGTGATTCTAGGGTTGGCAAATGGGACGGCATGCCTGACGTGGTTGGCCGACATTACGTGTCGGGTAGTGCATATGCATAGACGGGCTTGGGTCAGCTCGTCCACTCTAATTGGTGTGTGTTTGGGCAAGAGAAAATGGGCTGCAGGCTTGCTTCGACACGAGCACAAGCATAATTTTGGGCCATACTTGGGCACGGGCACATCATGACACGTTGCGGGCCCACCCCATCCCTAATGGCTAATAGGGTGGTTTTGCAATTTCTTTTGCAAATTGTCCCAAGGGCTAAAAGAGTCGTTTGGGGAGTGTTTTGCAAATTCTTTCTGCAAAAACCCCCCAAGGGCCAAAAGAGTCGTTGGGGGTTGTTTTTTTGCATTTCTGCCCCTCCAAGTCCTATAATACCCTCCATTCTTCTTTCACTGACAGAATATTCTTGTCTCTAAATCTCTCTAGCTCTCGAAATCTCTCTAAAATTGGTAAAAATTCTCAAGATCTCAAGACTCTTAAGTTCTCATGTTTCTCTACTCTCCCAAGTCTTAACGGTTTCCTCTCCAATCGGCTTCACATTTCAAATCAGAAGATCTTCTTTCCGTTTGCAAGATTGAGGTATCAATTTAATTATTCTTAATTTTGTTAATTATTTTTATAGTTTAAATAGAAAATGGATGTGACCTTCTCTGTTGTTGGTTCTAGTTATTAATCTGGTTTTAGTTTTTGTTAGTTCTTTTTTTTTTTTTTTTTTTTTTTTTTTTTAACTTCAAAGATTACAACAGCCTTTACAAGACACCCATTATCTCATCTGCTGAACCAAAAAATTATACCTACACCTCACATTCACAATGCACTTATTACTTATGTCGTTATTTTTCTCAACCTACTCATGTTCAAACTTCTTTACATGTTGCACCCACTTTCTTTAGAGATTCTAAATCCGATGTTTGGAACTTTTTAGAATTTTTTTTGAAGATGGTGTTAGAAAGATTAGATGCAAAACTTGTCAAAAAGTTTATTCATCTCCAAAATGTAGTGGAATTGGGGATATAAAGAGACACCATGAAACAACAACCTCCTTAATCAACCATACAAGCTCAAATTTGTACATGGTAGTATAGATAGTAATCATGTTTTAGGTAAAGATAATTTAGTTTCAATATTGTTCAAGGTGAACAACTTTTTAGTACATCCAAAAACCCCATTTTTAAGAAATACATAAAGATAATGCATAATCTTGAATTTAAAAAGTTCTTAGGAGAATGTGTAAATCCGATATTTGTAAGATTTATGAAGAACAAAAGCAAACTTTGATTGCTATACTCTTTTCTTCTTTGCCTTATAGAAATTCTATTTCTTTTGATTGTTGGGAAAGTCTAAACCGCAATCACTATCTTTATTTTACTGCTAATTATATTAATGATGGATGGACTTTAAAAAAGGAAATTAGTTTTAGAAAATTTGAATTTCTTCATATTGCTTCAAATCTTAGTCAATCAATTAAGACTATTTTTACTACTTTTGGAATTGAGATTTTTTTTTATTTTGATAATGTTACTGAGAATACTACAACAATTGAGTGTTTGAAAACTTATAAAAAACCAATTTTGGATGAAAAATTATTTAATATTTAGTGTTTACCATATTAGAGGCTTATGTGTACAATTCAATTATTTACTAACATGAAATAATCAATGTGTTCTATTCATGATTATGAACGAGAACTTTTAGCATGTATTTGTCGTTTTTTGGAAATTTTTGTAAATGCAACAAAAATAGTTTGTAACCTATTATCCTATTCATTTAGCACTTTATGTTTGTAATGAAATTAGTGGATTATTTTTAGAATCTAGAGAAAATGAATATTTTTGAGATATTGTCGCTCCTATGGAAATTAAATTTAACAAGCATTTTCAAAAAATTCCTTTATTTTTTTATTTTGGAGCAGATATGGATCCTCATTGTAAGTTAGTAAGCTTTGAATTTTTAATTTTCATAAAAATATGAATTATGATTATGATGTTTTAGCTTTACTTTATGATATTAGGACATATTTAGATAATATGCTCTATATTAAGACTTTTACGAAAATAAACCCCAAATGTTAGCATCTCAACGTGTTTCATCTAAGTATACAAGAATGAAAAATAATTCTTTTCCTGATTTATTGTTAGCAATAAAAAAACAAAATCTTCTTACATATCATTTAGTGAGTTTCACTGTTTCATTGATCGTGTTGGAGCTCTTACAAATGAGCAAGAGAAATATGAAGATTTTTATATTTTGTCATGGTGGAAATCGTAGGAAAGAAACTTATCCTATGTTTTCTATCATAATATGTGATATTCTAACACTACCAGTATCTACAGTAGCATCAGAATCTTAGTTGGTCGAGTGTCGATGGATGTTTTGGCCTTGTGCAATGTATACCTACAAATGCACCAATTCGATGATGAGAGTTTATCAACATAGGACAAGTTAAAAGAACAAATGGAAGACCAAAGAAACCATGGATGGGGGTAATACAAAAATATATGGATTCTAGAAATTTAAATGAGGGCATATTACTCAATAGGAATGAATGGAGAGGGATTATCAGTGTGAGCGATTTGGCGTGATTCTCCTTTTGTTCATGTAGCCTACCCCAAGTACTTAGGACAGAAGGCTCAGTTGTTGTTGTTGATGGTCGAGTGCTAACAGAGCGAAGTTCAATAACGATAAGTACGTTGGAGATGTGCATATGTCTGAATGATTGGTTTGATGTGGACGATAGAAATCAAGACCGAGCAAATGCCCCAATATGGAAAACTCTTTAGATGATGAATGGAGATTGAAGGCTCGAGTGTATGAATGGAGACGCTACAATAAATTGTAATTTTTTGATTTTTTTTAATTTGTATTTCCGACGTATGACTCATAAGACTCTAGGAATTAATTTGGAGAACAAGTTGAGGGAGATGGCTTTGGTTCTCTCTTCTCTTTTCTGGCTTAGTATGATATTTAAATGAGCTTTTATAAACTCAAATTGTATTATTTGTAAAATAGTGCAATAAGATTTGTCCATTTAATATTTAATTTGATCGTTATTACAATTTGTTCAATTTATAATGCTAAATAGCTTGAATTGAATCAATTATGCCTTATTTTCTAATTTTAAAATTTTAAGAAGTTTTTAGATTTTTAAGATTATTTAAAATTTTTAAGAATTTTTTAAGAATTTATAATAATAGCCTATTTTAAAAAACATTTGGTAATAATTTGAATATTATTTAATTTAATTTTTAAAAAAATTTCACTGGATGCGGAGAGGCTCGGCTTGGGTTTGGCTTGACTCGCTCGACAAATCATTCCAAGCCAGCCTTAAAGGCACCAGACTGTGTCCAGGCTAGCTTGACTGCAACGCAATAGGCTATGCCTGGTGTAGCCCGTCTAGGGCATGTGCGTGCCCAGGCATGGCCTGTGCCAGGCAGATCCACTTGTCAGTCCCATGTGATTCTTGAGAAATGAGTTTGGCTTCTCCATGGAGACTGGTTTGCCGGTCTCTGTTTATCAGTTTTGCAAATGAAAACTTACAACTACAAAAACAACTAAGCTTTTTATCCTAAGTACTCGGGGTAGGCTATATGAACCAAAAAAGAAACACGCTGGATCGATCACGTTGATAGTCCTTCTCCATTCATTTCTATGAAATAATTGCATATGAAAACTTATTTATTTATTATTTTTCCTTATAATTAATGTATTTCTTCCCTTTAATTCTGCATATTAAATTCAGTTTCAAGTGAGCTTGTACTTTCCTTTCTTTACCTGCACTGCACATTTCAAAAAGACATTGTCTTTGTTAAAATCCATCATAGCATACCCTTTTCTTGCCATTTCTTCTCCTTCATCACCCATTATCGGTTTCTCCTTTTTGACATGATTTACTTGAGCTCAGACTATTTGAGTAATTTCTGTAACCTGAGGCAACTATCAAGTGTCTTAACCTAGGTAATGTTGAAAGCCCTCTTGATAAATGGCCTTCAGATGTAAATACTACTGTTTGGATATTCATCAGACATCTGAAAGTAGTTCTAAAATGAGCATCACCTGAAATTGCCATGGAGACTTTGTGGTAGTGTTTAGATGCTGTGTTACATCCTGTGTTTCATTTATTTTACCATTGGAATTGCAATTGATTATTCTTTTTAGGTTATTGAAATCTTGGATTTATTATCTTAAATATTTATCAGTAGGGATTAGTTGTTGTTGTTGCACTTATCAATGCATTTGGTATCAACTTCCATTTGGAGCCTTGCCAGTGCCATGTGGATCTATCTAGGCAAACTTCAGATTAGCTTATCTCAGTCTACTATATGTTGAATGCTTCCCTCAACAAGAAGTTGGAGTGTCAGACACAGCACTAATTTGTGCCCATCTGCATCCAACACTTCCAATGTGTAAACTGCTATTTATGATGAAAATTATATGTAGAATGAAGAATTCATGCCCTTTTGTACGAAAAAAAACTGATTACTTATATATTGTTTTACTGAAATTATATTCTTTTGCATGTGAATAACAACCGATATACATCCATGCAAGTAGGATGTACATATATTGAGGAATTATACACACAAAGCCATGCCCTCACGTCAGGTTCTTGGACATTGCTGTGCCAACCCATGTTCGTGATGAAGCACAATACCCGGTGCCATCCCTACCGATGTAGTTTCAGTCCAATTTTGAGGCTCGATCTCACCATTTTTTTGCAACGAAAAAACTTGTCATAATTATTCGCATATTCTAGAATAGAGATGATTGGTGAGTGTGTTAGATGGTTTTAGACTTAAAGTTCAATTTTAGAGCTGTGAGTGGTCTGAAAAGTGGTGCTAAGAAAATATGAGAGAGCTTGCATTTCTGGAAGGATTTAGTGTAATGGTTGTGATTTTTCTAGTAAGAGGAATTATAATTCAATAGTTTTGTTAAATTAAGTAAGCATTCTTTAAGTTCGTCGATGATGTTCAGATCATTGTTGAAAATAACGCGTTATGAAACCCGTTATTTGCGTTACGTAACCTAACGGAATCCCAACGCTACGTAACAACTGGAAATAACTCAGTGCACCGTAACAGTACGTTTTTTACGTTATTTTACGTTATATTACATAACGTTACGTTAAATTACGTTATGCTACGTTATTTACAATTATTTTTTTTAGTAATTTATATATTGTTGTTGATTATTATTTTGATTATTAGCGAATTGCTGTAATTTTCTTAATTAATTGTTGGCTTGTTTGATTGCTTTTGGAATTTCTAACTTGATAATTTAAGTTTGTTTTTTTATCCATTTGTTGTATTTCTCGTCCGGTTGCTAAAATATTTTACTTATTGATTTTATTGAATTTTTTATTGAACTGAAATCAATAATCATAAATAAGATAAATTGAACATTACAAAATATAAATTACAACAATGATAATAATTGGAATCGAAATAAAAAATTGGAATCTTGCTTTTTTATTTAAATGATGATTGGAATTACGGGTGCAGACTTAATATAATTTATGAAGATATATGAAAATTATTGTAAAACTTAATATAACATTTGAATAGATTATGTATTACAAAATAATTTTATATTTTTTTAGATATTTTAAATTTATTTTTCAATTTATTAAAATTATTTTATATGGTTTTATATTTATTTTTATTAAATAAATAGAAAATTGCATAACCTACGTTATGCGTTACGCTATTTGCGACATAACCTAACAAAGGCAAAACGTTACGTTACCGTTATCGCTATTTTAAACATTGGTTCAGATCTTTCTATTTTATGTATTATTTTCGACCTACACCATACTAGTGTTTGGATGTGTGCCGCATTCAAGTATCTTGACGAAGTTCAAATCTTTCTATTTTATGAAATATGTTTGATTTAAGTACTCTGTGTTAGTCTTTGGATATGGGCCATATGGCCTAGTTGCATTAATTAGCTTCGTAGCCATCTGCCTGAAAAAGGCCTGTTTGGGAAATGAAAAAGAAAAAAAAAGAATTTGTAATCCACTTTGGTGAAGTGTAGTTTTAAATAACTCGTTATGTAACTTAATTGAGGCTATATCGTCATATAACTATTTTATATAACCTAATGTTGTATAACCTGCATTCTTTAGCTTATAATGCATTATTTTGGTTACATTATGTCATAACCTAATTCTGTTACGAGTTCTTTTCTGATTAAGCCCAAGCACATTCGGATTTCAACTCCTCCTCTGGTTCCAGCTCTGACTTCACTCCCTAGTTTTTTCTTTTTGGTTATAAAAAAGAGCTAGGGAATTTCATTCCCTAGTTGATCCCGACGTTTTCGTTAGTAGATCTCAGTTTCTTAGATCATGAGAAAATTTCATGAGATGACTAGCTGTTTTATATAATTTATATAAATAGAGTACTTGGCTTATTTATGATTACTTTGTTTTGTGGTTGATATTACATTATTACATTATGTGGTGGTAGTCATATGCTTGTTGTGATTGTGATTCTCTTCAACTTGTGTTTATGATGTATGAATGTGAGAATTAAGAAATTATTATTTTGATCGAAAATTGTGATCATATATTTCCGTATGTTGTTAAAGTAGTTTATGAAACTTTTTTTTTAAAAATTCATTATTTTTAATATTTTAAAAATTATTTTTTCTATATATTAAATTAGTCAACTTTATATTTATTTTTAATAAATAATTAAAAATTAAGGTAAGCTACGTCATTCATGACATTATATGCTTTACAACCTAACCATACCCAATTCCTACACTGTGTTATTGTTATTCTAAACCTTGTGTTATTGGTATCTTAAACATTGCGTGAAGTAGTATTTTCCATCTTTGCTGTTTATAGTTATGAATTTGCAGATAATCCAGTCTGAATCAGTTTTTGTATTAATTTTTTTTATCTGATATGGATATGTCTTATAGCCCAGTTGTTCTGAGCCCTTTAGCTACTAGTTAATACTCATCCCAAAGATGAACTATAAAATTATGTCAACAATTATTTTTCTTAAGGTTATTGATTTTGCATCATCTTCTCATCCCTCTTTTCTCCTCCTTGTCTCTCTATAGAAACCCATTGCCCCTCCTCCATGCATTCCTGTGAACCATGTGACAGTCTTTATTAATACATCTAGCCTCCTAGAGTGGGACAGAGCCAGCATCACCAGTGGTATTTTTTCAAACATCCTTTTCTTGGTTTAGTCATTCACCAATTCCAGAAGATATGAGGAATCCAAATTTTGTTTAAGTGGTTTAACCTTCTTCACCTACCATCCCTTGTATAACATGTGAGAAAATTCATGAGCTGTATCCAGGATTTCCTTTCAAATTGTATTCCTTAGGTTCAGAAAATTGAGGTATTTCTAGCTTAGCAAAATTGCTGAGCAACACTGGCAGAGTGTTGGGCTTGACTACAATTGTGACCTCACAATCTAAGTCACGGACTTCAAGCGACAACCTGCCCATGTGATCAGAAAATAATTGTGAGGAAGGTTATCAGACTCCAGTGGAATCATCTTAAGACAACATATAGGTCTCTAGTTAGTGGAGAGAACCTTAAAAATCGTTTTCCCTTTTTTGTTCCTTTGAGCCCTCATCATCCAATAGGAATCTAGCCTGATTCCTCTCCATGCTATTCTTATTCTCTGCTTTTTATCCACTAAAAAAAACCTCATCTTCTCATACCATGTTGAACTTTATAGTAAACTCTACTGCAGTGCATGCATCTCAAGTTGAGATAGTCATTGTCCAGTCATACCTTTTTATCCATGCAAGACCTCATCTTCTACATTCTAGTACCTTGTTGAACTTTACTTATACTTAAGTGCATGCATCTTAAGCTGTGGCAGCTATCAGCCGATATAAATTTCTGTCATCTTGCTGCCATCCAATATAAGTTGTTATTCTTATTCTCTGCTTTTTATCCACTTCAAAAAACCTCATCTTCTGATACCATGTTGAACTTTATAGTAAACTCTACTGCAGTGCATGCATCTCAAGTTGAGATAGTCATTGTCCAGTCATACCTTTTTATCCATGCAAGACCTCATCTTCTACATTCTAGTACCTTGTTGAACTTTACTTATACTTAAGCGCATGCATCTTAAGTTGTGGCAGCTGTCAGCCGATATAAATTTCTGTCATCTTGCTGCCATCCAATATAAGTTGTTGTCATCAAAGTTGGGGCGGCCATGTGGTTGGATCATTCCCTATTCACAATTTCCTTGCTGTGAGGTTAAGTCAGAGAGGAAGGGATCAGAGTTAGCTGAATTATCACGGACAAAGTGTTAGCTAACTGTGGTTGGCTGGGAATAAAATAGAACTTGTAAGTAGGCACCATAAGGTGGGGGTGTTACATACAATACTCGGATTTATTTATGGAGTAATAAACTCCCTTGTTATTTTATTATAAGAAGAGACGGATATTAAATGCAACCTCTCTCCCCTTTTTTTTAAATGTTGCTGGCTGTCAAGCCTTTTAGTGCGTGCTTAGACTTGTGTCTAAAAAAAGAGGCAAAATAATAGCCTTAGATTAACTCCAAAATTAGGCCTATATGTATTGTATTAGTTTCAATTTGACTTTTAGACTTTCTAGCGTTATTTTGTAACTTCACAATTTAGCGAATCCATATTTTTGTAGAGTTTGAGTTGAGTTTCTGGCATATCCGTATTCTTCCAACAAGATGCATCTCAATTGGGGCGTGAAGTTCACGAAAGGTCTCTGCATACTTAAATTTTCATAGCCTATAAAGGTTATGCTAGGATTAAGATTGGGGCAGTTTAGATATTTGATTAGTTTGAGTTTTCTGTTTGTGGTTTGAAATGCTCTTCATGCCTAACTTCTATATGATTTGACTAGAGTATGATTATTGTTTGCATTGGCTAGGTTGAGATGGAGTTCTCTGTTAGGTTTTCCCCTTCTATCAGAATAAACTTTTTTTTTTTTTTTTTGTTTTTCTTTTCCAGTGACTGAAATGAGGAGAGCAGTATAAACCACCCAAAACACTAATTTTAATGTGCACCAGCCTCATTGTTTTCTCTCTTTGTAATATCTGGACATCTTCGTGAGTCCCTAATTTGCATATCTTAATTTATGCTATTTTTGAGCATTTAATAATATGTGATTACAGTTCTATTCAATCTGATGAATTCTTTTCTTTTACCAAATATGGATATGAAGGTCCATTATCAAATGTGAATGATACACATATTCTTATTCGTATGTGCTAAAAGAAGCCCAGTAAAAATATCGTATTACACCCCCCCCCCCCCACACACACAAAAAAAAAAAAGAGAAAGGCCATGCTTCCTAGTATATCTGGACATTGAAAAAGTTTCTTAAGCAGAAAGGGGTGGAGTTCAAGGTATAAGAAGATCATCTTGTAGTACTTTATTTTGTGGGGCAAAATGATTCGTGTGATGCTACAACAACAACAACTAAGCCTTTTAGCCCAAGTATTTGGGGTAGGCTATTCGTGTGATGCTATATACACAATTTAGTATTGCCAAGTAGTTTGATTTTATCTAGCACAGTTAGCCATGTTAAGGTTCATCCGTCTTAGATCCCAACCCTAGCTTGTGTTGCATTAGGCGCTGATGAGAGTTTTAGAGGTTATAGTTGTCCACAGAACTGCCTGGACCCATTCAAGTTGCACACTTAATCAACAGGTTGGAGTCCTATTTCATATAAGTCCCTAGTTCTAAGCATGCCTTCAGGCAGGTGACTTCACAGTACAACCGTTACTTTTGGTTTTGCGGTAAACTCATTGTACATGGTGCTGCATTCTTTTTTGCTTATTATTACTCATTTTATTCTTCAGAACCTGATTTTACTTTCTTTTTGTGGTTGGAGTGAGAAGTGGAATGTGGTGGCACATTTGTGTTTCTCCAAATCTATATGCATAAACTAGTAAATCTTTTTGTAACTAGTAATTAATGTCATGAAATTGTAAAATGTTTTTTGTTTTTCTGTTTAGTAACTCATTAGTTTCTTGGTATCCAGACCGTTTCCTGTGATCTTGATCTTTGGAGAGACATTTCAAACTGGACGGGGTCGTGCTCAGCTTCACAGGACTGTTCTCAATTCTTAATTTGCAACATTGGAAGATGTACAACCAAAATATTGGCACTGCAGCTGTTTTAACAATCTCAGGTTAGTTAGTTGAGGTACTTAAGGTTATTAGGAGGGTAGTAGTAGGCCTGATAAGCTGTATAGCAGTAGAATGTCTAACTTCTAATGTTTCCATTCACTAAATGGTACTCTTCGCGAACTTGTGAACAAACTTATACAAGGCTCTTTGCCTTTTAATGCTGTAGACTCAAAAGTTATTGTGAGTCTGGTCCGTGGTTATCGGCTTTGCATCCAGATGTGTTAGTACAGTAACACATTGTGGTATCATCATATCATGCCCTTGAGTAGTCAAGTCAAACTCATTAAGAACTTGTGTTTGAACTTGGCTCATATTTCTCAACTGCTGGAAGTGATATTTAGGTAACAGCCTATTTTCTTCTTGCTGATCAGGTGCTTCCATTAATTCTCCCTTAAGAGGGCGTTGGCGCTACAGCATTTGTTAATGTCTGTTTTCCTTTAAAGCTGACATTTTATTGGTGCATAATTCTCTTGAACAGATTTAGAAACAGTGATTCCTGATGTTGGAAATGTAGCAAATGGTTCGAAAGAGTCAAAATCATTAGTGATATTTTTCGCTGCATACTTTTAGTGAATTGCAAATTCTCCCTGTTATAATGGGATTCTTCTTTTTTGAGCTATTACATACTTTTATGACACAGGTAACTGCAGTTGACATTATGGATTATAGATAGCTTTTGGTGGTACCTAGTATTGTATGTTTAAGTTTTGGTATAGAAGAAATATGTGAATGGAAAGGCCTGCAATCTCCGCTCTCTGCTGGTATTTACAGGTAAGTTCGCACATTTTTATCAATCTGGTTCCATAATGTTTGCTATGTATTACCATATTTGGTGTGTGCATAAGCAATGATTCGATGGAGATTCAGCATGTACACCCTACTCCATGATATTACAGTATTGAGTAAATGAATTTGTCGGGATACTTTGGATCGTCGACGAACTGTATTTATTTCTATGGGGTTCATCTGTTTGTTACCTTTTGGGTTGCTGATGAGAGTTCGAAGTAGGGATGGTAATGGACCCATTTACGGATCAAACTTTGGCTTATCTTATAAAAAATTTTGAATTAAAAATAAAAATTTTATTTTTCTAATTTAAAATTTTATATATGATGGATCAAAATTTTGTTCGTGGGTTCATTACCATCCCTAATTTGAAGTATGATGTGAACTTTGCAGTCCAGTGATGTCCTATGTTCTATCCTATTCTTGATAAAAGGTAGAAAGTGCTTATAACAAAATTCTGAGTTATGCATGAAGTTTATTCGGTTTGATATAGTCCCTTGGTATGCTTCTTCCTTGCTAATCTCGTCTACTGAGGGGAAATGAAGGATTAATAATATTGGGTGGATTCAGTATTTAATAACCATGATGAGAGTCCTACTTGCTGCCCTGTGCGCCTACATATTGTTCATGTTTTCAAGATGCGCGGACGCACGCTTCGCCTGTGATATTGTTAGGGGTTGATGCGTCGGATGGCCGAAGACAAGAACTTGGTAGAAATTGAGAAAGCATAGTTAGAGGGAGATGGGGAGATTGAACAAGACCCTCTCATTTTTCTTGTCAGAAATTGAGAAAGCATAGTTAGAGGGAGATGGGGAGATTGAACAAGACCCTCTCATTTTTCTATATGACCTTGCGGGGTTGATTGAGATTACGTAGTTTCTAGTCCATTTACCCATCGATTAAGAGATATAAATGGTCACGGCTCATTTTGCAAGCAATTAATCGACAGGTAAATAGGCTTGAAACCTCATGATGTTTCGTCAACACTGCAAGATCACATAGATCGGGGAGTTTCTAGAGGGGCACACTATTTTTCCTAGTGAGCTCACTTAAAAATTTACTTTTATTTACAACTTTGCTATTTAAATTTTAAGGCAAAAATATTTTCATCTTCAACCTCTCTATTCTCTCTCTCATCTTCTCCACCGCATTACCAAATAAAACCAATAAATAAATTAGGGTTTTTTGATGGGGGAAGATACCTTGTGATCGCTCATTATAGCAGCAAAACCCTGGCGACACTAGCAGAACATGGCGTAAAGATCCAATTTTGCTGCGGCAGCAAGAAAGCTAGGACTTGAAAGCCGGAATTGAATGTGAGGTGGCGATGTTGAGAGGAGGAGTGGAGTGAAGATATGAAAAGGTTAGAAAGTTAGGGCTAGGGTTAGGCTTTCCCCACTTTTGTAAAGGCAATCGATTTTTGAGAAGGACCACGACTCCGATTTCGAATAAAGAAATCTACGCCATCTTGATCCGGGCTAAACAGTCCGGATTTGATAAGGTGGATCCCGGACTGTAAGCCTGGATCCACCATAGAGGATCCGTGCTGTCTAATCCGGAACTTGCTGCAATATTGGGAGAAAAATAGTAAATGGTAGTTTTCGAAATTTTAGATGTGCTCACTAAGAAAAACCTTCTCTTACTTCAAAGTATCTGTCTCTCCATCTAAGGCTTCACCCTTTTTCCCCCAAAATACTTTCTATAACAACAACTAAGCTTTTTTATTCTAAGTATTTGGAGTAGGCTACATGTACCAAAAGAACGTCAGATCGTTCATGTTGATAATTGACGCAGGACGGAAGCGGGATTAGGGTTAGGGTTTTGAAAACTAGGGTTTTTTTTTTTCCTACAGATCAGATTTTTTTTTTTTTTCCCTACAGATCAGATTTTTCTTTTTTTCCTACAGATCAGAATTGATGGAGATCAAGATTAGATTTGATTTGATTAGAATTTGGATTGTATTAGATATTTGATTTGATTAGGAGTTTGGATTTTATTAGGATTCTGTTTGTTAGGGTTTCCCTATATATAGGATTGTATGGAGTATTGAAAAAGATGAATAATATTTTGAGAAATTTTTTTTTTTTTTTTTTTTTTTTTTTTCTCTCTTGCTGGTTGATGGAGGGTGAAGATGAGGGTGGCTAGGTCAGGTGGAGGAGGATCAGGTGGAGGAGGAGAAAATAATTTTAGGTTCTGATACCAATTTGACACAGGACGGAAGCGGGATTAGGGTTAGGGTTTTGAAAACTAGGGTTTTTTTTAGAGGAATTGGGGAAGAAATAATAAATTAGGGAAACTTTTGGGATTTGGGAATCCACCCAGGCCCACGCCCACTCTCCACGAATCCACGAGGAAAGATTTTTAACTCAGCGAATTCCACGCCAGAGATTTTTCAAGAAAATTTCTCAAAATATTATTCATCTTTTTCAATACTCCATACAACCCTATATATAGGGAAACCCTAACAAACAGAATCCTAATAAAATCCAAACTCCTAATCAAATCAAATATCTAATACAATCAAAATTCTAATCAAATCAAATCAAATCAAATCTAATCTAATCTTGATCTCCATCAATAATTTTTCTTTATTTATTCCTATCAAGTAATATGTCCGCATTTTTCAGAATTCCTATCAAGTAATTGGGGTGTGCCTTTAGGCTCACTAGGAAACAAGGTGTGCTCCTTTGGAAATTCCCCATAGATCAGGAGGGACACGTATCACCAATACAGGAGATTGGATTTCTGGAAATGAGCTACATCACGGGAAATTTTCCTGGCTTGCAAGTTTATTTTCAGTTTCTCGTATATTAATATATGCAACTTTCTAATAAATTGAATCCATATCGAAATTATACATGAAGATAAGATGCAGGTAGAGTACGAGTTTATTTATTTGTTTATCATTGTTTTTTTTTTATGGTAATTTTGAATGACTCCTAACATCCATTAATGTTTTTCAAGTTATGATTTTGGTAGAACCATTGACAACTTTTGCTATGGTGCACATTTTCGGTGCACTTATTAATGTAGAAGAAATTCTAAAGGCACACCCCAATTACTTGATAGGAATTCTGGAAGTTTAAATGAAGACATATTACTTGATAGGAATGAATAAAGAAGAATTATCAATATGAACAATCTGACGTTCTTTTGGTACATACAGTCTACTCCAAATACTTAGAATAAAAAAACTTAGTTGTTGTTGTAGAAGGTATTTTGGAGGAAAAGAGGTGAACCCTTAGATGGAGAGATAATACTTTGAAGTAATGTTATTTAGATATTTGGGGTGTGCTTTTAGAGTTTCCTTTAATATAGAGTTGCCGAAAATGGAGTTCTGCTTCTTTTCTAACTGAATAAAAAAATGGTAAACAGGAAGGCCTAACCCATTTATATGTTAATCATGGAAGTACTACTTTAACAAATTTGGGACCAATATGGACATACAAAAAGCAATTTCTGAAACACTTTCCTTGAGAGAAGTGTCGAGGAAGAGAGATTAATCTTATCGGTAACATTTCTTGGGATATGTTTTCTAAGGAAAATATTTTAGATTTAAAATTTAGCAATTGACAATTGAGAAATTTAACTTAGATAATTAATAAAACTATGTCTTTATTTATAAAGAAAAAACCAATTAGGACCAATTAGTTGAAATTCCTGACATAAATATTCTATCGATTGAGACTTTTCTTGCAAATAAATCGTAGTAGCCCGTTAAGAATTTTAAATATATATATATATAAGAATTTCTGGTATAATATATATTTTTGCTACGTACATATATTCCTCGTATAATTTTATAAGGCATAAAGAAGTGGCTTCCTCACCAAGAGTCTCTTTAATTTTTTTTTTTTTTTACTCATAAATTCTGTTTGATTCCTAAGAAAATGTCTATCTTTCTAAAGAAAATATAAAAAATTACCTCGGTCCTACACTTTTCAAAGTTTGGCCGACTGCGAAGAATGTAAAAAAGAGGAAGAAATTGTATCCCTGCGCTGGCTTCATTCATCTCCTTACACGTATCAAGATTGTGAAGCCTAACAAATAAGAGCAAACAAGTCAAATGAAGAAAAAAATAAATAAACGACAACAAGTTGTCTAGTTAGATGTCTTTTCCATTGATCATGCTCCGAATCAGTCTCAGTTTGGTAATATATTTTGATAAAATATTCGCAGGATAAACGTAGCGACGAAATAGTGCCACTAGCGCGCCCACATATCTAGATAATAATTAATAAGATTGATATTGATGGCATGGAAATTAACAGGCTAATGCTAGGGGAGATTCTAAATGCGCACCACATTTTACTAGCGAGCACATACTAAAGTGATTTACAAGTTACAACATAGGGGAAAATGGTGCTCACTAATACAATATGGTGCGCATTTAGAATTTCCCTAATGCTAGACTATGCGTTGGCCCATCCATCCTCGTTTCTTTTCAACGTGAGAGAATTTTGAAATTTTGAGAATGCTGAACGGGACGTCAGTCAGACAAGATTTCTGTACCTTAGTGTATATCCAGCTGTTTGGATCATCACGTAGACAATTCAATCTTTCAATACAAACTTAAATTAATAATATAATTCTATTATCTCAACATTTTCTTTCAGGCTTAATTTCGAGAATAGAGGAAACAAACTAACTAATTTACAAATAAGGTTCTGAAATTGGTATGTTAATAATTTAATTTTTAGGTAGCGAAGATGAAGAAACATCAGATGTGTGCATGATAACTTGTGAAATAGATAATATATTTTTCTTATTGACGGTATCTAAAATTATCAAACCAGATAAAGTAATTGTGTTTTTCTACGTGGACAACATATATAATGAAATAAAAAGAAGTGAATTCTAATTTGATTATTGGATCACAAATAAAGAAAAGTTTATATTTTGGCTAGGGATGAGGGGTTCGAGTGGGTGGGACGGGATCGGACCATGAAAGTGGAGTTTTTCCACCTTTTCAATTGCAAAAAGGAAAAAAAAAAAAAAGTTTCTAACAAATTGAAATAACGCAAAGAGATTAGTCCTATTGGTAAAATTTCTTGGGATTTGATTTAGAAGTAAAATATTCTAAAATATTTAAAAATTAGATAATTAATCAAACTATATTTTTATTAATAGAGAAAAAAACCAATTAGGACCAATTAGCTGAAATTCCTGATATGTTCCATCCTACCTTCTGAGACTTTTCTTGCGAATAAATCTTACTAGTAGGTTAAGTATTTTAAAAAAAAAAAAACATAATAATTTCTTGTGTCTTTGCGTCATGCACACTCCTCACATAATTTCTTTTTGTGATCATATCTTTTCTTCGGTTAGGAATTAATTCATGAATGATGTTAAATCCATTCGGAGACTAATTTCTGAATGGTGTGAAAACCGTTCTGGTGACTAATCCCTAAGAAAAGAAGCTCTCTGAGCAAAGTGGTGTGCTCAAATAAAATTTCCCAATTTTTTTTACTCATATATTCGGCTTGATTCCTTAGAAAATGCCCATCTTTCTAAAGAAAACATTAAAAATTTCCTCCGTCCTAAACTTTTCAAGTTTGGCCGACTGCCAAGATTGAAAAAAAACGAGGAAAAAGTTGTGTCCCTGCGCTAGCTTCATTCATCTCCTTACACGTATGAGACGAATCAAGGCTGTAATTAAAGCCAAGCAAATAGTAGAAAGAAGTTAAGAGCAAACAAGTCTAAAGAAGAAAAAAGACAGCAAGTTGCATAGTTAGATGTCCTTTGTTTTGGTCGTGCTCCGAACCATTCTCTGTTTTGTATGATATTTTGATGGGAATTTCTAAATAAGCACACCACTTGTCCTAGTGAGCACACTTTATTTAGTGAGCACATAATCTCTTTTGAAAAGAAAGGGTATTTTCCAGTTAGCACACCGGGATCTAATCCTATATATGAATGTTTTTTTTTTTTTGCGGGATGGAGGTTGAAAATTAGAGTAATATGGTCCCAAATTCTCAATGACAAACTTATAATATAAGCGCTTTAGTGTACTCACCGAGACTAGTGGCATGCTCCTTTAGAAATTCCCTTTTCCGATATATATGATAAGATATGGTAGGATTGATGTGGCGAGGAAATAGTGCCACTACCATGCCAACATTTGTAGATAATAAGCTCGATAGTGATGCCATGGAAGCAGGCAAATACTATACTATGCGTTTACAGATAACGCTGGCCCACCCTCACTTCCCTTCCATATCAGAAACTAGAGATTTTTGAATGTATGATGTGAGATCTCATCAATGATTCAGTCCTAGAATACCAAACAATCTCTCTCGATAAATCAAACTAATAGAATAAAATATAATTCTAACAATTGAAACCTTAACAACTCAATAATCTTGTTTGCTGAATAAAATATAATTTCTCCCTCAAATTAGAGAGTGAATATAACGAACAAATCAGCAAACAAGATTATAAGTTAATTGATATGCTAACATTTTTTTCTTTTTGGAGCGAAGCTGAAGAAATATCATAATTGTGCACATGATGAATTGAGAACTTGATGAATAAAGAATAGATTAAATTGTTTTTATATTATAGCGCAATATGATATACACGGTTATTAATTGGTTGTTTATAAAAAATTACCAGACTAGATTAAGTAATTATGTTTTTCTATGAGGACAACATATATAATGAAATAAAATAAGAAACAATGATATTCAAATCTGAATAATGAGGCATGTTGCGGATCCCAGGTAAAGAAAATATTATTTTTCAAAATAAAATAAAATAAAATAAAATGATTTCAATACTCGTGTATGTAAATATCAGTTAGATTAAAGATAATATAAAAACAATATCATCAGAATGGTAGTAGTGCATTCATGCGTGATAGAGATAAGTTATCCATTATCTATTTAAGAACTAAGAGAAGCCATGTGTCTACTTCCTTTATGTCTACATGAAGCACATCATGCGGATGGAGAAACTAAATGCTCCCTCCCTTAATCTAGAGGAGGGGCCATTCTTATCCATAGCTCCTTTGATATTTGTCCATAAATGATATGAATGCTGTGTGACCTGGAAAGTACTTGAAGATAGGAAAAAGAAGGGAGCTTGTTAGCTGTTTCCATACGTGAACAATCAAAATTTGTAGGCCTGTGGTGTTGGGAGAGAGAGAGAGGGAGAGAGAGATGATAACTTTACTTTTTGTTGAGAAAAGGTTTTGTTGTTTGTGAGTGATGGGTCTGTTGATTGAGGTAACAGTTTGTGCAGAAATATAGTGGGCAGGAAACGGAACTCCGCGTCTCTAGATTACAGTACGACTGCTGCATAGTGTCAATCTACGAACAGGAAAGAGATGATGATCTGATTTTGATGACGATGATGATGATGTAATGGACCCCATGTTGCCCATTCGAGTGTCAACAAAGTAATTAGATTAGATAACTTATCAAGGAGAAATTCTATTCACGCGCATCACTGCTCAAGGGTTCCAGTTTAAAACTTTCAAAAAATTACAAATTTATTATGTTTTTAAGAAATTTTTATATATTTGTTTATTATATATTTAAAAATTAGAATTCAGCCTTACAAATCTTTATATTTATAATTTAATTCTCCAAATCTTTTAAGTTACCTTACTTTAGTCCGTTAGTCATATTTTTAGCCTGAATTTTCTATTATACCCCTGAATTAATTCACTTTACTCCTCCCTTTCCTCTTCCTCCTCTTATTAGGTTCCGTTCTCCATTATTCTTCTCTCTCTTTTTCCTCCCAGTTAATCTCTAAAGTGAAGTAACTCAGGAAAACCAATAAAAAGAGGGAAGAGAGAGAGAGGAGGAAAATGGAGAGGGGAACCCAATAAAAAGAGGAAGAGAGGAGGAAGAGAGAAGGGAGAATTAAAGTAAATAACTTAAGAGTATAACGGAAAATTTGGACAAAAAATATGGTTGGAAACTAAAGTGTGGTAACTTAAAAGATTTGGAGGACTAAATTATAAATATGAAGATTTGAGGGACTAAATTCTAATTTTTAAAGATGTAAGGGATATATATGTAAGTACTCTTTTTGTTTTAAGATCAAGTTGTCATTTTACAATCTACTGGTTGGGTATTAATGTCCGACCTCATTGAATACCGGTCGGTATTAGTATCCAATCAAGTTTCATTTTGATCGGATGGTAATATCCAATTATGATGAAATAAGATGGATTTTTTGTTTTGTTTTGGGGGCTGGTGTGGAGGGAGGGTTAGATTTTGGAAAAAAAAAAAAAAAGTGGATTTGTTGAATAAGTATGAGGAAATTCTATTTACGCACGATAACTTACTTTCGACGTCTAGGTTACTCTTTATACCAACTTCCCATTTTGAAACATCGACAATTTAATGAGAAATTCTATTTACGCACAACAATTTACTCTTGACACTCAGATTTGAAACTCGCGAATAATTACAAGTTTACCAATTTTTTTTATTAAGTTACCCTTTTAAATCCCAAATCCCTAAAACTTCTTAAAAATTTAAATTACTGTCATCGTTTTCCTTATCTGTTCTCTCTCTAAAATCCAAAAAAAAAAATTATGCTATTTAAATCTTAAATAAAAACACATCTTCCACAAACTATCGATTTCTTAATTCTCTAAAATTTTTACATTTGCGTTTCTCAAAAAGTTAGGAAGAATTTTAAATTCTTCGAATTCAATGTGACAAATGAAATTAGGATTTAGAATTTGAGTTTTTTGAAATAAATAGAAAAATACAACGTACAATTGGTGTCGGAGAACAAATCTTAGGTACGGATTAAAATTATTCTTAGTTTTTTATGCTTTTTTTATTTGCAATTGATTGTTACTAATTTTTTTTTTCTTGGCATGATGGTCAGTCACTTGTCGGGTATTAACACCCGACCAAATTTAATTCTGGTTGGGTATTAATATCTTACCATGAAATTTTTAGTTTAGATATGAATATCCGACTCAGACAAAACGGATGAAAATTGTTAAACTCCATGAATATCCAATTAAAAAACAATCATTAAAATTGTTATGTAGGCTTAGATACAATGTAAAGGGTTGGGATTGGAGGCAGAGGGGGGCGCTGGAAACGGTGAGTGGCGAGGGAGTTGGGGGTAGCGACGGAGGCAGGTGGACAGCGAAGCAGGGCTCGGAGGAAGGTTTGGAAATTTTAAAGTTCAATTGCGATAGATGAAAGTAGAAAAGACAGGAAGGGAGAGTTAAATTTGAAAAAAAAAATTGAGCGTAGAGAAATGTTTTATATTGGTTCTTAATAAAAACAAATTACATCCCTATTTATATACGTTTTGACTGGTTAATAAGTCATTGTGCTACTGTTATGATAAAGTATCAAATAGAAAATAAGGAAGAGATGAATTGAAATCATTGAAAATGGAAAGATACATAGAAAAGCAATTAGCTTGTACAGTTTTTTTATTTTTAAATATTTTCTTTGTTTTTATTTGAAACTTCTATTATTCTATGAGAAGTAGCATTTATAAATGTTTTAATTTATAACTGTAAATGTTTAATTTCTCGTTCTATTTAGAAACCTACATATAAATTATTTTTTGTAATACTCACAAATGCTCCTGTGAATTGCTTGTGCACCTTACTAGTATATTTAGGGAAAAAAAAAAAAAGTTTAAAAAAAGTTTTATTTTATTTTTCCTCCCTCCTTGAGAGATGCGTGCATGAATAGAAGCTACTAAAGCTGCATTTAATGAGTGGGAATCCAAATGAAAATCCAAGATTCCTTTGTGGATTCAACATTAAGCACAAGCTTATTTGACATTTCATGAGTGATGTTCAGTTTGGCTACTTTCACACACTCTCTTTGTATGGGAATGTGATTCGTCCATTACATATGAATATTCTCCATTCTCGCTCTATGGGAATCTATAGAATCATATATATATATATTTTTTAAAACTAATTTTATCACATTTACCATCCTCGACCTCTACCTCAACCCATGTTGGTACCTCAAGATCCACTTGCGATTGCCTAGGACTTCCTCGGCCAACCATCGCTAAATGTCAACTTTCAATCCTAGTGGACGAGATAAAATTGACGGACCAAGAGTTGATTTTTGGACCCGCTCCTACTCATTTCTAACCGCAGCCAATTGATCAGCACGGGATAAAATGCTATAGCTAGTTGGCCGATGCAAAATGTTGTATGGCCGAAACTAGGGTGTGGAGACTGTTGTTATCGATCCGATGCATCTCAAAGTCCTGAAGTCCCTCTTGCACTTTGATATTTATCTTTGTTGTCAATATCTGAAATCTGCATTTTTTTCCCCCATATTTGGCAGGTAAATAAATTTTGAATCTTAAAGCTAGCTAGCTACATAGCTCTCATAACGACACTGAAGCACTCCTCATAAGGATATTCCAAGTTGCCACCAATCTTCAAAAGCTAACAATCGCATATGCATCTCAAGTTGCTAAAATTGAAGAAATGCACGAGTATCCCACCACCACATCTCGTATCGCAATCTTTTGCTCGGGAGTTTCTAGATGGGCACAAGAAATCTCCTAGTGAGCCCACTTTAAAAGGTCTTTTTTTTTACAGTTTTGCCATTAATTTTTTAGGTCAAAAATACCCTTTCCACTGTCTTCTTCATCTTCCCTGCTGCTCATTTTTTTCCCGCGTTCTCCAGAGAGGGAGAGAGGCGCTGAGGAGAAAAAGTGAGAGAAAAAAAAAAAAAAATTTTTAGAAACTCACCAATCCTTTTAACGCCATATGCCATATGCCATTTTACATGTTCTTTGTGAAAGCTGGTAAGAACTTAAGTCACTATAATTGGTTCATTAAGATAATTCTCAAGTTAAGAATAAAATAACCTTAGTGCATATGCTTTCTTCTTTCGTTCATGTTTTATATCTCTCTTGTTATTATTATTATTATTTTCTTCTTCTCAAGATTCAAAAGTCGAATTTTAGCTTAAATCTCTTCTCTAATTATCTAACCCTAGACCATATAAAACCAACTTAAATTGTTCGTCCGGGATTTACAGTCCGGACAAAATCCTCCATACCGGGGTATACAGCCCGGACATAGAGCTATAATCCGGGCTGAATACCCCGGATAAAAAGTTAATGTCCGGGCTATACACCCCGGACAGAAGGAGTTTGTCCGGGTTTGCAACCCCGGACGGGTGAACTAAGTTGGTTTTATATGGAGGATTGATTCTAACACCTATGTTTGGGAATTTTCTTCATTATCCTGTGAGCACGGTCCCATTTGTGTCATTAGAAATTAAAGTTTCATATTGGAATGAGATGCAAAGAGTGTATGAGTTGATTAATAAATTAATAAAAATGTTAGAATTTAAAAAGGCACAACCATTTTTGAAAGGACATGTTAATTGAGTTAATGATAAGCACTATAATTAATATGAACAGATAAGTTTTGTTGAGCATGTTTTAAATTATAACATAAGTTTTGTTGAGCATGTTTTAAATTTTTATCCTCATCGTCCGGGCTTACAGTGCCGGACAAAAACTCACTGTCCGGTATATACAGCCCGGACAGAGAGCTTCTGTCCGGGACTGTAAACCCGGACCAGTTGTCTCTGTCCGGTGTGTCTACCCCGGATGGATGCGTAAAAATTCCAATCTCATCATCCGGGTTTACAGTCCCGGATGTTCTATATTAGATCCGGTCATGTAAGCCCGGATGACTGATACGTTTATAGAAACAAAGAGATACGGCGTCCCGAAAAACAACTTCGTAGATCTAACTAGTTTGATTTCAGGTCCAAAGTTTTGATTGGATTGTTTAACGATATATGCCCAGTATCCGGCTACTGAGTCCTTATCTTTTGCTTTTTTTTTTTTGAAACAAACACCATAAACAAATTCTAATAAAAGGTTTGACATTCACAATTTCACGCACAATTTTAGAAATTGACTATTAGCACAAAATTAAACAATTATACAAACAGAACTAAAGAAAAATAATTGGCAATAAATACATAATTTCTTATTTCATCTTTCATTGTACCTACAAATTTGATAGTTGCATTTGCTAAGAAAATTAAGATGATAAAATGTAAGTTACACATTAATGATAAACCTGCAATGGATGGAATCGTATAACAACCACAACAGCAGGACTTATTCATCCGCTTTATTCAAAATTAATTACAATATGGAGATATTAAGTAAATATCAGATGCCATAGTGGATGGTGCGTACAAGGATTCCTAAGTGCGCGAAATTCAAGAAACCATTAAGATAGCACAGTGAATCACTTACCCCCAAAGGAGGAGAACTTTTAAAAAAAGGCATTGGGTGGCCAGTAAATATCATTTCTGTGCTAAATATGATGACGGAGAAATCAAATAAAATAAGTGAAAAACTCTATTGTGATCACTTCACTGTGCATGCTTGCAATGATTCATAAATCCTCCAACAGGAAAATTTAACCAAAATTTCTGAAAACCCTACAAAATATAACCAAAACACCATATATTGAAACTAATTGCACAAAAAGATAAATGAACATTAGATGTTACAAATACTTAAATAGGTAAGTAACTTGAAACGTAATTTCCCAAACTTTGTTTCAAAGATCACTTCACTGTGCATTATTCACATTTTTTTCTTCAACTATAACCTCTTGGGATATAAATTCCAAATAAATCACAATAATAACAACCAAGAAACTCAGCTATAATCATAAAACTTTAAATATCATGTGGTAGGGTGCCAATACATATAACGTGAATCATTGAGTACAACTTCAATTAAGAAGAACAACAAACTAAAAAGAATATTAGTTCCAAGCAAACAACTTTTTTTTGGATTTGCGACTGATATTACAAAATAACAACAAATTCTATAATTTTCTAGACTTTCGAGCTGGTTGCTTCCTTGCGGGTTGACGACGTCTTGAAGAGCTCGCTGGATCGGAGGGGGATTGCGCAACGGGCTGTGCTATTGTGTGAATATCAGTTTGTTTGCACCCAGTTAGAACTGATTTGATCTTTACGAGGGCATTATAGAGCGAACTCTTCTTACTTCTGGTCTCGCCTATCTCTAAGAAGGGATCAATAATTGCTATAGCTTCTTGAATACTCTGCATATATCAGGGTAAAAACATATATAAGTTTGATTAAACCTAATTAATTTACAAAGAATAAAAAAACCAAATATTACCTCATCATTATTTGTCTCCGGGACATCTTCTCTATTTGTCTGCGGGACATCTTGCGCTGCTCCCTCTCGATTCGAGGCATGGATGGACAGACCTATAAAGCGTCTAGTTACCTTTTCATATCACCCCAAATAATCATGCGTGCACTCGCCAGGAGTACTTGCCTCTACGCCTCGATGCCCCTGTGCAAGTACATGATCTAACCAACTAAGCCACATTTGCTCAGCAGAACATGGGTTCAACAAAATTCTATCAAGACATTGAAGTTGGTTTTAAAACTGAGTGGTCATGCTCATATCTGTTTACATACATTTGCCTCTTAATAAAACTAATTTTTTTTTAAATTAAGTTTGTTTTTATCCAAGGTTTTAAATTTCAGCCGAAACCAATAAGAAGCACGAAAATTGTATTGGCTTTTGAGGTATCAAATATGATATAAACTTTATAATATTGGCATCGGAATAGTGCCAACATTGCTGATATTTATTGATTCGTCCAGTATTGCAGATATGATATCATAAATCTACCTAAGATCAGCAATTTTATGAATATACTTGTGAACAAAATTTCATCTCTCATTCGCTATAAAACATGCAATTATAAAAATTAGTTATAATCTTGCTCATTATTAGTTTATAAAAATTTTACCAAAGTGAAAAAGCCTTATTAGTAGTTTATAAAGATAAACTCATGACATATAAAAATTACGTAAGATGACTGGATACAATTTTATGGTAATTCATTGTGCACATTACCATATTAAAAAATAATTTCTTTCCTCTACATTAGGGTTTTTTTTTTTTTTTTTTTACGTTGGTGAATTTTTTTATCCTTTTATGAGGCTATTATGTAAACCTATTGATTATTCTCAAGAAAAAAAAAAGGGGATGCTACTTGGTCTAGGTATTATTTGATCTAAACCTGAATCTAGACCCTCATAGATATATTTTCTAAATTTAGACTTTACTTAACTATGAACACAATCACAAATACATCTATAACCGAATCTTTAACTAAAATTCAGATCTTAGTCAATTAGTATAAAGGCACTTATGTCCAAATTTTGGATTAGTTTTAGGTATTGAATTTTTGTATAGTCTTATGTATTTTGTTTAAACATTGTCTATTTTATTAGTATCAGATATAAAGACAAATTGGATCAGGCATTAGTATGTTTCAAGGGTATTGAGTCCATATAAATGGTGCTTAAGTTCTATTCAATAGTATGCATGGGTCCCAATATTATACTAGTTATCCATGGAAACAAATCTAAGCGCTCAAACCGGGAAAGCTTGTTAGCGGGTGCAAGTGGCGAATCCTCTGCCCAATTTTTTTTCTTATATTATAGAAATATGAATTTGATAATAAAATTATAATTTTGTAAGACATGACATGATCAACACGTAATTTGATGGATTAATCCATAATCTTGATATTGATTAATATATTTTTAAAATTTCTAGAAAAAAAAAAAAAAACCTGCAAACTTTGATTTTGATATAGAAGACATGGCATTAGCATGCTTCCTTACTATCCATCAAAGTATAGGACATATAGTTCAAAATTTCCCAATCAAAGTATAGGATATATACTGCCCACTAAAAATAAAACAACAACTCAATCTATCTAAAATCATAATCCATTTAAAAAATTTATTTAATTTAAATAGCAAATATCTTACCTCCTGCACTCCTAAATCGAGAGCGAGAGTCGGCAAGAGTGCGTCAGGGGAGACCGCGTCCAGGATCGGCGACTCGCCGCGCCGATGACTGATCGGCGTCCCTAGGCGTCGGCGAGAGACGGGGGGAAGTCGGGAAGTCGGCGACGGACTCCACCCGAGCTACCCGAGAGAGAGAGAGAGAGACAGTGGCAAGGTCGCGCGAGCTCGAGAGAGAGAGAACCCGAGAGAGAGGCTCGAGAGAGAGAGACCACTGGCTCGCGCTCGAGAGAGAGAGAGAACCGACCACCCGCTCGAGAGAGAGAGATCACCGGGCTCGCGCTCGAGAGAGACAGAGAGAGAAGCCGAGATTGGGTTTTAGGGAACGATGGGAGGGAGAAAGAAGGAGATGATGAGGGTATTTAGGGTATATAGGCGTGCTCACTAGGAAAAAATCAAAATTTTGAAAAGCAGTGACGTGCGCACTAGGAAAAGTGGGCTAACTAGGAAAAAAGTTGTGCCCATCTAGAAACTCCCCACTCACCAGTCACAATCCTCGATTGTCCATTTAATCGAATGAATCTAATCCTAATAGAATCTGCATCTAGATAAGGGATGGGGAAGATTTGAAGAGCCCAATGCAATCTGTTACGGAAAGCTCACCAACTTTTATTAGGTAAGAATGACAATTTCCGTCTTATCAGTAATTATTTAAGCTAAAAATTACTATATCAAGATTCCAAAATATCGGTGGGTGCTGGTATTTCTTATTGTTTGTTTATGCGAAAATTCATCCGACTATATTGTCCGAAGTGAAATCTGCACAAAAACTAATATGTTAATGAAAGTACAATGAATCAAATACAAAGAGAGACAAACAAGGTTGGACAAGGTCAGTTGAGATGATCTCGAACGCATGTCCTCGGGAGAAATGATTGTTTGACGAGTACTCAGCTCTCTCTCTCTGATCTCTCTCTCTACGAGTGTAGATACCAGAAAAATAAAAATAATAAAACAGAATAATAATTAAAAAAAAAAAAAATTACTCAGCGAGCCCACCAGCGGGAATTTCTCCCGCAGGATGCACCCACGGGAGAATCCCGCGGTTGCAACCGCGGGAGATTCCCGCGGGTTGACATCCGCGGGAGCGATCCCGCAGGTGTCAACCCGCGGGTTGTTTTCCGTTGTTTTCCTTTATTTTATTTCCTATTTATTTCGCTGATATCTCGTGATCCGATTTTTCAGGGATAATTTGAGTCGGATTTCGAGCGGATTCAATCTATAAAATACAGAAATTGAGTCGGAGAAAGGACTTTTGGGATTTTAGTACTTTTGGGACGATTTCGGGCGAGCTCGTGAAATCAAGGAGCGAAACAGAGCCTTTCTCTTCCTAGTTAGACGGTCAACGGAGTGCACTAGCGAGGCTCCATCGCCACCCGAACCCACTAAAAAAAGGGAATAAATTAATATTCCCGTTCTTGTAATTTCTCAGATTTTTTGTAAATCTCAATATTTTCGTTGTAATCAAATAATTTTACAATGGAAGGAGAAATCCAAATTTTGAGCAAACAAGAACTGGCGACCACAGTGGGAGCCCCTCAGTTTACCACAGAGAATCTGGTGGCTCAATCCGACCGGATGCCGATTGGCTCAATGGTTGAGACGCTGGTCATAGAAGTTGACCAGCAAAAATATGAGGAATTTCTTTCTTCCTCTGATTCGGAGCCTAGGCGTCATCGTCGGGTGACAATGAAAAAAGGTGAGGCGTCATCGCCCATCGGAAATCGAAAGGCATCATCGCCTATGAAAACTTACGAGGCGTCATCGCCCGTTGAAACTGACAAGACGTCATCGTCTGTCAAGTATACGACGTTATCGCCCGTTCCAAAGTCAAGCCAAAAGTCAAACCAGTTTCTAACCCGCTCCCAAAAGAGAAATTTAAGGCGTAAAACTTAACGAGCACGCCTCAATCATACAGGAAAAATTGCGGAAAACTCCGGGACAGAAAACTCCGAGACGGTAAAAATCCTCGGAAGCAACCCGCGGGTTGCAACCACGGGTGGCAACCCGCGGTTGCCAACCGTGCGTGGAAACCCGCGGTTGCCAACCGCGGGTGCCAACCCTCGGCTTGCAATCGCGGGTGCCAACCCTCGGCTTGCAACCACGGGTACAAATCTGCAGTCGTCCCGCAGATGTAATCGACGGATTACGTTCAATGAACACAACCCTCATGTCTCTTCGAGCACGCCTATGGTGAGCACGCAACATACACCAAGAATTTTAATCTCTCTATCAGAGGCATGCGGGGCCCACACAACTACTCAGACTAGTGGGTACTCCAGAAGAATCTGCAGAAGGTTTGGAGAACAATCTGATGCTGGAAAAGAGCTCAGCCCTGAAATATTGCAAACTCTCCAGTATTATGAACCAAATTTGCGACACAAAAGACGTCAAGATGCAAATTAAGAGGAGAAAATACCTCAAGATTTGATAGAGTATCTCAATTGAAAGAAGAACTCCTCACAAAATATTCCTCACTGTCAATGCGAACAGCTGATCTCAACTGTTCTATCAAACTGCCAATGCAACTCAAAACGGTCCGTTTTTAAGCAGATCAACGAGCCCAAAAGAATACGGATGGTGAAAAAGGTGTACTCTGGAACCGATCTACCTGCTGCCTCATCACATATGGTTAATAAAGGCAAAAAGGTGGTTGGAAACAACCCTTCGGATAAGGAAATCACTCCAGGGTCAAAAGGAGGAGGGCGCGCTTCTAGAAGAAGTCTCTGAAAGGCTTGAGAGGTAAGAAAAACGTCTCGAACAGTAAGAGGAGACCATAGAAGAAATGAAACAACTTTTAATTTAGTTGTTAGCTCAAACTAGGAAGAACCAATCCTCGTCGTCCATTTCTGGTCGGCAGAAAGGAAAACGACCCGTCCAAATAAATGAAGATAGCGAAGACGAGGATGAAGAAGTACCTCCTCATTCAAGAGAAGAAGAGGAAGTGAAGGTTATCATCAACCCTCACGTAGAAAAAATAGAGAAGATAGAGAATCAACTACAAGCTCTTCTTCATCGTAAGAAACTGCAAGACGTGGGGGTAGTCCGTCCTTATCCCATAGAATGGGAGACCGTACCTTATCCTGCAAAATACAAACTGTTGAACCTTCAGCCATTCGACTGTAGAGATTCGCCGCAACAACACATCTTCTACTTCCTGTCGCAGACAGGACACCTCATGGGTGTAGACACTAAAAATAATTAAATAAATAAAAAAAAAATAAAATAAAACCTAATTTTGCTAAGTGGGCACACCCACGGGTTGCACCCGCGGGTTGCATCCCGCGGGTGCACCCGCGGGAGCACCCGCGAGTTGCAACCCGCGGGGGCACCCGCGGGAGCACCCGCGAGTTGCAACCCGCGGGGGCACCCGCGGGAAGCATCCCGCGGGAGCACCCGCGGGATGCAACCCGCGGGTGCACCCGCGGGGGCACCCGCGGGAAGCAACCCGTGGGAGCACCCACGGGTTGCAACCCGCGGGAGCCCCCGCGGGTTGCCACCCGCGGGAGGATTCCCGCGGGTGGCAACCCGCGGGGGCGATCCCGCGGGTTGCCACCCGCGGGTTGTTTTTCGTTGTTTTTCGTTGTTTTATTTCCTATTTTATTTTCCTGACATCCCGTGATCCGCTTTTTCAGGAGGAATCAAGCCGGATTTCAAGTCTCTTCGGTCTATAAAATGCAGAAATTTAACGGGAGAAGGGACTTTTGATTTTTTGGATTCTTGGACTTTGGGAAGATTTCGGGCGAGCTCGTGAGATCAAAGAAAAGAGCAGAGCCATCTTCTCCTGGTCGGACGGTCAACGGAGGCAGCAACGAGACTCCACCGCCACCCGAACCCACATAAAAAAGGGAATAAACTAATATTCCCGTTCTTGTAATTCTTCGGAATTTTTGTAATCTCAAATCTTCGTTGTAATCAAATAATTTTTGCAATGGAATCAAAGATGCAATTTTCGGGCGTACAAGAACTGGCGACCACAGTGGGAGCTCCTCTGTTTACCACAGAGAATTTGGTGGCGCAGTCCGACCGGGTGCCGATTGGCTCAATGGTTGAGATGCTGGTCATAGAAGTTGACCAGCAAAAATATGAGGAATTTCTTTCCTCCTCTGATTCGGAGCCTAGGCGTCATCGCCGGGTGACGATGAAAAAATGTGAGGCGTCATCGCCCACTGGAAATCAAAAGGCGTCATCGCCTATGAAAATTTACGAGGCGTCATCGCCCGTTGAAATTTACGAGGCGTTATCGCCCGTTCCAAAGTCAAGCCAAAAGTCAAACCAGTCCCTGACCCGCTCTCAGAAGAGAAACCTGAGGCGTAAGGCACAGCGGGCCCGCCTCAACAGTGCCTCTCGAAAATTGCGCTCAGAAAATCCAGATCAGGAAACATCGGAAAGAAAAAATTCCAAAAATAAAAATTCCAAAAATAAAAATCCGCAGGCAGAAGTGCGGGTTGCACCGCACGGGGGCAACCCCGAGGTTGCAACCGCGGGTGGAAACCCGCGGTTCCAACCGCGGGTTGCACCCCGCGGGTGCAACCCCGCGGTTGCAACCGCGGGTGGAAACCCGTGGTTCCAACCGCGGGTTGCAACCGCGGGAGGAAACCCGCGGTTCCAACCGCGGGTTGCACCCCGCAGGTGCAACCCCGCGGTTGCAACCGCGGGTGCAAACCCGCGGTTCCAACCGCGGGTTGCACACCGCAAGTTGCAACCCGTGGGTTGCACTCCGCAGGAAAAATCAAGGGTTGGTTCTGGTGTCTATTCGGGCACACGCGCAGTGAGCACACAGCGCACATCTAACTTTTTGGTTACTCTCTCAGATGTACCATCCCGTTCCTCTACAAATAAATATAAGGATGTGCTCATGAACTCACCTGAGGATAGATCTTCAAATTTCTCTTCGGATGAACATATTCATGATAGAATCCTCCAGATCCTGAAGAACAAGTCAGATGCGTGCGAGGCCCGCACAACTGCGCAGGCCAGCACACACTCCAGAAGAATCCGCAGAAGGGTTGGAGAACAATCTAATGCTGGAAAAGAGCTCAGCCCTGAAATATTACAAACTCTCCAGTATTATGAACCAAATTTGAGACGCAAAATACGTCAAGATGCAAATAGAGAGGAGAAGATATCTCAAGACTTGAGAGAATACCTCAATTGGAAGAAGAACTCTGCACAAAATACTCCTCAATGCCAATGCGAACAGTTAATCTCAGCTGTTCTATCAAACTGCGAGTGCCATCCGAGACAATCCGTTTTTGAGCGGATCACCGAACCTAAAAGAATACGGACGGTGAAAAAGGCATACTCTGGGACCGATCTACCTGCTGCCTCATCAAATATGGTTAATAAAGGCAAAAAAGTGGTCGGAAACAACCTTTTGGATAAGGAAATTACTCCAGGGTCAAAAGAAGTTTCTATCGAACCAGAGGGCGCGCTTCTAGAAGAAGTTTCTGAAAGGCTTGAGAGACAAGAAAAACGTCTCGAACAGTACGAGGAGACCATAGAAGAAATGAAACAACTTTTGATTGAGTTGCTGGCTCAAACTAGAAAGAACCAATCATCGCCGTCCATTTCTAGTCGGCAGAAAGGAAAACGGCCTGTCCAAATAAATGAAGACAGCGAAGACGAAGATGAAGAAGTGCCTCCTCATTCAAGAGAGGAAGAGGAAGTGAAAGTTATCCTCAATCCTCACGCAGAGAAAATAGAGAAGATGGAGAACCAATTACAAGCTCTTCTTCATCGCAAAAAGCTACAAGAGGTGGGGGTAGTCCGTCCATATCCCGTAGAATGGGAGACCGTACCCTATCCTGCAAAATATAAACTGTTGAATCTTCAATCATTCGACGGTAAAAGTTCGCCGCAGCAACACATCTTCTATTTCCTCTCACAGACAGGACATCTCATGGGGAATGATCCAACTATGACTAGGATATTTGTGAGCACTTTACGGGGGCCCGCATTTACCTGGTTTATGCAACTTCCCCAGAGAACAATTAAATCTTGGGCTGATGTAGAACGTGAGTTCCTAGCCCGATTCTTTGAAGATGATACAGAAGTCTCCATATTATCTTTGCTAGCAGCGAAGCAAGAAGAAGGCGAAACGGTCAAAACTTATATCGAGCGGTTCCGAGAACTTTCCGTTCGATGCCCACATGGCATGACGCAGGATACGCTTGTGGAAACCTGCAGACATAACTTGTTGACCGATATTTTAGACAAGATGGGTTCGGTCAAATCCAAGTCATGGAAGGATCTGTTTAAGCAGGGCGAACAGGCCGAAGAAATACTTCGACGTCTCGAAATGCAACAATCTGCAACCGGAGACGGTGCAAACGAATCTTCATTCCATTTTTCCCGTTCAAAAGGGAAAGACATAACGGCAATGGCGGTAGAAAGTACACTGAAGCAGAAACTATGGCCAACTACAAGCAACACAGCAAAGTCGCCCAGACTTCAAAAGCAGTATTCGTTCAAGGATGAACATACTGCTACTATGTTCAATCTGCTCACCAAACGCAAGATGCTTAAATTGCCGGAGAGCAAGAGACCTGAAGAAGTAGGGAAAACTAACGATCCGAACTACTGCCTGTACCATCGGATTGTAGGTCACCCCACAAAAAAATATTTTATCTTAAAAGATAAAATTCAAGCGTTGATTGACGCTGGAGCAGTTCAGCTCAAAGCTGAACAAAAAAGGAGTTAGAGCTAACTCCGACACATTTAATGTGCGTGGTCTAAAGGTACTACTTGGGCTCACAACAATTTCCAAGACGAGCTCAGGACGGTTAATTTAAACCCCCATAAAAAAAAAAAAAAAAAAATTTGCCCAACGCCGCTAAGGTTACGGGAAGAGAATAAATTTCTCGTCAACCCCACCATACTGGGGGTAATAAGTATGAATTGCCCAACGCCGCTAAAGCTACGGGAAGAGAATAAATTTCTCGCTAACCCCACCATGCTGGGGGTAAAAAGCATGAATCGCCCAATGCCGCTAAGGCTGCGGGAAGAGAATAAATTTCTCGCCAACCCCACCATACTGGGGGTAAAAAGTATGAATTGCCCGACGCCGCTAAAGCTACGTGGAGAGAATAAATTTCTCACCAACCCCACCATACGGGGGTAATACGTATGAATTACCCAACGCCGACAAGGCTACGGGGAGAGAATAAATTTCTCGTCAACCCCACCATACTGGGGGTAATAAGTATGAATTGCTCAACGCCGCTAAAGCTACGAGAAGAGAATAAATTTCTCGCTAACCCCACCATACTGGGGGTAAAAGTATGAACTACCCAATGCCAACAAAGTTACGGGAAGAGAATAAATTTCTCGCCAACCCCACCATACTGGGGGTAAAAAGCATGAATCACCCAACGCCGAGAAGGCTACAGGAAGAGAATAAATTTCTCGTCAACCCCACCATACTGGGGGTAAAAAGTATGAATTGCCTAACGCCGCTAAGGCAAAGGGAAGAGGAAAAGTTTGGTATTTAAACCCAAACGAAACCCTCGACAACTCACTATGCTGAGGATAATAGCATGGCTAGCCCAACTCAAACGGTAGTTGGTAAAGGCAAAATCAAACCCGTTGATAGCTGGGGGTTTGCTAAAAATCCCACGATAAATCTGTCACAACAGTATTCTTATCCGAATATAAGAATACATCACCGCCCTAAGCTGCTAAGGCAAAGGGAAAAGGAAAAGTTTGGCATTTAAGCCCAAACGAAATTCTTGACAACTCACCATGCTGAGGGGAATAGCATGGCTAGCCCAACTCAAACGGTAGTTGGTAAAGGCAAATCAAACCCGTTGATAGCTGGGGGTTTGCTAAAAATCTTAATCAGATAAATCTCCTGTCACGTTAAGATTTCACCTCTGACAGCAAAACTTTTCTTGTCATTTTGCTCTAACAGAGCAAGCAACACTCCAAAATATTAGTCAAGTTAAAATCATACCTCTGACATCATAATTCAAAATCAAATGAGATAAGATCCGATTAAATCCCCTGTCACGTTAAGATTTCACCTCTGACAGAAAAGAAAATTCACACTTCATCAAGTCCAACATTACAACCTCTGATGAACGTGCTTTTGATATCGTTAAGTTGAAAATTACCTCTGACGAAAATCATCTCCCTATCAAGTTAACAGTTACCTCTGATAGTCCGATTCCAAAACTAAATACGTTAACCGTCACCTCTGTTTAGTCAGCTTGACCCTATCACGACCAGATCCTCTGAATAGGTTAAGCTCCAAGACACGTTTAATATCACCTCTGTCTTTTCCTGATTCGTCATACTAGATGTCACTGAACGGTTAGGATTAAAATAAGCACGTTAATATTATACCTCTGCTTGACCTAAAATAAGCACGTTAACATTATACCTCTGCTTGTCCTCTAATGAGTACGTTAAAATCATACATCTGCTTGTTATGGAATAAATAAATATATTAACAGTTATCCCTATCGACCAACTCTTTTAAAAAGTCTATAACCAAAATTAAAAAATCCAAAGTATTTCGAAATTCAGTACGGTTCAATACAGACTTCAAAAACTTTGGAGGGGGTTATGTAGACACTAAAAATAATTAAATAAATAAAAAAAATAAAAAAAAACCAAATTTTGCTAAGTGGGCACACCCGCGGGTTGCACCCGCGGGATGCAACCCGCGGGAGCACCCGCGGGTTGCAACCCGCGGGGGCACCCGCGGGAAGCATCCCGCGGGAGCACCCGCGGGATGCAACCCGCGGGTGCACCCGCGGGTTGCAACCCGCGGGGGCACCCGCGGGAAGCAACCCGCGGGAGCACCCGCGGGTTGCAACCCGCGGGAGCACCCGCGGGAAGCAACCCGCGGGAGAACTCCCGCGGGTTGCAACCCGCGGGAGCCCCCGCGGGTTGCCACCCGCGGGAGGATTCCCGTGGGTGGCAACCCGCGGGGGCGATCCCGCGGGTTGCCACCCGCGGGTTGTTTTTCGTTGTTTTCCATTGTTTTATTTCCTATTTTATTTTCCTGACATCCCGTGATCCGCTTTTTCAGGAGGAATCAAGCCGGATTTCAAGTCTCTTCGGTCTATAAAATGCAGAAATTTAACGGGAGAAGGGACTTTTGATTTTTTGGATTCTTGGACTTTGGAAATATTTCGGGCGAGCTCGTGAGATCAAAGAAAAGAGCAGAGCCATCTTCTCCTGGTCGGACGGTCAACGGAGGCAGCAACGAGACTCCACCGCCACCCGAACCCACATAAAAAAGGGAATAAACTAATATTCCCGTTCTTGTAATTCTTCGGAATTTTTGTAATCTCAAATCTTCGTTGTAATCAAATAATTTTTGCAATGGAATCAAAGATGCAATTTTCGGGCGTACAATGGGGAACGATCCGACCCTGACTAAGATATTTGCGAGTACTTTAACTGGGCTTGCATTTACCTGGTTTATGCAGTTACCCCAGGGAACAATTAAATCATGGGCCGATGTAGAACGTGAGTTCTTAGCCCGATTCTTTGAAGATGATACTGAGGTCTCTATACTATCTTTGCTAGCAACGAAGCAAGAAGAAGGCAAAACGGTCAAAACTTATGTCGAGCGGTTCCGAGAACTTTCTGTTCGATGCCCACATGGCATGACGCAGGACACGCTTGTGGAGACCTGCAGACACAACTTGTTGACCGATATCCTAGACGAGATGGGCTCGGTCGAATCCAAATCATGGAAAGATCTGCTTAAGCAGGGTGAACAGGCGGAAGAAATACTTCGACGCCTCGAAAAACAGCAGTCTGCAACCGGAGACAGTACAAATGAACCTTCATTCCATTTTTCTCGTTCCAAAGGAAAGGACATAATGGCAATAGCGGTAGAAAGTACACCGAAGCAGAAAGCATGGCCAAGCAACACAGCAAAGTCACCCAGGCTTCAAAAGCAGTATTCGTTTAAGGATGAGCATACTGCTACTATGTTCAATCTGCTCAGCAAAAGCAAAATGCTTAAGTTGCCGGAGAGTAAGAGGCCGGAAGAGGTAGGGAAAACTAACGATCCGAATTACTGCTTGTACCATCGGATTGTAGGTCACCCTACAAAGAATTGCTTTATTTTAAAAGATAAAATTCAAGTATTGATTGACGCTGGAGCAGTTCAGCTCAAAACCGAACAAAAAAAGAGTTAGAGCTAACTCCGACACATTTAATGTGTGTGGTCTAAAGGTACCACTTGGGCTCACAACAATTCCCAAGACGAGCTCAGGGCGGTTAATTTAAACCCCCATAAAAAAAATTATTATGAAATTACCCAATGCCATCAAGGCAACAGGAAGAGAATAAATTTCTCGCCAACCCCATCATACTGGGGGTAAAAAGTATGAATTACCCAACGTCGATAAGGCTACGGGGAGAGAATAAATTTCTCGCCAACCCCATTATACTAGGGGTAAAAAGCATGAATTACCCAACGCCGTCAAGTCAAAGAGAAGAGAATAAATTTCTCGTCAACCCCACCATGCTGGGGGTAAAAAGTATGAATTGCCCAACGTCAACAAGGCTACGAGAAGAGAATAAATTTCTCGCCAACCCTATCATACGGGGGGTAAAAAGTATAAATTGCCCAAAGCCGCTAAGGCTACGGGAAGAGAATAAATTTCTCGCCAACCCCATCATACTGGGGATAAAAAGCATGAATTACCCAACGCCGATAAAGCTACGGGGAGAGAATAAATTTCTCGTCAACCCCATCATACTGGGGGTAAAAAGTATGAATCACCCAACGCCGTCAAGGCAACGGGAAGAGAATAAATTTCTCGCCAACCCTACCATGCTGGGGGTAAAAAGTATGAATTACCCAACGCCGTCAAGGCAAAAGGAAGAGAATAAATTTCTCGCCAACCCCACCATGCTGGGGGTAAAAAGCATGAATTGTCCAAGTGGGCACACCCGCGGGTTGCAGCCCGCGGAGGCATCCGCGGGTTACATCCCGCAGGAACCCCCGCGGGATGCAACCCGCGGGAGCCCCTGCGGGATGCAACCCGCGGAAACACCCGCGGGTTGCATCCCGCGGAAACCCCCGCGGGGGCGATCCCGCGGGTTGCCACCCGCGGGAGCGATCCCGCAGGTGCCAACCCGCGGTTGTTTTCCGTTGTTTTTCGTTGTTTTATTTCCTATTTTGATACTGATATCCCGTGATCCGCTTTTTCAGGAGAAATCGAGCCGGATTTCAAGTCTCTTCGGTCTATAAAACGCAGAAATTTAACCGGAGAGGGGACTTTTGGATTTTTGGACTTTTCGATTCTTGGACTTTGGGAAGATTTCGGGCGAGCTCGTGAGATCAAAGAAAAGAGCAGAGCCATCTTCTCCTGGTCGGACGGTCAACGGAGGCAGCAACGAGACTCCACCGCCACCCGAACCCACATAAAAAAGGGAATCCATTAATATTCCCGTTCTTGTTATTTCTCGATATTTTTTGTAATCTCAATTTCGTTGTAATTCAAATAATTTTACAATGGAATCAAAGATGCAATTTTCGGGCAAACAAGAACTGGCGACCACAGTGGGAGCCCCTCTGTTTACCACAGAGAATCTGGTGGCGCAGTCCGACCGGGTGCCGATTGGCTCAATGGTTGAGACGCTGGTCATAGAAGTTGACTAGCAAAAATATGAGGAATTTCTTTCTTCCTCTGATTCGGAGCCTAGGCGTCATCGCCGGGTGACGATGAAAAAAGGTGAGGCGTCATCGCCCACCGGAAAGGCGTTATCGCCTATGAGAACTTATGAGGCGTTATCGCCCGTTCGAACTGACAGGACGTCATCGTCTGTGAAGAACACGGTGTTATCGCCCGTTCCAAAGTCAAGCCAAAAGTCAAACCAGTCCCTGACCCGCTCTCAGAAGAGAAACCTGAGGCGTAAGGCCCAGCGGGCCCGCCTCAACAGTGCGTCTGGAAAATTGCGGTCGGAAAATCCAGATCAGGAAACATCAGAGAAGAAAAATTCCAAAAATAAAAATCCGCAGGCAGAAGTGCGGGTTGCACCGCACGGGGGCAACCCCGCGGTTGCAACCGCGGGTGGAAACCATCGGTTCCAACCGCGGGTTGCACCCTGCAGGGGCAACCCCGCGGTTGCAACCGCGGGTGGAAACCCGCGGTTGCAACCGCGGGTGGAAACCCGCGGTTCCAACCGCGGGTTGCACCCCGCGGGTGCAATTGCACCCGCGGTTCCAACCGCGGGTTGCACACCGTGGGTTTCCCTCGGGTTGCACTCCGCAGGAAAATTAGGGGTTGGTTCTGATGTCTATTCGGGCACACACGCAGTGAGCACACAACGCACATATAACTTTTTGGTTACCCTCTCAGGTGTACCATCCCGTTCCTATACAAACAAATATAAGGATGTGCTCATGAACTCACCTGAGGATAGGTCTTCAAATTTCTCTTCGGATGAACATATTCATGATAGAATCCTCCAAATCCCGAAGAACAAGTCAGATGCGTGCGAGGCCCGTACAACTGCGCAGGCCAGCACACACTCCAGAAGAATCCGCAGAAGGGTTGGAGAACAATCTAATGCTGGAAAAGAGCTCAGCCCTGAAATATTACCAACTCTCCAGTATTGTGAACCAAATTTGCGACGCAAAATGCGTCAAGATGCTAATAGAGAGGAGAAGATACCTCAAGATTTGAGAGAGTATCTCAATTGGAAGAAGAACTCCTCACAAAATATCCCTCACTGCCAATGCGAACAGCTGATCTCAACTGTTCTATCAAACTGCCAGTGCAACTCAAAACGATCAGTTTTTGAGCGGATCACCGAACCTAAAAGAATGCGAATGGTGAAAAGGGTGTGCTCGGAAACCGATCTGCCTGCTGCTACATCGCATATGGTTAATAAAGGCAAAAAGGTGGTTGGAAATAACCCTTTGGATAAGAAAATCACTCCAGGATCAAAAGGAGTTTCTATCGAAGCAGAGGGCGCGCTTCTAGAAGAAATCTCTGAAAGGCTTGAGAGACAAGAAAAACGTCTCGAACAGCAAGAAGAGACCATAGAAGAAATGAAATAACTTTTGATTGAGTTGCTGGCTCAAACTAGAAAGAACCAATCATCGCCGTCCATTTCTAGTCGGCAGAAAGGAAAACGGCCTGTCCAAATAAATGAAGACAGCGAAGACGAAGATGAAGAAGTGCCTCCTCATTCAAGAGAGGAAGAGGAACTGAAAGTTATCATCAATCCTCAAGCAGAGAAAATAGAGAAGATGGAGAACCAATTACAAGCTCTTCTTCATCGCAAAAAGCTACAAGAGGTGGGGGTAGTCCGTCCATATCCCATAGAATGAGAGACCGTACCCTATCCTGCAAAATATAAACCGTTGAATCTTCAGTCGTTCGACGGTAGAGGTTCGCCGCAACAGCACATCTTCTACTTCCTGTCACAGACAGGACACCTCATGGGGAATGATCCGACTATGACTAGGATATTTGCGAGTACTTTACGGGGGCCCACATTTACCTGGTTCATGCAGCTACCCCAGGGAACAATTAAATCTTGGGCTGATGTAGAACGTGAGTTCCTAGCCCGATTCTTTGAAGATGATACAGAAGTCTCTATATTATCTTTACTAGCGGCGAAGCAAGAAGAAGGCGAAACGGTCAAAACTTATGTCGAGCAGTTCCGAGAACTTTCTGTTCGATGCCCACATGGCATGACGCAGGATACGCTTGTGGAAACCTGCAGACATAACTTGTTGACCGATATCCTAAACAAGATGGGTTCGGTCGAATCCAAGTCATGGAAGGATCTGCTTAAGCAGGGTGAACAAGCCGAAGAAATACTTCGACGTCTCGAAATGTAACAGTCTGCAACCGGAGACGGTACAAACGAATCTCCATTCAATTTTTCCCGTTCAAAAGGGAAAGACATAACGGCAATGGCGGTAGAAAGTACACCGAAGCAGAAACCATGGCCGACTACAAGCAACACAGCAAAGTCACCCAGACTTCAAAAGCTGTATTCGTTCAAGGATGAACATACTGCTACTATGTTCAATCTGCTCAGCAAGCGCAAGATGCTCAAGTTGCCGGAGAGCAAGAGGCCTGAAGAAGTAGGGAAGACTAACGATCCGAATTACTGCCTGTACCATCGGATTGTAGGTCACCCCACAAAAAATTATTTTATCTTAAAAGATAAAATTCAAGCGTTGATTGACGCTAGAACAGTTCAGCTCAAAGCTGAACAAAAAAGGAGTTAGAGCTAACTCCGACATATTTAATGTGTGAGGTCTAAAGGTACCACTTGGGCTCACAACAATTCCCAAAAAATGAGCTCAAGGCGGTTAATTTAAACCCCCATATATGGAAGAAAAAAAAAATGAATTGCCCAACGCCGACAAGGCTACGGGAAGAGAATAAATTTCTCGCCAACCCCACCATACTGGGGGTAATAAGTATGAACTGCCCAACGCCGACAAGGCTACAGGAAGAGAATAAATTTCTCGCCAACCCCATCAGACTGGGGGTAAAAATTATGAATTGCCCAATGCCGACAAGGCTACGGGAAGAGAATAAATTTCTCGCCAACCCCACCATACTGGTGGTAATAAGTATGAACTGCCCAACGCCGACAAGGCTACGGGAAGAGAATAAATTTCTCGCCAACCCCACCATACTGGGGGTAATAAGAATGAATTGCCCAACGCCGATAAGGCTACGGGAAGAGAATAAATTTATCGCCAACCCCACCATACTGAGAGTAATAAGTATGAACTGCCCAACGCCGACAAGGCTACAGGAAGAGAATAAATTTCTCGCTAACCCCATCAGACAGGGGGTAAAAAGTATGAATTGCCCAACGCCGATAAGGCTACGGGAAGAGAATAAATTTTTCGCCAACCCCACCATACTGGGGGTAATAAGTATGAACTGCCCAGCGCCGACAAGGCTACGGGAAGAGAATAAATTTCTCGCCAACCCCACCATACGGGGGGTAATAAGTATGAACTGCCCAACGCCGACAAGGCTACAGGAAGAGAATAAATTTCTCGCCAACCCCATCAGACTGGGGGTAAAAAGTATGAATTGCCCAATGCCGACAAGGCTACGGGAAGAGAATAAATTTCTCGCCAACCCCACCATACTGGGGGTAATAAGTATGAATTACCCAACGCCGACAAGGCTACGGGGAGAGAATAAATTTCTCGCCAACCCCACCATGCTGGGGGTAAAAAACATGAACCGCCCAACGCCGATAAGGTTATGGGAAGAGATTAGATTTCTCGCCAACCCCACCATGCTGGGGGTAAAAAGTATGAATCACCCAACGCCGCTAAGGCAAAGGAAAGAGGAAAAGTTTGGCATTTAAGCCCAAATGAAATCCTCGACAACTCACTATGCTGAGTATAATAGCATGGTTAGTCCAACTCAAACGGTAGTTGGTAAAGGCAAAATCAAACCCGTTGATAGCTGGGGGTTTGCTAAAAATCCCACGATAAATCTGTCATAATAGTATTCTTATCCGAATATAAGAATACATCACTGCCCTAAGCTGCTAAGGCAAAGGGAAGAGGAAAAGTTTGGCATTTAAGCCCAAACGAAATCCTTGACAACTCACCATGCTGAGGGGAAGAGTATGGCTAGCCCAACTCAAACGGTAGTTGGTAAAGGCTAATCAAACCCGTTGATAGCTGAGGGTTTGCTAAAAATCCTAATCAGATAAATCTCCTGTCACGTTAAGATTTCACCTCTGACAACAAAACTCTTCTTGTCATTTTTCTCTAGCAGAACAAGTGACACTCCAAAATATTTGTCAAGTTAAAATCATACCTCTGACATTAAAATTCGAAATCAAACAAGATAAAATCCGATTAAAATCCCCTGTCACGTTAAGATTTCACCTCTGACAGAAAAGAAAATTCACACTTCGTCAAGTCCAACATTACAACCTCTGATGAACATGTTTTGATGTCGTTAAGTTAAAAAAAAAAAAAAAAAATCACCTCTGACGAAAATCATCTCTCTATCAAGTTAACATTTACCTCTGATAGTCCGATTCTAAATCTAAATACGTTAACCGTCACCTCTGTTTAGTCAGTTTGTCCCAATCACGACCAGATCCTCTGAATAGGTTGAGTTTCAAGACACGTTTAATATCACCTCTGTCTTTCCCTTATCCGTCATACTAGATGTCACTGAACGGTTAGAATTAAAATGAGCACGTTAACATAATACCTCTGCTTGTTATTGAATAAATGAATATGTTAACGGTTATCTCTATCGACCAAATCTTTAAAAATAAAAAAATAAATAAATAAATAAATAAAAAAAAAGGTCTATAACCAAAATTAAAGAATCCAAAGTATTTCGAAATTCAGCACGGTTCAATACAGAACTTCGAAAACTTTGGAGGGGTTATGTAGATACACAAAAAAAATGAAAATTGCTAAGTGGGCACACCGAGGGTTGCTAAGTGGGCACACCCGCTGCCGCGGGTTGCCACCCGCGGGTGCCAACCCGCGGGGGCGATCCCGCGGGTGGCAGGTGCCAACCCGCGGTTATTTTCCGTTGTTTTATTTCCTATTTTGATACTGATATCCCGTGATCCGCTTTTTCAGGAGGAATCGAGCCGAATTTCAAGTCTTTTCGGTCTATAAAACGCAGAAATTTAACCGGAGAGGGGACTTTTGGATTTTTGGACTTTTCGATTCTTGGACTTTGGGAAGATTTCGGGCGAGCTCATGAGATCAAAGAAAAGAGCAGAGCCATCTTCTCCTGGTCGGACGGTCAACGGAGGCAGCAACGAGACTCCACCGCCACCCGAACCCACATAAAAAAAGGAATCCATTAATATTCCCGTTCTTGTTATTTCTCGATATTTTTTGTAATCTCAATTTCGTTGTAATTCAAATAATTTTACAATAGAATCAAAGATGCAATTTTCGGGCAAACAGTCGACAAGGCTACGGGAAGAGAATAAATTTCTCGCCAACCCTATCATACGGAGGGTAAAAAGTATGAATTGCCCAATGCCACTAAGGCTACGGGAAGAGAATAAATTTCTCGTCAACCCCATCATATTGGGGGTAAAAAGTATGAATTACCCAACGCCGACAAGGCTACGGGAAGAGAATAAATTTCTCGCCAACCCTATCATACGGGGGTAAAAAGTATGAATTGCCCAACGCCGCTAAGGCTACGGGAAGAGAATAAATTTCTCGCCAACCCCATCATACTGGGGGTAAAAGTATTAATTACCCAATGCCGACAAGATTACGGGGAGAGAATAAGTTTCTCGCCAACCCCACCATGCTGGAGGTAAAAAGCATGAAGTGCCCAATGTCGTCAAGGCAATGGGAAGAGAATCAGTTTCTCACCAGCCCCTTCATGCTGAGGGCAAAAGTATGAAATGCCCATCGCCTCTAAGGCAAGGGGAAGAGGAAAAGTTTGGTATTTAAACCCAAACGAAATCCTCGACAACTCACCATGCTGAGGGGAATAGTATGGCTAGCCCTACTCAAACGGTAGTTGGTAAAGACTAATCAAATACGTTAATAGCTGGGGGTTTACTAAAAATCCCATTACGAACTTGTCACAACAGTATCCTTATTCGAATATAATGATACGTCGCTGCCCTAAGCTGCTAAGGCAAAGGGAAGAGGAAAAGTTTGGCATTTAAGCCCAAACGAAATTCTCGACAACTCACCATGCTGAGGAGAATAGCATGGCTAGCCCAATTCAAACGGTAGTTGGTAAAGGCTAATCAAATTCGTTGATAGCTGGGGGTTTGCTAAAAATTTTAATCAGATAAATCTCTTGTCACGTTAAGATTTCACCTCTGACAGCAAAACTTTTCTTGTCATTTTTCTCCAACAGAGCAAGTGACGCTCCAAAATATTTGTCAAGTTAAAATCATACCTCTGACATTAAAATTCAAAATCAAATGAGATAAAATCCGATTAAATCTCCTGTCATGTTAAAGCTTTCACCTCTGACAAAAAAGGAAACTCACACTTCATCAAGTCCAATATTACAACCTCTGATGAACTTGTTTCAATATCGTTAAGTTAAAAATTACCTCTGACGAAAATCATCTCCCTATCAAGTTAACAGTTATCTCTGATAGTCCGATTTTAAGGCTAAATACGTTAACCGTCACCACTGTTTAGTCAGTTTGTTCCTATCACGACCAGATCCTCTAAATAGATTGAGCTCCGAGACACGTTTAATGTCACCTCTGTCTTTCCCTGATCCGTCATACTAGATGTCACTGAACGGTTAGGATTAAAATGAGCACGTTAACATGATACCTCTGCTTGACCTAAAATAAGCATGTTAACATCATACCTCTGCTTGTCATCTAATGAGTATGTTAAAATCATACCTCTGCTTGTTATTGAATAAATGAATATATTAACAGTTATCTCTATCGACCAAATCCTTTAAAAGGTCTATAGCCAAAATTAAAGAATCCAAAGTATTTCGAAATTCAGTACAGTTCAATACAGAACTTCGAAAACTTTGGAGGGGTTATGTAGATACCAGAAAAATAAAAATAATAAAACAGAATAATAATAATAATAATAATAATAATAATAATAATAATAATAATAAAAATTTGATCAGCGGGCCCACCCGCGGGAGAATCACGCTGTTGCAACCCGCGGGTGCACCCGCGGGAGTCACCCACGGGAGCCTCCCGCGGGTGCAACCCGCAGGAGAATCCCGCGGGTGTTCCGTTGTTTTGTTTCCTATTTATTTCGCTGATATCTCGTGATCCGAATTTTCAGGAATAATTTGAGCCGGATTTCGAGCGGATTCAATCTATAAAATACAGAAATTGAGTCGGAGAAAGGACTTTTGGGATTTTGGTACTTTTGGGACGATTTCGGGCGAGCTCGTGAAATCAAAGAGCGAAGCAGAGCCTTTCTCTTTCCGGTCAGACGGTCAACGGAGTGCATCAGCGAGGCTCCATCGCCATCCGAACTCACATAAAAAAAGGAAATAAATTAATATTCCCGTTCTTGTAATTTCTCAGATTTTTTGTAAATCTCAATATTTTCGTCGTAATCAAATAATTTTACAATGGAAGGAGAAATCCAAATTTTGAGCAAACAACGAGCTTTGAGATTCTTTGGTGTTTTCAGAATCCATTCACTTCCTTTATAGATTGGAGAGGTATTTATTAGAGTATAAAAGTCATGATTGATTTTGCATTTGTTAGTTTTTTTTCTATGGATAGACTTGGTTTTATGAGGTTTAATTTCCTCATCCTCGAGATCTAGCAAGTATTGGATTATGTTAATTTCCTGATTCGTACGAACTTTCTGGGCCTTGCTATTTTTATGGAATTCAAAGTTTATATGTTACCATAATCCCTCATCCTGAGTTCGATCCTCCAGACTCTTGAAGTACTTTGCATTTCCTTCAACTTGATTTGTTTGTCTGGCCATCTCAGAAATGACTTATGGCGCCTTTGGGGACAACTAGTGGCGAGTTCTTCGCTCAGATTGGCATCAGCTCTTTGAAAGGGAGAACGGTCAAGATTCTCATATTGAAGTCTCAATTATTACCTTGAAAGACGGGTTGTATCATTATTGCATATTTGGATAATCATATAACTTGCGCATGCAGATTGCCTTGATAGACACGAAAGCTTCATAATTACGATGGTAGAAAATTTTGTGACTAGTGCATAGGGCTTGCCTCGAGCTTCGCTGCATAGAGCCACGTATCCAATTACGCGGTTTAGATTTGTTGTCACTTTCCATTCCTCCGACTATATGACTAGGATGATCTCAGGGAGGCAAAGTGTTGTGATTGTTAGCCTCTCAGGGATATCCACTTCCTCGAGCTTCGCTTCAATTATGAAAGAGTGGAACGTAAGATGATGACACCGACACTGATGAGAATATATCAAATCTTGCCTCGAACGAGCTGTTTGATGGATTTTTTTGTCAAGCTCTCTAAATAAGTCAGTTTGAGTCGCTTGATTCTCAACTGTTTTTCATTTCTTAACAGGATCAAAGAGGCATCACAAGTTTTTTGGCTTTGCAGACATCAACTCTCATTTTGGAGGCTTTTAGGACCCCGAAGGCACTTTACATGAGCATTGGCGGTATGGAGCGGAGGACTTCGAGCTGAGGAGCTTAGCCTTCAGATATGGATCAGTCCACTTCAGCGTAAGAAATATACTAAGAGTAGGAGGTAGCTCACTCACCTGACTAGGATAGCCGACTTTTTTTTCCCCTCCCTTTTATTTCAAGTCAGAGCAATTGTACTTGTTTTTGTTTTTGAATTGCAATGAGCAATTATCTGCCTTCAAAATGAATAAAAGAATTCTGCCCTTGTTGCTTTGTCGCAAGCTTGCTTGCATCTTGTGCTTGTAAAACTCAGCTTATCCTTATGTTTTGAAACAACTAGCTCACACACTTTAGCCAGTAACATGCCAAGTGTATTTTGAGAGCATACTGCCGCCGCATACTTAGTTGGCGTAGAGCCAAAATGATGCTCGAGATACAAAGCAAAGGGGCCTCATTGGCATAAAGTCGAGTACGTATCACAGAGCTGAGTTCGGCGCAAAGCCAAGTTTAGGGCATTTACCAAGTATCTGTTAGGCACAAAGCCAAAGCGCTAACTGAGCACAATGTTGAAATTCAGACGGAGCCGAGTTGTTCATTCACCGAGAACTTGTAGGATTTGGGTTGGGCATCACTAAGTACTTGTTATTTTGACCTGTCTGGTCACTCTTGTAGTCGTCTTGACACTATTAGAGGATGACGAGAAAAAACCACTTGAAAGGAGAGCCCCCGAGAAGAAAAAAGCCCCCGAGTATGGCCTTTGATTGAGTAGATGGATATTTGTTTTTTGAGCAAAGAGTAGATGGATATTTGTTGAGTAAATGGTCTTTTTGTCACATTAGTAAACTTTTTACCAATAAATGGGTTTTTCACCAAACTATTATGCTTTTCGCTGAATTAATGAGCATTTCTGAATAAGTTGGCATTTTGCCGATAAGTGGATATTTTTCTGAATAAATAAGCAATTCACTGAGTAAGTGGGTATTTTGCGAATAAGTGGGCATTACGCTGAGTAAGTGATCATTTCGCCAGTAAGTGTATATTTTGCCGTGTAAGTAGACATTTTATCGAGTGAGTGGGCATTTCGCCTAATAAGTGATATTTTGCCGAATTAGTAGACATCCGTCAAATTTGTGGGAATTTTGCTGAGATCAGTGGACATTCAATGAAGAAGTCATTATGTATCAAAGTAATGCACCAGTGACTTTAAGCATTTATCTATCAAATAAAAAAACAATGAAATTTTTATTCAAGACCGAGGACTTATTGGATATGGAGCCAAATTATTAAATAGCATGGGCCAATGTATTCGCAGGACACAAAACCAAGTACTTTATTAGTGCATCGCCAAGTGATCGAATAGCTTCCTTCTCAACTAGGCCAGAACATATTGAAATGAATGGTCTGGCATGCTGAATCGCCCCATGAATTAGGAGCATTGGGCATGGCTAAATGACTACCTCTTCATCACCCCTTTGTCGACGAAGTTCTTAAAGTGGTTTCGTCAAATGAGCCTCTCAATATTCCACAAATATTCTGATAGGTAGCTGTCATTGAAAGAGGAATCCTTCCTTCTTAGTATGGTACTTCTTAGTATGGTACAAGGTGTTGGGGAGAACGTCGGGTCCAACGGGAAACATGATGGGCCTAAACACAAATCTGAGAATCAGTTTGATTCAAAAATTTAAACTATTAGGTCAAAATCCCAACTTTGTATTTAAACCCATAAACTTTTCTTTGTCCTATCCGACGTGGGACTATACTTGCATATGAACTAACTTAACAAAAGGTGTGTTCAGGGGATTATACTGCCGAGGATCATCTCGATACTTTAAAAGACTCCGTTTGCACTCTTTGGACTTTTTTGTCGATCGATTCCTTCGCTCTTTGGGAGTTTCGAACTTTGAAAACCAATTCGAACACCACTAACCCGATAAATTTATCAAATCATTCGATAAGCTCGGGAAGGGGAAATTCTATTTGCACCCGGCATTTTACTCTTGACGCACGGTTTTAAAACTTATAAATAATTACAAGTTTGTCATTATTTTTTTGGACTAAATTACCCTTATAAATTCCAAACTAAAACTTCTTAAAATTTAGAACTACGACTCATCGTCTTCCTCCTCTATTTTCTTCCTAAACCCTAAATAATTTTTTTTGGTATTTAATAAAAATACATCTCCTTCAAAATCATCAATTTGATTTCTTGACTCCTTAAAATTTTTTACATTAATGTTCCTGAAAAGAATAGAAGAATTTTAATTTTTTTGATTTCACCATGACAAATGAAATTTGGATTTGGAATTTGAGTTTGAGTTTTCTTATGCAAATAGAAAATTCTAATATGCAATTGATATCAGAAAACAAATCTAAGATCGATTTGAATTTTTTTTAGGTTTCATGTGTATTTGTTTGAAATTTATCGTTAATTATTTTTCTTTTATGGGGAGACTTCGCTTACTGGTCAAGTATTAATATCCGACCAGCACGCTTCTTAGTCGGGTATTAATATCCAATCAGAACATTTCTTGGTCAGGTATTAATACCCGACCAAAATATTTTTGCGCTCTTAAATTAACATCATGAGGGATATTTTTGGAAAAAAATTTGGGCACAAAAAGTAAAATGATAGTATTTTAAAATAAGAGTTTGGTGTAAAGAGTATACAGGGTGACAAGAGTAAAATGCCGTGTGCAAATAGAATTTCTCCTCGGGGAGTGACATAGGCTTCCACTTCCCAATAACATTTTTTAGCTCAGTATGCCTCATCCTCTTGATTAGGACTACGAGTACTATGTCCGAGAAGCACTCCTCCATCTGGAGATTTTCCTCGTTGAATTGCTTCAAGAAGTCACAAGGTGGTTTGCCAGTGCCTTGTCCACTCCGAAGAGTGAGGCAACACTCTTCTTTGTGATTTTGCTTGCGGCGAATTGTTGAGTGAATTTGTAATGCAATTGGTGGAAAGAGTGGATGGATCTCGTGGGGATGTGGTTGTACCAGCTTCTCGCGCTCATGTCTAGAGTCGTGGAGAAGGCCCTGCAAAGTATATCATCTATGGCATCTTGGAGTTTCATTGCGATGCGATAATCAATACAGTCAGATAGGTCTGAGTACTGTCTTTTCTACAAGTTCTCATAGTTCTTGGATTCAAAGTCTGATTCTTCAAGAATCATCACTTGAAGAGCTGAGGTTGACTTGACTTCATCGGCGTCTCGAGAGGCGCTTAGTTGACTCATGATGTGACTCAGTCCCTTCAGGTGTGGGACCACCTTGGTCTCGAGGAGGTCTGATTGGCATTTCTGTGAGTAACGAGGGTGGTGCTTCTTCCATATTGATTTGCATTGTCAGGGCTCTTGTCAGGACTTGGTCGGAGCGTCAATCCGCTAAACAAGTTCATAGGTGACAAACACTTAGATCTTCCAACTCGCACAATGTGCTCGCAATTGTCCAGCCTTCTCCTTCTTGGGGATGAATCTTCTAGCTCAGATAACCTTTAGACCGGGTGTTTATCATGGTTGATTGGAAAGACCGTATTCTTAAAGACGATGCCAACTGTTTGTGAGAAAATCCATCTAACTAGATTGTCCAGACTGAACTCCATACAAAACTAGTATGCTAATGAAAGTATAATGCATCGAATAGAAGGAGAGTTAAGCAGGGTTTAATAAGGTTTAGTCGACACGATTTCTGACCTACATCCTCATAAAGAATCTTTATCGTTTAGTGAATAAATTTATTGGCGAAAAAAGGCAACCGTCTTTCAGATTCTCTAGTATTTCTAGAATCTGGCCATTTTCTTTGCAGATCCAGGTATAGGGATATTTATTGGAGCACAGAAATCATGATTGATTTTCCATTTGTTAGTTTACTTTTATGAGGTTTGATTCTCTCATCCTTGCCGGTAGTTATTTGACCCCACTATGGGTTCTATTACTTTCTAGTGAACCTTGGTTGTCTTCGTAGACTTCAGAGTTTATATATTAATACTTGTATTAATCCATAGATGAATAAGCTAGCTAGATAGCATAGCTTGAGATATGTCACCGCCACTGAACAATCGAAACAAAGTTGGCACGGATGCCTAGCAATGAACAAGCTAGATAATAGAGCTTTAGTTAAAATATCACCATCATCGCATACCGAGTGTTAGGATCCTAAGATGAAGCTGAGAGTGATTCTTTTGGAGAATGCCCGTGGAGATAATTAAGCTGACACATCTCACACCAAAAGACTAAATAAAATGAATTTCTATGAGCTTAGAGTCATCGTTGCACTAGGTTAGTACTTTGGTGAATCACAATTAAACATGTGAAGAAAAACTTAAAAAGAGTCGGTTAAGTATTTATCCTTGGTCAAGATTTAACTCCAAAAACTTATTGATAGAACTTAGAAGAATTTGTTTCCTCTCATCTTAGAGATGGTGGGAGATTCATCGCGAATCTTAAATTTACCAATTATTTCTTAGAAAATATATCAACCACGGTGTTCTAATAGATAGAGTCATTGGCATTGGCTGGAGATAAACAGAGAACGTTAAATTTCTATTATTCCACAAGTAATAGCTCTCTAGCACTCGAAAGCACAAAGTGGGAATACTCACATTTTCTCAGTTTTTTCATCTCTTAAAAAATAATTCACTTTCTAAAATCTAAAAATAAGCTCCAAGAACTCATACTTCATAATTTATTATTATTATTATTTTTTTTTTTTTGGTGTGAAGCCAACACATTTTCATCCACAATTTATCAGAGGAAAAAATGAAAAAAAAAGAAAATCCTCATCCATTTCAAAAGGTAGATATTAATAAATTCCTTACCTATTGAATTCCTCATTTCAATTCCTATAGTGCTTTATTTCGTTAATTTTTTTTTTTGGAAATTTCATCAACTCTGATGCCCATAACAAATTAATAGAAATTAAAAAAAAAAACATTTACTTCAAATTTTAAAAAAATGAAAATTTGTTGAAGGATTTATTATGGTGCTCATAGTTGTCTTTTGACGTGTAATTGCTCTACAATGTGGTGGTCCTAGCCAGCTGTCTAACACATTAGTCTCATGAACAACAACACGGCTAGCGTTCGCTTTCACGCGCCCAATTTAGTCCATCCAAATTGATAAAGATTGAGATATAAACTAATTTTATTTATTTAAAAGAAAAAAAATAAAATAAAATTATCCACGTATCTCTCTCGATAGTTCTCCCTCGACGCTCTGAAGTCTAGTTTTATTTTCCATCTACAATCTAAGTTTTCTGAAAATGCTGGTTTTGGACTCGAATGAATTTGGATGCTTAGGTGTTATTTCGAGCTACCACGTCAGATTACATTAATCATTTAATAACTAAACCACATTTATAATGTTTTTTTGGGGGGTTAATGATGCATATTTAATTATTTTTTTTAATTTCCAATCCACACATACACATTTTTCTAATATTATCTAAATTAAATCCTCGAAAATAAAGTTTAGAACCTCTTACAAATTACAAGGAAGAAATACCACTAGAGATGATACTCATTAGCAATGTATATATTAATTAGGAGCTAGTAGAGTTTAGTTAAAGCTGAAATAACCGATCGAAACCTTCCCAAATCTAACGCTTTTGTTTTTCAGCTGCTTTTCAAAATGGAGAGTACTACTTAACTATTACTGTACAACCCAACAGTCACAAGATCTTAAAATAACTGTAACTACTATCACATCCAGATTTAATAAATAACATGTCTAAATGATATTATTCATAGAAAAAGTTGATTACATAAAACGGCATATTGTTCTGAATATTTACATAAAAGAATCAGAATACAAAGGAGTAGAGCAGTGTCCAAGGAAAAGAAAATATAAATAAGATATACAAAATCGTCCAGGAAAAAAATTACTGATCACTGCTGCTTGGTCTGTTCAATGACGTAGGATCATTGGTTTGAGCGATTTCCCCTTCTATACCTTCGTAGCCTGAGCTCAAAACCTAAGAGGATTAAACCCAACAAGTAATATAAGAAAAAAATACGTTTACTATTATAGTACTGAATGATAAAGAGTATGCGAATAAAGTATATAAGTGTTAGTCAGATTGTATAAATAATAAATAATAAGGTAACAAGTACTATATAAATCATTTACAAGAAATCATATAAATTATAACAAGTCTAGGTCATGTTAGCGTTGTTATTGAAACTCAATGATACATAAGATGACGCGCAATTTTCCGTATTATACAAGTGTCCGTGCGTATTCGGGACCCGACCCAAACCCATGGAGTTGAACCATGACGCACCATTAGGTGTTGCAAGTTAAACCCCACACTATAAAACAGTAACGTACATCACCCATGTGGTGACTTTTGTATCAAACTGTGGCTTAGTACCACACAGTGCTGCTGCAGCAAAAGTCCTTAGCACCTTAATTAAGAAGTTGGCCAACAAGATCTTTATACAACACGGTTCTTATCTATCATGTAGTTTTCCTCAATCCCTATGTTAATGATACACGATATATATGAACCAATAGAAACATATGGATTGTCAAGTTAAACTGTTTATATGTCATTTTATAAGATCTCTAGGATTTTTTATGTGATGGCACGTGCCCAACTAGAGTATCACTCTTACTCTTCTTTTGACAGCACATCATTAATTTTAAGAGTGTGTACTTAGAAACTTAGTTAAGTTTGGAGGTGTATAGAAAGAAATTTTTAATTTATTATTTTATAAATTTAATAATACTTTTCTAGCTTTGTAGAGAAAATTTTCAAAAATAAAAAATATTAGAAAATTAATAACCACGGTGGCCGAATATTGTTTGGAGTTACTGTTTTAAATTTTTTTTACCAAAAGTTATTTCAGTATCCTATTTGGCACGATTGGACTCAAAAGAGAAATACGAGTAGCATGACAATTAGGGATATTACACCAAGTAAAATATGCTTACAAAAAATATTAAAACTATAATTTTTAAATGTTTTATTCCAAAAGTAAGAATTGAATAATCTAATCAAATCAAACCGAATCAAACTAGTTTGGTTCTCATTTCTAGCTCGTTCAGTTTAGTTTTGTAAAAATTGATAAAAACCGAATCGAAACTAGAAAATGCTAACCTCCACTATGTATAGTTGAAGCCTGACTAGACAGTATGCATGCATTCAATTATTTTTATCTTAACTCTATTCAAACACAGGACTTGATTATCTTTCTAGGTTCCATAGCCCCTAGGGAAAGGATCACTATAGAAAGAGACAAGATAAATATATATTATTAAAAAAGAAGTGAGGATAAAGGATGACTTGAAGGGCCAGAAAATGAAAGCGAAAATGAAGAACGATAGGCACCTCACCGTAACAGTGAACACGTGTCCAGACGAGAGGAAAGAAGAAGAGAAGGATGTACACAAACAAGAGGATGGTCGCATGCAAGACACGTGCGTATAGTAACGTGGGACAAAATCCTGGCCTCGGCTTGCCTTGTGGAGGTACACGTAATTTCGACAAGCCTCTGGATCGATTCCAGCTTTGCATCTTATCAAGGACGTGGGCTTGATAGGACGAGCACTTTTTGTAATTTTGTAGCGTAAGCTTATTGTTCGAGACTTTTGTGCATATTCATCCGAAATAGCCTAAGGCTGGTTGAACAGTAAGAAACTAATGTAAACAATGTTGGCTATTAACAATGTTTTAGATTAATTTGGACATAATTACTACTATTATTAATTAACAAATTTGTTATATATATATATATATATATATATATATATATATTTAATTAGACATAATATTAGACAATATTAAAGAAGAAGTACGAATTGATATGTGTATAAGAGCGGTCTATATTTCCATATTTGAATTAGAAATATATAGACATATAAATCTTATTATCTACTGTTGTTGATAGAAATTTATTTAAACTGAAATTGTTTAACTAGTTTATTATCCTAAGAAAGAAATAGAATAAAAGAATTACTGGATTAGAAAGATGAGCGTATACTAAACATTGATGCAGATCTGATGATGACAGGAAGATGACTGAGAAAAAATAACATGTAACAAACAATCCTATATAAACTCACATCCTAACAACACTCTATCCAATGTGGGACTATTCTTTCATATTTTCTTTTTGTTCCTTTACTATGTACTCTTTTTGGAAATAATTTTCTATTTACCTAATTTATTTATTTTAAAATTAATAAATTGGTTCGAAGATTCAATGTTCTGAATTCAACAAACAATGAGTGAAAATTGTAAATAGACGTCACTTAATATTTATATGCACAAATTTTCTGCCCTGACAAATACATAAACAATATTATCGGGCTTTAAACTAGCTAGAAATGGCAAGTTGCACGCTATATAGATTTATAGGGTAGGCGGAGAAAATATAAAAAATTATAAAAAAAAAAACATTCCCAATGGATATTTGGACCACTAGTAAATTTTTTTTACTAAAGGAAAATTACATCAGCCCATCACTACTATTTAGACCCTTAAGGTAGGGTCCGGCACGACCATAGTAGTGCCTATGCGCAAGCTGTCTTTGTAGCCCAGTTCTATTTCTGTACATCCGATTCGATAAACTCTTTTTTATTGTCATTTAGAAAAATTACAACAAATAAAATAAAAGAAGAATTACAATTCTTTTTTAGAGTTGGATTACAGAATTAGAGAAAAAAGATGATTATGTTTTCCTTTAGTTTTCGTGGGATCTTGGACAGCGATGGAAGATCATTGTGATTTTCCGTTGTCGGCTGACTCTGTAACACCAAGTTCTGGCCAGAGAAGAAGAAGGAACTCTCAAGCACTTCTTTATCCTCTCCGTCTCAGTTTGTATATCTGCCTCTCTGTTGAGAGAGTGCTTTTTATAGCCTCTTGGAACGTAACAATTCCTCAAATCTCTCCTTAATCGAAAATCGAATTGTGAAAGGTTGCAATAGATTCTTCGGATCGTTACAACAGACTGCACGCAAAGCGGAACACACAAAATGCACAAGGTGCGATGCGCGCAACGAGCACGAGAGCACTAGGCCTAAGCACGCGTGGTGCATGCAACACGTGCGCGCCCTTGCCCGCACATGGATGCACGCTTCAGGGCACGTGCCACCTCGGGCGTACATAGCTCTGGGAGCATGCACTTCTAGGCATGCTCTCCTGGGTGCCTATGCGTAACTGGGTGTGCGTTGTCATGGGCATGTTGCTCTTGACGCGCACGCTCCTAGATATGCATTGTGCGCTCTGCAACAACCAGGCGTATACTTCTCGGTGCGCGCTCCTAGGTAGGTCGCACGCCCCTGAGAGGCACGTGCTTAATGGGGATGCGTGCACACTCCCAAGCATAGATACGCTCGTCTGGAGGGCGCATGCTCCTTGGCGCGTGCCCCTAATTGTGCTTATGGGTTGCGCACTTGGAGGCGTGCAAATGCAGGGATCCGCATGCACTTCTGGATATGAGATGCGCTCATTTGGGAGACGCACACTCATCAGTGTGCGCACCTCGATGCCCAGACGTGTACTCCTCAGTGCACACTCCTTAGGTACTCTCCTTGGTACCCTCTCTCCGATGCGGGCATTTAGTACTCTTGTTTCAACTGATTGTTTTATTTTATTTTATTTTTTTAGTGCCTACAGTTTCAACCGTGTGCCTACAACTGTGTTAACTGGTCCGTTCACCACCCGTAATTCTAATTGAAATTTTTTCTATATCTATAAAGATCATATGAAAATTTTTCTATATTTATAAAGATCATAATGGTTAAGTAGCCGTCATTCTATCAAGTAGGAAGTGCAAGGTCATCCGAATCAACAACATATTCAAGATGGATATGTTTGATGGAATGCTCGATATGTCCCATCACTGAAGAAGAGTTTGATCTTTCTTAGGACATTAGAAACTTTACGTTACGAATGGAGGAATTAAGTATAAGTAGGATTTCAGCCTAACTTCTGGAATCCGCAGCTATTAAGTGGTATTAGGAATTGTAACTTCATTTTAGTCACTCTCAATATTGTTTGATTATTGTTATTGTTCTTGTTATTGTTCTGATACAGTCAGAGTCCTAGTTTATTTTAATAAAGATGAATAATTCCCTCTACGAAACAATAAACAATATCCATTTTTACATCTATCGCCACCACAAGGAGGCAACAAAATTCCATGCCAGACTGACAATCAACGGAACCGTTTATATGCTAGAAAGACAAATATACAAGATATAAAACAACCAGGGAAAAAAAAAACCATTTTAAAATTCAGTACAAAAATATCATGTGTCTAAACACCGCACGGTAGCACACTTCGCCGTTGCGTAAGGTCCATTTATCTCTTAGCTACCAGCAGGAGACAAAATACACAGATACACGCAGGTCGTGATTCGTGAATGGCTGATGATCTCATCAGCCAGCGAGTCACAAAATAACAAATACAAAAATTCAAACATAAAATTAAAAAAAAAATTAATTACATATAATATGAATAATATATAATTTATCACTTCTAAAATTTAAAATTTTCACTTAAATTTTGTGTGAAAAAAAACTGACTCAGACTTAAATATTTTTTTTACTGTATAGAAAATCTAAATGAAAATTTTAAATTTTAGAATAAATAAATTATATACCCCGTACCAGTATCTCAGTATAATTAAACCAAAAAAAAATACATAAGAGATGTCCATCACATTGGCACCTATGTGCCGACAAAACTCACCAGTCTCCTTCACTCTCTCTCTCTCCCTCTCGTCTATCATCTATCATCTCTCTCTCCCCACTCCTCCCCTGCCTCCTCTCTGATCCCAATCAACAAATCGACGCGAACCATGACTGGAGGCGGCGGCGGCGGCGTCGCCGGAGAGAGAATGACTCACATCCACGACCTGCCGGAGCCCATCCTCACCAACATATTCTCCCTGGTCTCCGACGTCCGATCCCGCAACAACATGGCTCTCACCTCTCGCAAGTGGATGTGGCTCGAGCGCTCCACGCGAACCTCTCTATCCCTTCGCGGCAACGTCCGCGACATCTTCATGCTGCCCATCTGCTTCTCCTCCGTCTCTGCCCTCGACCTCTCCCACCTCTCCCCCTGGGGCCACCCCTTCCTCCACCACCACCACCACCACCACCGTCTTCATGACTCCGACGAGCTCAACAACGATGACTACTTGCTGCAGCAGCAGCAAACGAACCAAGAACTCATCGCCCTCCGCCTCCGCCAAGCTTTCCCCAATCTGACGAGCCTCACCGTCTACGCTCGCAACTCCTCCACTCTCCGCGCGCTGGCGCCGCACTGGCCCGGCCTCCGCCACGCCAGCCTCGTCCGCTGGCACCAGCGCCCGCCGCTCGACCCCCCAGGGACCGATCTCGACCCTCTCTTCGCCTCCTGCCCTTCCCTCGTCTCGCTCGATCTTTCCCAGTTCTACTGCTGGACTGAGGACATCCCCGCTGCCCTGCAGGCGCATCCCGCGTCCGCGGCGGGGCTCGTTCACCTCGACCTCCTCAGCTCGGCGATGAGCGACGGATTCAGATCGCGGGAGCTCAAGGACATCTCCGCTGCTTGCCCGAACCTCAGCTGTTTCAAGGCCCCGAGCGTGTTCAATCCGATGCACTACGATTTCGTTGGAGATGATGCTCTTCTTGCACTAGCTGCCAATTGTCCGAAACTCGCCGTGCTGCATCTGGTCGATCCAGCAGCAGCGCAGTTTAATTCTTCGGATGTGCAGGTAGCTAGTCAGGATTCAAGGATTAGTGTCTCTGCGCTGGAGAGGCTCTTCGTCATGCTGCCGCAGCTGGAAGATCTGGCGCTTGATCTCTGCCAGAGTGTTTGTGATGCCGGCCCGGCCGTGGAGGTTCTTGGCAACAGATGCCCCAAGATGAGAATGCTGAAACTGGGGCAGTTTCAGGGGATCTGCAGGGCTGCAGGATTGCACCTTGATGGGGTTGCAGTGTGCGGTGGGCTGCAGTACCTGTGCATCAAGAATTCGTCCGATCTCACTGACTCCAGCCTCAAGATGATCGCCCGCGGATGCAGCAGGCTGGCGAGGTTTGAGATCCATGGATGTGGGAATGTCACCGAGGTCGGGATCAAGAAGATGGCAGGTATGCTCCGGCCCACTCTGGTGGAGGTGAAGATCTCTGGCTGCCGGCAGCTTCACACTGCTGCCGCGCTCCGTGCCCTGGCACCCATCAGGGACCGGATCGAGCGGCTGCACATTGACTGCGTCTGGGTCACGCAGGAGCCCAGGCAGGCGGAGGAGGTAGCCTCTGATGAGATTGACGAGCTGGAGGATGCGGAGAATGGCGATGAAGGCAGGCTGAACAAGAAATGCAGGTACTATGAACAGTCTTCTGGCCACCAGTTCAATGGAGGCATGGACAGCTTCTGGAACCGGTCCTGGGACCGGCTCCGGTACCTGTCGCTTTGGTTACCAGCTGGAGAAGTGCTGAGCCCGCTGCCAGATGCAGGACTAGATTACTGCCCTGAGCTCGAAGAGATCTGCATCAAGATTGAAGGTGATTGCCGAACCTGCCCCAGGCCGACTCAGCCCACCTTCGGACTGGGCTGCCTTGTGCTCTACGATAAGCTTTTCAAGATGAAGCTTGACTGTGGGGATGCAATCGGATATGCATTCACCGCCCCAATGGGGCATATGGACCTGAGCTTGTGGGAGAGGTTTTATCTTCATGGCATTGGAGACCTGAACGGGCTTTATGAGCTTGACTACTGGCCGCCGCAGGACAGGGAGGTGAACCAGAGGAGCCTGTCTCTCCCTGCCGCCGGGCTTATTCAGGGCTGTAGGAACCTGAGAAAGCTCTTCATCCACGGGACAGCGCACGAACACTTTATGAGGTTCTTTCTCACGATGCCAGGTCTCAGAGATGTCCAGCTGAGGGAAGACTACTATCCAGCACCGGAGAATGATATGAGCACAGAGATGAGGGTGGATTCGTACAGTCGATTTGAGGATGCACTGAACAGCCGGGAAATCCCTGATTAATAAGAAGCGGCGGCCATTTTCGTCGGTTGCAGAGCAACAAGCATGTCTCATAGAATCTCTTTCCTTCGGTAAGTCTTGTATGCAGAGCAGTATATAATTGCGGGGGGTTTTCTTTTTATGGAAGAGAAGCTGAGAACAGTGTGTTTGTATTAAAATGAATGGAGCTTCCATAGAATCTTCGTAGTAATAAAATGCTGCGTTTATTGAGTTGTGTTGCTCAAGATCTTTGCTCACAAACTTGAGCACATGCTGAGACTTACAACAATGTAGCTTTGTATTGGTGAATGGGATTGGACACAACAAAGTTGTGTGCTACAACAGATGCCGAAAAAGTTTAATGTTTCTACACTTTCTCTACAGATAAACTACGATATCAGATCAACAAAGAGTGTACTCGCATTCCAGCAAGCGAGTAAGGATTTCTTTGCAGTTTGGTCGCTTGTCGGGCTCTGCCCAGCAATCTATGATGAACACATAGTGAGAAACAACAGGATGTTAGTATCAGCAATCTTTAATGGAGTATTCAAGCAAACAATTATCAATCTGTATAGGTACCTGAGATTAGCTTGCCAAGAGGACCTCCAGGAATTTCCAATCGCGTCCCTTCGTTGGCAACTGCATATACCACCTAACAAAGGGAGCAGCGACAAGATTGTGATTCTTCTATTACACTAGTTTCCAACTCGAGGGATGACGATACTGTTATCAAATTATGAGATTTGAGGCAATGCTTACTTGTACTGGTGGAATCCCTTCCCATGGCCGGGTCAGAGTACAAAGCTCCCACATGATCACACCTAGACTGAAAATATCACATTTTTCAGTGAATGGTTCATTCCGCATGAGTTCAGGAGCCATCCATTCTGGGGTGCCTGCAGATGAGTTATCACTCATGGGGGCTTCCGTCATTATCCGTGAGAGTCCAAAATCACATATCTTCACCGCCCAATGTTTGTCCACAAGGCAGTTTGCACTCTTCAGATCGCGGTGTACTATCTTCATCCGATGGATGCACATCAACCCTCTAATTGCCAAGTCCAAAGTGTCGAATGAGTCGAATGAGAATTAAAAGTATGGTTTCGTAAATAAAAATATCTCAGGAATAAGTGATAACAGAGTGTATATCAAGGACTAAATCATCACCATAAAAACATATCAGAAACTATGTTTACATAATGGTTAGGTTCCATAAATTCCAGATAAAAGCAAACAGCAGGTCATATGCTAACGTTGTGTTACAATCACAACCTATCCCTGAGCTTAACAAGCATTTATGATAACATTAAGCTGAAACTAGTTTATGGAATAATGCAAAATTATTTATAAAAATTAAAAAAAAATTCTCTATTGTACCCTTCATATACGAAATGGTCGAGCCTATTAATTTATTTCTATTATATAAGGGTACATATATTACTTTTTTCCCTTCTTTTCATCTTCATGACTTGGATTTTGATTTGGTCACAAAGTAGTCGTATTCAAGCATATAGACTAAGGTAATTAAAGAAACTTAAAAGAAAATGAACCTTCAGTCATTAATAATGTCTGAGAATATGCATCACAAACATTTAATTAAGATTTTGAAGTAAGTACAAAATTTAAATGGATGGCGGATAAGTAAATTCTTAATTTTGGACAGCTGAGTGCTTTGAAGAACATTAAGCAACCATGAGACCATCAATCTACGTTGCAAGGATATGGATTTGAGTGACGGACACTAAGCAGATATGTAAAATCTCAAAAAACTATGGGCAGTTTCTAAGCAGATACCTGAATAAACTCATATTTTGCTATACATAGCTTAAAGCATCTATGTTGATAATCATAATTTAAGTTACTATAACTTAAAATAGGTTAATAACCTTATCCATAAACTCGATTAAGATCAATTTGTGTTTGAATCAAACCCAAAAATGATCTAGCATGTTCACACAACCACTAAGTTTGTATTAAGGTATTCAACAAAAATTCAATGACTATCAAATCGAATACGAACCACAATACATATCAAGTACGAGTACAGCACACTGATAGAAGAATCAGTACATCTTAGTCTTCAATCCACGCTAGAATCATTTATATTGTAATAGTAGATATATAGATAATTAATAGTAGACATATTCTCAGAGATATATATATATATATATATATATATATATATATATATATATATATATATATATATATATATATATATATTATAGACTTTAATTTAGTACTTTATTATCTATTTTTACATGTTAACCTAATATTCATAATTCAACATTTTCTCAATTGGTTTACATATTGCATTTCAATTTAGGATGAAATAGTGTTATCTCTCACCAGAAAACATAATTCATAACTTACGTGCACCCATGCACGCATGCACAGGTTAAGAAACAATTTCACACGTTCAGTCAATTATGAAAGGAAATTAAAACAATTGTTACGTGTTCCAGAAGAGTGTCTTGCACTTAATTTTTACTAATAATAACAACAACAACAAAGCAATAGCTGCAGCAGTAATTACAACAAATAAAAATAAATGAGATAAAATAATAATATCAAATGAAATCAGTATGAATTGTTTAAAAAACTATTTGAAGTCCATAGACTGTGGTCTGACCAAGTTATTACAGATTTCGACAGTATCTTGACCCAAAAAAATGGTAAAGACTAAAGAGGTAGTTTAAGGAAAACTCATGTTTCCTGACAGGTGCCAAATTATTGATGATGAATGACTAACAATGGATATATAATTTTTTTTAAAAATTAAAAAGTCGTTTCATGTCTTTGCTTAGGTCAAGTTAAACCAAAATGTTTGTGTACTTTAAGGATAACACACGCACGCGCACACGTACAAGTGAGCGCACATGTACACACAGCAACAACTAAGCCTTTTATCCCAAGTACTTGGGTAGGTTACATGACCCAAAAGATAATAACATAGGATCAACTACGTAAATGATCCTTCTTCACTCTTTCCTACCGAGCAAGATATCTTCATTTAAGCTTCTAGCATCATATCTTTTCATATTATATCCCTCATATTCTCTTCGGTCGCCTCTTCGCTCTTTTAACTTGACCTGTATTGATAAATTTCACTTGTCGAACTGATGCATTTATAGATCTATATTGCACATGACCAAATCATCATAGGTAATTTTCTCACATGTTTTTTTTTTTTTTTCGATGAAGGCTACGCCGACCTTAACATGAATATCTTCGTATCTCACTTTATCTCTCCTAGTATTAACGCACATCCAGCAAAACATGCACATATTTGCTACACTCATCTTCTGTAAATAACGTCTATTTATACCCTAACATTCTGTGCCATATTGCAAAGATAGACTAATAACAGTCCTATCAAAATTTTCCGTCAGGCTTAACTGAATGTTACAGTAGCATAAAACTCCTGTTACGGTTCTCCATTTCAATCAACCACTTTGGATCTTATGGTTGACATCACTATCAATTTCTCCATCGTTTTGAATAATAGAACCCAAATATCTAAACTGAGTGATTATCTATAGAACTCACTCATTCAGTGTTACAACACTATAGTCATTGTTCTTGTATTTACTAAATTTGCATTTCATATACTCTGTTTTGGACCTACTCAATCTAAAACTTGTAGATTCTAATAGTTGCCTTCATAACTCTAATTTGGTATTTACTTATATTTTTGTCTTATCGACTAAAACAATATCATTCACAAATAGCATACACCATAGTATTATCCTGAATAGCTCTAGTAATCTCATCCATTACTATGGCATAAAAGAATAAACTCAATGCAGATCCTTAATACAATCCAATTGTAATCGGAAATTCACTTGTCAAGTCATCACAAATTTTGATATTTGCAACTACTCTATCATATATATCCTTAATTATGTCAATATATTTAATTGGAACTCTTCATCATCAATGCCTACTATAACACCTCTCTCGGTATCTTATCATAGGCTTTTTCTAAATTAATAAAGACTATATGCAAATATCTATTTTTTTCTCGAAATTGCTCTATAACTTGACGAAGCAAATAGATAGCTTTTGTCATTGATCATCTCAGCATGAACTCAAACTGGTTCTATGATATCTTAATAATCTATCTTAACCTATGTTCAATTATCCTTTTTCAGAGCTTCATGTGTGACACATAAGTTTTATTCTACAGTAACTAGAACAACTCTGAATCTCACATATTCTTATATAGAGGTATTAGGATACATTTTCTCCATTCATTTGGTATTTTCTTAATTTGTCAAATCTTACTAAACAAATCTGTCAGCCACCTCATACCCATCTCTTGTAGATATCTCCATACCTCATTAGGAATCTCATTTGGACCAACAGGTTTTATTGACTTCACTCACTTCAACGCCTCTTTTACTTCAAATGCTTTAATTCTGCGCTTTTATCAATTCTGCGGTATATATATATATATATATATATATATATATATATATATATATATATATATATATATATATATATATATATATCGCATGGCTCCAACATAACTGCAAATACTTATTATTTAGCAATCATTATCTATATCAATGTTGAAAATAACAGGTTATGAAACCCGTTATATTGCGTTATGGTACCTAACAGCGACCCAATGTTATCTAACAGTTGAAAATAATTCAGTGCACAGTAACAGTGTATTTTTTACATTATTTTACGATATTTTACGTTATGTTATGTTAAATTACATTATATTATGTTCTTTGCTATTATATTTTGAGTAATTTCCAAATTGTTGTTGATTATTTGTTTTAATTATTAACTAATTGCTGCAATTTTCTCACTTGATTACTTGTTTGTTTGCTTGATTACTTGTGAAATTACTAACTTGTAATTGTTTCATTATTTGCCTATTGTAATTCCTTTCCCGTTGCTTGAATTTCTTACTTGTTGATTTCTTGATTATATTAAATTCTTAGCTGAACTAAAATGAATAATTACAAATAAGATAAATTAAGAATTAGAAAATACAAGATACAATACTGATAGTAACTGAATCTTGTTTTCTTGTTTAGGTAATGATTGAAACTTATAATTGTGGACTTAATATAATTTATGAAGATAAATCATAAATATAAAATTATTGTGCAATTTGTTAGTAATTTAGAATTGATTCTGTATTATAAAAAAAATTATGTTCTTTACTAGAATTTTTTTTAAGTGTATTTTCCCATTTATATAAATTATTTGAAATAGTTTTATATTTGATTTTATTAAATAAATGGAAAATTGCATAACCTATGTTATGTGTTATGCTATATACAATATAACCTAACAGAGACAAATCGTTGTGTTACCGTTATCGTTACTTTAAACATTGATCTATATATGTCACCAGATCTGGTTACCCTTAATTCGCTGCACTTATTTTTCACATAGAGGTATTACGAAGATATTAAAACACTGCAATCATGTGTTGTAAACTAACTAAGATAAGAAACGACAGAATTGCATGGGATGCATTTTATACGACAGAATTGCATGGGATCCAAGGGGAAATGTGTGTCCATCAGCTCCTTGTCTACAACCATGTAAGTAGACTGAAGCTTTGTTGTAAGCTCCTCTGGATGGATAATATCTTGGCAAGACAGATGCACGATGTTTTCACCAAATTGAAGGCATGTGGTTCTCTTCTGCATATCTGGTCTCTCCAATCATGCAGAGCCTTCTCAATTCCAACCACTCCTCATTGGCTGTTTGATCTTCACATCAAAAATGAACCTAGATAAACTTTCATAGGAAAAATTGGTTCATGATCGTGGTTAATGGATAGCTTCGGCCTGAGGAATTTGGTGTGATCTTGGTATGCATGAAAACATGCTACTCTCTAATTTTTCCCACAATACCCAAGTGTTGGCTCCTTGTCGTGTCTCCAAAATATTTGGAGGGCTTGACCTACAATCAGATCCATCACCTCCCTGGCATTGTGATTTGTCAAAAAATACATTTCTTGGATTCTCAACCATAAAAGAAATTTCTCTATGAAATCTGCTAAAATAAACCACGTTGTTGGACTACAAGTTGGTGGTAACTTGAACAGTATTCCAAAACCATATCTAAAAAGGCCTCCTCTTTGGCAAACTTGATTGCAAAAACTTGAGACCGGGGAGCTTCCTATCTCCAAAGGTATACTGGTTCAGGAAGAGTGTTTCTTTGTTGGAATGATGTGGAAAAGCGTACTCATTTGTTCTATCGGTCCACCTACTCATTTTTTCCTTTTGAGCTGCACTTACTGAATGTGCAATTCATTTGGGATATTGATATCTCAGTACCTAGACTCGACTCTAGGAAGTTGATTCCTTGACAAGTACATCCTTGGATTGGTAAATTTGAGTAGTCATTGCCAATGTGGCAAGGCACATATGAAAGAGAGGAAACTACAGTTTCAACACAACGTCCCAAAGTTGCAAGAGCCCAAAATCCTATGGCAGCATTTTTTTGGGTAAAATTATTTTTGCAAACAATTAAAATTGAAAAGTCTCAGGAACATACTTGAAAACTGTGTTGCACAGGCATGGACACTCTGACATGAACATGGCACACTAGCACAAAAATTCTAAAAATACACATAATGCATGTGGCCAGCAAATGTTTGACATTTTTGACATGATATGGCTTCACAATAGAAACATCCATGTTCCATTGCTTGAGAACTTACCTCGGTGATTGAAGGTGCATCTTGGCATAGGCATTAGTCTCCTATGCATTAATATATTATCTTATATTGACATACAAGTAGTGGTAGCATATACATGATTTTTATCCCCAATTTGGAAAAACCATGTACTATCCATATCAATACTTATACATAAATGTATCAGTGCGTGTACGCATTGACCAAAAAGTTATTCCCTTATCTTATTAACAATCTAAACATCAACTGTAATGAAGAATATTTCTAAAATACCCAGAGACAGATGAAGATTTCTGCATGTGTCCTTGGTTTGCTTGATCCATACTGAATGAAAATAAGACTGATGTTTTGACATGGATGTCAGATCAAAAGCAACTAATCCCAATTTTTAGCATGGTTCAGCTAAAATACATAATGGACATTCGAATTTGATTGAACAGTCACTGAACTGAAGCACATTTCTCGTACTGGACCAACCACTTTAAAATTCGTTAGAGAGCATGCACATATAAATTGACAAGGTTACTTGCTGTTCTTCGAAAAATTAGAGAGAAATGAAAGGGGAACTAGAAAGAAGTAAAAAAGAATAAGAAATGGCATCCTGGAGAATAGTCAAATTAGAGGTTGAGGATGGAAATTCTTGGAAAAATAGTCAAATCAGAGAACAAAGAAGAAAATGTCAATTACAACATACACTTAGGAGCTGGGAATCACTCCCAAGACATTCCGTCCCTTATCTTTCAAACCTCGAGAAATTCTTAGAGATAGATCCCCATATTGGAGAATAAATACCCCGGAGTTGAGTCAGCTACTAGAGGCAGTAATGCTACAGTTGATATCCTGTTGATCACTAATGCTAGTGTGACCTTCACAGTGCTTCCATATCATTATGCTATTCTTGGAAACACTATCGTTTTGGATGGTCAGTTTCCTGACCCTATTAGGATTACTGTTCTGGAGGGGGAGGTCGGTGTAATCACAGTTACCATTCTACGCTGCAGTATTCTAAATACGAGCCGGTATACCAGCCGCTATATCATTTTTTTTACAACAAACGAGACAGTATGGGTTTTTCTTATCGTTTATTGTTTTTTACCAGTATGGGCCGATATATCGGCCACGTGGCGATATATCGGCCGATACCGATATGAAAAATACCCAATATCGGCCAAACGAATTTAATTTTTTTAGATAAAACTTGTTAATCCTAATCCAAACCCAACCCGATAGGAAAGTTTAAAACCCACGATCAAGTTTTTCTTCGATAAAAAGGAGAAAACCCTCGATCGCTCTCTCTCCCCGCTTTGGCCAAACCCTAGGTCTAACTCTTTTGCCTCCGACGAGGATTCTGACCACCCTCCGATCAACTCCCCGCACCCAAAATTAAATTCCAACCCTTTCCCATCACTCCCATAGATGATTCGCCAATTTCGTGGGCTATTTCGCTGATATTTTCGAAGGTGTTAACAACCAACTCCAGCCAATACTTGCTTCGCCGGTCATCTTCGTTCATCCCTCTCCTCTTTGTTGCCCATATAAAACCTTTTGGTAAGTCAATCTCCTTATTTCTCAATTTAATAAATTTATTTTCATGAAAAAAATATTAAGTTAAAATTTGTCAATTTTTTCTTTGAATGGAGCTAGGTGTGAATCGTATGATCACTGTGATGTCAATTTAGAGTTTTCTTTGAGTCTTCGACCCAATAATTCACTGAATCAGTGGGACGATGAGTGAATCAGCGCTCAACCCTCTGATTCAGTGAATCAGTAGGTCAATCGCTGATTCATAGCAGTAAGTGAATCAGTGTTCAACCCTCTGATTCAGTGAATCAGCGGGTCGATCACTGATTTACAACAATGAATCAGTGTTTTGTGATAGTGTGTGTGTGTGTGAATCAATCAATATATGGCATGTGCAAGATTTGGGTAATAATGTGATTTAGTGATTTTTTTTGGGAAATAATTGTGTATGTGAAATTATGATTTATAAAATATGTGAATGAGTGAATCATTATGGGAAAAATAATTTGAATTGTGTGTGTGAAGTTATGAATTTATTCATGAGGTGAACGAGTGAATAGTGATGTGGAAAATAATATGAATTGTGTATGTGAACTGTGAAGTTATGAAGTTATGAATGATGTGAATGAGTGAATCACTTATGTGAATTGTGTTTGCAAATATTCTAAATGGTTGGTTATTCGTAAGTAGAATGCAAATAAGCCAAGATAAGTACCCTAAACTTATTTTATGTATTTTAATATATTCCATATAGGCAATTATATGTTCATTCTTTAACTGCTATGATACCGATATGACACTCTGATATTTAGAGTCATATCGCGATATCCTGTCTGGTATCCGATATTCGGTATGTAATTTGGCCGACCGGTATATTACCAGTATCCAATATTTAAAACACTGTTATGCTGGCACATTGTCAATATACAAGCTCAACTATATGAACTTTAATATGGGTGTGCAACTGGGACCATCCAAGGGACTACAACAATGGCATCCAAACTCCGGTAGTAGGAATCCACATCCCCTGAGACATGGTCTTAAGGTGACTCCTGAGAAAAGCTAAGATCCCACCTCGGGCATGATTTGAGAACGTGGCTTCGTTTTTGGCTTTAGTCCCTCCTAAAGGGTCAGATTTCAGCAAGTTCCTACTGTTTTTGTCAAGTTCCACCTGAAGCATACACGTTATATGTACAAATGTACACGTTATATGTACAAATGTTATCAGCAGTTAGATTTCTGAGGATTTTATTTAAGCTAATAAAGCTAAGGATTTAAATGTAATGTTCACCAAGTTACCAGATGGCCTGAAACCCATGTTACTGCATCTGTTCTGTATTTTTAATGATTCAACAAATGGAGGGTCTGATGAGGTAATGAAATTAGTCGCATACTGGAGTAGCAGAAACAACCACCATATAATGCAAGGGTAAGGCTATGACCATCTAATCCTTTCCAGATGTGCACACATCTCCCCTTGGGTCAGGTTTGATGGGAAAAAGAATGAATACAGATTTGATCTATTATTTTAACCTAACTCATATCACCATGCTTTAATCCGGAGGTCCCACTTAATCTCAATGTAATGACAAAGGAGGCAAGATCAATCGAGCAAAGCAGCTAGGAAGCAACAAAAGCAAAAAACCATGGTTTCAGCTTCTACAAATGTTTATGGGTAGTGTGATGCAATTTATTTGAAATCTTTAGCTATTTTGGCTTGCTTTATTTGATTTTTCTGCTGTTGTCATCAGCTTTTGTCAGAAAACCTCTGCCTTAAAATAGCTAAACCTGCTTATTTCATTTTAAAAAACACAAACCACTTCTTTATTTCACCTCTCAATCCTGAACCAACTCAATATCCTCTCCACCACTTCCGCCAAACTATATTGTCCCCTTGAAATTTTCTGCTTCTATAACCTGAATCAAACAAAACAAGCCTTCTAAAGTATTTCAGATTTGTAGGTTTAATCCTCATCACCTATCACCCTCCATGATTTTCGTGCATTAAGATCTTCACATATCTCTATTCTCCATGGTCCATATATTTCGCTTCATACAGCACACTCTAAAGCTATGATGTGAAGGATACTTCCGCTCAACAAAAGTTGGCGTGTCCCACCATGTTGGGTATAGTACCCGCATCCATTCGTGTCAGAGATGACACTTATAAATGTTTAAATCTTTATTAACTTTATTCATCTCAACAATATGTACAAGATGGAGTTATTTGGTGCCGCCTCTTCTTGAAGGCTAGCATTTTACTGTTCATTTTAATATTTTAGTTTCTTCATTGTTTGAATAACAACCCACTGTATATAAATACATAGTTATAGTATACATATATTGTTAAAAAAATGCACATATATAGTTGTATTGTCATGTATACATATAGAGGGTTGTTGCGTCCGACAGCCCATGTTCATGTTGAAGTACAACACTCATGCCCGTTTCAAAATATCGTAGCTCTAAAATCAATCTTTTAACCCAATTTCACCTAACTTTAAACATTTCAATAGTGTAAACAATATCGAATTAAAGTGCACCTTCATCCATCTCCACGCACACACAAAAAAAAAAAGAAAAAAGAAAAAGAAAAATAACACAATCAAAATATGGTATCCTGAACCCCAGGAAAGAAAAGATCCTTCTCCCCGAGTATTTATATTATTCATACTTAACATAAATATGACATAATATCCCTACTAAATATATATACTTTGATAACATGAATTACACTGAGGAAGTTGTTTAGTCTCACCTGCAGATATCACGAAGCATTTTCAATCTTCTACTCCAACTAAGCTTCTTTTTCTGACCCATCGTATGTATGAGGTAATACAAGGATCCCATCTCCATATACTCGGTAACCATTGACAAGTGTGGAGGCTTCACACAGGCACCAAGGAATAATATAACTGTGTTTCCAAGAATAAAAGTTGAATAAGGTTCAATATAACCACATTGGAATTATTGGCTTCTCTGGTACCAGCTTTCAATCAAAGACATGATAATACTGCTATATTGAACACAAGTTTGGAAGCTAAAATTCATCAGATTGATTATAATATGGAGGAAATGTAGCTTCTGCAGATCATGGGGTTGATCAATACCATTAGGATGCCGAAGGCGGCTGCAAAAAAGGAACAAGAATCACAGTGAGAAAATAAACTGAAAATGAAATTGCAGAGTTTTACTTCAAACATCACAAAAAAGTAGTACCTCAATATCGATACTTCATTGCAAAAATCCTTCATATTCTCAACTGTCAAATCTTGCTCTAGGAAAACTTTGATGGCAACGTCAGTACCATGCCATATGCCCTGGAAGACCTCTCCAAAAAAACCTAAAGATGGACAAGACATGTCATCTTCATGTTACCAGTAGTGAAATTTTCTTTGAAAGGCATGGCCATAGTTTCAAAAGAAAGTATGATAGTGTTTACATCATTGCATGTCGCTACCAGCAACAACCAAAAAACTTGTTTTAGCAGAACAGTTGTAACATATTTCAGAGTGATTTTAGAGCAATAAGAAAAAGGATTATATGGGTAAACAAATCCTTTCTCTAGATGCATGATTATATGTCAACCTACCAATTCCTCTATAACAATGCAGCACTTGTTTTCTTTAAATAAATTTGGAACCAAAATAGCTTGTCTTAACATCATATTTTATAAACCAAAGCAAAATGGAGGGCCCATGATGCAAATTACATGCATCCTCCTCTTAAACCATACAATCGGCATCTGAACATAGATACACTTCTGATGCCCAATCAATCGTACTAGAATGTAATAAAACAAATCATCATGGAGGTATCTACAGAACCTATCTGTGAGAGGTTCTTTAACAAAATCTATTTGTACATATAAAATTCAGCTACATACCCCCAAAACCTTATATATTTAGATGTATGGTCCCCCAAATCTCAGTATTCAGATATATGCTCCAAAATCATAACTGACACTCAAAATACTCTTTCTGTTGAACAAATGGAATAAAAAGGGGATATTCTCCTACACTGTGTCACATTGAGATAGTTACCTCTTAATTCCCAAAATATCCGTGCTACTTGATCAAAGAACTAGCCTCTGCCTCCTCCTCTTATCTAAAGAGAAATTACTACTTATTTTACCACTATAAAGAGGAAGAAAAACAAAGACAAACAGACGAAAGAGAGAAGTACCACTATAAAAAGGAAATGGAGGGACAAAGAAGAACGGGTTGAGGGGTTCTTTTTTGGGAAATTAAAGAGAGAGGGTAAGACAGTCTTATTTAACCATACCTAACATGAGGGGCATCTTTAGTGTCACATGTATTTTGGTGGTCATACATCTAAATATTGAGATTTCGAGGAAATATTTTGGTGGGATGGGGTTGGCGCGCGCGGGCTTGGGGGGGGGGAGGGGAATGGGGGTGGGTGGGTGGGGTGGGGTGGGGGAAGGGGGGTGCGGAGAGCATATGCCAAATTCCAATTATTCCATATCATCGGATGGAACAAAGACTATGGCATTAAGTCCATTACTTTTCTTTATCTGAGATCCTTTCTTAAGATTCATCAACATTCCTAGTCATCAGTTCTTCTAGACACCTCCCATTTCCCTTGGTGAATATGTTTATCATACATTTCATGTCAACGGTTCACAATTCTGGATAATCACTATACTACTGCTTCACTGGCCTACGAAGAAACTATCAGCTTAACTCTTACTCCTAAATACAAATTCATTCTGTTGTTGTACTCTTAGTTTTTATTGTCCATCTTTCCTTACCAATGCTCCTATAATTTGCTCCCGTTAGAAGTCTAATACAAGTGGTCACTAAGTGAAAGATAACTGAAACCTACTAGTTACTCAGCATCATCATCCAAGCCTTTTCATCAAAATGGAGTCAGCTATGGAATCTACTATATATTGTAGGATAGCATTCTCTTTAGGATAATAAAATGCATTCCTCAAGATCTTTATGTTGCCTAATTTGTTGACTCAAGTTGGATAGCTTTATCGATTCACAACTCAAGTATCCAATCCATGTACCCTAATCAAGCATACAGTTATTGATACAATCTCTTTTACATGGGAGAGACTTATTATTAAAATTGACCATCCATAAACTACTTCCTATAACAACTACTTTTTTCATATTTATGACATACTAAGCAACTCAAAAACATCTATATGCAGAGCAGTGTCGTAAAAAGTGCCAAAAGATGGCACTTACACAATTTTTAAAGCGGAAGAGGGCCTAGAGCACTTCTCATTGGTCAAAAACAGAAGGAAAAAGTAGGCTGGGGCCTTTCTCACAAAAGTACGTAAAAGTGCTTATTTGCATCCCAAAAACTTATTCTCCATTTCTTTTTGTGTAGTACACATTTATTTATGTGTCCACGCTAAGTTGAAGAAAGGTATTATTGCATATAAACATTATGATTCACAGAAATCAATAAAAAAACATATTATTTGAAGAATTTTTCCTCCATGATTTTCCTATTTTTTCTATATTCTGATTTTACCTCTTTCAATTTAACCATTATAGTGCGTGTACAGATATACATATATTTTATTCGGATAAAAAAAATTATATTTGAAGGTTTGTTCTACATTGGAGGAATGAAATTTTCCTTTTTTTTTTTGTTAATACAAGTCCTCTTAAACTACATCCTCTCATATCGTACCCCAGAGAGACATCCCTCTAAGCTAACTCAATTAGCCTAGTGAAGAAGTTCTTTTGCCATACGATTCCATAGCTATGACTAATTCCAGTTGTTCCATATCTTCAGACAGAACCAAGACTATGGTATTAAGTCCACCACTTTTCTTTATCTGAGGTTCTTTCTTGGGATTCATCAACATTCCTAGTCATCAGTTTTTCTAGACACCTCCCATTTCCCTTGGTCAGCTATGGAACCTACTCTATGTTGTAGGATAGCATTCTCTTTAGGATAATAAAATGCATTCCTCAAGATCTTTATGTTGTCTAATTTGTTGACTCAAGTTGCATAGCTTTATCGATTCACAACTCAAGGATCCAACCCATGTACCCTGATCAAGCATACAGTTATTACTACAATCTCTTTTACATGGGAGAGACTTATTATTAAAATTGACAACTGATCCATAAACTACTTCCTATAACAACTACTTCTTTTCTATTTCTGATATACTAAGCAACTCAAAAACATCTATATGCAGAGCAGTCTCGTAAAAAGTGCCAAAATATGGCACTTACATAATTTTTAAAGTAGAAGAGGGCCTAGAGCACTTCTCATTAGTCGAAAACAGAAGGAAAAAGTAGGCTAGGGCCTTTCTCACAAAAGCACGTAAAAGCGCTTATTTGCAGCCCAAAAACTTATTCTCTATTTCTTTTTGTGTAGCACGTGTTTATTTATGTGTCCACGCTAAGTTGAAGAAAAGTATTATTGCATATAAACATTATGATTCGTAGAAATCAATAGAAAAACATATTATTTGAAGAATTTTTCCTCCATGATTTTCTTATTTTCCTATATTCTGATTTTACCTCTTTTAATTTACCATTATATCGAGTGTACAAATATACATATATTTTATTTGGAAAAAAGATTTTATTTTTAAAGGTTTTTCCTGCTTTCGAGGAATGAAATTTTCCTTTATTTTTTGGTTAATACAAGTCCTCTTAAACTACATCCTCTCATATCGTACCCCCGAGAGACATCCCTCTAAACTAACTCTATTGGAGTTATTTATAGATGTCATCAGGTCTAGGTTTGTGAAACAGCACACCATTCTAGTGAATAACATCCTCATTTTCTTGTCTTGGAATCGGAATTTTGCATATTGCATCTACTATAAAGTTGTGAAAAGTCTTATCAAGTTTTGATTTATCCCAGGTTATTCGCAATGTCATGTACTGTTCCATTTTACTATCCAATGCCAACTGACATAGCATCTACTCGTACCTGTTTATATGCCAATGGCAGCTCAGAAACTCAAGCGTTCGCCAATACCTGGATTCTATTGACATTTGCCATGATAAAATTGGCATCCACCTTTCAAAGTCTCACCCCATTCGAGACTGCATGCCACGCCCACAATGTAATTCGTGGCCTTGTCATATTTCATAATGAGTTTGTTTGCTTGTACTTAAACTTCATCGTTCTTGTCTATAACAATTCCATTCCATCAAACTTCGTTGAGTGTTTAGTTAGAGTGACCTATTGCACTACACCAAATCATTGTATATACAATCCACCTTCCTTATGTGGCCTACAGGTGTTCTACCAAGCAACTAGAAACACCACGTGAACTATCATTTTTATCCCCATAAGAGTGGATAAAACTCCTTTTCTAAATTTTCCAATATTGATTTCAGAGCCCAGCTATTGGCAAGCATGAATTTTGGTATCGTTGTGAGTACAAATTGCCTTACAGCAGGAGGTAACAAACTGCGCGTCCGACCATTTAGCTTAGTTCGGACATTCGAGATTAACTCATCCAAGCAACCCATCAGCACTATTTTTCCCCCACATGTACTTTTATGTATTGAAAAAGCATAGAAGTTGCATGAAAGAAGAGGAGTATACAGATTCTTCTTTAAGCTCGGATGACAACTTTCCGCCTAAAATAAATAGCTGATTTACTTTAATTCATGTGATACCTATCCACATTGCAGTATCTTGTAAAAAATCCACTTAAGAGCCATACCGTCGACCTCCGTTGCCTGCACCAGAATGAAGCACTCGTTTGCATGGAGAGGATTTATAATCGAGTTGTCGCTTTCACTGGTAGCAATAACTTAGAGTTTGTCTATCTTCTTCCTTTAACATTATCCTAGTGAGCACATCCGACACTAGGATGAAGAGGCACGAGACAATGAATATCTCTGTCTGAGGCCTATTAAAGCCGAGAACCAATCCATCGGTGATCCATTCACAAGGATCGCAAAGGATTGCGATGAGGGATCACGGACACAACCCATAATCCACTTCACAAATTTATCATGAAACAAAAATTTTGCTATTACTAATTCCACAAATTCCCCTCTCCATATTCACTTTCAATGCTATTAATTTCGAACCATATACCAAGGCGTTTATTGAGTGTAAAATTTCCTGCACTATATGAGCTGCTCCTCCAGGAAATAAAGGCTCCTTATTCCTCAGAAATCATCTTAGACGAAACTTTCTTTAACCCATCCTCAAGTATTTTAGCAATTAATTTATATGACAAATTGCAAAGACTAATTAGTCGATAATCTATACTCCTACAGTTATCCACCTTCAGAATAAGAGACAAATGTAGCCTTCAAATGCTTCAATAGCGAACTGGTCACGAAGAAATATTGGATTGCTGCTATAACATTGGCCTTGACTATATACCAATAATGCTTGTAAAAATAGCCTATAATCCATTGGTCCTAGTGCTTTGCTAGCACTCATCAACCACAAGACCAATTTGACCTCTTTCAATGTGACGGCCGATATAGTTCCACGATGTCCCACTCTAAATGCTGGCTCTAACATCTCATTAACTAGATCTTGAACACAACTAATCAAAGCATCGCATGCTCATCTGGATTAGAAATACTTCAGAAATTTAGCATATATAAGCCTTCTTCCTATTTTTAACTAACAGTCCAACTCTTGGACTACTACAAACAAGTTCCTAGACCCCCTTGCCATCACTGTTCTATGAAAGAAGCTCAAGTTCGAGTCACCTTCTCGCAACCAGGTCAATCAGGATTTTTTCTCCACATAAATTATCAAAATCTCATATTATCGTGCAACTTCTTCACTAGAGAATCTAGCACCTCCGGTTTTTTGGTCCATATAGCACCTATTCAAACTTATAGCAACTCACTTTGTCAAAATATATTCCACACTTCCTTTTTATTCCATTTGCGCAAAGCTTCCTTTGTCCTCATGTTCTTCACCGCAAGGATGTAAGTAGACAAAGCACAGATACCACTCCAGCAACCCTAATACTTCAGTATATGTACTCATATCCTCTCAAATCTGAAGAGTTTTGGCCAGTTTATGGTCCCCACCCTCCATGTTTAATAGGTGAGAGCAGTGGTTAGATGCAAACCTTGTTAACTGTCTAACAAGAACACTATGAGACATATCAAGCCACTCTATTGTGCATGGCTCTATCAAGCCTCTCTCACATTCTCAAACGGTCGTGTTGTTCATTGCACCAGGTAAATGTCGCTCCTATGAATTCAAGATCACACAATTGTGCATCTGCAAAAAAGATCTAAATTCCTTAATTTGCCCGGTCATCAAAAACTTTCTACCTTTCTTCTCACCTTCTACTACAATAACATTATATTCACCAACTATCATTACATGAATTCTTCATTGCAAACACTCCAAAGTTTTCCATGACTCCTCTCATTATCATGGTTGCTAGCATACACTGCAATTAAGACCCATGGCCCAACGCCATCCGTGCAAAATAGACCCAAGAAACAATGTCTGCTAACATGTAGTAATCAACCTCCCCAATATTCTTCCAAAAAATAATGTACCTCCGGAGAGATCGACAGAAATCACACGATCTACATTATATTTTAATCCAATCATGTCATGATCACTTCTGATATACGTCATACTAATACATACAATAGCAAACGACAATATTTTCATACGGAAATATGCTAAACCTCTGGTTAAATAATAAGAATTAAAATAGTTTATAATCAACTACAAATTCCTTTCTAAAAAAGCTAACTACGATTACTTTATGGATTTATAGGAATCATTATAAACTACAACTCTAGTCTCACATCTAACATGGGACTATTCGAGCTGGGATATTACAAATCACCCGATGAATCTTCACAATTCTTACCCACTGTACGAGGGTCTCGAGTAAAATGACCTCCAGGTTACTTTTCATCTTCAACTTGCGATAGCAGTTCATGACAAATTCTTAACTATACCCTTATAATTCCAAAATAAGATTATCATTAGGACACAGAGAAAGAGTTGATGTCGCATTCCACAACCGTGTCCCAACACCATTATAGTCCAACATCACTTCGGAGTTCGGCCTATTGATTTCCTCCTTTTCAAACCATCTTTGTCACAGGTAACACACTCCACTTTAGGAGCCTATTGCCCCTGATTAGAGCTAAAAGAACCTTTTTTGTATATAGCAATCAATGCTTTCAGCTTCGTTAGACCGTTATAATTATATTCTCGATTTTCTTTAAAAGTGTAATCCATAAACATCTTGCCACACCAACTCCGACCCAAACCTATGTCCATTAGCCTTCATGGGCTCCACTAATTCCTTGCCTTTGGTCCCAGTTTCCGGCTCAACGGCATGATTATCTAGCTGCAGCTCCACATCAAGGCCCATCCTGTGCTCACCACCTTCATGGTAGTGTCAACATTGGAAGTTGGAATTTCCCCACTTAATTTTCCTTGCTAGTTGGCTTACAATAGTGGTTTACATTAACCAAATCATTACTTCCACAAGTGGTCACATGTTAGGGGGTATCATTGGTATTGTGTTGTGCACATCACGGGATACCCAAAATCCCATTCAAATTAGGCACACCAAAATAACTATTTCACCATCTAGCTGGGGCCTCATCTATGCCAATTTTTCTGCTCCGACAACTTCATGAAAAATCTAGAGTTCCTCAAATTTAAGTCGGTTACTTATCAATCCCTCATATCTTGTACTCCACCAATCAAACTTGGCCTCCGATTCAGCAAGATTGCTCAGTTAACCATTGCTTTCTCAGATGAGTTAAATGGTTCATGCTAATTCTAATTCACTTGAAACAATGCATTCTTCCTCCTAGGTCTTGATAATATTGTTAACTAAGAGATAATAGGTCAGTGCTTCTTTGTCGGTTCTAGCTGCCCATTCAATCCATCCTTTCTAGCTTCGTGTTGATAGGGATTATTATCCACATCTATAGTAGCTTCACATAAGCTCAAGACTCCTACTTACTGGCTAGTTGATGGACTCCTCTACTTTGAGACGGGAGGTATATGTACTTGATCGCCACCCCCATTCACAGCCATAATTTTACACTTTACTCCATTATTCATCGGTATGAAAGGCAGTCCCACTCTATACACCAAAACTCCACCTAGGAAACAAAATACTCTAACATATAAAAATTCTTGCCAATTTTTATCCTCCATCAATCCATGAGGAAACCAGGCACCGGTGCTTTTGTTACATCACTCACTACACAAACTCGAGCAACGACTCCTTTTAGCATCTCCTCTGTATAAGCATCTGCAGCAATTGGCCTCTTGCAACAGCACCAGTCTCAAGGATTTATTTTCTATCCCAATAATCAAAGGGATGATTGGATAGGCACATCCACGCTGCAACTCTAGTCAAGGTCGCTTTTGATGACCTGAAATTCTTCCTCAAAACGCCAACCACGAGCCCCCTGTCTTCACCATCATTTCTCATCCTCGCAATTGATTTGAATGTTAGAAACCTATTTCCTATTGGAAAATATCATACTTGCTCTTCCTCTTCTACTTTCGACATAGAGTTCTTGCAAGAACTCCCAGATCCAAAATCCTATTGCCAAAAAACCTTCCAATTAGAGAGAACTTTCATTGCCTCTGGTTATTGCTGCCCATCCCTTAATAGATGGGCTAAGTTGAATCACATATGCTCCAAAGCTCTCACTATCATCAGCCAGGAACTCCTTACATTGGAGGTCCAGCTTGTTCGAGAAACCTCTCTCAATCGCCGCCTCATATTGCCCCTCTTGCCAATTTTTTCAACTTAAAAATAAGATATTCACTAACTGTGTAGAAATTTTGGAAAGCAAAAGGAGGTTGCGATAGGAAATAGTGGGAGTTTGTCCTACTTTTTACCTTGACACTTTTTGCCACTTAAACTCCGCCTAAAGATAAAAAAACTGACACATCGACTTGCGCTTTGCGCCATTTCCCACTTTCTACAATCTCGATGCATAGACTACAACAATTTGTCTATCTCATCCTATGCCAGATACTTTGTTAGTAACCCATTACATCCCTTTTTTTATATAAGTGCAAGCAAGTCGCACGTAATTATATTCAACAGAAATTTGCATTGGAAGTGAGCATTACACTAGTGCAACTTGTTTCTTTTATTTTAGGGAAAAAGTTAAGTGGAGTATATAGGATATCTGACTTATTGTGATGGAGTATATCTTGACTCTACACACTGTGAACGCAATGACTACAACTCATTAATCAAGTATTAGGATGCCAATACTTGTTTTAGTATCTTTGATGAGATATAGGTAAAGCACACCTCTGACAAGGGTTGGATGGATCCTGCTTCAATGTTAAAAAAATGTTCGAGCGATGGCTATTGTGAGTTGGTATCGGGCTTCAACACACAACAAGCCGGTGGTCAAACATGTTCTTGAACTATAACTTTAGAATTCAATTGAAAAACTTGATCGAGGAGTCAAGTTTCACATCATCAAGATACAATGTAAGAAATACTAATGGAAATATATTTAGTCTTGCACTTAGGTTTAGAGGTTTTATCTCATTATTTATTTTAACACACAGTTTCAATTATATGAGCCACTCTCAACTTGTCTCTTTCAAGCACATATAGAAGGCCAAGTTTATGAGCCTTTATTCATTCTTTAAGCATTGACTTTATATTGATCCATGAGCCACAATCTCCTTAGCCTAATTAAAGATCCATCGTCTGTATACTTAATTTCATTAGGCCCCACTTGCAGCCAATCATTGCATTTATTTTATTCTCCCCTCCTTTGGGACCAAAATGTGACCATGGATTTCCTTTATAGCCTAACAGCTACTAGTTGTCGCAGGGAAACAGTTTGGCAGGTCTCACCACTCCTAGATTGATGCCAATTGCAGCAAAAGTCTTAAGCCCTGCATGAGTTCTTGGGCCAGCAGCACATGCCCAGTGGCTAGGTCAACTTCCAGCAACAGCGAGCTCTTGATCGCTGCTATTTGTTGCATGCTCGGCCCGCATAATCAACGAGCCACACTGGATCTAGCCGTTGGACCCCTCTCTCTCTCTCTCTCCTTTCCCCTATATAACTACAATTTTTGAGAAAGTTCTTCAACAAGAACTTTCACATCAAATTGACATATCCTTTAAAGAATCAAGACTTGAGAAATAGATCCCAAGAGAGCTTCAATTTGCATTTCCTTAAATTCTTCTTTCTATCTTCCCCATTTCTTGTTAGGCTTTAATTGGATGCATTTGGTATTTCATTCAAAAGTCCAATACTTCATTTTCAAGTTCTTTGCTCTCAAAGCCCTCGTGGTCATATCTAGAGTTACAAGCTTCAAATTCTGTATCTTTAAATTTTCCAGACATATAATGCCAAAAAAAATTTGATTTCTGATTTTCATTATTTACCATTAATGCTTGCAACTTCTACATCTAGCTACTAAGAGCTTGTAAATGTGTTTTTGTGTTATAAGTGAACGCCATCTTTGTTACTCTTAATTCAAGTCCTATAAGCTTCATAGAGAAGCACACAAGCAAGAGAAATTCCTCTCCAAGATTAGAGATGGGTGAAACTGGTGTGAGGTCTAGCTTGGGCCAGTGAAAGCAACCAGAGTGGTTAAAATTAAAGGAAGACTTTTGGTAGAGGACTACCTCACTGTGGATGAGGGAATCCATAAATGTCACCATGTAGACAAACTCCCTCTTCTCTCTCTCATTTACTTGTTTGTTATTTGCATGTTTTATTTATAAATCAACTCAAAGTTGGCAAAGGTTTAATTTTTCTTGGGAGCCATCCCTATTCACAACCCTCTAGGGCTGCCAACTTGATTTACCATATAAAGGACTGTGTCCCTACTATTTATTGCATTCAAACTGAAAGAGACATTTGGAATCAAAAATTAATGGAAACGAAGAGGCATCTGAAAATGGTTGCATCAAGCCTAGTTCAAATTTAGCAAGCTTGCAGTTTCCATTTATAACTGTTCAGATATTTTGATATACATTGTTAGCCCAAAACCAAAAAGCTTGAGCATTTGGGTAAATCTTTACCTGATGTGGCATCAAATCAAGAGGTTTCACAAGGCTCTAAGTTCAAATCTCATAAATTCCAACTTAAATAGGTTCACCCCACTGTCAGGTCCCAGCAATGTCAATTAGAGGCCTATCCGTGTGGCCCACGTGTTCATGAGAAAGAGGGTAGAAGGGTTAGCTTGATTAGTAGATGTACATTGCTAATGCACAACCCAACAGCTTAAGCCTGTGGTAAAGTGGTTTTCTGATGATAACACATCAGATATTCAATTTCCTAAATAGAGGTCAAGAGAAAAAAATCTTCCTCACAAGAATTTATAGCTAAAAAAAAATATTAAAATATAGTTAACATACTATTTTCTTCAAGGACAAAATGTCATAGTGAGTTGCCATATTTTAGATGTTCGAAACATAGTGCAATCTGAGAAGAGTACTTGCCTATCCCCACACGTGCGCCAACAGTAAGTTCTGAGAAATCAATGTTCCATTCTTCAAAAGGTTGTAAAGGCTTATTTAGAAAGGGTGATGAGTGCAAGACTTTGCTCCATGTTGATATCATATCTCCCGTACTTGGATAGTCAGCAGACTGACTTCTCTCAGAAGTCTGACCCTGTGGAGATGAGGGTAATGATAGTGCAGTCTGAGCAGGATTCATTTGCTTCCTTAGAGTATCGTATGCACCAGATATTCTTCCCGATGTTCCGTCAGGACCATCCAAATGAAAATTTGATACCTAAATAATAGCATAGCAGGTTAATAATTTTACTCCTAGTATAAATATTTATAACAAATGTGCAATCTAGAAGGGAAACCAAATAAGAAGTATGATAATATTTATAACAAATGTGCAATCTAGAAGGGAAACCAAATAAGAAGTATGATAAAGTTTGCCTACTCTACCATGATGCACTTGGTGGTGTGAAAACCAACTGTGAATGTCAAATTAGATTTTGTCATGGTATATTATCAAAGCATGATAACTTACAGACATTCAACATCGTCAAGAAGCATATACAAAAACTTCCAATATAAATTATTCCTTGGAATTTGTAAGATATATACTACCAAGTAGTGGTCACCTAAACTTCCTTCATGCTCAAAAAAATTCCCATAACACTTGGCTTGACACACACCCCCCAATTTAAACATCTCTATGTCCACCATTGTTTTAAATTCCAATTGAATTTTAAACATACTTAGGCATGCAGGAACTTAATTACTTATCCCTAAACCATGGAATGACAATTTGTTTTGGCAGCCTTGTTCAACCATAAAAGTTTTGAACTTCCCATAACACACTACACCTGTTTACATCCAGATTTGGAGCCTAACTAAAATTCCAGGAAGACCAAGTTTAGTACTGATACAGATTACGGTTTAATCAGAGATGGATTTGGGGAAGCAATGGATGATAAGTTTGAATTTTTACACAAAATTCCTTTTATCAATTTATTACCTAATACTCCCCTTCAAGCTGGAGCATATCATAGCAGTACAAGCCCAGCTTGTTATAGATGAACTGCACCCGAGAAGGAACATCAACATGAGGAGAAGTAACATCAACATTGTCACCATGAGGAGAAGGAGCATGAACATTCTCACCTAATATCGTGTTGATGATCAGTAGTACAGGGACAATTGCCACATTGACTGTGAATATGGTAAAACATGTATACACCTGTCCATATCACTGAGGCACATGATCCACATTAATAGATGAAAATTGTGAGTTTTTTAAAAAAGAATATGAAATTGTCATCTGGTTCTATCAATGAGGATTCTTTATCGAAGAATGATATGGACTCAAAAAATATAACATCTGTAAAACTCACAAACTTATGCAAAGTGGGATAATAACATCTACATCCTTTTTGATATCTAGAACACCCCAAAAATATATTTGAAAGTTCTAAGATCCAGTTTAGTTCTATTGGTACTATGATCATGAACAAAATACACCAGCCAAAAATTCCCAGATGTAAAGCAAACAAATCATTTTTTTATAACAAACAGAACACAATATTTGACCACCAAAAACTGCAGAAAGTATGCAGTAATCAGATAGCAAATTGTAAGAAATTGCATCCTTAGAAGTGTAGAAGTATTTGGAAATATTCATGTCAATTTAAAAAATTTGTTTCACCTCAAGTAAGTGGCGATTCTCATGATCAGCCACCCTGTTTTGTTGTGAAGTATAACAAGAGAATTGGTGAATAATTCTAGTATCAGTAATGAAATGGATAAAAGAGAAACTAAGAAATTCTTTTGCATTATCAATCAACAGAATACGAAGTCATAGCAAACTGATTTTTAATTTCATTACAAAAATTTTGAAAAATAGAGGGAGCCTCTTAATGATTTTTCATTAAATATAACAATATCATACGAGAAAATCATCTATAAATATACAACAACAACAACAACTAAGCCTTTTATCCCAAGTATTTGGGGTAGGCTACATGAACCAAAAAAAGAATCACGCCGGATCGATCACTTTGATATTTCTTCTCCATTCATTTCTATCAAGTAATATCTCATTATTTAAACATCTAGACTCCATATCTTTGCGTATCACCTCCATCCATATTTTCTGCGGTCTTCCCTTCGTTCTTTTAAGTTATCCTATATTGATAAACTTCCCTCTTCGAACTGGTGCACTTGTAGGCCTACGTTGCACATGACCAAACCATCGTAAGCGATTTTCTCGCATCTTCTCATCGATGGGAGCTACAAATATAATGAAATATTAACAAATATAATGAAATATTTAAAACCAAGTGTTGAATTAACGAGACAAGTTCTCCAAATATCAGAATGAACAAGTTCAAATGAGTAATCTACCCTCTTATGATTCTCAATGATAAGGCATACGACGGTGTTTCCCCATTTGACCAAAACAATGATATGGATCTCGCAAACAAGTAGAGCTAGCACATACAACCGAATTGGTACCAGTATCCATGTCACATAGACCTCCATGTCCACATCATATGTCAATTGTCCTCTATTTTTGAATGTCACCAAACAATTCAAAGATTGTTTAAGTTTAATAATAGACTAAATGAAACTAAAGTATGTAAAAAAATAATGACAAAGGTAATAATACAATAACATTAGTAGTGCCTACACTCTTAATACGAGCATAGTATCATATGCTAAAATCACTGTAGGAAGACATAATTATGAAGATAAATCATGCAGCATATTTTTGTTTCCCGCCATGTGACCACAGATGGACCAATGTTAATGATCTCCATATTAGGGCATCTGGAAGTAAAACACATAGCAAGATTACCTGATTGTACCAAGGTAGCAGATGATGAAGATGTTTGTACAGCCTGAAATTGTTGTAACATTTGGTATTTTTTGAACTCTTCATATGACATAAATGCACTTCTGGAATATGAGGGAATCTGACCTTCTGCTGCATAGGCAACATGAGTAGACTTAAAAAATTGAGAGATATTGTCGTCCAATTTTGGACAAGTGTTTCTTGTATGTTCAACATCTCCGCTATTGTAACACATTCTTAGATCTTGCCAATTCTTTATTTTTTTCCTCCACAACCAATATCTCCATACTGTCACACCACCATAATGACATTCTCGTCAGCTAACATCTCCAACACTACCACCAAAATAACCTTCGTCTTAGCCAAATATCCTTTGTTGTCACCAAAACATCCTCCTTTACTACCATCAAGAGCTAATAAAGAGCCCATGTGAACATCGAGGGTAGATCACTTATGGGCCTCGATCCTTGAAGGACTTTGGAATTCCTCCCCGAAGACACTCCAAAGAAATCAATGTCTGGCAAAAAACCAACTGTGGAACTACCTATTACCAAAGGATATGTAGGGATATACTCTGGTGGTTAAACTACCTGGGAAAGTCAACAGTGCCAGTGAGTCCCATTACTTTTGCATCTCCTTCACATCTCATAAAATAGAAAATAATATCTTTAGCTTCTTATAAACCTTACTAAAGAATGCATACTACTAAGACGAGACTTTTTTGCTCTTCCTACTCCAAAACATTTCCTAAGTAACACTAAAGGCTCTATTTAGATTATTCTTTCTGGAATTATAACTCCTTAAAATAGTTCCAAATCTCCTTTACTATCAACATATATATCACATCTTGTATCTTTGGCTTTACAATGTTCAACAACAGTTTATTAAACATAGTAGAATCCTCTCTCTCTCATTTGTCTCTCATACATAGGAGATCCGAAAATACACCAAGTCCCTACATCTCTAGAAGTAATAATCCCCATTAGTACATATCTATGAACTCTCAAAAAATTAACCGCCCCAACCCCCTAATTGATTTCTTCCAAATGGCCAATAGCCCTTCCGAACGGTCTAATGACGGAATTCCTTTCAATCTCTACCCTGGCCCCGTGCAATGTAGAAATGATTTTTCTTTCCATGACAAATCAAATGAATTTCAACAATTTTTCTCCTTGGTAAATATTTACGACATTGAGCATCCTATCGGTATTTTGTTGGCAACGAACTCGGGAACAACCAGCTTTGCCTCTGCCATACTAGCAATCTTCCAACTAACAATCATCTATTGTAGTCAAACTCCAAGATCTTCCTCAACATGATTCTTAAAACCAAGATAAAAACAACTTTCTCACCTTAAGATCCTGCTTCCATCACCACCTTCCCTACTCAAAACACAACTCCCATCAAACAAAGATTTTTTTAGGTCTCTATTGCAGGAAGAGGACAACAAACAGAGTTTTTCTTTTCATTTTTCTAGAAACTATTCAAACTTGATCAATTAGACTTAGATCTGTAGAGAGATCTTAAATGAATGACAAAAAAGAGAGGACGACGGCTTTAAAGATCAACGACGATAGCATGGCGATCGAAGGTCAGAGGCAAGGTCGTCACAGGTCAGAGGCAGGGCCATGGACTGGAGCGAGGCAAGCTGGAGTTGTGGCTGACGTCATGGCTGAAGGCATTGTTGTATTCATGGGTGAATGCGATGGCTGGATTCATGGCTGAAGACGAGTGAGGTTGTGGTTGTAGTCGTAGCTCACGGTGAGGGTGGGGATACGAAGATGATTCGATTGAAGAAGATAACTAGGATGGGATCTGTTGTGATACCATAATATAGAGATTAGGGTTTTGATCAGATATGAATTTGGGGAAAAATTAAATGGATGATACATTCCATCTCGTCTACTTTTATTAATATAATAATACTTTTTTAAAAAAACCCACTTTTACTAATTTATTGCATAACAAGTATGGTTTGGAAGATCTATAATTTGTGGGCACTTAAATGAATCTCATGTTTTACCAAAGACATGGCACATTGAACCCTGGTTTAAGCTGTATATGTGTTCTGGTGAATGTCATGCTTTACCAAAGGTGTGAAGCATGACTATATATGTATTTGCTAGTGAATACATGTATATCCTAGAAAGTGTGGACATGAACACGGACATGGGAGATGATATAACAAGAAATTAGAAATGTTGACACGGGAAATTCTCAAAAGCAGGATACTAGGACAATGTCACATGACTGTATAAATATATATGTGTATGTAAATATATAATTCACATGAAAATCATAGTGATTAGATCTCTTTAGAAGTAGAAAGGAAAGGAAAGTGAAATATTAATAATTTAAATCCATGGCTTTTAATCAGGTAATTCAATCAAGCAAAAAAAAAAAACATGTGAAAGTCCAATCTAGTATAACATCTAAATACCAAATCTATGAATCCCTCCCCCCAAACATCTCATGAAAAAAAAACTACAATATTTTCTCTAATAAAATTTCATTTCATAGCTACACTTTTTTTTAAACTCTTCAAATCCTTTTGCTAAATCTCTATGATATGAATTCTATGTCATAGACAAGACATGGAGATCGCATTAAATGCCAACTTATAGTAAATATCTATCAGATTTACCAGGTTTGAGTGATAATGTGACTCAAAAGATGGCTAACGAGAAAAAGGAAAGCTATTTCGATTACTCAAAAAGATTGACATACATTTTTAGACATATCACTTATGTCTTTTGCGTTCCTTGAATGCAATTCTGCAAATTCAACAGTCTGGGCCCTTAGAAGACGATTTTGCTTCAGTTTTTCATTCATTCCACGAACAGCCCTGGATAAAAAAAGTTCAAAAGGCACTAGTGAATCGAACAAATTGAAAGTACATTCAGAAAAAAATAAGATTCACTTAATATCTTTATTTCTATCAATATGTCCTTGGTATAGGGGTACGGAAGAATTGGATAGGGTCTAAATTCTGGAAGGGACACGTGAGCATCTTATTTCATAGAAAACCTAGTACTAAAGGGCCAAGAACAGCTTGTTATATGCACAAACATTTATTCATGAATACCCAAAAAAAAAAGTTCATGCACGATCCAGTAACACCTATGCAGCATGGGTGCTTTCCACTTAGTCATACCCATACCAGACACGTACCAAACATGTATTCTGCACCGACGCTTCTTGGACATTCCTCAGAATGGAAATATGTTGAACGGAAATATGTTGAACGCTTATTAGCCTTGCCCTCAATTTTATAATATATTTTAAGTTAAGTCACTTCTCGGACACTTTTTAGACACATGCATGTTTCTCACATAATCTTATGTCTATATGTTTTGCTTTACTTATATATCAAAGCTATTTAGTAATACTGGGACAACCTTGATACTGATGGATGGGAAAAGTAATGATGATCACATCTAGATTATGTTTTTCAAAATTGTAGTAATAATGTATAAGATGTCACTTCCATCTTTCGGGTGCATATATATAGCCGACAAGCTGTATCTTCGTACCCTAGGTTTTACCAATTTGATGTATCAATACCTGTACACGTGTCCCTACCTGTGTTCATGCTACATAGAGTACCACCAATGGATGTGTTATGGTCATTATTAAACCAAACAGTAAAAGGTACCAATATGTGCATGCATATATAAGCTCTATACATATATGAACATATACACATTTGTGCAAGTGTTTGTCTCTAAGTGTGTGTGCAGCTGCTCAGCTTTATTACACAAGGGCATAACTAGATTTTATTCCCACCTATGAGTACACGTTATTCAGTGAAATTGATAGTCCACTCCTTTCATTTTAACATAAAATGCTTTAAATGTGTCTAAAGAAACAAAATCACGGATTTCCCATTCATCAAGTAGTTGCAAATGAACATTTTTTCAACAACATGACTAAAGAGGCCTCATGATACATAAGTTGGGTTATGACAGTGGACGATCCATTTCATTCATCATAGTATACATGCCATAAAAATCTACAAATGAAAAAACATGTGTTTTTAGCAATTCTAGCACATGGACCAAGATTTCTTTCAATATGACCTCCGACTTATGTTAGACACATAAAGTCCAAGAAAATCATTAGAGTATTTGGCGCATTAGAAAGTGTTAAATGAAAGATTTTATCTTCTCTACTATTTATATAATTTCATAACAACCTTAGTTATATCTTCAGACAGTTTTTGAATAGTAATATGGTATCAAAGCAAGAACAATGAAGGGGAAATAAAACTGAAAACCCTAACCTAATTGACCGTGTTGTTGTCAACTTCTAGTGACAATGTTTAACTTCTTAGATCAAATGCCAAAACCAATCATTATTTCTTCTATAATTTCAGTCATCAGATCTACCTTTTCTTAGCTTCATTTTATCTCAAACTTTAACTCTCATCCTTTGAAAAAATAAGAATAATTTTTTTTAATATTGCGGGTTACTGTAGCACTACCATAGTGAGCTCAAAAACTTTGTCCCTTCTAAATCTCAAACTATTTTCTATCTTCTTTCTTTTTAAATCGTAACTGGCTATCCGCTTCCGCTTTGACAGACAAAACTTTTTAATCACCTCTTTTGCAAAAAATAAAATAAAACTTTTTTCTTAATTTTCTTTTGCCCTTCACCCAAAAAAAAAAAAAAAAAACACTTTTTCCCATATATCTTTCTTCTCTATTCTCTCGATCTATTTTAAAAAATCCAGTTAATCCTCTTTTCTCTTTCACATCCTAATCACTTGTTCTTTAGGGAAAAAAAGTTCAATCTAATCGCTTGTTCTTTAAAAAAAGAAGTTTTGGACTGAAAAAAAAAAATTAAAACCTCGGATCTCTGTTCTTCCTTGTCTGGTTTTATGAAAAATGTACATGGGAGATGTTTATCTACTACAATGCTATTTGTCAAGAGCAAACTTCTAATATTACAGTAGTAGGAGTATATTCTAATCTCGTTAATCTTTAAAAATAGTTTAGCTTCTAATGTAACAAGTCTGGTTGTATTTATTATGGTGGGTGACAAAAAATTGTCCTAAAAGGGTACAGATACAAATACAATTAAGGCTACAACGGGTATAAATGCAAATATATGGTGGTCAATAAGGGGTACAATTCCAAAATATCTCTTGACATTATAACCCAAAAGCCTGCATATGGCTGGATGGTGTCCGGAAGAAAGGTGGGACCCACATGCCTCCTTCCCATAAAAAATTAGCACAGCTTATGTACAATCACATTAGCCCACCATAAATCATGACTTTGCATATTAACTCTTTAAATGGAAATGTTCGATTTTCAAAATGTTAAGCACGTGCATATTTGCATATTTGCATATTAACACTTGAAATGAGGGGAGGGATCCAGCTGAACACTTTATATTGCTCCTTTCTAAATCATAAAAATTACATTAAGGTGATTTTGAATATAAAGACTTAAAAAGTACTATACAACTCTTGAATAAAATCTATTGGCATGCTTCATACAATTTACAATAAACTCTGTCTAACCTAATAAATTGCATTAAGAGGATTTTAGTTCCTAAAAATATTTTGCGCACACACACACACACAGACACATATATATATCAGAAACTAGCTACTATTATTGAAGGGCCCAGCATGTTAGGGGTGCACACTGGACTTCTCACCTTAGTATCATGGTGGACCCACTCATCTCTATTCTTCATTCCAAACTATGAGAAAGATACCTAATGTATTTTTTCCAAAAGAGACCTTCAAAATAATACAATTGCATAAAAATATATATTTGGTTGTAGAGTTGTATGCACAAGCGAGAGACTATAAACTATCAACTAGTTAAGGTGTAAATGTGCTTCACAGCATCATGTAATGGGTACATAAGCAAAATAACCAAAAAAATGAAAATTGAAAAAGAGAATCTCATTTCAAGCATTACTTTTACTAGTTGAGAGAAGAAGATGATAGCAAAGAGAGAGAAAAGGATGAACATGTTTATGAAAAAAATGAATTTGGAGAATCAAGAAGATTACAATTTGTAGTTACAAGGACATGCATATGTGATTTGGCACGACTTTGGGGAAGTAAGACCAACCTCACAATATCATCACCAATCGTAGGAATGATGCTAATGCTGCTTCTTCTCGTTTTGCGTCTACCAGATATCGATGCACCTTCTGACCTGCAATTGACAGGAAAAAAGTTTGATCATTTATTAGCCAATTACTGCAAAATAATAATAATAAATAATTCAAAAAATATGGAATGCGCATGGTTCAACAAAATGTATGGCAGGTACACAAGTGCAATACAAGCAGTTGCATACAAAATAATTAGGTGGTGATAATCAATTTCAACATGTTTCATATTTTTGTTCATGTGCAGAAAAATAACCACAAGTTGGTAAATGTGTCATCAGCAAGACATAATATGACAATGAGTAATTTCTTTCATTTGTTCAGAAGAGTTTTTTCTGATTTATACTAAAGTCCCTTCCACTATATCAAAACCCCAAATTTGTGCTTAGGGTTGAGGGATTTAATTTTACAGTTTACACTCTTAACATTTTCCCGCGGGTCGAGCACCTTTTTGTGCATCAAAAGCCGGGCATTTGACGATATGAACCTAGGTTGCTTTGTACTATATTGAAGTATTTTTCACTACATCAAAATTCTAAAGTTGAGGTGATGGCTGAACGATATAAATTTATATGCTTAACAGTTCGTATTTAGGTACCAAATAATGTTTAGATTTTCTCAAAAGCTATTACAAGTATAAAGAATATAAGAAGGTAAGACCAGTTTCAATGTTGAAAATAACGCATTATGAAATCCGTTATGTTGCGCTATGAAACCTAACAGAAAACCAACGTTACTTATCAGTCGAAAATAACTCAATACACTGTAACGGTGCGTTTTTTATGTTATTTTACATTATTTTACGTTATATTACTTTAAATTACGTTATGTTACGTTATTTATAACAATTTTTAAATAGTTTTTATATTGATTTCGATTATTTATTTTGATTATTAACGAATTGCTGTAGTTTTTTTCACTTAACGGCTTATTATTTGCTTATTTAATTTCTTGTTATATTGTTAACTTGTACATCTTTATTTAATTGTTATAATTTCTTTCTAATTACTGAAAAAAAAATTGTTATAATTACTTTCCAAATAATGAAATTTCTTACTTGCTGATTAAATTGAATTCTCAGCTAATCTAAAATAAACATTTAAAAATAACATAAATTGAGCATTACAAAATATAAATTATAATATTGATAATAATTGAAAATAAATTTGAAATCTTGTTTTCTTATTTAGATGATGACTGAAATTATGGGTGTGAATATAATTTAATTTATAAAGATAAATATGAGAATTACTGTGGAACTTGTTAAAAATTTAGAATTAATATTGGGATATAATTTTTTATATTTTCTTTTAGAATTTTTAATTCAATTTTAAATTTATAAAATTTATTTTATATAGTTTTATATTTATTTTTATTAAATAAATAGAAAATCGCATAACCTACGTTATGTGTTGCGCTATATGCTCTATAACCTAACAGAAACAAAACGTTACATTACCGTTATCGTTATTTTAAACATTGACCAGTTTATATAGCTTAATTGTGAAAAATATAAACTATAGAATCAACTTCTATACAAAAAGTTAGCAGTTCATTAGATTTGTTTCATAAAAATTTATCATCAACATGTGCACAAGAGGGAGACATCAACCAAGTGGCAAATATTAAGTTATAAAGCATTATCAACTCCGCCAGTGCTATGCACTGCCTGTCTCAAGCCAGGATAAAGGAGGAGGACAGTCAACGTAAAACATTGTCACATATTATGACATGAGCCAAAAAGCATTATCAAATATCTGCAACTTAACCTTAGCAGCAAATGCATAGAATACAACATGCATGTAATTTGCGAGATTTTATTCCCTAAATATCAATAGACTGACACTCCATCTACAAAAATAAATGAAAAAAATAAATTAACAAAAAAAGTAATCCACTTGTAAAACTATTCATTAGCGTCGCGAAATGGCAGTTGTACTGATTATCCGACAAAAAGGGAAAGAAATTACTGGTAACAATAAAAAAGAAAAAAACGCACCATAAAATGACCAAGCCAGCCTTGAAAGTACTACCTAGAGAAACATACTTAACTGATGAAATTTCAAAAAAGCTACCAATAAACTGCAATGGGGGTCGTTTCTCTGACAAAGTGATCCCCATATTACCAGAATTTTCTGATTATATCCTAAAGGACGATTAATATAATTATTGGATAGTGCTAAATAGGCTGGGGATCTCTAGACTGAGACCCCACCATTTCTCTCAAAAAAAAAAAAATTAAAATACAGAGATATGGATCAGACGAGCAGTCTTATATCCTTCTAAACCAAAAGGACGCACAGCTACATGTTAGCAAAAAACCCAACCACCCATTTGTTTCCTTCCCAAGCCAATTTCTGCATGTTTATGTCATATTTAGATATGCCTAGTGGATTACAAGGTAACATAGAGTAAAAATATCAAGTCATCTTCAGTTTGACTCTTCATAAAAAGTGGTATAATACTGGAATCAGAAGATAAGTTGAGAACCTCAATCTCAATCAAATCAAATATATGAAACTGGGTTATGATATCGATGTTGCAATATCTCAGTGGATCTGAATTTTCAAAATCTAACTTAGATTGCAAGTGGAACTAAGGATCAGACCTTAATCTCATCAGTTTCCACCCCTACTGCTGTTCTTCAACTATAACCCAAAAAAAAGGAAAATTATAGATAAAAATAATGACAAGGAAAAAAAGGATAGTGCCAGATCCAACAAGAAGGCACCTTGATGCAGAAACATCATTTCCAAAATATCCAGTCAAGTGCTGATGGTTGCTGAGTGTCGAGTGTCTGCATGTTCTAGATAGAGGATGTTCTGGACTGCACAAGAAAATCAGCTATATTAATTCAGAGGTTAGACAGTATTCTTAGGAATTAATTCTTGTAAATATAGTCAGAAAGTTCTAATACTAAGATGGCATATTAACTTTATTTTGTAACATTTTAAGCATATTTATGTATTCCAGACTGGGAAAAATGCAAATCAAAAAAGAACTCTACGAGCACAGAATTCAGAAACCATTAGTCTTGCCTGATTGGTAGCAAAAGATTTAATAATCAGAGGTTCTATCCCAGCCTAGCAGCTATCAACCACTAATGAGCTACGGCTTGAAGACAAAGGTTAAGAGAGTCTATCTGTCAACATAAATACTAATGTGCTCATCAAATTAAAGTAAATGAAAACAAAAAGAATAATTAAGCTTTAAGCACTTTAGAGTCAAGAGACTAAAAAACCAACAGCATCTTTTTGTCTCATTCAGAAAATTGAAATTTTCCGCAAAAGAGCAGCATAAAATTTAATAATAAAAAATGCCAATGCTAACCTGATGATAATACTCCCTTCTTAATGAGAGCAGAGCCTCTTGAGCAACCACAGTTTAAACACAAAATATTAATTTATGCTTTTGCTAGGTAATATTGTAAAAAGGATTGCATTTCAAAAGCTTATGTAGACAAAATTTTGCAACGACATGCACATATAGAGAAACAAGCATGCCCACACATAAAAACCATTACATGGAACATACCTTACAAGGCAACACACCCATAACATGAAAAGTATCACAAGAAAACTTTAAGATTAATAAGTAAGAAGTACGATGTAGGTATCAAATGGGCCAAATGGCACTTAAGCTATATATATAGATCACCTCGAGTCCTAGAAGTTCATGGTTTCACCTTAAACTCAAGGATATTTTTTTTATTATCATTTAGTGGTTTAAGTCCTCCAAAAAGAGCCTTATTTCAATCATTCTCTCTGTTGCTCCAAAGTATAGCATATCTATGCTAACGCTTTTGATAACTAACATATTTCTCCTATTCCATACACATCCTCCTTTTTCCGAATTATTCTGCAAACACGTTCTTCCTTTGATCAGTAATGTACTGGACAATTAATTCAATGATGATGTTTAGATTTAAAAGAATATTCCACATGATTTTGGAAACACATATGAAAGAACTATCCTTGATTTATCCCTCAAAATACAAATCGAACAGCAATAGGTCACTTTTCTTGATTAAACTTGGCACTAAAACAAATATGTTAATGGGATATTCTTGCTAAAACATTAAAAGTTAGGAATGTTGATCAAGTTTTAATTTAAAAACCATAATAACTAAAACTATTTCATTAAATATTAAGTATATCTCTAATTTAGTTTTGACTAATTTCCACATCGTAAAAAACCTCTTAGCAAGTGGGAGATATGTCAGGGTCACATCCATCCTTTAAAGGGGGGATTGGGATAGGGATGGCTACATACAACCTTTGTTCGTGCGGGGGGGTACTCTTTGCAGTGTAAATGACTTGTGCGATCAAAAATTTTCAATTGAGATCTCCTGAAACTTATAATGGCAAGGGTATATAAAAAACCATTAGAAGATTGTTGGATTGGACAGTATTTTATTCAAACTGGGAAAAGAGATAGGGGAAATATCATAATACTGTGTGCTATTCACGCAGGTCATAATGTCCACTCAAATAGTAAATGGTATTAAAACAGAGTTTGTGAAGCATGCACGAAGAGATGCAACCATTTACCAATGTCACCATCATCATTATCAAGAGGTTTGGTCTTGTCGTAGCATGGTTACTGCAGTAATCAAAGCCACATATGGGAAGTGCAAGCTCCGTTATTCAGATACACAAAAGGAAATAATGGTTTAGGTTCTCAAAAGCTTAGGCAGAGAAAAGGAATCTTTTTCTTCTGGAGTATTCTCTAAATCTTCTTCCCTTTCTTGCATCTCTTCTTTATTTATTAACCTTTTTGTTCTTTTTATCACAGACCACAGAACTTAAATTTCTGAAAGTTCTTCCGCATATCAAAACCTTTTCAGAATTTCTAACTGATAAATAGGTTATAGCAATACCCATACAGTTTGTTGTCTGTAACTGAGCTTTCGTATTGGTTTGTAACATTTAGCCTAGAAGATCAGGCCAGGGGATATTTGACTCTCCTAGCCATCAAAGCTGGTGGTCAAATATTCTCATACAACTAAGCCTTTTATCCCAAGGACTTGGGGAAGGCTACATGAACCAAAAGAGAATTATGTCAGTTTGATCACATGGATGATCCTTCTCCACTCACTCCTATTAGCAATATTCTCCATTTAAAAATTTAGCACCTATATATTTTTGTATCACCTTCATCCATATTTTCTTCAGTCAATCCTTCTCTCTTCTTAACTTGTCTTCCGTTGATAAACTCCACTCATCAAACTGGTGCATCCATAGGTCTACATCGCAAACGACCAACCTTTCTTAGGCGATTTTCTCGCATCGAATATCCTCATAAAAAAGCAGTAACCGCAGAAAAAGCTATCCAAGTTTTAGCAAATATTTTCTTTGTATTTAGTTTAAGGACAAGAAGCCAAAGGGGACAGCAAAGATTGCTAGTTAAACTTTCCTAAACTTGCATCTTTCTTATAGGAAATATTAATTCATTCATTCAGATACTAAACCACTTCAAAGCTTAGTTGGACAATTAACTTCATTTCTCTGTCCACAGACTCAATAATGATAGAATAGAATGACCAATACAATTAGAAATAAATTAGCTTGATATACATTGATAGCCCACGACACATTATGCTAAGCCTTTGAGTAAAGTGGCTTCGTGACAATTAGAAAAGAACATAATTAATTTTATATATTTCGTAGTTCCAATAATAACAACTAAAAGGATGACTGTCTACCGAATTTCCATGAAAAGTAGTACCAGTAGATAATATGTAAGGAACCATCATATTTAAACAATACATTAGAAATACGATAAAAGTCCATGGATGTTCACAGTATCAGAAATATATATATAAAACATTTTTGTAGTTAAGATTCACTCTCTTATGCCCCCATTTTCCCAAATTTATATTGTCAATCTGAATTCTGACTCAGATGCTTGAATAACCCTATAGATATGTGATAATACCAACACAAATATTAACTTTAAATTGGAAAAAAAATATATGAACTAAGCTTGTCCAATTTAGAAAGACATATTTTATGTTCTTCAGAAAAATACGTAGTTCTCAACTCTTCGAATGCTCCTCCAAACATCAAACTAGCTCTTAGCAGCAGCATTATGGAAAGTAATTATTAGATATAAAAGTAGCATCCTTCCAAATAGAAAATGAAAAGAAACTAATAAAATAAAAACTTTTATGGGATTAAAGATAGTTTAAATTAACCAACAGTTTCAGTAAGTATCAGGAGATCAATGTAAATTTCATATAGAGGAAGAACCTTGAACTCGCTGTCTGTTGTTCGGTAAGAGCTTTTCTCCGGCTGCCTCTCCAAAATGTATTCACAATGTTGGGTACGCTATGTGATGAACTAAGCCAACAATCAATAAGTCAAAACCTATATCAAGATGTGTATGTTACAAGAGTTTTACAAATCAAACTAGGGAAAAAGAAAGATAAAAGTTTCCAAATTGTATTGCTAAAATTTCTCTAGTTGGAAAGGGCACTAAAGCAACGGAAAACTACTTTTAGATTCTCAAATCTAAAACTTTTTATAGAATAAAGTAGAAATTTTACCTCAAATGTCTTTCCTGTGAATTTGGTGATCTTAGCATAATATGACGTAATGAAGGACCATAAATATTTGATGATGCCCCAATTTTTCTTTGAAGCAAAGACTGTGAGATGTCATTTTTCCCTGGACTGAAATAACAGAAGAAGAGAATTTCATTGCAGTAAACAAAAAGAAATCGAAGAGTCACCAGACAATAACAGGACAAGATCAGAAGGTGCAGTACGACAAATAAGCTAGCATTGTTATACTTCGTTAGTACAGGCAACCTGTGTCTGATAATAATTTACAGTAGCAAATTGAACTAGATAAGACGTACTATGGTCAAGAAGTTAACAAAATTAGAAAGACTTAATTTCAATCAGTATGATTTTGTAACTAATTATAATTAACCTTCATCATTTTTTTGTTTTTTTTTTTGCAAACACTAGTTGAGGTACCAAATAGTTTATATATGCAACTTCACTGGAGAAAAACAAGGAGATTTTACACAATATGATATGGTTTCAGCATTTTTTTTGCCTACCCCATGTACTTGGGATAAAAGGCTTAGTTGTTGTTGTTACTTAAATTTTCAAGAGACAATCAATATTGACAAACCAAAGTAAAAGCTTATCTAAAATAGCAATCAAGAAGATGATCGAACATCAAGTAAACACTCATTTGATTTATCAGCCTTGAAGATCATCAAATAGGCATGCTTTACAATGAGAATAGTAAGCAAATGCATTGACCTCTTACATATATAAATGACCGAGCGTAACGAGAAACTGTCACATATATAAAATAAAATTCAAAAAATTAAAACAAAGTGTTAAACATGTCACTGTTTCTCCTACATTGCATGTAACAGCCAACTTTCATTTAACATACTAATGTTTAACTAACACAGTGTTTATGCAGCCCAATACTTTGTCACCAGTCATATGGAAGCCTCCAATTTTGATCAGTTATATCCCAAAGCCAAGTCAGCATATATTATTTTGCAGATTTGATTTCAAGTGAAAATAATCAACACGAGTCATGAAATCATACCTTTCATTGTTTGTTCTATCACTAAAACCAAAAAAAGGGCAATTTGGTTCAAGGGGAGAATCACAGGAATCATAATCTGCAGGTTCGTCTTCTGTGGCAGAAATATGGGATATAAACATAGCCTTATCTGAGAATGGAATTAATTGGCCTGGAAAGCGCATGAGGTCGACAAGTAGTTCTACAGAATTCAGCATAACTACCACAGACATATGCCTGTATGAGTCCATGTACTCGATAAGTCCGTCACAGGGCAGGCCCTGCCAAAACATATAGCAACAATTAACTGAGCATATATAAGATGGCAAGCATGATCACTATGATTCAACTTGTCACCATAATAAATCAACTGAAAAACAAAGCAACAAAGCAAGATTCAAAACAATAATAATAAAATAATAAGATCTATATTATTAAATAAGGGTTGGAGAACCCTTTTTGTTGGAGAAAAACAGTTTTTTTCTTTTTTTGCTGCCGGCACAGGAAAATTTTTATGTACATTATTTCTATGTATACTAAGAAGATAATGACGGCGGACGGGAGCGATTTAGGGTTTATGGTGGAGAAAATTGGGGAAAAACTTAGAGTTTTGGGAATAAATTAGAGTTTGGACCTCATGCCCAGGCGAATCACACGCCCACTCTCTCACGAATCACTCGAGAAAAGATTTGATAAAGAAAATCACATGCTCTCAAAAGAAATTATATTTCACTCTTTATTTTCAAATTAGGCTTTTACAGACCATATATATAGAAAATTCTAAAACAATAAGACAATAACAAATCTCTAAAAAACCAAGATCTAACTAAATTCCTAATCAAATCAAATCAGATCCAACTAAATATGTAATTTCATTTCTATCAATTCTTCTGCGCTTGGAAACATTCACCACCTAGTGAATAGTGGTGAGAAGAAATCAAGCATGCTCAACTGAAATTGGTCAATCTTCCCAAAATCTGGCAAACCTTTCCACCGAACTAAATATAAGAAAATCGAACATATCGACAGCTAAATGTATATTGCCTTACATTCCAATGGTGGCGACAGTAACAATTGTGGAAGGTCTGGAGAGAAGTCAAAATCTGTCACTTCTGTAGAAAATGAAGAATTTGGAATGTGAGCTGGAAAGTCACTAAAAACACGATTCTCATGAACAGGGCAAATGAATATTTCTGTAATTGGCTCTAACAAAAAAACTGGATCAATAATTTTTGGACCTGTGACAGGCTCTATGATAGGTTCGGTCTCAACTATAACATAATCACCTAAATTCTCGAAAGCTGATGTGTCGATATCTATACTCTTTGAAGGGCATTGATATTCATAATACCAAAATTCTCCACATGCCGAACATTTGATGGAAAGACACTGATGAGCTGAGTATCCATATTCTTCACATTTAGAACACTGTTTAGCCTCAAAAAATTCTGGTGAATAATTAAAAATAAGATGCAGAGCATACCGTACCCGAAAAATAAATTTCAACCAATCCCAAGTTAGACGAGAATTAAAGTTATACCAATCAGAAACTTCTTCAACCACTTTTAACCTACCATAATTGTATTCTTGCTCTGAAGTCAAAGGAAATTAACGGAAAAATTGTTCCAGATGTTTCTCCCAGTTTTCATAGCCATTCGGGTCATCATAAGCATGAAAATATGGAACTGCATTATATATATCACACTCTACTTATTTGAAATCAGCATCAGTGTTTATGTATTTTCCACAGAATATGAATCTCATAATAATTAATTCTAAAATTTCTAGCTTAAGGTTTAGAAAATACCAAAGAATTGTGGTGTCTCAATTGTAGCTTGAATCCGTTATGAACCGGGCTTCAAACGGCTTCAAAACCACCTAAAAAAAAACTTGACGGGTAACTTAATCCACTTTAAACTCAAGTGGATCGGGTTGGGTCTACAAGTTGCAGATCTACTAATCCAAACCAAATCAATTTGGTACTTTCTCTTCTATTGGATGTGGATTTATTAAGTTGGATCCAAATCAACTCCAACCCAAATCAAACAAAAAGGATGAACTGTTAGCGGCAAAAAAGAACCCACTGGACTCGTGGGTTGTTGCTACGACTGATGTTCTTGCTGTTGTTGTTGTTGCTCCTGTTGCCGCTGTTGCTGCTTGTTGTGGGACCGGGCGAATCTAGAGAAGGGGATGAGGGAGAAGAAGATGATATGGAGGAGAAGATCAGATCATGGGATTTTTGGGGGGTTTTTTTCGAGGGTTGATGGAAGCCGAGGTTGGGTGGGTTTGATGAGGAGGCGGTGAGGGGGCTATTGCGGGAGAAGAGAGGATTGGGTTTTCCTTCCTTTTGTTTCTTTTCTCCTTTCCTGCTGCTGCAGCTTCTCTGTTCTCTCTCCCTCTTTTCACTTTCTTTTCTTTTTTTTCACTCAATATTTTCTCCTCACTGTTTTTTTTCCTTTTTTCTGATCTGTTCTCTTTTTTTTTACCTTTTTTTTTTGCTTTTTTTTCAGATCTGATCAGATTTTTTTCCCCAGTTTTTTTTTATTTTCTCTCAAATCTAAAAAGAAAATTTAAAAAAAAAATGGAGATGGATTTGGACTCTGATATCCAAAAATGTGGATCTTGAGCTCTGATACCAATTTGACGGCGGACGGGAGCGATTTAGGGTTTATGGTGGAGAAAATTGGGGAAGAACTTAGTATTTTGGGGATAAATTAGGGTTTGGACCTCACACCCAGGCGAATCACATGCCCACTCTCTCACGAATCACTCGAGAAAAGATTTGATAAAGCAAATCACATGCTCTCAAAAGAAATCATATTTTACTCTTTATTTTCAAATTAGGGTTTTATAGACCATATATATAGAAAATTCTAAAACAACAAGATAATAACAAATCTTTAAAACTCCAAGATCTAACTAAATTCCTAATCAAATCAAATCAAATCAGATCCAACTAAATAACTAATCTCATCTCTATCAGATAAGGTTAGAAATAATTACCACCACAAGTTTGGTTTCAAGTCCTATAGCATCTGCAAGAACTTTGAATAGAATTGCTCGAGGTCTGCATGATCCATTTCTTATTTGCCCCAGGAGTTGAACGTCATGGTTGTCCATTAAACGAGAAATTTCCTCCACTGTAGATTTTGCAAGTTCTGAACTTGGGCGCTTATAGAAGTCAGTAACCTGTGTTTGGAGCCAATGTACTTAGCATGAGGTACACGTCAGGAAATATTGATTTCTAACATTTATAAATAGCATCAAGATACAAAGATATTGTAAGATAAACAAACTTGCATGCACAAGCAACAATATATGTCAATTCATGCAAAAAAGAGCAAGCTCAAGAAAGTTTGATCTGAAAATTGTTCACAGATCCAAGCATTTACCCCATCCAAGGCCTAGTCAACCATATAAAATATTTTGGTACAAGGAAATAATTCAAATTTCAGGGAATGTACTGAAAATTCAGAGAAAAAATGCACGATAAAGAAGACAAAATAAAAATTTTAAATAATTATGCATCCGAATTAATGTAGAGTAACATGATTCTGCTTGGTTCTTTACTAATTTAACTTTACACTGTTTTTATGCCCTATGAATTCATTGTTAGTCCCAAACCTGGATGCAGAAGGAGGGTTTTATCAGGTAGCCAAAGATCTAAACTGTGATAGACATTTATGAATGATTGCCATGATATCCTGACCTAACAATGCATTGGATTGATCAATGTCAAGTGAGCAAGGGTGGTCTGCTGGGGCATTACTGTGCGATTATTACACCGACACCAAGTTGGTGCAATGATAAGTGAGCAAAGATGAATCACCATAGAACATAGACCATAGATGTGCTATCAAATTGGCATAAATAGCAGATTATAGGAGAGCAAGAGTAAGACATTGTGCATTATGTAGGATTGACTTTCCAACTTTGTACTTTGACACCCACAAGAGAGTGATGGAACTAGTAAACAGAATATTTAGAAAAATGATTACTATAACTTTCACAAACAACTAGATTGGTGTGTGTGTGTGTGTACACACACACACCCCAATCTATATATGTGCATGTGTGTAGTGTGTACGTATGTATATGTATATGTATATGTTTATGTATATATATACACATATACATATACATACACATACGTATACACACACACACATATATATATAGATTGGTGTGTGTGTGTGTATACATATACATACATGTGCACACGCACACACATATACACACACCAATCAATATATGTGTATGTGCGTGTATACGTATTTATATGTATATATTGTAACAACCTAATTTCTATCATAACTTATATTCCTAATGTCAAATATATCTACTGATGTCAAATATATCTAAGAGTGAATTCGTTGTGTTCGTCTCTTTTTTCTATATTTTTAGTGATTTTTTTTAAATTTTCCGGTAGGCCCTACACATATTTTAACTAGTCTCTCTTTTTTGATTTGTAAAGATAAAATTTGACTTTATTTGTGTTAGTTTAATTTGAAATTATAGCCTTAAAGAACTCTAATAACATATTATTAGTATTCATTTGTCATATACCTAATTTGTTTTTATTCACCCATACCTTACCTTTAGCATGCTTATCTTTTGGCCAAACATGACAAACCATCCCTTTTTGTCTGTATCTTTTTCTTCCCTTCTTTTCATTTATTTTCTCTCCTTCATTTTTCATTCCTCTCTTTCTTTTATTTTTTTTACTCCAACTCAAAAGAAGAAAAGAAAAGAATAAGAAAAGAGAAGAAAAGGAGAAAAAATTCTTTAGGCTCAAAATAGACTTATCTTCCTACCCATCATGACAAGTAAAACCACATTCACTCTCATATTTTATTTATAACTCTAATTGTTTATGCTTAACTTAGAATCTTGATTTGTTAAAACTTAAAAAAATAATATCTCTATACAAAAATCTCTATGATTATTCTAGAAAAATAAAAATATTATTTTTACACTTTACTCTATTTTTATGTATCGAATTTATCATTTTATTTATAATCTCTCATTCTTCAACTACAAGTTGTAAAATTAAACTATATGTTTAATTTTTAAATTATAAAAATGTTACCTTTATGAATATTCATCATATTGGATATAAATTCGAAGTTTTCTACATAAGTTCTTCGTGTATAATGCAATAATTTTAAATCACTTTCCACTTACCATTAGAACATAGATGTGTATACACACACACATATATATATATATATTCATAATCATGTTTTTAAAGAGAAAATTTCAAATAAATTTCTACATTAAATTGTTAAAAATATTTCTTTTATACGAGATATTATGTTAGGTCATAATTCTTTCTATGCTAATCTATATTTACTTGAAAAATATATACATGTCTAAGACTTAATAAATTTACTACTTTCCATACTATAAAATCATGCTCGAATTTAGAAAATCAAATAAAAGTGTTAAACTTATTAATTCCTATCTTTACAATTTAGTATCCACTTACCTAATATGTATTTATATGCATAATTGTATATGTATGATTAACATACATGATCATCATAAGTATTTTTACATCTTAATACTCACATACGTATTTATATGTATATTTGTATTCATATGTGGTTTACATATATGATCATTTTCTTAACATTCATTCTAACATTCTATACTCCATCATTCTTATCTTGACATATATATACTAGTTGCTTATATAAGGTACATGAAAATATGTCAGATTTTCCTTATTAGTATATACACATGTCTTGATAATACCACAGATCTTGACTTTTCTGTTAACTTAATTTCGACACTCCATCATACTTGTCTTGACATATACATACTAATTACTTATACAAAATACATGAAAATATGCCGAATTTCCCTTGTTAGTATATACATATGTCTTGATAGTGCCATGGATCCTGATTTGCCTGTTAACTTGATTTTGACACAGACTACATCTTACTTGTTACTAGACATGTATGTGTATTAATCTTGACATGATTGGTTCATCATATTCCGGATTTATTTACATGTAATATAACTTGAATCCTTGGGTTATGGGAGAACTAAAGGGTGGACAAATATTGTATCGTGAAAGCTTTAGGATAGGTATGCACGGGTACTTTCACGATACGAGTCTATTTTTTCACCATTTCGTTAAAATATAAAATAAAATAAGATACTAACTTAGACTTAGTATGCATGTATATCTCTACTTGATATTGTTACTTAATCATTACAATTTCTCATACATGTACATATACTTTTTACATCAATTCATATTTTACTTGTTAATGCATATTACATACTCCCTACGATACGAGTCTATTTCTTCACCATTTAGTTCAAAATATAAACTAAAATAAAATATTAACTTAGACTTGATATGCATGTATATCCCTGCTTGATATTGTTACTTGATCGTTTAATATTTTTCACACGTGTGCATACTTTCATATTCATACTCATATCTTACTTATTTGTTTATATTACACGCTCCCTACTTTTTATTGTTTTACTTGCCGGATTTGACCGTGAGTTCCTCCACACACTCAGGTACTGAGGATGTGAGCAATGATCCATCATTACACGACCCGTACTTTGTAGAGCACGCCGAACAGCAGTAGATTCTTAGGCCTCCACTTTTTATATTTTTGGATTTGGTATGTATACCTCTTTTGATAACTTAGTTCCCAACTTCTATATCAGTACATAATTATTGTTTTCTGTTTTAGACATGTACATTTTCTTTTTATATAGCAGTAAACCAGTTTCCAAGATTCTGATAGATGAATTGTATTTTAACTTTATTCATTCTTACTTTTACATATTCATTGGCCTCGTGCACATCAATTCACATGTGCCCGGCAATGACGCACTCCGTTCCGTATTTAGTGAGGAGCGAGGCGTTACAGATTGGTATCAGAGCTCTAGGTTGATTTAGAAAGACCTTAGGACTACTGTCATATGTGTGTACATATATACATATATGTATATACAAAAGAACATGTCTGCTAACAGTATTTTTTTTTATTCAACACCTGTCCATTGACTCTATTGTAAGTTGAATATCTACCATATTCCTTTCTCATTTCTATTCTTGTTCAAATTTCAGCGAGATGCCGCCTCGTCGTCCTCCTAGAGTTGGTCCATCTCGAGCACGTCTGCACGGAGCTGATCCAGCTAAGGCCGGTACGCATGGAGCCACTCCACACGATACAGTTGCAGAGCTTAGAGATTTAGTTATAAAGTTGCCCATGCCCAACAGACAACGGCAGCAGTGCTGGAGCGTATGACAAGACCCCATAGACAAGAGAGACCCGGGACAGTATCAGATTTCCGTCAGCTTCGGCCAGCTATATTTTCGGGTACAGGAGGCCCATTGGAGGCAGAGCAGTGGATCGTGAATATAGAAAATCTTTTGAAGACTGGTAGAATTCCAAATGAGAGTCGTGCTGATGTTATGCAGATCCAGTTGGTGGATATTGCACAGATTTGGTGGTTAGCAGAGGAGAAGAGGCATATAGGGCCTGTAACATGGGAGGAGTTCGTTGAGGCCCTCTATGGCCGTTTCTTTCATCCATCGGCTCGACATGAGATGAAGAGGCAATTTCTGGTTCTCCAACAGGGAGATAAAACAGTTGATGAGTATGCAGCAGAGTTCGTCAGATTGAGCAGGTTTGCTCCGAAGTTGGTTGAGACCGAGAAGGACAGAGCTTATCGCTTCCAGCAGGGACTGCATTATGACATCCGAGAGCATCTAGCATCGCAGGTCTTCGGTTCATACTCTGATATATACAATGCAGCCTGTCGACAAGAGCAGGTATCTAGGGAGAAGAGACCTCAGGTCGCAGCACCGAAGAGACAGTTCCACTAGATCACAGGACCCTCAACTCAATATGTTGGTGCTCCTCCAACCAAGCGGCCAATAGCTTGCACCGAGCCAGATAGTGTGTCGCTTCTATCGCATATCAAGACATATGCAGAAGAATTGTCGGTGGGCACAGAGATTATGTTTGGCTTATGGATCATCGGACCACCAAATATCCACATGTCCAAATAGACAGCAGTTAGCAGGTAGTACCAGTCAGGAATTTGAGTGATCAGGAGGCATGTATCAGGCACCACCGAGGCAGACAGTAACAGCACCACCAGCCCAAAGGCTCCAGGAACCAATTCAGAGGAGACCGTTGGTGCCGCAACAATATGCTTTAAATAGAGTTTAGACCTGAAAGGGCAAGAAACAGGGACAAGTCCGATTAATGATGGCCGAGGAGACTCAGACTTCAGGAGGGGTTGTGGCAGGTATGCTTCTCGTAGGCCGTGCTCCAGCTCATATATTATTTGATTTAGGTGCATCTCATTGTTTCATATCATCGGGTTTTGTTTCGCGTAACTCAATTGATTTTGTTAATTTATCTGTTAGGTGGGATATTAAGACGGAAAATGGTAGTGTTATATCTAACCGAGAGTGTCGATTGTGTCCCGTGGTAGTTAGTAGCCGAGAGTTTTATGCTAATCTCTTGGTGATAGATAATGGTGGAGATGATGCTATCCTAGGGATGGATTGGTTAAGTACTTTCTATGCAATGATTGAATGTCGTGGTAAGAAGGTAATATTTCGAATTCCAAGTCATACTGAGTTTGAATTTCTTAGTGGAAGTAAATCCTTGGAGCCAGCTGGGCTCAAGGTGACATCGAGAGGTGGAGTTCTTGATGCCACATAGATAGGTGGGGGGATGATTCCAGTAATATCAGAATATTTAGATATGTTTCCCGAGAAGTTGTCAGGGTTGCCTCCAGTCAGAGTCGTGGAATTCACCATAGATACTCTTCCTGGTGCAGAACCTGTATTCAAACCACCATATCGAATGAGTCGAGAAGAGCTAGCAGAAGTCAAGAGAAAGGTTGATGAGCTACTAAGACTTGGATTTATCAGGTCTAGTGTTTCTCCCTAGGGAGCTTCAGTGCTGTTGACAAGAAAGAAGGATGGTAGCCAAAAGTTATGTGTTGACTATAGGGGTTTGAATGCAGTCACCATATAGAATAGATACCCTTTGCCAAGAATTATGGACTTGTTTGATCAACTGGACGGAGCTAAGGTATTCTCTAGGATTGACCTTCGTTCTAGTTTTCATCAGGTGCGAGTTCGAAAGGACATTCCAAAAACAGCATTTAGGGTGCGGCATGGACATTTTGAGTATCTAGTGATGCCATTTGGTGTAACCAACGCTCCTGCAGTCTTCATGAGTTTGATGAACCAGGTGTTCGCACGATATTTAGATCAGTTTATAGTGGTATTCATCGATAACATTCTCGTCTACTCTCGGAGTAGGGAAGAGCACGCAGAGGATTTGAGGATAGCTTTACAAACTCTCAGGCAATAACAATTATTCGGCAGACTGAACAAGTGCGACTTCTGGTTGGACAAGATCGCTTTCTTAGGCTATGTAATATCTGGATATGGTGTGTCAGCAGATTCCAAGAAAGTGGAGGCCGTACTTAATTGGCCGATTCCAAAATCTGCTTCAGAAATACGTAGTTTTCTTGGATTGGCCAGATACTATAGGAGATTCGTACAGGATTTCTCTAAAATAGCAGCGCCACTAACAAAGTTGACGTGGAAGGGGGAGAAGTACGAGTGGACCACGGAGTGTGATAGTACATTCGAAGAGCTGAAGTGCAGATTGACTACAGCACCAGTATTAGTAGTTCTGAATGATTCAGGCGGTATGAGGATATACTGCGATGCATCTAGCAAATGGTTGGGTTGCGTACTTATGCAGAATGGTCAGATGATCGAGTATGCTTCCCGACAGCTTAGGCCTCATGAGCGAAACTATCCTACACATAATGTGGAGCTAGCAACAGTAATACATGCCCTTAAGATTTGGAGGCATTATCTATTGGGCGAAAGGGTAGAAGTGTATACTGATCACAAGAGTCTTAAGTATATCTTCACTCAGAAGGAGTTGAACATGAGGCAGTGTACATAGCTTGAACTTGTAGCAAATTTTGATTTGGACATCCGCTATCATCCGAGAAAAGCTAACGTAATGCCAGATGCCTTGAGTAGGAAGTCGATGGCTATGTATCTGACTCGACAGAAAGAAATTTTAAAAGACATGGAGAGGGTGAAATTACAAGTTCTATTGTCAGGAATCACAGCACAGCTCATAGAGTTACGATTTCGATCTATATTGATTGATAGGATCAAAGAAGCCCAGAACAATGATGGAAGATTAAAAAAGTTTAGGAACAAGATGGAAGCGGGCAAGAGACCAGATATCTCAGTGCATGCAGATGGCTCACTTCGTCTCGGTAGTAGGTTGTGTGTACCCAGAGGAGAGGTTAGAGATAAGGTGTTAGCAGAAGCTCATAGATCAGCATATTCTACTCACCCGGGTAGTACCAAGATGTATAGAGATTTGAGACAATACTTCTAGTGCCCAGGAATGAAAAAGGAGATTGCTCAATATATATCAAAATGTCTGATTTGTCAGCAGGTGAAAACCGAGCATCAGAGGACCGCAGGTTTGCTTCAACCCTTACCTATTCCGGAGTGGAAATGGGAGAAGATAGCTATGGACTTTGTGACGGGTCTTCCCAGAAGTCCGAAGGATAATAACGCAGTTTGGATGATCGTAGGCTGCTTGACGAAATCAGCCCATTTTATTCTTTTTAGGGTGGGCCAGTCGACAGAAAAGTTGACAAGGAGATTCATGCAAGAGATAGTGAGACTGCACGGAGTTCTAGAGCGAATTGTTTCATATCGCAATACTAGGTTCAGATCATACTATTGGACCAGTCTGATGAAGAGTTTGGAGACTCATTTAGATTTTTCTTCGACGTATCATCCTCAAACAGATGAACAAATCTGAGCGGACCATTCAGACCTTAGAGGACATGCTGAGGGCTTGTGTGAATATCAAAGTGATCGATCCGGCGTGATTCTTTTTTTGGTTCATGTAGCCTACCCCAAATACTTGGAATAAAAGTCTTAGTTGTTGTTGTTGTTGATGGGAGGATCATTCGTATATGGTAAAATCCTACAACAACAGTTATCACGCGAGTATCAAAATGGCTCCATTTCAAGCTTTGTACGGCAGGAAGTGCAGATCGCCCTTGTGTTGGAACGATGTTGAAGAGCGCAGCATATTAGGACCAGAGATAGTCGCTCAGACGATAGACTAAGTAAAAATCATCAGGGAGCATTAGAGGGTTACACAGGATAGGCAAAAGAAATGGGCATATCATCACATAAGGCCATTGAAGTTCGAAGTTGGAGACAGAATATTCCTCAAGATTTCACCAATGAAGGGAGTTGTTAGATTTGGTAGGAGAGGGAAGCTCAATCCTAGATATATTGGTCATTTTGCTATTGTCGAGAGAGTTGGAAATTTGGTTTATCGACTTGACTTGCCATCAGAGTTGGATGCAACTTGACTTGCCATCAGAGTTGGATGCAGTGCACAATGTATTTCATATTTCTCAACTGAGAAAATGCATTGGAGATGAGAACCGTGTTATAGATCTTTCCAATGTGGAATTAGGAATATATTTGACTTTTGAGAAGGAACCAATTGCCATCATTGATTGACAAGAGAGAATTCTGAAGAACCGCACGATTCCCCTCGTTCTCGTGTCATGGGATAGTCACTCGCCGGGAGAATCTACCTGGGAATAGGAGGATGATGTCCGGAAGAAGTATCCCCACTTGTTTGAGTGATCACGTCAGGTATCGTATTCATAATATTATTATCCATTCCCGTCTGCACATACATATATATGAACTTATTATTGTATTTATTTTTGTTTCTCAAAAAAAATTAATTTCGAGGACGAAAATTTTTTAAGGAGGGTAGAATGTAACAACCTAATTTTTATCATAACTTATATTTCTGATGTCAAATATATCTAAGAGTGAATTCGTTGTGTTCGTCTCTTTTTTCTATATTTTTGGTGATTTGTTTTTGAAATTTTCTGGATAATCACTTAAAATAATATTATTTTAATCACCGGTAGGCCTTACACATATTTTAACTAGTCTCTCTTTTTTGACTTGTAAAGATAAAATTTAACTTTATTTGGGTTAGTTTAACTTGAAATTATACCTTAAACAACTCTAATAACCTATTATTAGTATTCATTTGTCATATACCTACTTTGTCTTTATTCACTCATACCTTATCTTTACCATACTTATCTTTTGGCCAAGCATAACAAACCATCATCTTACCCCCATATCCCTCCTTTGTCTATATCTTTTTCTTTCCTTCCTTTCATTTATTTTTTCTCCTTCATTTTTCAATCCTCTCTTCCTTTTATTTTTTTCTACTCCAACTCAAGAGAAGAAAAGAGAAGAATAAGAAAAGAGAAGAAGAAAAGGAGAAAAATTTCTTTAGCCTCAAAATAGACTTATCTTCCTACCGATCAAGGCAAGTAAAACCACATCCACTCTCATATTTTATTTCTAACTCTAATTGTTTATGGTTAACTTAGAATCTTGATTTGTTAAAACTTAAAAAGATAATATCTTTATACAAAAATCTCTATGATTATTCTAGAAAAATAAAAATATTATTTTTACACGTTACTCTATTTTTATGTATCGAATTTATCATTTTATTTATAATCTCTCATTCTTAAACTACAAGTTGTAAAGTTAAACTATATACTTAATTTTTAAATTATAAAAATGCCACCTTTATGAATGTTTATCATAGTGGATATAAATTCGAAGTTTTCTACATAAGTTCTTCATGTATAATGCAATGATTTTAAATCACTTTCCACTTGCCATTAAAACATAGGTATATATATATATATTCATAATCATGTTTTTAAAGAGAAGGTTTCAAATAAGTTTCTACATTAAAATAGTAAAATAATTCTTTTATACGAGATATTATGTTAGGTCATAATTCTTTCTATACTAATCCATATTTACTTGAAAAATATATACATGTCTAAAATTTAATAAATTTACTACTTTCCATACTATGAAATCATGCTAGAATTTAGAAAATCAATATATTGTTAAATCGTTATAAAAGTGTTAAGCCTATTTAATTCATATCTTTACAATTTAGTACCCACTTACCTAATATGTGTTTATATGCATAATTGTATATGTATGATTCATATACATGATGATCATAAGTATTTTTACATCTTAATACTTACATACGTATTTATATGTATACTTGTATTCATGTGTAGTTTATATACATAATCATTTTCTTAACATTCATTCTAACATTCTATTACTCCATCATGCTTGCATTGACATATATATACTAGTTGCTTATATAAGATACATGAAAATATGTCGGAATTTTCTTATTAATACATACATGTCTTTATAATGCCATAGATCCTGACTTACCTGTTAACTTAATTTCGACACTCCATCATACTTGCCTTGACATATACATACTAATTACTTGTACAAGATACATGAAAATATGTCGGATTTCCCTTGTTAGTATATACACATGTCTTGATAGTGCCATGGATCCTGACTTGCCTGTTAACTTGATTTTGACATGAACCACATATTACTTGTTACTAGACATGAATATGTATTAACCTTAACATGATTGGTTTATCATATTCCGGATTGATTTGCATGTAATATAACTTGAAATCTTGGGTTATGGAAAACTAAAGGGTGGACAAATATTGTATCGTGAAAGATTTAGGATAGGTTGCGCAATCGAAATAGGGCCCATCCGCGAGGGCGCCCAGATGGTACTGAACCATCATCTCTTATTTAGTCCATATTGATGGGACGACCGAATACTCAGTATCGGTATCTGCTTGAGTGTTTAGCGGCACGGCTGGTTCAGCACCAGTATCTTGGCCGGGTTCCGGATATGCACGGGTACTTTCACGATACGAGTTTATTTCTTCACCAGTTCAAATATAAAATAAAATAAGATATTAACTTAGACTTGGTATGCATGTATATTCCTACTTGATATTGTTATTTAATCATTACTGTTTTTCATACATGTGTATATGCTTTTTACATCAATTCATATTTTACTTGTTAGTGCATATTACATACTCCCTACGATACGAGTCTATTTCTTCACCATTAGTTCAAAATATAAACTAAAATAAGATATTAACTTAGACTTGATATGCATGTATATCCCTTCTTGATATTGTTACTTGATCGTTTAATGTTTTTCACACATGCGCATACTTTCATATCTATACTCATATCTAACTTATTTGTTTATATTACACGCTCCCTACTTTTTATTATTTTACTTGCCGGGTTTGACTGTGAGTTCCTCCACACGTTCAGGTACTAAGGATGTAAGTAAGGATCCGCCATTGCACGACCCGTACTTTCTGGAGCAGGCCGAGCAGCAGTAAATTCTTAAACCTACACTTTTTGTATTTTTGGATTTGGTATGTATATCTCTTTTGAGAACTTAGTTCCCAACTTCTATATCAGTACCTAATTATTGTTTTCTGTTTTAAACATGTATATTTTTCTTTCTATATGGCAGTAAACCAGCTTCCAATATTTTGGTGGATGAATTGTATTTTAACTTTATTCATTCTTACTTTTACATATTCATTGGCCTCGTGCACGTCAATTCACACGTGCCCGCCTGTGACGCACTCTGTTCTGTGTTTAATGAGGAGCGGGACGTTACATATATACATACATATGTATGTATGCATGTATGAATACAGTTCCCAGTAGCACATTGATAAAGATTATCCCTTGTCTGGAACTTTCCGGTTGTGTTTGGATTGAGGGAAAATGAAGGAAAAGAAAAGAAAAGGAAATGGAAAGTTGCTTTCTACTGTTTGGTTAGAAGGAAAATTAGAGAGAAAATAAAAGGGAAAGAAAGTTTGAGAAAATGTATTAGTTTTTTTTTTTTTTTTCTTTTCTTCCTCAAACCCAGGAGAAAATGAAAGAAAAGGAAAGTTGAGAGAAAAGGGAAAAATGGAGAGAAATTTTTCCAGAAATTTCCTTATAATTTTAGTCCCAAGATATTTTTAACTTTTGTAAAGTTTGAATTATTTGGTTATTATATGCTTAATTATTTAAAAATTAAAAATTATATCAATAATATGTAAATTAATATTAAAATTTTCTATAGTTTAATTAGAATTATATTATTCTTTTAATTTTCTATTGAGCAACCAAACATAAGAAACTGTTTTTTTCTAAAATTTCCTTGAGATTTTCTTCTTCATTTTCTTTCTAATCAAACATAAAAAAGAAAACCAATTTCCATATCCTTTTCTTTCCTTTTCTCTTTCCCTTTCCTTTTCTTTTCTCTTCATTCATTTTCCCTCAATCCAAACACAGCCTCCTAGTCTAAGATGGCATGGACAATGACACTTTGGTTGCAAGTTTACGCAGCATCATGAAAAGAAGATTCACCTGCCCATAGCAGGACCAGGAACCTGGCACAAGCTCGTTGAACAATTAAAAGACAGTGATAGCCAATTTTAGAACTAGCCAAACTTAAGTGGAGCTCTCTAACCTGATTTGTGCTCCATATCTAACCCCATTATGATGGCCAAAGCCAATGGTATGGATGATAATCTATCTAAAACTGTGCATCCGTAGTAAAATTATTTTTAGTTGGTAATATCATACAACAAAGACTTTAATTTCTACTTTCATCCCTCCTGACTATATACATATATAGTAAGATTTGCATGTACACCCTACATATTCTATAGTAGACTATACATGTTGAGTTAAATAATTTGCATGTAGATCCTGCACATTCTATACTAGATTATACATATTTAATTAAATGATTTTATGTACATCCATATCTATATCAGAAACTGCATGCCGGTCTCAACCCACTATTCATATCTCTAACAGGGTGGTATCCTTTTAGGAGCTACTTGGTGGTTGCAGTTTGCTTACTTAAAGCTAAAAGAGGACCAATGTCTACTTCACTCAGTGGTCCCAAAGATTTGAGGAAATAACCCCAAAAAGGGTTCATTTTAGTTGGGCATAAGATGGCCAAATACCACCTAAACCAAGTGGTGTCATTTCTTCACATCTAAATGAGAGTAATTGAAAGGAGATTGAGATTCTTCTAAATAAACCATGAGAGCATACATATATATATAAGATATCCTCTCATCTTGAAACCTTATATACCCAAAAATAAAAAGAAATTACTGAAGAGCAAGGAACTAAATGAGCGAAATTGTAAGCAGTGCTGTAAACTCTAGAATTTGCAGCTTATATAGCTGCATTTTCATATGCAGCCCTGGAAAACATTAATAAACAAGATGACCATAAACGGGCAAGAAATACACTCGGTGCATTTGTATTCTGGTTGCAGATTGAGATGCATTTGAGAACCAAAATCCTACTAATTTAACATTCAGTAAGGCACGGCTTCTTACACCACTCTCTTTTTAACCCTTTATTTTTCCACTTTAAATTTATTGCATATTGGATCCATTTCCTTCTCCTTTTAACAAAAGAATGCATCTAAAAGGATCATTATTTTTTTATTACTCTTTCTTCTCCTGCTTGTTTGTCTTTCTCTGAGCTCATTACAATTTGATGTTAGTTTTCATGTAATTTCATTTGATAATTTGACTGCTGAGATTGGAAGGTTAAATTATGTCACGACACTTACAATGTTCACATTTTATACTTGAGTTCGTTCTCATATATGCTGATTGTTAATTTATTGGCACCATAGATGAATCTATGTTCTGCTTAAGAAAAACTTAGTTGTCAATTTAGGTTGTCATTCAACATCTATATATCAATTTATTCTCATAAGAAATTATTGTCTCTATATTTATATGGCCAGTATAGATTTTATACATTTTACTCAGTGTCTATTTTCTGAAATTTTGATATTTCTTTCCCCTGATTTTACTTTATTTTTATTTTTAATTGGTGCTTTTGTGGACATGGTATGTCATCAGTATAGTCTGGGAAGTAAACTGGCAGATACCATATTCTCTAACACTAGTAACAAGAAGGAAAAGCCAGATGGTAACACAGCTCATAGCAAATCTACATCAAGGTAGTGATTGAAGCATTGAACCTACTGCTTATGAAGTTTATATATGCCACTCATTAGACCACAATGTGGAAGGAAACTAGACATAGGAAAGAAGATGCCACCGATTGTAATCTCTCTGTACGTTTTTCTACAAGAAAAAAGAAAGCTAAATGGAACCAGGAAGTACTCTCATTCTCTCTTTATTACAGAGAACTTCTGCCCACATAAGACCGAGCAACTGGATAAGGCTTATGGGTTTACTTTTGGTTTCTACTAGTCAATAACACAAGTACAAATACCATCAAGGTGATTTTCCAGAAATAAATACAAGTCTTCCATCAAAACCAAGGATTAATCTTGGTTTGGGTTTCATGTTTGGTGTTGGGGCCTTTTTCAAGTTTCCGTATCTCTGGCTTCCACAATTTTGGGTTTGATCTACTAGGTCCTTGCATGATTATTTATAGAATATGTGAAAAAATACTAGACTAAATTTAAAACTTTGGATCTCTCACAACACTTCCCCTCTACCCTCCCACCTGTTGGACCCTAGCTTGCACCTAACTCCTTGTAATAATGGACCAATTCCCACTACCAAGTCTTTGACTTTCACTTTATAAGGAAAACTTGTTGAAAAAGATATTAGCTACTCCATATATTCATTTAATGTAGTAAGGATGCAAGATACAGATTCTCCAAGTTCTCTGACAAGCTGGGTATGATTAATATCTATACAGACTATACTCTAGCATGCCTAGAAGTGTTACAAAAGAAAATTTTAGTTAAATTAGAAGTCAAACAAAAATTTCTTTCGTTTTTTGGGATAAGAATTGATGGGTAGTACTAAGGAGGATACTTAAATTTCATGGCTCCATCCCTGTAATTCTTTTTTCTCCCTATATCCCACTGTGTAAATGTATAAAAAATAAAACAAAATGAATAAAATGGGGTTAGGTAATTCGTAAAATTTACTGTAATATAGAGAAGTATACAATCTAAAATGCAGGTTGAAACACATCCAGGAACATGGAAAGGATCTTATCAAGTATCAATTAATGGCAAGAACTTACTAATCCTGCAATCTTTTTTATTAACAAAGCAGGATTCGAGTTCAATCCTTTAACCAATACTGCACTCAGTTGCTTCAACATAGAAAGCTTCTTATCTTTCTCTGCATCTACAAGGATGATGTCAGCTTTTAGCCCGACAATACCAAGAGAATGAACTTCATCAGGAGATGGAATTGTTGGGAAATGCTCCTTCAGATTCTTCTCCTGCATAAACATGGTCAAGGTCATGCTTGCGTATGTCAAAAAAATAAACACATGGATTTAAAGTTCCAGTTGCCAAGCCCAGCAGAAAAAAATTGAAGCCTTTCAAACTCTTCATACGCATGCCGCACATACACACAAGAAAAAAGAAGAAAAGGAAGAGAAAAGAAAAGAATCAAAGAATATTGGAAGCACCTGAATACATGCTACACCTACAAGGATTATTATGACACAAGTCTACACATGCACATGCACACACGCGCATATACATGAAAAAGGAAAGTCCAACTTTGGTTACATTTGGCGTCTTGGTCTAAGTTATCCCAATTCCTTCTGAACCTTTAAATGAGTTTTGTTACATTTTCCTCTCCAAGTCGTATGGATCTGAAACTAAACCATAGAACTTCTAAATTACATGTCCTGTGAATCTGATGGAGAGGACTCAGAGCAAGTCCAAACAGAATGGAAATTGTGGAGCCATAAGAATCAGTTTCTCAGTAAAAGTAATCCAAGAACAATTAATCATTAACGTGGAAATAATGTTGCATGACATTTTATTAGAAAAATGCCTATGATAGATCGGATACCCTTCTTGCTCAGAAAGGCAACTCCAGGAATATATAAAACCTAAACCAGCCATTAAACTCATCCACTTAAATGTTACTTCTCCATTATTCGTGAACTTAAAACAGTAGGCTGCATTACTGTCCACGAATCTTCAAGCATTAAAGCTAATGTTTTCATGTTCAACTATTTGAAGGACTCCCGCATCGCTTACTTGGACTTCACAAATCCATAACTAAACAAGATACTAGTTTCGATACATTGTCCAAAAACAAATCAAACAACCCATCAAACAAACCGAGTAACAACCACAAACTTTTCATCCCATAACAAAGATGTCAACATTTGCCCCAATCAAAAAATTAGCTTTGACAATGATCCAAGCTTTCACCAAAAAATCAGAAGACTTGAGCAACTGGAAAACAAAATTCTAGATCTGAGATATTAATAGAAAACATTAAAGTGGCATTTTTGGTATTTTCTCTGACAACCCAGCTTTGAACAGTATCAACCTATTTGTATGCAAATTCCATATATATGATGTGATTAATAGCATAACCTACAAAACTATAAGAGTTCAGTTGTTCTTCGAAGAAGATTATTTAGCTGTAAAGATGTTTGGACATTTCCTTTTTTTTCTTTTTATGATTAAACATTTCATGTTAGTAGGAGAAGATAGTGCAATTCTTAATTACAGAAAATGAGAAATAGATTGTTCATTAATAGTGGACAAGGGAAAAAGTTGAAAACTCATACCGGGATGACAGAATAGAAACCATTGCGTATCGGACTGGACAAAGTTCCAGTAGACCACAGAATCTGAGAAGCAGTCTGAGATGAAACATCAGCCTGCTCAACATCGCATGTAGACTCTCTGGTGCTCATATTATGTTCACTTGTGACCAAAGAAACAGATTTGAAGTCTTGTGAATTGCATGGCCACCAAATAGCACTAGAAGACTTTGGTTCAGACAGCCCTGAATCACCTGGAATCTCTTCCATCCCCAAAGATATCTAAAATATAGAACCATTTCGGCCTTCTTCTCACCTCATAAATGGTGTATGATGCTACAAAAGAAAATGTCAAATTGCAGTAACAAGGTCCAGGAATTTCTGTTCCAAGATAATTCTCCACTGCGTGATTCCAAGATCTGAAAAAAAAAAATGAGATGAATGTCCATTGTTATTTCTGGACAAGCCATATTTTTCAGCAAAAATGTGCACTGCAAATGAAGGGTTTAAACTTCTAGTGTTATATGAATACTTAAATCCTTAAGTTTCAAGAAAGAAATTGAAATATGCCATGAAAACTATAGTGCATAAGAAAATCTACTGGCAGAATTAGACAATCGAAATGACAATTATAAATAACACGCCCTTAACATATCAACCTTCTTATATTCCCCTAAAGTATGATGATAATAATACAGAAGGATTAGGTGCCTTCTATTTAAGCCTAGAGAAAATATAAGATAAATATAAGCTAACCCTAGTATGCTAAGAAGGAATCAACAATCATCCTGGCATGTCCCGCATGACCCCATCAAATCAAACGCGTAACATGGATTCAGCTTAGGAAAAGTTTCCCAAGCACAATTCAAATGATCATCTTTGAAGGTCTACCAATGTAACAACAGATAAAGAAGATCATCGAGTAAATAAGGATATATAAACTAGATATTGCACATTGCAGAACATCCACAAAAGTTTCATTGGAGGAAAGAAAAACAATTATAGCAAAATGACAAGTGTTAGATTAGAAAACTATCTTACATTTGGGTTTAGTTTAGATTTAGTCCCACATCGCCTGTGTGATTGTTTGTATGATATTGAGACACCTATAAATATATGTATCCCTTACTCATAATAAACAAATTGATTGGTTTTGATTATTTTATAATACGATATCATAGCACGTTATGAAATAAATCTCAACCATCCTGATCGATAGCTGACTCGGATTCCGACTCCGACTCCGCAATTGTGTCACCAATTTGATGTCGATTCCGATTTCAACTCCAACTCTACAATCGCAGCGCCAATTCAATTCCACATCTGCTTTTAAGAAAAAAATTTATCTGTTGCCTACTACTACTACTGAGAAAGAAGTTTATTTGCTGTCTATTATTGCTTTTAAGAAAGAAGTTTATATGTTGCTTAGTACTGCTTCTAAAAAAAAAATTTATATGTTGTCTACTACTGTTTCTAAAAGAGAACTGTCTACCTGTAATGCTTCTAAAAAAGAAGTCTATGTATTGCCTACTACTACTTCTAAGAAAGAAATTTATTTACTGTTACTATTGTTGCTGCTCAAATATGGATGTGCTCTGATGATTCAATTGATTCATCTATTGCTACTACTACTACTATTGTCTATTGTTATTGTTGTTATTGCTTATCCACTTTAAATTAATATGTATACTATTGAAGAGGGAGACAGTATTTTCTAATTTTTGCAACAAGTTGGGTATCATTGATATTTATACTCCAACTTGAGGGGAAGTGTTAGATTAGAAAACTATCTTATATTTGAATTTAGTTTAGATTTAATCCCACATAGCCTATTAGATTGTTTGTATGATATTGAGATACCTATAAATATATGTATCTATCAACTCATAATAAAAAGATTGGTTAGTTCTGATTATTTAATAACAGCACGCACTACAGAACATTGAAGTCCGCTAATGACCATTCAAGTATCCATCACAAGCAGTCACATAAATCATAAATACAACTGACGTACTCGAAATATCTCATGACAAAATTGAATCATAGATAAGAAGAAGTGCACAGTTCAAGTTTCTGTTATTAAGTAGCCAATTCATGACATTAAACTGAGGGCGATACAGATTAGAAGTGAAGCGACATATTGCAGTACAAACAATTGCCCTATGCCCTACGGTATAAAAATTAAAAAGAAAGTGCAAGGTTTCAATAAATAAAACATTAGTGGTGTACTTGTGATTGCCTATTTTCTCATGGTCGAATCAAGCTACTTAATTTTTTCCTTTTTTTTTCCCCAACTATCAATATCTAACAAGTGACCAGACTCATTACAAGCTATGTCTGATTGAATTAACAAATCTAGCGAAACGAGTACACAAAACGAGGATAAATTTCCAAACAAAAGAAAAACCCTAAAAAGAATCTAATAACTACACCGTGATTAAACTATTCTATAACCTACCCAAATTAAACAGTGCCCTAAATTCAACGGAACTATATAAATGTACTGCAATTTATCGAATACAAATTGCAAACATCTAAAAAATAAATGCAACAGAAATGAACCTCAAAATCAATCCAGTGATCGAGAAAAGACCGGAAATAAAAAAGAAGAAGCAAACAAATCAAAACAGAGCTTGCAATTCGATTGAAAAATCGATTGATTGGAGGCAGAAGAACTCACGTTCATCAGTCAGGATCCGAGAGCATCTCATCAGATTCCAATTCGATGCGAGAAGACCGAGGGCATCACGGGGAGAAAGAGTGCCCGATTAACAGAGAGATAGAGATGCATCAAGAAATGCGATAAATACTTTTTAATTTATATATATATATATATATATATATATATATAGAGGAAACGGTAAATATACCGGCGCCGATGGGCATAACAAATAAATGAATTCTTTTAAATGACACCACGTGTAATAGTTTTATTGGGCCACGTAGGCGACGGTGCACCGTCGATGTATTTCCCATTTTCTCATATATATATATATATATATATATATATATATATATATATATATATATATATATATATATATATATATATATATATATATATATATATATATATATATATATATATATATATATATATATATATATATATAATATGGATTACTGAAGGTGAGCCGCCAGCTCAGTGAGCTAGTGGCAAAACTATAATGATCCAATTATTTTTCTTCAATTTGTTTTTACAATTACTATCTCTGCATCCTTAATTTCTTTCGGATTAAATTTTATAAATTTTGGAGTGCATACAAAATGTTTTATTCATTAAAAACCGTTAATTTTGTGTTAACTTGATGGAAGGCCAAATTAAAACTAAAATCCAAAAAATTGGGTATGAGTAAATGCTAGGGGGTAGAGATCATAATCCAAAAGAATTTTTTTTAAAAAAATTATTGGATATAGTAGAAATGAACTGCAGCTCAGATAACTTGCGTGAACTGTCAGCTCATTTCCATTTTTCTCATATATATATATATATATATATATATATATATATATATATATATATATATATATATATATATATATAAGGATTACTGTAGGTGAGCCGCCAGCTTAGAAAAAGTTATGTGAGCTAGCGGCAAAACTATAATGATCCGATGATTTTTCTTCGATTTTTTTTCGATTACAATTTCTATCTCCTTAATTTCTTTCGGATTAAATTTCATAAATTTTGAAATTCATTTACCCTTTCATCGAATACATACAAAATGTCTTATTCATTGCAAACCGTTAATTTTGTATTAACTTGATTGAGGACCAAATCATAACTATAACCCAAGAAATTGGGTATGAGTGAACCCCAAGGGATCGAGATCATAATCCAAAAAAAACTTTTTTAAAAAGATTATTATAGATAGTGGAAATGAATTGTAACTCAGGTAACTTGCGTGAGCTGTCAGCTCATTTCCATTTTTTTCACACACACACGCATATATATATATATATATAAAGAGAGAGAGAGAAACGGAAATGAGCTGACAGCTCACGCAAGTTATCTGAGTTGCAGTTCATTTCCACTATCTTCAATAATTATTTTTTTAAAAAATCTTTTTGATTATGATCTCGACCCCTTAGGGTTCACTCATACCCAATTTCTTGGGTTTTAGTTTTGATGTGGTCCTCCATCAAGTTCAAAAATTAACGGTTTTCAATGAATAAAACATTTTGTATGCACTTGATGAAAGAGAAAATGAACTTCAAAATTTATGAAATTTAATCTTAAAGAAGTAGAGATAGTAATTGTTAAAAAAATCGAAGAAAAATCATTGATCATTATAGTTTTGCCGTTAGCTTACGCAAATTTTCCTGAGGGCGGCTCACATACAGTAATCCCATATATATATATTAGTATGATGATTCGCTCGCTAGCGACAAAAGTATAATGGTCCAATGATTTTTCTTCAAATATTTTTAATAATTACTATCTCAATCTTTTTAACTTTTTAATGATTAAATTTCATAAATTTTAAAATTCATTTACTCTTTAGCGAATACAAAATATTTTATTAACTAAAAATTATTAATTTTGTGTGAAGTTATGGGGGATCAAATCAAAACTAAAATATAAAAAATTGGATATGAGTGAATTCTAGAGAGTCGAGATCATAATCCAAAAGAATTTTTTTTAAAAAGATTATTCTAGGTAGTGAAAATGAATTACAACTCAGTTAATTTGTATGAGCAGTTAGCTATTTTTATTTTTCCCATGTGTGTGTATATATATATATATATATATATATATATATATATATATATATATATAAAAGAAGAAATAAAGGGACTTACTTGGAAATTTATAAGGGGAAGGGCGTATTGGTAAAATTGCACATAAATCCTCTGGAAAAACAATTTAAATGTATGGCGGTCAAAATTGTAAATCTTTCCTCTCATTGATATTCAATTGTAATTGAAGTACAGTTGTATAACCTCATGTTAAGTGTATAAACAGTTATGAATTTAAATCCCAAAGTTTAGTTTTTTATTACAATAGAAACAGCTACTTATGTTTAAGAAGGAAATGGGTTGAGTTTTAAATAAAGTAGATAGCTTTTGAAATAAAAGTGTCAAACAATATTAGATCCGACCCATTTTCGATTGAGCATCAAGTCGTACTGTGTGGAAGATTAAAGTAATGCAATTAGTTATTATAGAGTGACTAGTAGTTTTGACGATTATTACTAAAAAAATTTAGACAACAGTTTGGACATGCTGAAAATTAATTTCCAAAGTAATAGTAAAAAAAAAATTGATATAGAATTAGAAAGTTCTTGCATTAGAATTAAATGTATACTCTATGAATTTCCCTTTGTTTAGCCTTTTTTTTTTTTCTCCTTCTTGTCACAAAGTATTCTAATTCAGCCTAATCATTATGGTTGCTTCATATCTAACTCTATTGGTGAAACTTTTATTGTCTTTGTCATTTATTTTGTTTTTTTCGACTCTAACAAATTCTCATAAAAAGTATTTTAACATTCATCCTTACATTTTGTCTTAGTTGATGATTTTTGCCCTTTTGTTCTTCGCAGTTTTATTGATTTTTTTTTAATATTGAGATTTTCCTTTCCTTGAGATTCTTCTAAAATAAGATGAAAGAGAATAATATATTATTATACTCTTTTGATAAAAATTTAAATCAAAATAAATAATTGAACCGTGAACCTGAACTCGAATAGTTAATCATCTAATGACACGTGTTTATAACCAACTTGATAAAAAAAAAGGTTATACAAGTATATCCATCCATAACCAGAAATTAGGAGTTAAGAAAAAGGAAAGTAAAAAAAAAATAAAAAAATAGAAAGTTAGTTTCCATCTTTTTTATAAGTATAATTAATAATATAATCTTGAACAATACAGTATATGGCTTAAATAAATTCATTTGAAAAAGGAGTGAAAAACTAACATTAAAAATTACCTAATCTTTTTGAACAGCTATTTCATAACTATTCATTTAATCCATCCCTCGATCTCTATATCCGAACAATTTTTTTCTCCTCAAATATGTAATTGGAGTTTACACATTTAAAACATTTAACTATTTTAATTTTTTACTTCTCTTTTAACATATTTTTCCTTCCCTTACATGCATGAGGTAAATTGGAATGGATTTTTTATTTTACTAGAAATATTCCTTCTACACATACAATATTATTAGAATCAAGATCTCTTTTTTCTCTTTTTACAATAATAAACACATATGTAAAAGTTGAAACTTTTGTCCCTCTCTAACTTTGCTATGCAACGAAACAAAAAGTAACAAAATTTTGTTTCAATAATTATATTTATACATTATTCCAAAACAATACAGTGTGATCCATATCTCAATATATTCTAAATGGTAAGAGAACTCTTGATCATTTTTAAGTCTTTTACATATTATGTTTCTTTTTTCTTTAGTTGTATGCATGAATCATATTTATTATTTAATTAGGATATTGTGATGTACATGAATTATATGATCTATCGAGTACAATTGGTAAGCTGTATCTTTTATTTTTGTCCAATATAAATATACACATAGTTATTCAATTCAATCATTTAATCAATTTCAGTACAGCAAGTGAATTAGTGATAATAACTATATTTAGCAGTAGTTCAGTAACAATCATTAAATACAGTACATTAATTTAATAAACTTATCATCAATTATACTATATATCTCTTTAATAATTTCAGTGTTAATCAGTATCGTATCACATATCAGTTTAGTGAATTATGATAAAAAAATTTACTATAAAAAATAGATAAAATACAAAAACAATTAAAGAATCAGGTTTACTAAGTGATTCCAGTATTTTAGTCATTAACCATATTTTCATATTAATTATAATCAATAATCTCTATTAAAATCATCAATTAAACACTTTGTGTATTACCATGTATTATGTACAAGTGCCGACACTGACTTAGTTTTCGGAGGTCTTAGAGCTAGATTAAGAAATATGTAAATATCAAAATTGTAAGAAATTCAATTGTCTTTCAAACAACATCAAAACCAACTTAATTTGAGTTCTTGATTAAAATCTATGGTTAAAATAACAATGATGTTTATTGATGATAACACTCTAATATTTGCACAACCTGCGGATCTAAACTGATTTTTGTCATATTTATTATTGGAATTTTGGAAAATAAAATAATAATAGTAGGGTTTTCAATAATCTTTTAAATAAAAGAAGAATTAACTCAATTGGACTTCAAATTCAAAATAAGTCCATTCTAGTAAGCATTTAGTGCTAACTATAAGATAATATCTTTAAAAATAATTATGGAGATTAAACTATAATCATTTAAAAATAGTAAACTAAAACATAATAATACAATGTCTACCACGATTAAGGTAAAATAAAAAAACTCATCTGGTTTTGGATGACGAAGAATCTAAGAACGTAATGTCAAAAGGTGTTAAAAGACTGAATTTTTGTATAGCGCTGAAATCCTCCTTTTCTTTTTTCTCCTTTTTCTCTCTTTTTCTTTTGTTGGTAAGGTATAGCTAGAGACTCTAATTGAGGAGATTGGAAATTTTAATTTGACTTAATTGTCTTTTAAAAGAAAGATCCGATTAGAATTCTAATTGTACTTACTATTCTAATTAATAAAGAATCTATTAAGCATGAAAACTAAATTTAAATCATATATAATTAATTAAATAAGGATAAATCTACTTTAATTAGTCTAGTTTATTTTAATAACATAACCAAATAGCTAGGTTGGTCGATTTGGGCATGGGTTTTGAGACATTAGTGGAACAAGTCGTGATATTCACTAATTAAATTTAAACATTAAATCTATTTCTTTTTCATTTTCTTTTCTTTTAAAATCTGAAGTGTATTTTTTAAAATCTGAAAAAGTTTTTTTTTGTAATGAAAGTGAGTATTACAGAATATGTGGGAACTACATCTTTAAATTTACGATACATTTCATAGTATGAAATGCATAACGCATTACTTTTCTAATTCCCTCCTGGATATACATAGAATACATATATTTAACTGCAGGTGTTACCCTCATATATTTCTAGTTTTATTGTTAATACTTGATCTTATTTACTGATATACATTCCACCATAAAAAAATTTATCTTCATATCAACATATCATTTTATACTTACTATTTTGTGCATAGTTTTGATTTTATATACTTGTTTGTTTCGGCTTTGAACTACCCCATATACTCAGAAGTACTAGGCATAGCCATCAACAGATGACCCAGATTTTTTTGATAGGCGAAACAGTAATAATCTCAAGGCTCAGCTTCTTTTGTACGTATGGAATATATATATTTTATTATCAAATATCTTTATGTACTTATTTTTTGTTATTTGCTATCTACTTATACTTGTATATGGATAGTGAACCATATATATATAGTGAAGAGAGTTTCTTCACTGACGCTTAGTGGTCCAATAAAATAATTACATATGGTTACTGAAAATGTGGTTAAGCGATTTCTTTTATTTGTTATTTTAAATAGCGCAATGTATAATTATTTTATTAGATTATCTAAGTGCTAGTGAAAGAACTCTTATCGCCAGTAAATTTTAGAGTGAGACGGGAGTTTCTAAAGGAGCACACCATTATTTCTAATGAGCTCACCCTCCAACGTTTCAGACTGAACCAATAAAACACTGTCTAGTTAGCTCGCTAAGAAAATTGGTGCGCTCCTTTGGAAACTCCCGAGTGAGGCATGAGAGGATGCAGTTCACTTGGTCTGCTCCTAGAGAGAGGGGAACTTCTAAATGGGCACAAGTTTTTTCCTAGTGAGCCCAGTTAAAACTCCCAATAAATAACAACTATGCCCTCTAAAAAAAATTCCCATCTTACCCTCCTTCCTTCTCCCGCTTCTTCCGTCTCTCCTGGCGTTCGGACTGACAGTCCGAACGAACTAATTCCGTTCGGACTGTCAGTCCGAACAAATCACGTTTGTTCGGACTGTCAGTCCGAACGAACTTGATTTGTTCGGACTGACAGTCCGAACGAAGTTAGTTCGTTCGGACTGTCAGTCCGAACGAACTTGATTTGTTCGGACTGTCAGTCCGAACGAATCCGACCTGTTCGGACTGACAGTCCGGACAGGAGCTTGATTTGGCCACTGCCTCATCGACTCTATTTACTTATAAAAATTGATGTATCATTAGTTAACCGAATTTAACATCAGTTTATGGACTTATATTAATAACAAATTATACATTATTATCGAAATATAGGGAAGAAAGAAAAAACATACAATTATACGTTGACACACTGATACACCAACCCATTGATACTCTGATACATCGTTTATTGCGATACAATGATACACCGACAAACAATGATACACAAATACAATGATACTGCTGATACACAAATACAATGATACTCATGATACACCGATATACTGATATAATGATACTTGGATTCACCCATACAATGAAACAACAATACAATTACTGATACAATGAAATAGTGAAGATTATAAATAGGGTTCCCTACGTATAAAACAACAATATTTTATACAAATTAAAGAAATACGATCAAATACAAACGTAGTGTTTATATTAAACGAACAAAAAGTGACCAATAGGGTTCATTACAAACAAAAACCATAAATTCAACAAATTCGTCAAAATGTTTGCAAAATAAGTTTACACCGGCGACGTGAAGTTCCTTACATCATCCATATCATTATACATCTCATACATTGATCACTGTCTCCTTGTCTTCCTCGGGGGTTGACGTCTGCTTCTGGTTCGAGTCAAATTTACCGTATCGGGTGCATTAGGAGTGAATTGATCTTGACTTGGTTCCTCTGCTTCCTTCTTCTAGTCTTGCACTATCATATCTGATCAAATTCGGAGTTTCTGTATTTAATTCAGTATCTACGGCCACTTCGATTGCTCTCTCTCGTATCGGCCGTTGGATTTTTGGTCGAGATGCTGCTTTCTTCCTCCTTAACGAGGCCGTCGGTCGAACGCGAGAAGATTCCGCCGGATTCATCTATGTAACATAAAGATATTTCCTTTATAGAAACTTTTTATCAAAAAAATAAATTAATTATGAGCAAATAAGTAGTAATAAAGTATAATTTACTATAAATATAATATTTTATCTATTAATTTTCAACTTCTAAATTAATTAATAAATTTTAATATTAACACCTACAATTAGAAAATAACTACTTGTTTCGCAAATTTGACAACTACGATTACAATATTATACTTTCTTCATAATTATAATCTAAATATTAAATAAACAAAATTAACAAAAAAAATGTACTCGTTTAGAATTTTCCGAATGCAAATTATTATCAAACCATACAAGAAGTTTTCAGTTTTCAACACAGTTACAGAACATATAAGAATAAACAAAATAAAACAAAATTAAATTTAAATTAAAAGAGACTTACAGTAGAGCTCAAAAATTCTGAACCGAGAAGAAATCATGTGTTGGGGTGTGACACGGACACTGGAGGCGGAGGGTGGGGGTGTGGCAGCAGTGGGTGGGGGCGGAGCGCGTTGGGGCGGGCGGAGGGTGGGGGGGCCGGGCGGAGGCGGGTGGGGGGGGAGGGGGTAGGGGCGGAGAGCTTGGGTCGGACGGAGCCGGGTGGGGGCGGAGGGGGTAGGGGCAGAGGATGTGGGGGCGGGCGGAGGCGGGTGAGGGCGGAGGGGGTAGGGCGGAGCCGGGCGGGCGCGGGCGGGCGGAGCTGGGTTGGGCCGGGCGGAGATGGGTGGGGGCGGAGGGGGTAGGCGGGCGGAGCTGGGTGGGAGCGGAGGGGGTGGCGGCGGGGGTGTGGGAGTGGGTTGGAAGGAGAGGAGAGGAGAGGAATCTGAGTTGAGGAGGAGAGGATGAGAGTAAGTGAGAATTTAGGAATATGAGGGAAGGATATTTTGGAAAAAAAATTGGGCTCACTAAGAAATTTTATCTCATTCTAAACTTTCACTTGGCTCACTGGGAAAAAAGTTGTGCCCCTTTAGAAGTTCCCTAGAGAGAGGGGCAAAAAACCCAAAACAGACGGCCTGTTTCGGGTCCGTTTTAGTGGCCAGCCCCCTCCCACAGCTTCTCGCAAACGCACGTAGTCGCCCTCTTTTTTTTTTTTTTTTTTTTTTTTTTTTTACATTCCGAACTAGGGTTTATGCTGCCAACCTAAAAGCGGGAGGGAAAAAAAATAAAAATAAAAAAAATCAAGTGCCCGGCGATGGGAGATTTCTTCAAAGATCACATTTTTGCCGGCCACGCAGTCGCCGGATGCAGCGCCGTTGCTCTCTCCTCCTCTCTCACTCATCCAATCGACACTCTCAAGACCCTCCTTCAAGTATCCTTCACGATCACTTTTTTCCCCATTTATTTTTTCCCCAGCAATTTCTTCGATTATTTTCTCATTTTTTTCTTGAATTATTTTTAAACGTATGGACAGGTTGGCGCAGGGCCTTCTCAACAACTGAGCTTCCCTCAAGTCGTGGATCGAGTTCGATTTGCATCGGGGCTTTCAGGTGCATAAAGCTGTAATTTTTATGTTTATTTACAAGTGCATAACAGCAGAGTAAAAAAAAATGTCATGCTTCAATGCAAGTTATGTTGAACATTTGGAAAAACTTGAGAATTCTAGCTCTCGTTTGGATGATGTCTCACTTCTTATATCCACTGAATCTTAATGAGCAGTTCACGGCTTATCTTTCTTAGCCCTAATATACATTGGGGTTTCTTTGATACTTGGGCTCTGCAGTGCTGGAAACCATAAGAACGAATTAAAATCAAAACAAACAATTTAATCGAATGGAAGCCCATATGAGCAAAATTTTTATTATGATATCCATCATGTTTAGGTGAGAGTTAAACTTCCTTTTGTTTTATAAATCCCTCTGCAGAATTTTATAGCTGAGAATTTCATATGAATCTTTGTTAATATCCGAAAGCACTCTCCAGTATACTTTGTTAACAGCGTTTACTGTATGTCCAACCTTTTCTAAGTTTCTTTTGGGTAACATATCTCTTTCGTGTTAGATACCTTACATGGTTACGAGTTACTGATGCGAGTTTGAATGCGAACAAATTTTTTATCGATACTATTTGATGGCATCTATTAGCATGTGCAACCATTTAACATTATGAAGATTAAAATACACTGGAAGTGCATAATTCACATTAACAATAGCCCAATGAGGATAGGTGTGAATAATGACCATAAATTTTCTTTGAAAAAGCATGAAAAGTTTAGAGTCCCTTTTGTCTTTCTTAAATCAATGGGAGAAATGACGAAATATGCGATTTAGTCACGGGTTGTTTTTTGTGGTTAGTGTCTTCTTTTCCTGGTATGTGACTGGCTCCTTGAGATTATTCAGATTTTAATTTGTATTTTTGAATTTAAATCATCATGGTGGCGATGATGATATTGGTTTGATTTTTCTTCACATTAAATTAGTATATGTTTAGATGGAACTAGGCTTAGCCTGATTTGTGATGCCTAAAAATAATCCATATTTTCTTACAGTGTCTTTTTGAAATATGCAAAAATAAATTGATTGAGCTGTTGAAACATCCAAAATTATAACATTGACTGGAATGCAGTATCTCTTATCTTTTTTTTTAAATTTTTTATGTTGAATTTTAGGTCTGTACAATGGGTTTTCTTGGTCAATACTTGGTAGCATTTCAGGGCTGAGCGCGCGCTTTGGAATATATGAAATTCTATCAGCTTTTTATAAAGGTGAGCATCCATCCATCCTGTTTGTTTAGTATCCTTAACTGGTAGAAGCTATTATTGTATATTCCTGTATTAAATTCATGTGCACCATTTTGTTATTATTGTTCAACATATGCATTTCCCTAAGTTTGCCTGCTAGAAGGTAACCAACTAAATGAAGGCCCCTGAAAATTCAGAGAAGAATCTCCAAACCATGTAAATAATCAAATACTCTATAAATTCTATTATATTCCCTTCCCTTCCCCACCTAAAGCATTTGTTTTCTTAAAGTTCTGAATATGCTTCAGGACTAGCCATGTTAGTTCAAATTTGTAAGGCTCTCAGTCTTCTTAGGATAGCTCATGTTCATCAATTGGTTGATGGCATGTCCTTCAAAATGTTAGAAACACACATATACATTGCCCTTGCTGCCTATTTTTAAAGTTCGGAGGATTTAATACCCTGTACTCATGTACTCATGTCTGGAACTGGCATGTATAACCTTATGTGAACAATGTGGCTGATTTGGCTGGCTTTTGTGTCGATGCTTTAAGAGAATTACTTGGCCTTAGGATCTTGAAGCTCTCCATAGCTAAGCACAGTCCAAAGTAACTGTTAAAGCTTAGACTTGTGCGCGAGCATGACACTTGCATATCAGTGTTGTTGTATATGCTGCTATATGTGAAGGCTAATGCTTAGTCCAGAGCAATGGACCTACTTATAAGACAAGGGGAGGTTTGAGATGTAAGCCATAAACCTAATGTGTATTTGTGGTTTCATTTTGAAAATTACAAGTGGCCGGGTGGCTGACTTACAAATTGGGTAATCAGTGGAAGGAATGTTGCACACTTTGCATTAAGGAGGAACTTTATATCAGAACCTTATTAAGTGTGTTAACCATATTAGCGAAGAACACATATGGGAATGCTGGTTACGGAAACAAAAGAATGAAAAAGACAATCCAATCTCAAACCGACTTGTAATCACTCTTATTTATAAGTACTTTAGGCAAACAAGGTACCTGGATCATCCTACTCTTTAAACAATCCAAATCAAATAAATTACGACAGCCCAATCTACTAGCCAAATGAATAAAAACAATAACTAAAATCCAAGGTGCTAGTCAAATAACTATTAACCAACTACTGCATCTTGTGATTTTTATGATACATCATAGATCACCTTTCTTTCCATTTTTATACTTCTGTATATAATACAACATCTTCCTTGTTCTTTAATGGCCAAGTGCATTTTCGGCTCTTGTGATGCTGCCAATTTATATTGTTTCTTGGGCAATTTTCAAATTATAGCTTTCCATGTAAACTTATAGTTAGCATCTGTATTTCTGATGTTTATTGCATAAAATGAGATATTGACCCATTTGATTTATTTGTCTAGCTGACAATTGAAAACAAGAACCAATATAAGGATATTATCCTACCAAATGATGCAGTTTCATGTAGCAACTACCAATATGTATGCTGTATATAGCAACTTCAAACTGATGTGTAGCGACTACATGATGCAGTTTCATGTAGCAACTGCCAATATGTATCTTTGATCTCAAATATTTCTACAGTTTCAAACATTCATCCTGTTTTCAATTTCAAACTGATGTGTGCTGTCAGCTTCTTGTTTTCTTTGATTTTCTTTGAGATTGGGTGGGTGTTCAGTCTGCTGCTCACGCGAAAGCTATTGACATTGAATTCTCCATTCTTCTATTTTGTCGTTGGAAAAACCAACACCGACGTCTCTATCGGTCTCTGTCGATCTTTTCGGGAGCAGAGCACTAAGAGCAGTCACAGAACAAGAAGATGTGCGCACATATGTATATGTATGTGTGAGAATGATAGGTCTGGTTGACAGACCAATATTCCTCTCTAGGCTTGTTTGGCAAAAGGAGCTGGGGTTTAGGATTTAGAGATTTTAGAATGGGTTAGAAGGGGGTTTGATTGTTACATCAAAGTAAAGGCATAACATCCCAACTGCTCCACAAGAGGAGGCCTTATTAACTTTCTCTTTCCTCCAAAAGTAAGGTCATTTTTGTAAAAAATATTTTCAAATAATGCAAATTCTACCCACATATTACAAGCTAACCCCTCTTTGAATTTATTGTGTGAGAAGTTAGAGGCTTAGAGCTTAACCCTGATCTAACTCCCCTTGAAAACAAGGCCTTGGCCTTGGAATTTCAAACCAACCCAATGTCATATTTATACAAAATTTGAAATAATTTAAGCTGTCATTTTGAATGCTGACTATTGTCAAGTTGGAGTGCTCTTTGGATTGCATATTCAATTGCTCAAGCAACTGAATCTGTTAATTACCCATGTACTTCTGCATTTGGTCTCTCTCTTCGAAAAACAAGCTGATGATTTTTACAGTTTACCATTATTTTTCATATTCCTATAGAGGGAAATCATCAAAACAATTTTGCAAATACTTCATTGATTGCCTATTTTAATTTGGCAGATGGAAGAGAAGATAACTACGTCTATGTTTCTGAAGCTCTTTTGGCTGGCATGGCTGCTGGTGGTGTGGAAGCAGTTATATGCACCCCATTTGAACTTCTTAAACTCCGGAAACAAGTGGCAAGTGCTTCTGGTTATAGGACTATTAGCACAATTAATGTCATGCAAGACTCTACCCCAGTGATTTCAAAACTACTACCAGGTTATACTCCTGATGTGAGGGCATGGAACAGCACTGTTGGTATTCTGTCCAACCTCTCCCCCAAGCATATGGACATTGTTGGTGCACTTAAACATTATCCATGGATGCTGACTGGTTCTGGGAGACCACCGCTTGCATCTGAAGTGAAACGGCCTCAAGATGTTATATCTTTGGAAGGTTGGAATTCTTTGTGGAGAGGTCTTCGATCAGGAATAGCCCGGGATTGTGTTTTTGGTGGAATTTTCTTTTCAACCTGGCAATTCTTGCACATAGCAATGCTTAATTGGAAGGCCATTGATATAAACCCTCCACCCAGGTTCGTATACTCCACTTGGTTCCTTATGATGTTACATGTAATGAGCATTGTTTTTGTCTAATTATATCACGTGATCTGATTCTGATTCTCAAAGTCATTGGTGTTATAGTGTATTGAATACATTCTTTGCTCTACTATTTTTTATTTGTCATTTTCCTAATGATATAAAGATGTATGATTGTGAGAATGGATCAATCAGCATAGATCATGAAAGTTCTATTGGCGTTTAGTATTCCCTTTCATATTATGAATTTCTGATGATATAACAGGTATATGTTTGTGAGATTTAGTAACGCCCCATTTTCCAGAGGGATACGAAAACGGAGTGCGTTACCGGCGGGCACGTGTAAGTCAACGTGCACGAGGCCTATAAGTATGTAAAAGAAGAAATGAATAGAACTGAATACTAGTTATCAACTAGGATCTTGAAAGTTAGTTTACTGCCATATAAAAGAGAAGATATACATGTCTAAAATAAGCAGCAACAAGTACAATACTGATACAAAAGTTAGAAATAAAGTCCCAAAGGCGTGATACATACCAAACCAAAAATACAAAAGCGGAGGCCTATAAATCTATTGCTGCTCGGTCTGCTTTAGAAAGTACGGATCATGCAGTGGCGGATTTTCGCTCACATCTTCAGTATCTGAGCGTGTGGGGGAGCTCATGGTCAAACCCGACAAGTAAAATAATAAAAAGTACGGAGCGTGTAATATAAACAAATAGGTAAGATATGGGTGTGGATATGAAACTATGCGCATGTGTGGAAAATATTAAATGATCAAATAATGATATCAAGAAAGAATGTATATGCTATCAAGTATGGAGATTAATGGTGAATAAATAGACTTGTATGGTAGGGAGCATGCAATATGTACTAATAAGTAAAATATGAATTGATGTAAAAAGCATATGCACATGCATGGTGAACTAATTGGTGAAGAAATAAATCTGTATCATAGGGCGTGTGCAATATGCACTAGTAAGTAAAATATGAATTGATGTAAAGATCATATGCACATGTATGAGAAAGAGTAATGATTAAGTAAAAATGTCAAGTAGGGATATACATGCATATTAAGTCTAACTTAATATCATATTTTATTTTATATTTGAACTAACTGGTGAAGAAATAAACATGTATCGTGAAACTACCCGTGCATACTCAGGACCCGACCAAGATGCTGGCGCTGAACCAGCCGTGCCGCTAAGCACTCAAGCAGATACCGATTACTGAGTAATCGGTCGTCCCATCAACATGAACTAAACAAGAGATGATGGCTCAGTATCATCCGGACGCCCCGCGGATGGGCCCCTATTTCGGTTGCGCAACCTATCTTAAACCTTTCACGATACAATATTTGTCCACCCTTTAGTTCTCCCATAATCCAAGATTTCAAGTTATATTACATGCAAATCAATCCGGAATATGATAAACTAATCATGTCAAGATTAATACATATACATGTCTAGTAACAAGTAAGTTGTAGTTCATGTCAAAATCAAGTTAACAGGCAAGTTAGGATCCATGGCACCATCAAGACATGTGTATATACTAACAAGGAAAATCCGGAATATTTTCATGTATTTTGTACAAGTAATTAGTATGTATATGTCGAAGTAAATATGATGGAATGTCAAAATCAAGTTAACAGGCAAGTCAAGATCCATGACACTATCAAGACGTGTATGTACTAATAAGGAAAGTCCGGCATAATTTCGTATATGTTGTACAAGTAACTAGTATGTATGTGTCAATGCAGGTATGATGGAGTATAGAATGTTAGAATGAATGTTATGAAAACGATCATGTATGTAAACTACACATAAATACAAGTATACATATAAATACATATGTGAGTATTAAGATGTAAAGATACCTAGGATGATCATATATGTGAATCATGCATATAAACACATATATAATTTCATGTATGTTGTACAAGTTACTAGTATGTATATGTTAAGGCAAGCATGATAGTCATAGAATATTAAAATATGTTATGCAAATAATGATCCTGTATGTAAACCACGCAATACAATTATGCATATAAACACATTAGGCAAGTTGGTACTACATTTGTAAGGATAGGAATTAAATAGGCTTAACACTTTTATAACAATTAGTTTAACAACATATTGATTTTCTAAATTCTAGTATGATTTCATAGTATGGAAAGTAGCAAATTTGTTAAATCTTAGACATGTATATATATTTATATGTATATATTTAAATATGGATTAGTATAGAAAGAATTATGACCTAACATAATATCTCGTATGAAAGAAATATTTTAACAATTTAATGTAGAAACTTATTTATTTGAAATCTTCTTTTTAAAACATGATTATGAATACATACATATATATATATATACCTATGTTCTAATGGCAAGTGGAAAATGATTTAAAAATCATTGCATTATATATAAAGAACTTATATGGAAAATTCAAATGTATATCCAAACATGATGAATATTCATAAAGGTAGTATTTTTATAATTTAAAAATAAAGCATATAGTTTAACTTTACAACTTGTAGTTTAAGAATGAGAGATTATAAATAAAATGATAAATTCGATATATAAACAAACATAGGGTAAAGTATAAAAAATCATATTTTTATTTTTCTAGAATAATCATAGAGATTTTTGTATAAAAATATTATGTTTTTAAGTTTTAACAAATCAAGATTCTAAGTTAACCATAAACAATTAGAATTAGAAATAAAATATGAGAGGGGATGTGATTTTACTTGTCTTGATAGGTTAAGGAAAGTAAGCCTATTTTGAGGCTAAAGAACTTCTCTTTTTATTCTTTTTCTCCTCTTTTCTTCTCTTTTCTTCTTCTTCTCTTGAGTTGGAGTAGAAAAAAATAAAAGGAAGAGATGAATGAAAAATAAAGGAGAGAAAACAAAAGAAAAGAGGGGAAGAAAAAGATATAAATAAAGGAGAGATATGGGATAACATGATGGTTTGTCATTCTTTACCAAAGGACAAGTGTGGTGAAGGAGGTATGGGTGAATAAAAACAAAATAGGAATATGACAAATGACTAATAATAATAGGTTATTAAACTTATTTAAAGCTATAATTTTAAATTAAACTAATCCAAATAAAATCAAACTTCATCTTTACAAGTAAAAAGAAGGGAGACTAGTAAAAATATGTGTAGGACCCACCGGTGATTAAAATAATATTATTTTAAGTGACTATCTTAAAAATTTTAAGAAAATCACAAAAATATAGAAAAATAAGACAAACACAACACATTCAATTTGGGATTAATCTGATATCAAGAATGTAAGTTATGATAAAATTAGGTTGTTACAGATTTGGAACTATCTGCATAGTTCTTGGAAGCTTCTGTTAACAGGAAAAGTGGCCCTTTTTGGAATGTACAGTGAAGGAAACTGATATTAGAATATTGACAAACTAGACTATTCGTTGAGAGTTTAATGGGGAAAATGAAATGCCAAGATTTGGTTAGGATTCGATTAGGATTTCAGTTTTAAATTTGATTAGATTTGTTAGGATTTGAATAAAAATTTGATTAGGATTTTAGTTCGGTTCAATTTTATCTTATTTGTACGCGGTGCATATAGATTTTTCCTTGTGATAGCCTAATAAGTGATTTTTCAATCACAATTGGATTGAATTAAGGATTTACATTGAGTAAATTCTTATTTATCATAGTGATGGATGATCTTGCTAGAGCTATTTATGATGAGATATCCTGGTGTATGCTATTTGCAGATGATATTGTCTTAGTCGATGAGACGAGAGTAGGGGAGAATCCCAAGTTGGAATTATGGAAACAAATATTAGAATCTAGAGGTTTTAGATTGAATATCTCCAAAACATAGTACACAGAGTACAAATTTAGTAAACGAAGGCTTAGACTATAGTGCTGTGACACTGAATGAGCAATAGATACAATGATTAATCAGTTTAAATACTTGGATTGTATTATTCAAAACGATAGAGAGATTGATAGTGATGCCAACCACTGGATCCAAATTGGCTGGTTGGAATGGAGGAGTGCAACAAAAGTTTTATGTGATCGTAACATTCTGTGAAGGCTGAATTTTTTTTTATATACTGTTATTAGACCAGTTTTGCTATATGACAGAAAATGCTGGGCTATAAAGATGCACATTCACAACAAATGAGTGTAGTATAAATATACATGTTTTGATGGATGTGCGGTAAACGTAAGAGAGATAAAGTGAAAAATGATGATATTCATGCCAAGTTAGGCATAGCCCCCATGAAAAAGAAGATGCGAGAAAATCACCTATGATGGTTTGGTCATGTGCAACGGAGATATACATGTGCATCGATTCAATTAGTAGAATTTATCAATGTAGGACAAATTAAAAGAGCGAAGGGAGGCCGGAGAAAATTTGGATGGAGGTAATAAGAAAAAATATGAATACTAGCAATTTAAATGAAGACACATTGCTCAATAGGAATGAGTGGAGAAGGATCATCCATGTGATAGATTTGACATGATTCTCTTTGGTTCATGTAGCCTACTTCAAGTATTTGGGATAAAAGGCTTAATTGTTGTTGTTATATATTGCCTTATAAAAATTTTTTAAATTAAGAAAGAGAGAATTATTTAAGACAAATCTTGTTATTGAGAGCATGTACTTCAAGTATTTGGGATAAAAGGCTTAATTGTTGTTGTTATATATTGCCTTATAAAAATTTTTTAAATTAAGAAAGAGAGAATTATTTAAGACAAATCTTGTTAGTGGGAGCATGTAATTTGTTACTTGTTACATCTTTCGTGTGTGATTTGCAAGAGTGACTGTATTATTCGCCTGGATATAAGACACAAATCCATTATCAAACCCTAATTCCTTCCCCTTATTCTCAATTCTTTATTGGAAAATCCTAATTTGTTTTCCATTCTATGTTAGATTTGGTATAAGAGCTCAAACTTTGTCATCTTCCATTTTTCTTTGCTTGTTTTTGATTTTGTTTTTAAAAAAAAGAAAAAAAAGAGAAAAATCAGATAAATGGAAATAGAAAATAGAAAAGGAAAGGATTCAAGCCAGTAAAACTTACAGCTCAATGATATCTTAGTTCAACTTAACGATATCCTAGAAGATTTTCGAAGTTTCAAGAATGTCAGGAGACAACAAATTAGACATTTTGAGTGCCCTTAAATGGGTGATCCATTCTTACGGCCAAAAAACAGTGTTCTAAGTGTGAAGGATGTGGATTTGTGTTCTTCAATCAAATGTTTATAGTATGGAGGATTTTGGCATTATGCTTATTGTTGTCTCTTGAAGAGTCGCATATCAACAGGGTGCCTATTCATAGCATTGACGAATCAAGAATTGTGGACATCGACGTTATTTCATAGAAGACAAGTGTTGTTATTGATGATACAAAGTTTAGTGCAGAACTTTTCACAATCCAGCATCAACATCAGGAATTTTTGTTTAGTTGCCACCATTGCTAGAAGAAGTTTCCTCGTACCTTATAGAAGTTGCAGGGCCCTATATTGACACTTTTAACGATCTTTCGGAGAAAAAGCTGTGTTGACTGGATGTGAAATTCCCCTTTTTCATGAGATAGACATCCTTGTTTATGAGATCGTCTGAGGTCTATGATCCATTTTCGGATACATGAAATTATCCTTATTATGTTGGAAGAATGAAGGTCGTTTCCTGGTACCAACACCATGATCAGATACTACATATTATATCTTCAGAATTGTTTTAACTGTCGAGATCATTTCCTTGGTAAAGTCAAGTTATTGATAGATGAAAAGTTTCAGAAACTGCTATAATTATAGGGCCTTTATTCATCAGACTTGAATGTTTCCAAGTCGGGGAAAATTGATGAGTACAATTAAAGGCCACAATTTAATTAGAATTTATTAGGATTTGATTATATTTGATAAGGATTTTAGTTTTAGATTTGTTTAGATTTGTTAGGATTTGAATAGAGATATGATTAGATTTGTTTATGATTTTAGTTAGATTTAATTTTATTTTGTTTTCATGTGGTGTACGTGGATTTTTCTATATATTTCCTTGTGAAATGTTTTAGAATACGGAAGATAATTGTTTAGAGAAATGTTGTTATCGAGAGCATGTTATTTGCTACTTTTTAAATATTTGACATGTGATTTGTGAGAGTAGGTGTATGATTCGCTTAGATATTAGATCTGAATTCGTAATCAAAGTTTAGTTTCATCCACAAGTACCCAATTCTCCACTTCAAAGCTCTAATTTATCTTTCATCCTGCATCAAAGTTCCAACTACTTGCATACTTGAATATGCTATCTGCATATATTGTGTTAAAACAAAATCTCAAGCTACAACTGCTTGAGCACAACTAGTTCCTTATACAGGGATTATACTGAAGTGAGATGGAATTTTAAGCTAGGTATGGAGTAGTCTATACAGCTATATGTGCTGGGGTGACATAGAACCTCTGATGGTTTCTCTCTTCGTCTCTGTGCTACTTCTTTCTTCTTTTTTTGGGGTGGGTGAGGGGGGTGAAAGATTCTACAAATCACTATTAAGAAAAATTAATTGATAGCTTACTATTAATTGTCTGCATCTGCCTACTCATCTATTTTTTCTTGTTTCTTTGGCTAAATTATAATAAACTACCATGAACTTTACTTGCTTTTGTATTAAACTACTGTAAGCTTCAAAAAATGCAAATAACTGCTCATGTAACTTTTCCACCTGTTGCAATAAACTACCATCTGTCACCTGACATTTTCTTGTTAGATATGTGACCCTCGTGCGATTATATCGTGACAAAAAAAAACCCTCTGGTAACACATTCAGGTGTGAGGCAAGGAAGGAGGCATTGGAAAGTCTAGACCATACACATTATTAATACAGGAGACATTTGGGAAGCGACTAGCCACTTCTGGCTAGTTTTTTTTTAATTTAAATTTTACTTTCAACTTTCCTTTGATCATCTTCTTCAACCTCTGTTCTATCTTTCTCTTCTTCTTTTCTTATTTTCTGTTATCTTCTTTCATTAAATTAGCTACTTATTTGTAAATGTCAAGATTAGAATGAACTCAACTGTGTCAAGATGCTAACTTACCCAAGTCCTTTGCTCTGCTGCAAAATTTTCTGAGTCCTCAAAATCCTTTCAAAGCTCTTTCCTAACTTTTCATATGGCTTTTTCTCCAATTCTTTCCTTTCATCCCGTCAAATGCTGTGGGTTTGAGGAAAAAAATTTGAAGAAAATTATAATTTTAAGGACGATAATTGAGATCCTTAACATATTAGATCAAATACAAAATTTATGACACCTGTTGCTGTAAAAGAGAAGATTTGGAGTGATTTTAATGCCCAAACACCTGCAGGGCCTTCGACAAGCAGACATTGCCGGTCGGGGACTAGAGGAGGAAGAGAGTAAGATGGGTTTTGCTCATTGCTTATATGGGGCATAAGGGTCATTACCATTTCATGGTTAAGTGGCGTCATGGTAGTTTATTGCAAATAGGAAATTACACTGTAATTATTTGTATTTCTAGAAGTCCCATGGTAGTATGGTGAAAAAGTAGGTAAAGTTCATAATAGTTTATTATAATTTTGCCTTTTTCCTTTTTGTTGAGTTCTCTGTGGGTTTTTTCTTTATTCATTTCTTTCTTTTTCCTGGAGGCTAGGTGGGATGGGGTGGGTGGAAGTTACATATTTGGTTTATTCATTTCTTTCTTTTGCCTAGAGGCTTGGTGGGACGGGGTGGGTGGAAGTTTTGTATGTGGTGTGCATGTGTGTGTGCATACGTATGCACATGCATGTGCACGTGCATGTTGGGGGGAGGTTATTGGTGAACTGGTTAGAGGTTGGGACATTTGAAACTGCCAAACCAGTTGCTATTAATGACTGATTTTTCCTTAGTATTATATTGGTGAATATATATATATCCAACATATTGAGATATTGGGGGACATTGCCTCTGATTGATATTCCTGTTAAAGATTAGCATTTCACAGTATCAGTGCCAAGGGTTATGATTTCAAATAGATATACTGAATTGCTGATATGCCTCCAAATAATCTGACCTGTAAATGGACATTGTCACACCAAGGTTTCTCTCTCTCTCTCTCTCTCTCTCTCCCCCCCCCCCCCCTTCTAAATATATATGTGTGTATGTGTGTCTGTGCATATATATATATATATATATATATATATATATTCCAAAATAATCATATGTTTTGGTGAACAAGTTCAAGTATCAAGAGTGTCATAATGTATGTTTGCATGATGCTGTATTACAAAATGCGGTAGGTGAGGAAGGTGCCTAGGTGGCTCCCAACCACAACCAACTTAAGAGAGGAAAGAAAAATAGTAGGGAGGGAAAAAAATGAAATCCTACCTGTTAGTCGGCTTTATTGCCCTTCTATGACACCTGCTGGTCATCATTGGCCTCCTTGCCACCTTCCTGCCGTTTTCACATCTTCTCCTAGCATTCCGCCACCTTCATTTAGTCGTTTTCTTCAAATCAAGTGGGATTAGGGGTGACCCTGATCCCTTTTATAAGCGAAGCGGGTTGGATTGTAACCCGTGCATCAAACTTAAACGAAGCAGGTCGGTGTAGAAGTTAGGGTTCCCTAACCCCTCTCAACTTGAAGGAGGGGGCCAGACGCTGCGGGAGGATGACAAGCAAAGTATTTTTGTTTTGTTTTACTATTATTTTTGGCCGGGGCTGGTCTCCTCTGTTTGAATTGGATGGCTGGGGGGCCACCTACCTAGGTGGTCGCCCTGGCCGCTTTTTAGAATAAAAGCGCAATGGAATATTCCATCCTTTGTGGGTGAGCAAAATGTAGTGGGCATGGGTAAGACGACTGTCCATGATTCAAACTTGTGTAGTTATATGAACTTGATTTTCAGCACATGCTGATATTGCCTCCAAATAACCTGACCTTTAAGTGGCATAATGGTTCCTGTCCTATATAGCATCCTACAAATCACCCATTTTAGTGATTTTGGAATGAGTTTGGGTATCAAAACAATAGTAAGGCATGTTTGCATAATGGAATAGTGCATACATGGTGGGAGAGCAAAATCTAGTGGAAGAGGATACCAACTATATTCTCTGCACATGGGAAATTATGGAGGCCCATAAATGTCATTCTTTCTCGGTCTCAATGCTTTTCGTAGTTCAAATAGGATACCATCGATGATCCTTTCCAAGATTGATAGTGTAACATTTTAGGACCTACCTCATTTATATGTTTCTTTCTTTCAGGTTGTTCACTAGGAAACAATGTACGAGTCCATTAGGCTACAACGTATGAGTGCCTTAGGTAAACCCGTCAACAGTTCGCATTGTATACAAAGAAACAAAAGACTTGAATCATCTTTATCTTATTGGTTGGAAAGAAGAAAATAGAATTTCATAAGAGAAATCCAGGGACGAGTAGATCCATGCTTGGAGGAAATAAACCAGAAATAGATAGTGCTAAATCCTTCATTCAGAAAAATTCAACAAAAGAGAATTGAAAGACAAAATAAACAAGACCTTATGCGAAACTTATGGAGTGTGACATTCCTTCTCTGCTGCCTTATCCTTCTCATGTATAATGGTATTAGACTATGAATAAACTTATGCTGTTTTAAAACTTTCAAATACTGAAGTCTTAGTACCAAGAAACACCATTAAAGGAAGGGATAGGTACTCATATTTGTGTACCTCGCCTTCCCACTACATGGAATAGAGAATACTCATGTTTGCAACAGTCTATATGGGGATCTTTTAATATAGAGAGTGTATATGATCAATTTGAACTATTGATTGTAATTTTCATGCTCTAAATAGACGGTCTATAAAAAAAATCATGCGATATAGACACTTTTTTATCATCGATTAAGAAGCTTCATTTGTTCTATCGTTATTTATTGGAAAACCGTTCATTTTGTGCATATCCAATATGCGGTTTTGTGCATATCCAATATGCGGTCAAAATGTATCTAAAATACATGATTTTTTTGTATACCATCATTTGTTAATTGTGGAGATCACAATTAACGGTTTGGATCTTCCACAAACACTATCTATGTTGTGATTTAGGGCGTTTCTATAGGCAACTCCCCTATAGCGTCACCTTAACTATACTTTTTCCATATATATATAACATGACGAAGTCACAAGCTAAAATTGCGAACTTATATTGTTAACTTAAACATACAAGGGTGGAGAAATCTTTATCCTTTTCCCGATTGTGCAACTATCAATACCATAAAAGTCCTTTGCACATAACATCATAAGGTACCAGGGAATTGTGAATTGTGTGAACCAGATCTAAAGAGAGTGGTGCTTCTCTAGAAATCCTAAATTCCTAATCCCCATTTGTGTTAGATAATTCTCAGTTATGATAATAAGAGCTTAAGTATGGGCTCGTATATGGGTTATAACACTTCATGTCAATCGACCTGCTTGTCAAGTCCTTGCACATCCTCTCAAATACTGATGGATTATGATGGTTTCATCCTTAACAAGCCAAAAATTCTTGGATTTGTCGCTGAGTGACATGTACTACAATGATGTGTCTAGGACTTTTTCTCTGTGATCACAGTTGTAACGCCCCATTTCCCGGAAGGATACGGAAACGGAGTGCGTTACCGGCAGGCATGTGTAAGTCGACGTGCACGAGACCTATAAGTATGTAAAAGAATGGAACTGAATACTAGTTATTTACCAGGATCTTAGAAGTTAGTCTACTGTCATATAAAAAAGAAGATATACATGTCTAAAATAAGAAGCAACAAGTACAATACCGATACAAAAGTTGGAAATAAAGTCCCAAAGGGTGATACATACCAAACCCAAAATACAAAAGCGGAGACCTAGAAATCTACTGCTGCTCGACCTGCTCTAGAAAGTTCGGATCGTGCAATGGCGGATTCTCGCTCACATTTTCAGTATCTGAGTATGTGGGGAGTTCAGGGTCAAACCCGGCAAGTAAAACAATAAGAAGTACGGAGCATGTAATATAAACAAATAGGTTAGATATGGGTGTGGATATGAAAGTATGCGCATGTGTGGAAAATATTAAATGATCAAGTAATGATATAAAGTAAGAATGTACATGCATATCAAGTCTAAATTAATATCTTATTTTAGTTTATGTTTTGAACTGAATGGTGAAGAAATAGACCTGTATCGTAGGAGTGTGTAATATGCACTAACAAGTAAAATATGAATTGATGTAAAAAGTATATGCACATGTATGACAAACGGTAATGATCAAGTAATAATATCAAATAGGGATATACATGCATATCAAGTCTAACTTAATATTTTATTTTAGTTTATATTTTGAATCAAGTGGTGAAAAAATAGAATCTTATCGTAGGGAGCATGCAATATGCACTAACAAGTAAAATATGACTTGATGTAAAAAGTATATGCACATGTATGGAAAACAGTAATGATTAAGTAGCAATATCAAGTAGAAATATTCATGCATATTAAGTCTAACTTAATATCATATTTTATTTTATATTTTGAACTGAATGGTGAAGAAATAGACCTGTATCGTGAAAGTACCCTTGCATACCCGGGACCCGGCCAAGATGCTAGCACTGAACCAGCCGTGCCGCTAAGCACTCAAGCAGATACCGATACTGAGTATTCAGTCGTCCCATCAACATAAACTAAATAAGAGATAATGGCTCAGTACCATCCGGGTGCTCCCGCGGATGGGCCCTTATTTCGGTTGCGCAACCTATCCTAAAACTTTCACGATACAATATTTATCCACCATTTAGTTCTCCCATAACCCAAAGTTTCAAGTTATATTACATGGAAATCAATCCGGAATATGATGAATCAATCATGTCAAGGTTAATACATATACATGTCTAGTAATAAGTAAGATATGGTCCATGTCAAAATCAAGTTAACAGGCAAGTCAGGATCTATGGCACTATCAAGATATGTGTATATACTAATAAGGAAAATCCGGCATATTTTCATGTATTTTGTATAAATAATTAGTATGTATATGTCAAGGCAAGTATGATGGAGTGTCAAAATCAAGTTAATAGGCAAGTCAAGATCCATGGTATTATCAAGACATGTGTATGTACTAATAAAGAAAATCCGGTATAATTTCACGTATGTTGTACAAGTGACTAGTATGTATATGTCAAGGCAAGTATGATGGAGTGTCAAAATCAAGTTAACAGGCAAGTTAGGATTCATGATATTATCAAGACATTTGTATGTAATAATAAGGAAAATTCGGCATATTTTCATGTATGTTGTACAAGTGACTAGTATGTATATGTCAAGGCAAATATGATAGTCATAGAATACTAGAATATGTTATGGAAATAATGATCATGTATGTAAACCACACATATATACAATTATGCATATAAACATGTATGTAAGTGGGCATTAGGGTGTAAAAATATCTTTGATGATCATGTATGTGAATCATACATATATAATTATGCATATAAACACATATTAGGTAAGTGGGTACTAAATTGTAAAAATAGAAATTAAATATACTTGACACTATTATAACGATTGCTTTAACAATGTATGAATTTTCCAAATTCTAGAATGATTTTATAGTATGGAAAGTAGCAAATTTATTAAATCTTACTAATGTATATATTTTTCAAGTAAACATGGATTAGCATAAAAAGAATTATAACCTAACATAATATCTCGTATAAAAGAAATATTTTAACAATTTAATGTATAAACTTATTTGAAATCTTCTCTTTTATATGGCAGTAGACTAACTTTCAAGATTCTGGTAGATAACTAGTATTTAGTTCCATTCATTTTTTTTTTACATACTTATAGGCCTCGTGCACGTCGAATTACACGTGCCCGCCGGTAACGTACTCCGTTTTCATATTCCCTGGGGAATGGGGCGTTACAACAGTCATCAGAGTGATCCGACAACTGAGCAATAACAAGTAGTAGGATGAAGAAAAAAATTAATAATACTGAATGTTTGGGTGAGTTGAAAGAGGAGCTTGTTCTATAAATGGGCAAGTTTGGCACATTGGTGTGCTGTAGAATTTAAAAGTCAGATATTTGACATCACTGAGAAATAGTCTGGCTGTATATTTGTTTGTTGTTATTTCTAATGAAATATGTAAGCTCAAGGCTCAAGCAAATAATCGTTAAAATAAATTGATCTGTTAGGAGTAGATGAATGACGAAAGATGAACCCCATTTCTTACGTGAAAGATATGATAGGTCATACAAAGAGTAGCTTTTGCTGTCTTAATTTTCCTGCATCTCAATCTTAACGAGCAGGAATTATTCCATTTAACGTGGGTCTCTTCTAAGGACTTAGGCTATGCTTAGATATCAAAAGCAAAGTATTTTGGGGTATTTTAAAATGTGCTTTAGAGTGTTTTGGTGGTATGTGTTTTGGAGTATTCTGACATTGAGTTTTGGGATTTTCAAAGCGTATACTTAGGAGTTTAGTTTTCTCATAGTTTTTTTATCAGTTTCATAAATATATACAAGACAAATATATTCCAATTTGGAGAAAGGAAATAAACGTGGGAGAGGGTTGGAACAAGAAAAGTGGCTGGGTATTTTTGGATAAAAAATTATGGACACTCTAAAATATCCCAATTTAGAGTGTTCTAAAAGACTAAAACACACTCCAGGGTCTTCTAAGAGTACCTAAAAGTACCTCAAAACACTTGTCCAAAAACTCAGAAGTAAATGCTCTTATGGACATTTCATAACACATCATCCAAAACACTCCAAAACGCTTCAAACCTAATCTTTCAAGCATAGCCTTAGATGTGACAGTCAAAATTTTGAACTGTTTATGGCATTCTGGATTTGAAATTGATGCCGATCTCCTAACTGTTGCTGGTTTTCTTGAATAAACATATTTGATAAGGCCTAAATCAGAAACCAACAGATGGTTTAAAGAGAAAGATACTTAACCTTTTGATTTTCAATTGATTATCCAGCGAAGAAAGAGTCCTTATAAGTTTACAGATAGTTGGCATCTGGATAAACAGAGAGAGGACGTGGAATTAAATGGAAGTTGAAAACTGTAGTTGATTCTACACCAGTCACCGGTGGAATTTTGTAAGGTTACCGTATAAGTTTATAAATTTGCAATGCTATACTTTGGTTACAGGTATGCTGAGTGTGCAGTAAAAACAGTGTGATCCTGCAATGTGGCTGTGAAGATTACCAACAGATGGCCAATTGGACAAGTAGAGGGTTGCTATTATTGTTTGAAGCAGCAAAGCTGCTATGTAAGAGTTTTGAATACTGAAATAGTTATCGTTAGTGAGGGTCAAAGGCTCCTGTATAGTGTATACAATTAAATAACACTGTATCTTACTCCATTATGAAAGGCATGTATGAGTTAGATCTAGTCTGTTTATGCACTCCTTTACTTGCCCAAGTGTTATCTGATCAAGATATGGACCCAAATAGGAGTCTTTTGATCCTTGAGTCCTTAACAAGTAGGATTCATGTGTGCACTGTTTGCTAGGCTGAACCTCAATCTAGCTTCACACAAGAATTTTGACCTATTCTAGTTGGGTCTAGCTGGATTGTCCCTTTACTGCTATAGTGGCATCCGAAAGCTGACCTGTCAGTGCAGTTGTACAGTAAGAGGTCAGGCTGCCTTGGCTGGATTTCGGTTTATGAAACCTGTGTTACGGCCTATGCATATTCTGTCTTGGTCAAGTTCTGTTCGCCTATTTTCTTTCGAGAATTTTGTTCGGTATGGTATACGAAATCTGGCTCATGCGTGCAGTTGTCTGCTCAGGAGTAGGCCCAGGTGGTTTTGGTGGGATATCAGTCCTCATGCTACCTGATTTACTATCTTTACCAACATTTTATGGGTATGTATATGCTGAAATAAACTATGAGAGGCCTTATTGATTGGTTGATATCAATGTGTATGGTTAATTCCCAACAAATTGCCAGCCATATCATTTTTAACTATTTCCCAGTTTTCCCTTTCATTGTTGGATCTTTGTCCCAGTTCCCACATCCCCCCCCCCCCCCCCCCCCCCCCCAAGTTTTCAAAACTTTCAGGTATTTCTATCTTAGCTTATCATGGATATAATTTATTTTGTTTGCATAGCTAATTTAAACTGTGGAAAGACAAGTTTTTAAAACTGACTTATTCAAGTTTTAAAAGTTTGAACTTGTGTCATTAGGTAATATCTGTGCTATTTTCCTCTTACATTCAGTTCTTTACCCCTAGTGATATGATTGGGCGTAATCCTATTTTTGCCTCAAAAAGATGAAACGAAATGGTGGATTCCGTGCAAAAATAGTCTCCCAATCTTTTCCATGTTTACTATATTTTTAGAGTGAACTAGAAATCCTGCTTTTCTGTTTATAAAGTTTATCCGATACCTTCATCTTTTACCATGTTTTTTCAGATCCATCGATGAAGTTGGCCCTGTATCTCCTTTAGCTGCTAGCCTTGCTGCTGGATTTTCAGGAACAGTGGCTGCTGCTGTTTCACACACCTTTGACACCGCTAAAAGTCGGTCCCAGTGTATTGTTACACCTAAGGTATGTTTAGCTAGCTGCTATATTTTTACAGTCCTAAATTCCTAGTGTATGTTCTGGAAGAGTATTGCCATTGGCCCTGGCTAACTGTATGATTCCTATCATACTGGCTTCAGAGAATGAATAACTGTTCATTTGCTATAAAGGAAGCAGAAAGTATCATGGCACGGCATTCAATATGGCTGACTTTAATTTTCTTTGATGTTTTATCATTTAAGAAGATAATGATAGTATTGGACTTATAAAAGTGGAAGTAGCATTTTCCTTTATTTCTTTTTTCTTTTTTAAAGTTCTTAGCTCAAAATAATACCACTGCATCTACAAGACTACAAGTAATATAAATTCAGGGACATTGAAGGACATAGAGTAGTATTACATGGATATGGGACGTGCTTTATTATATGGATATGGGACGCGCATGTCAAGTGTCGTAAAGTTTCCTACATGGCAACTTCCAGAAGTAGGATTTAGGACACGGACACAACTCTATATATAGATGATCATGTACGCACACACACACACATATATATATATATACACACACATATACATACACACTATGACAGACACATCCCATATTTAGAGAACAATCTCACTTTAGTCCCATTCATTTTCCTATCTCATGACACTAACATTTTAATTTTTAATACTATAACCTGGAACAAAGAAAATAAAAAAAAATTCAGTCCCGAGAGGTGGAGTTCTCCCATTTAGTACTTCTAATACAAAATTCACAGCTTCTAAAAAATTATAACCCGAGACAAAGAACATTTAAAAAAAAAATCCTAAATGGATAGAACTTTAATTCCTAAGAGTTTTCAATCTCATCTCTCAAAGATTAATTCTTGATGAACATCTTACAAGTCATTAATTCCAAAATTTTTAAAAAAAGTTCATTAGGTTAAACCCATGAAATCCCCATGCACGCTTCCTTTCCATTTGAACTTGTCCTCGCGAACACTAGAAGCCCGCACAAAGCAACATAATAGTACCACCACTGCAACCTAGCCAAGTTTCCTCTAAAGAAAAGGGAAAGGTAGGTCATAATTTTTTTAAAAAATATATCGAATCTTAGAGGCAAGTCAATTTCGATCTGAGAGAGAAGACACTAAAGCACAAGAAAAAGATGGACAAGAGAAAAAAAAAACTCTACTTCGCTCACTCTTGTTGTCTCTCTCTCTCTCTCTCTTCCTCCCTGTTTTCATCTTAGTTGGAAAGATAAAGTGAAGAAAGGAGAAACATCGCTCTCCCTTTATTTACTTATCGCTTTAGTCTCCTACTAGTCAGTTAACAACTTATAGAACATAGAAACAACTATTCAACTAATCCTGAGCCATTCACTGAATTGTGGACCCCACTAAAGGTATAGAATATTGACAGGATTCTGGAGGGAAATTCTAAATGAGCATGCTGCTGGTCTTAGTGAGCACACTTTTTTGATCAGGATTAATCCTTAAATAGCTTTCAAATCGTTCGGAGATTAATCTCTGAATGGTTTTAACATTATGCGGGAACTAATTCCTGATCAGGCAAAATATAAGGTAAAAAAAGAAATGGCAAACGTGTAATTTTTTACAACTTTAGGAGGTGGTTTTACTAAGGCCAGTGGTGTGCTCATTTAGAAATTTCCATTCTGGAAAGGATATCCTTTAGCCCTAAAATTACTAATCTAACCCTTACAGAAATCCATAATTTTAAGTAAAAGCAAACAACATATACATAGGCAAGACTGCAATTTCTCTGGCGTAATTTTGTCCAAAACCTAGAAAAAATATCATACCCATATGAATAGCCTTTTTTGATCAATGTTAGGCTATATGTAGCACATGATAACTCATGATATATTTTGAAAAGATGTAAAACTTAGTCTTAAGAGGGTGTTTAGGTGATGGCTGTTGCTACTTAGGCAGAGAGTGAAATATGGCTATGGCCTCAATGGGTGCTTTACTGGGTGAACCTGTTAACTATCGTTTGATGGAACATGCAAGTCCTGATGCTAGTAGTCTACAGGATAATGATATATGTCCATAAGTGTTTTTTTTTTTTTTTTTTTTTGCTAAATGTCTATAAATTGTTTATGAGTGAACACGTGACACTAATATGTATTCATTACTTTAATGTGTTTTGAGTATTTTTTTTTTTAAGCCAGCAAATTTTATACCTGATAAATATTTGTTTTTTGTGTTAAAACTTAAATCTGGCCTTTTGATCCAGATTTTTGATGCTTGTATGTTTGCTAATTTTAGAGTTGGGATATCATGTATATTAAGTGCCATCTGTAACAAATAATTGGAATAAATAGGACTAAATATTGAACAAATTTGTACTAGCTTTGTTATTTTTGATCTATGATATAAAATTGATTGAGTGTGTAATTTTAGAGAGGCAAAAAAAGGATGATGTTTTGCAAAGTAAATAATATTAACATAGGGAGTTCTTTACAAATTCACTAAAATGAATGGGTTAAGAACTATAAACTGAAAACCAAGCGATGGAGGAGAAAAAGGTGCATTATTCTTTAGGTGCGTTATACTTAATAATGACAGATGACCACCCTTTTGTTGATCCCAAAAAATTAAAAGTAAAAAACCGTAAGAGAATAACCCTTAAATACCTGAGATACCGTGGACTTATGAACTCATGGAAGAGAGTGTAACAAAATACAGCTTTGACCATTAGCATGCCTATAAATAACTTGTGCATCCAATTTTTTTAAGAAATAACTCTATATGTGAGCAATCCAAATAGGTAAATCTTATTGGAAGATCCATGTGATCATCAAAGTCATAGGACCTAGTAATAGAAGATGTCATCCTCTCTTCAACCGTGGTTCCAAAATAGTGAAAAACAGTGATATCGTGTCTTCGTTCAAAAATTTAAGTCTCTTTTGGACTTGAGGCGTTGATGTATCTCTATTGTTTCAAATGTAGTTATTGAGCTTTTGTTAGGAAGCTGTGATGTCTTTGTAGACCTTAAACCCTCTTTCTTAGGCATCAATTTCTTTTGATCTGTGTCTTTAATCCTGGCTCTGCATTGATGCTATGAACTTACATACTTAGACCCACTGAAGATCTACTAGGTTATTCTAGAAGGAAGTGTTTATGTATGATATCAGTACGTAACCATTAGCAAACCTAAAAGCTTTGCTAACTGATAGCATAGATTTCTCTATAGGATGACTTCCCTAATGGACATTAAGATTAGCTGATTCAGATTCTTCAGAGATTTATAGGATATATAGCATCTGATTAGTGTTTTATATGTGATTCTGTAGACTGTTTTTTCTTCCCAATCTTTATAAGTGGCCGTAATGTTTCGGTACCTAGTGCCTGAGTATCCCAATCTACTGGAGACGGAAATGGGACTATTTTTGATGTAGGGAATTTAGACTATTGGACCGTATCACCAGTGGACTTCTTTGTTAAAGATTGCTTCTTAGTTTTCTATGGCAATCTGTTTTAACTTTTGGCTCATCTTGAATCTTAGGTCTATCTGATTTGCGAAACTAATCCTTTTTTCCCTGATTACTCTTTCAACCATTAATGCTACATTGTCACCTGGATACTAGTAGCATTTGGTAGAAGTTAGGTTTCTTTCCATTATTACCTCAAATATTTTAAATCAAAGAGGTTCATGGAATCTGCACGCATGTAAATTTTTTATAACAGGGACAAAATGAATTATATAAGTAATTTAATTGTGATCCTTGATGAAAATGCTGATGCAATTTTTAAAATGTAGACATCGGGCTGTAGGTGGGCATAAATTTTGGTCAAATCTATATATTTTCATGCTTCTTAGCCTATGAAAGTAATGATAATGATCTTTGAAGGAAGAGACAAGGAAGCAGTTCCTCTTTATCTAGTTGCTTTTGGAATTGCACTCAGTTGCACGGGTAGATCATGTATATGTCCTCATAGGGGTCCTAACTTTCTCACAGAGAGCAGATTACCCTTGCTTTATTTGTTTGCAAGGGGTTATATGTCAATATGTTTCCCAGAAGGTTCAAAATGTCGGGATTGGCATCATATCAGTATCATCTGATGGTTTATGGTATCGAAAATTATCAGATGTTTCGAAAAAATATTGGTAACATTGGCTATATTGGTACCAATATTGTAGAATTTATACCGTATCTCATCTTTCAAATCTTATATGATATTCGTGATGCATACGATATCGACCATATATAAGATCTTGTGTCACCCTTTGGGTATAATTCCTTGTGCTTACGACTTCTGCTTACACTCGCAAAATAAAGTTCACAGCAAAAGAGGGAATGGTAAATGTAAGATATGTGCTGTTTCAAGTGGTTGTCTACTTGTCTTGCATGGTCGAGTTCTTAATGATTGCTTGCTTGAAAGAAACAGATAGTTGGGATGTATTTTGGGATTGTTTCAATATTTTTATGGTCAATACTGTCCGACACTTTTTAGATCTTTGCTCTTGTTGCAATCCAGTATTTATTTCTTTCCTTTGCGGTAAAATGTAATGAATGTGCTATTCTCATGGCCTATCGTTTTGTTGTCCTAGTATATAGCTATGGAACGGAAGCTGCTGAAATGGGATGTACCCGGAAACTGGATAGAGAGAGTTACAGGAATATCACCTGCTGATAGAAACATCCTGTTCCGTGGAATTTGGTCGCGGATGGCCCGAAGCGGCATTGCATCTTTTGCAGTTGTTGGAAGCTACTTATTAGCTCTTGATCATCTCTTTTGAAAATTTCCCTAGCCATAGCTGAAGCACAGGAACACGTACGAAAATGCATCCAAAATAATTATTACTGGTAATCCTACTTGCGAGGATCTTCCCTTATACTTTCTCATTATAAACTTATTGCTCAGTTTTTTTTTTGCTTACAGGTCAGAACTGATTTCTATTTCTGTGGCGGAGCTTCATCAAACTAGTGAGAGGCGATGAAAAACTTGAAAACTCAAATCTTCTTCCTACTTAAATTGCAGAAAGGATCTCCTAGAACCAAAAAAGGATAAACAAGAAAGGTTTCAGAGTTAGAAGGATAACTTCTGTCCACACTGTTTGATTATACCTATCGAGCTGGAGCCAAACTGCTGTACTACTCATCTTTTTGCTGTATCAGATGTCATGTTATGGAAATGAAATCACATAATGATAAGAACAACTCGAAATTTTGTGGATCCTGAACCAACTTACTGGAGAGTCTGCACTCAATTGACTCTTGAGCCTGATTGAAAGTGTAATTTTCTTTCTTCTGAACACCCTTACCACAAAATTGTTTTGTTTTTGTGTTATTTCTGAGCAAAGATCATAGACTGGTAATTTTATTTTTTGAGTGAGAAAAGGCATGCTCTGATGCAAGTGAGGTTTGAAGTTCAGGCTACTTCTGGGAGGTCTTGAACCTAGGTTCTTGTATAAGTAATATAATCCTACCCATTGAACCTAGGTTCCCGCTTAACAAATTAACTTAGTAGAGGGCTCTTGAAACGGACATAATTGTGTAAGGGTTCAATCAAGGTTGCCGGGCTATATACTTCATGATATCGTTGTTGGCTTTTCAACCTATAGAATTTGCAAAGGAGACGACTTCTGTACTACTATGTATGTGTGTGTTTGCGGGAGAGGAAATTTCAAGTTGACTTTTATGGGGCACATGAAGAGATACAATTATATAACAGCTCGAGAACTACAAAAAGTTGCCGAACCATGCAATATTTTGCTATGTATTTTGAGAAGTTCTTTCCCCAAGTTTTCCCCAAGTTGGGACTTGGGAGCAATCGTGTGAGACAAAATAAAGGAAATTCTAAACGTGCTCCATCTTTTTCTTATTGAGCTCTAATTTCTTAATGAGCTCTATGAGAATTTGAAACATGAATATTTGTTTTAGTGAGCCATAGATTTTTTGTGGAATTGCCTTTTCCCTTCTCTCATTCTCTGATCATTCCAAAATCCTAATCTTAATGGTTTCTCCTTGCCGTCGCCGTCCCTCGTATTCATCTTTATATCCTCTCCTCGTATTCATCTTTATATCCTCTCCTAGCAGTAGCAGTGAAAGTGGTAGCAACAGTGGCAGTGTTGCTGCTGCCGTTGCCGCTACAGTAACGATGGAAGTAACAAATTTGTAAGGGTTAAGAGCTATTTGGTTCAAAAAAATTAATGATAAACTTGTAAATATTTGTTCTGGGCGCGCTGATAAAAAAGATGGGGATCCTCTAGAATTTCCCCCAAATAAAGTTGCCGAAAACTAAAGCATGAAGTCGGGAACTTCTAAAGGGGCACAAGATTTTTCCTAGTGAGTCCAGATTTCCTAGTGAGCCCAGTTTGAGTTAAGAAAAGGAGAGAATTTCTTAGTGAGCCCATATTTATTCCCAAAATACCCTTCACCTATATCTCTCCTCTCTTCTCCTTCCCAAACCCACCCCCCAGCGCTCCGCTCCTGCTCTCCTCTCTTCTCCTTCCCAAACCCACCCCCCCCCCCGCCGCCGCTCTCTTCTCCTTCCCAAACCCTCCCCCCCGGCCGCTCTCTTCTCCTTCCCAACCCCCCCCCGCCGCTCTCTTCTCCTTCCCAACCCCCCCCCCCCCCCCGCCGCCCTTCCCAACCCCCCGCTGCCGCCCTTCCCAAACCCCCCCCCCCCCCGCCGCCGCCGCCGTCGCCCTTCAAAACCCGCCGCCGCCCTTCCCAACCCCCTCCGCTGCCACGCCCCCCACTCGCCGTTGCCTCATTTCCTCTCTCTTGGTCTCAGATTTCTCACTGTAAGTCTCCTTTAATTTAATTTTAATTTTATTACATTTAGTTTACTCTTATTTGCTCTGTGACTGCTCTGAAAACTGAGAATTTCTTGTTTGGTCTGATAATATTTTAGAATGTGAAAATTCTAAATGAGTACATTTTTTTGTTAATTATGATTTATAATATTTAGATTATAATTATGAAGAAAATATAATATTGTAATCGTAGTTGTAAAATATGCGAAAAAATAGTTTTATTCTAATTAAAGATGTTAATATTAAAATGTATTAATTAATTTAGAATTTTAATAGTATTATCCTAATTGTTGATTAAGTAACAAAGAACGGTTTCAGTGTCTTTAAATTTTAATATTACACTATCTTGTAGGTAAAAAATCTGATATTTGTAGCAAATTATATTTTGTTAATACTTATTTACACATAGAAAATTTACTATTTTTATGCGAATCAATTATTGTAAGAAATATCTTTGTATTGCATAGATGGATCCGGCAGAATCTTCTCGCATTCGACCAACTACTTCGTTAAGGAGGAAGAAAGCAGTATCTCGACCACAAATCCAACGCCCGATACGAGAGAGATATCGAAGTGGCCGTAGATACTGAATTAAATATAGAAACTCCGAATTTGATCAGATATGATAGTGCAAGACTAAAAGAAGAGAATACTGATGCAGGAGGCTCTCAAGATGATCTTCATGAGTTAAATTACCGAGGTCCAGTTGATTTATCAGTACTGAAGAGTTTCAAGACGCACGTTGCTTTCCTGATGCACCCAATTAGATTATATTAGTTGTTTTTTCAAACAAGGAGACAGTGATTAGATTATATTAGTTGTGTATTGATATGGATGTTGTAAGGAATTTCAAGTGACCGGTGTAATTGTTTTTTTTAAACATTTTGAAGAATTTGTAGAATATATGGTTTTTGTTTGTAATGAACCCTATTATTTGCTTTTTGTTCGGGGAATATATACACTACGTTTGTTTTTGATCTTATTTCTTTAATTTGTACGAGATCTTGTTTGTTTTATACGTAGGGGACCTTATTTATAATCTTCACTATATTATTGTATCGGTTATTGTATCATTGTATCGGTGTATCATTGTATCGTTGTATCGGTGTATCAGGAGTATCATTGCATTTGTATATCAGGAATATCATTGTATCGGTGTATCAGTGTATCATTGTATCGGTATATTGATGTATCAGTGTATCGGTGTATCGGTGTTGTAGTGTATCATTGTATCGGCGTATCGATGAATCAGTTTATCCATATATCATTGTATTAGTGAATCATTGTGTTGGTGTATCAGTGTATCATTGTATCATTTTGCTTCATTCACTATATTTTTGTAATAATGTATAATTAGTTGTTAATATAAGTCCGTAAAGTGACGTTGAATTGGATAAACTAATGATATATCAGTTTATTATATAAATAAAGTGGGTGAGGTGTCCGGAATAGCAGATCGAATCAAGCCCCTGTCCGGACTGACAGTCCGAACAAGGGAGACCTGTTCGGACTGTGAGTCCGAACAGGACTGGTCTGTTCGGACTGACAGTCCGAACGGGGCGTTCCCGTTCGGACTGAGAGTCCGAACGGTCCGGACCCGTTCGGACTCCCAGTCCGAACAGGGAAGGCCCCGTTCGGACTGACAGTCCGAACGGGAAGCGCGAGCGCAAGCGGGAGCGGAGCGCTGGAGCGGGAGAATGAGGAAGGGCAAAATGGGAAAGTTTTTTAAGGGTAAATTTGTTATTTTTTTAGAGTTATTACCTGGGCTCACTAGGAAAAAAGTTGTGCCCCTTTAGAAGCTCCCCATGAAGTCTCATATGTATTTTCCCAACTGGGCCTATTGGGCCTCAGTATTTCATATAACCCGACCCAAATACAACCCCTCTCCCTCCTTAATTCGCTGCGGCGCTACCTCGGCGGGACGATGTGTCGAATCTAAACCCTAGGGTTTGTGTTCTCACCCAAAAACCCCGTTGGTTTTACGATTCAATTCTCTCTCTCTCTCCTCAATTTCAATTTCATTTTTGATTCCAAATAATGGGGATCGACATCCTCGCGGACTCCGATCCGAACGTCAACGACGAGGACCTCGCCAAGATCGAGATCAACAAGGAGTTCGCCTGCCGATTCGAGCACAACAAGAAGCGCGAGGAGCTGCAGCGGTACGAGGAGCTCAAGAAGCGAGGCGTCGTCGCTTCTTCCTCCGACGATGACTCCTCTGACGACGACGACGACGAGGATGACGATCTCGTGGAGCCCGAGAAGGATCTAAAGTTTTTTGATGCCCTAGTCCGAGTCAAGAAGCAAGATCCTATCTTGAATCAGAAGGATGCAAAGCTCTTCGAATCTTCATCAGATGAAGCTTCATCAGATGAAGAACGCAAGAAGAAGCCGAAGAAGGAGAAGCCGATGTATTTGAAGGACTTGAATTACAAGTATTTGACGGAAGAGGGGCCGGAAATCGAAGAGGAGAAATCGAAGCATAATCCAAAGGTGTATAATAAAGAGCAGCAAGAGAACATTCAGGCTTTCTTAGAAGCACAGGAGGCATTTGTAGAAGACGATGGCGGTGACATACTCAAGGAGAAGGAGGGAAATGGGGATGATGAGATGGAGGAGGATGAGAATGCCGGAGAGATAACGAAGAGATTGGATGAGTATTTTGGGGAAGATGGGAACTTGAACGAGGATGACATGTTTTTGAAGAACTATTTGCTTAAGAAGATGTGGGTTAACAAGGAGAAGGACAAGAAGCCGGTTTTTGATGATATTGGAGTTTCAGAGGATGAGGATGAGCTCGACAAGCAGGACCAGTATGAGGCTGAATATAATTTCCGGCATGAGGAGGTCGAAGGGGATAGGATTTTGGGGCATGCGAGGTTTACCGAGGGGTCAGTGAGGAAGAAGACAAGCAGTAGGAAGGCGCAGAGGAAGAGTAAGGAGGAGAGGATGGCTCAAGCCGAGTTAGAAAGAAAGGAGGAATTGAAACATTTGAAGAATTTGAAGAAGAAGGAGATTCAGGAGAAGTTAGCGAAGGTCCGGGCAATTGCAGGGATAGGAGAGGCCGGGGAGTGCAAGTTGCGTGCTGATGATTTGGAGGAGGAGTTCAATCCAGAGGAGTATGATAGGAAGATGAAGGAAATGTTTGGTGCAGACTACTATGGTGCTGAGGATGCTGATCCTGATTTTGGGAGCGGTGATGAGGGTGATATTGAGAAGCCTGATTTCGATAAGGAGGATGAGTTGCTCGGGCTTCCTAAAGATTGGGATGTTGGTGGTACAAAAGATGGGTTTGAGACAGTGAGAGAGAGGGTTTTGAAACAGCAGGAGGAGGAGGAGGAGGAAGAGCCCATGGAGGAAGAAGGCAAGAGGAAGAAGAAAAGGAAGATCACTCTTAAGGAGAAAGTTGAGCTTGATAAGGAGTTGGAGGAGTACTATAAATTGGATTATGAAGACACCATTGGAGACCTCAAGACTCGATTCAAATATAGGGAAGTTCCGGCTAATAAATTTGGGTTGGGGGCAGAAGAGATTTTAATGGCAGATGACAAGAATTTGAACCAGTATGTTTCATTGAAGAAGATAGCCCCTTACAGAGATGCAGAATGGAAGATAACATATCACCAGAAGTTGAAGAAGGATTTAATACTTTATGGAGAAAAATCAGATAGGAGTAAGAAAGCTAAGAAGCATGTAATGAAGGTAGATACTAGTGATGTAGGAACAGAGAGCAAAAGAGAAGAAACTGATGAACAGAGTGGTGATGCAAATGGCATTTCTAGGCGCAAGAGGAGAAGGCAACGACAAGCTGAATTGAAACTATCGAAATCGAGGCTCATGGCTTATGGAAAGATTCCCTCGAAACCCCAGAAAAAGAAATGAACCTGATGGAAGATAATGTATCAACTTTGAAAGAGGTATCTTTTTCTTCTTTCTTCATTCCCTCTGTTTCTTATAATGTTAGCAGTGCTGTGTTTATCTTTTCAAATTAGTAGTCAGTGATTAGGTTATGCTTCTCAGGGAGTTAGAATATAACCCTCCATATATTTCTATGTTCTGAGAAGTTAATGTGCCTATCATTTACTTTCAAAGTCTTAGTTTTTTGTTGCTCTGTTATGGAATACGTGCCTCAATTTTAATATTACGCGTGCATCTATACAACTATAATGAAGAATGAGAGTTTCAGTCTTTTAAAAGTTCTGTAAAAAAAAAACAAAAAGATTCCTAGATTGTTGGTGGATGCCTATGTTAAACCCTAGTAAGAATATAGTTTTCAAGGCATTCCGACTTATTTGGTTGCATAACTTGCATGTAGCTTCTTCCTCTTTGTAGGCATCTGCAATTAAAGGTCCAATGTTACTGCTTTGTTGTTGCTTTCTGATAGTGGAAATAGGACGGCTCATTGTTGATTGTGGTTGGATGTAGCTGTGTAATGTTGTTCAAGATAAAAGTAGACTTGCTAGTGGATATGGCCACTAGCATCACATGGAGTTGAAGTCCAGGTTGGCATGCGTTAGACTTACAGTTGCTCATAGACAAAGGCAGTTTCTAAATTAGATTTGAGTGACATATTTTGTAAGCCTTACTGCACCTTCTGATATTACTGCCACTGAAAATTGATGTCCTAGGCATCCACAATGAATTTACCCAAAGAAGTGTACTGCTTTTAATTAAAAACTTTGCAATTAAAAGATAATTGAACCAGTATTTAACATTATAAAGAAGCAGATTTTCGTCTAGGAAGTGAAACTTGATGCAGCATGTAGGGAGGTTGGCATGTTTGAGGTATATAGCAGATGATGGATTTGAGAGAGCAACTTCTAGCATGGTTTCAAATATTGCTGATACTAGTGTATTTTGCGAATATCGTATTTGATTTTGAGGTATCTAGTACAGTATAGACCCTATAAAATCAGACTTACAGTTGCTCATAGACATAGACAAAGGCATGCATTAGACTTGCAGTTGCTCGGAGACAAAGACGGTTTCTAAATATTATTTGAATGAATGGAATAATAGGCCTCACTGGACCTTCTGATATCACTGCAATAAAAATTGAAGTCCTACTCCTAGGCATTCATAATGAATTTACCCAAAGAAAGGTACTCCTTTTGATTAAAAACTTTGCAAATAAAAGAAAACTGAACCAGTAATTACCATTATAAAAAGAAGTAGGTTTCTTCTGGGAAGTGAAGCTTGATGGAGTGTGTAGGGAGGTTGGTGTGTTTTACGAATACATCAGATGATGGATTTGAGAGAGCAATTTCTAGCAATGTTTCAGATATTTTTCATGCCAGTATATTTTGCCAATATCGTATTTGATTTTGAGGAATCCAATACTCTATAGACCTTATAAAATCAGTAGGATACTGCTCATAATATATTTCTGATATTGCCAATATATGCCAAATGTCAATTCCTTTACCATAAGCCATCTTGAGATGATTGTGAGATTTTAACCTTGAATAATAGCTTCACTGGCTAACCTGTAGGTCCTCTAAGCGCTTTTGTATTAAATTTGAACATTGTTTCCATTTACTTTCGTGATTAATCTTATTTTCTGCAATTTAATAGTAAAGCCCCAAAAAAGTTTGGTTTCTACCATTTAATATATTCATCAGCAATTCTTGAGCGAGATCAAACAATGGCTTTAAGCCAAGGGAGTATTGTGGATTTAGGCTATGATAAAAGAACTTTAACTCTAGGTCAGGTAGAATTTTGTTATAGATGAAAGCAGATCAAAAGATCGTGTTTTTCATTTATAAAATTGGCCCCTGACCTGATAACATAGTTAAGTTCAAAGCACAATCTTCATTTAATGCAACTGATTGAGTTTCTATATTGGAAGATTACCTTTTGTTCTTGAAGAATTGATAAGGTAATCTCAGAGTATCGAGGACTTCTTTGCTAGTTTGTGAATGACTATCCACTGTCCTCTTTGTAGCCTGCTTGGGAGAGCATAAATGTTTTATTATGAGTAACCGCTTTCAAAGAATGAAAAAGCAAATCATCTGAATAACTACATCTTAACTTTATTTTAACAGTATCTGAAAACCTTTCGAGAAGGAGGATGATTTGAAATTGAAAGATATGAGAATCTGTTGGAAATCTGACCATGGAAATGAATTGGGAAACCAATATGAGACAGCATATGCTTAAGAATAAAATTGATGAAAGGCTGTAAGTAATATGAAACTTGGGGCAATACATTTACAGCCAGCTTGTTGTTAAAGCATATGTGCATAGTAAGTTTTGAAAGGCATGTATTAGTTCACTTAGGCCCTATTTGGTTTGAGGGAGAGTGAGAGAAATGAAAAGAAAATTGGAAAGAAAGTTCTTTCCATTGTTTTGTTTGAGGAAAAAATTGAAGGAAAATAAAGTTTGAGGAAAATAAGAGAAAATAATACTTATTTTTTTTTCTAGACCCTTTTTCTCTCTCCCAGCCTTGAAAAATGGGAGAAAATGTTACTTGGTGTTACTATCATATTTGAAGCATGATACGAGAGTGGAGAAAGTTAGAGACTAGTCTTTTCTTATTTTTTTAATTTTATTTTTGATATATTATTTTTTCTTCTTATATATTCTTTTTAGTTTCTACTTGAACTAAACAACATAGAGAATCTTATTTCTTTTTCTGTTTTCTTTCTTATCTCTTTTCTTTTTTGTTTCTTTTTCTTTCTTTCATGTCTATCAAACCAAAAATAGGCTTAGTTAATATACTTGCTTGTGACAAACTGACAATGCTGCAACTAGGCACGTTGGTGGCCAGGTTCAAGGTCATCTCTAACTGAAACCAACGTGAGCATAGGTGGGACTCTCCGCAACACGCCTAGTCAGATGACTCAGTCCCATATTAAGTCCCATCTTAAGTTGATTGAGGTTTTTAGCTGGATTTGGAGTTATGCTGATATGTCTATTGTCATAAGAGATACAACTTGTGACTAAAGCTAGAATGGTCACATAGAATTTGAAATGGTTTGAAATTAGAGCACAGAAAGTAGAACACAGACTCTTTATTCTAGTTTTTTGTTTCTTTTCTTTCAGCATATTTATTTAGGGGTTTTGGTGGGGTAGGGTTGGTGTGTATGTGTGCATGTTTTTTTTGTTTGGGGCGGGGGGGGGGGGGGAGTGAGGCAATGGGACTGGGACAGAGAAGGGAGAAGATGTATATCAAATGTCAGGATCGAACTTGATGGGTTCTTTTTCACATTGGATAACAAATATCTGGCAATATGAGTTCACATCGGGGTTCATATCAAACATTATATATATATATATATATATATATATATATATATATCAAATATATAAATTTGATATCTTAAAGGTTGTTTAATTTCATTTATCTAACTATTATGACATAACATATACAAGTTATTCAAGGACATGTCATATGTATAATCACACAATAAAATAAACTATAGAATAAATTCAATTAAAGTTGAGGTCCTGAGGAATGAAATAATTGAGATTTAGGCATGAAAGGAATAATAGTTGAAGTAGGTTGATTGCAATAACAACAATTGTGAGAACGACAATAATAACGACAATAACAATAGTTGAGCTAGTTGAGTAAGCAATAGATGTAAAGAGAAAAAAAGTGAAAGAAGAACATCTTAAAGAAGGTTTTAAGTATTGAGTTATATTGAAATAGAATTTGTAATGTTGATCTCTAGCTTTCCGAACTCTTGGCATGTCAGAAAGATTCTATCTATCAAGTTTCTATGAGAGCAATTCAAAAATCTGATTGATTTAAGTAGAGGTAAAAAAAAATTGGGTTTTCCTTTATCCTTGAAAATGATATTGGGTATGAATACCAAACACCTTTCTAAGTTAAAAACTCAATTGAAAAAAATGAATCATATCGGCCGATATAGCGGAGTGATATATTGGGTCTATATATCGAGTGATATTACAAATGTCTGCAGATATACACATGAAGTAATATGACCTCTTCTTTAATATATTGTTACGACAGATCCTTAAAAACAATATGTCGAAGAAATATATCGGTGTATCAGGGCATAATGAAGGCTTCATGTTATTGTCAAAGCTAATATGCATATATTCAAAGATGCACTGATTCATTTTGTTATAAGTAATCAATGAAATTTGTTCCTTGAAACTTTTTTTTTTAAAAAAAAACCTATTAAGTTTGTGGTAAACAAAATCTCAGTTAAGCTGAAGATTTACGAAGTCATCCTAAATACTATCTATATAATATTTATATAAATTTAATTAAAGTTATTTCCAGTCCAAATCAAGGTTATTTCCTTTCACTCTCTTATGTCATAGGCAACACTAAATCAAATATCATAAGCTGATTGGAAAGTTCTAAATATTACTATACTCTTGTAAGGATATGAAAGGTTGTGTCCATGTCAAGTGGTAATGAATATGAGCATCAGTGGATAGCAGCCAAGGTGCATACTTGAGCCAGACAATTGAACCCAATGTTACGAGGAGTCAATTTGAATATATAGATAGGCTGCAGGAGACTTAGTATTTCAATTTTATGAGAAAGAAAAATTATAATCATTGCTCAAGCTTTCCATTTATTTTCAGGCCATTGCTGTCTTAGTAACAGCTCTACAGATTCACGGGAATGAACTTGGAACCTAGTCGTAAACCTATGTTATATGAGCATAACGATGGAGAGTCTTAACCATCCTAGTATTTGAGTAGTGAGTATTCTTGGGCTTTAAAATTCATGTATAGGGAATTGTTGAAATTGTTGAGACTCTTAATAGTAAATTAAGTACTTCTGAAAGGTCCTAATCACCAACCACTGATTTTGTGGTTGGTTGTGGAGCTGGGCTGTGCAAATGCAACAGCCAGATGCTTATGGGCCCCAGTGAAAACCAAAAAAAAAAAAGAAAAAGAAAAGAAGAAATGAGGAACGTAAGAGGAAAAAAGTAAAGAAGCATGGGAAAGAATGCATGTCTTGAAGGCAAAACAGCTCTTTAGATCGATTCTAGGATGTAAATGATGATAAGTAATTAGCTTTCTTAAGTAATAACTTGGACCGACATAAATAAGTGGACATGTGAGAAAGTTTGAGTGCACATTCCTAGAGCTGCTACATCTTGACATTGCCATTTTTGGGATGTGGCAATATAGGGGCCTTGATAGGGGGATTGTGACTCAGCTACCAGAGAGATAGTTTGGTCCATAATGACCACAATTGAAATCAGAGAAATATACATTAAGATGTTCGGAGCTTCGTGTACTGTTGAATTCACGGGACCTGCTTGTGTTAAGTGGGTTGGGCATTAGGTCCAAATTCCAACCCAATGTCTGGGTGCATAACCGAACATGCGCCCACACATTTGGTAGAACACTAAAATGTATACCCCAAGCTAGCAAATACATATACATTGCCACTTACATAGTGTTCTGTAATACTTCACTGGATCTTCGAATCAAGTCAACACTGCAAAGCAGAATGGTAGATGGGTCATCATGACAATATCACTGAGGGCTTTCTAGGAGCTGAACCTTAGAATGCAACATTTCTTTCTTGAGCTGATAGAGCTCATCTCTTTGCTAGGTGAGGTCCATCCTTTGCAGAGACTCAATTAATGGTGTTGGCCTGTGATTTCATTTCAATTAATGGTGTTGGCCTGTGATTTCATTTCTAGCAATGAACTAAATGTTTTAGGCTGAACCGCTTGGGTATAGGAAAGCTCCTCTGCCTTAGCTCTGGATCCCGCCTGCGTGCAGAAATGAATAGAAAAGAAGGGGGTTTGAGTTCTATTTCCGGGCTGTGCACAGGAGGTAAAGGCCAGAAGAAAAAGAGAAGTGCACCTTTCCGGTAAGGAAGAGGACAAAAAGCGGTGTCATCTACCTCGACCAGTTTTCCGAAGGCATTAAAAATGGACATAAAGACCGGCTCTTGGTTGTTTTCCCCACCTTTGAGCTTCACCCTTTCAACTATTTCATAGTTGACATGCACCAATAATAACCTTGGTTAGATATTCTGGTACTGACGACAGCCTTTGGCAACATAACATCCTTGACCGTCCGTACACAGCTTTTAGACCTTTTATTCCTGAATATGAAAATTTTAAAATTCCAGGATTATGCTTGCAGCAAAAAGTCGAACATGCCCTTCAATTCTATAAACCATCTTGCAAAATGAACAAGAAGATTTCAGATGACTTGATAATGTGGAATCAAGTAATATACATAGGACATTGACAGTTTAAGGCATGAGAACAGATTTTCAATTGTTTATTTGGCATATTTGACAGCTCAAAAGCAGGATGACAGTTTTTCCCAGTGCATGAGAAAAGGTTATTTGAGAGCTTGGGATCCAGTAACTAACCTGGGAGACGATGATTCAGTGCATGTGCAAGAGGTTTTCTATTGTTTTCTACTTTTCTTGGCATATTTGACAGCTGATAACAAGGAAAGCAAAGGTCAACTGCAAATATAACCTTCCCATGCACATTTTGTGTGAGGTCATCATTTAGCAAATAAGATGGATGAGAGGTTGTATCATACATGTAGAATTTAGGCGGTGGGGTTGCTATCTTACATATAGGACAATTTTCAGAAGGCGTGGGAGCACATGGGGTATCTTCATCTGGTATCTGACTTTCAAATTGAGATTAAATTTTGGGATGAAATTTCACCAAAGGGTTAGAAATAAGTGGTGAGGTGGCCTCATTGGCAACAAGGTGGCGACTTGTGGGCGCTAGTGGCTTGGCAGGTTGTCATTGCAAGGTCAAGGCTTTGTGAATGAAGAATAGAGAGGAATTTGGGAGTTGGGGGCTTGGGTTTCTTGAGCTCCCGAGTCTCAACCAGTCAGCCTCTTTATGCTTTGTTAAATGGGTCCAACCTGTTACGACTTAAAAAAGAGGAAATTGTGGGGGCAGTTGGACACTGAGGTGGACCCAAACCTGCTTAAGCCTGCCCAGTTGGGTAAGGAAGAGGCAGGCAGGCAGGGCACCTTATTGCTGATTCGGGTCCTGATTGCCTCCTTTACAAACTTGGCGGCCACCTTTACAAAATTGATCTAGGATGGCTTGACTAGCTCGGCTGTTTGCAATATGAAGTTTAAACTAATATTCAAGGAGAGAGGGGGTTCTATCTTGTGTTAGAGGGCATGGATGTGTTTGAATGTTTGCAATGCGTTCAAGTTTTTAAAAAAATAAGTCTTAGAAGTTTATATAAGATGGTTAAGATAGATAATTTTTTTTTTTTTACATATACAATTGTTTTCTTAACTTATCTCTGGACTTTGAAAAGTTTATGGTCCTAAAGCATTCTTAAAAGAAATGGTCTTCATGCTTTTATTTATAATGTATCTATAAATTATGTTGAGAATACAAGCAATTTTAAATACTCCAAAAGACTATCATGTTCATAAATCAGCTCAATAGATTTTCTTATCTTATGTTCCTAAGTTCTAACCAAAGTGATTGTCTGCATGGTAAAGTTGTTCACATGTTTTTGGACATCTCTGTGGGTCTCTCACTTCATGTTGACGACTTAACTTTGTCTTCATAGGACCTCGACACCTCTATAGGACCTTCACTTCCGGTGATGAATGGCCTTTGTCTCATAGTCTCTTCAAAATATTTCAAGCTGAGGGGTGGATGTAGGGAGCCCTATTCTTTAGACATTCCACAATACATATGGTTGTCATCCTTCATATGGCCAGCAGATATTTTGCTGCATAATCATTTCCATCTGCAGTTTCTCCCCCAAACAATGGAAATAAAATTCAGCAGATATTTTGCTGCATAATCATTTCCATCTGCTGTTTCTCCCCCAAACAATTGAAAGAAAATTAGTACCCTACACATCATCTTAACCATTGAGCTGGTTTGGTGAAACAATTATGAGAAGCTTGAGTAAGTGCTTTCCAGAAGAATAACTATCTTGTAAATGGGTTGTGTATGCAGTGAGGCAGGTGTGTTTACGGCGTTTGTGTGTTATTGTAATGTTGCAATGTTTTGTATGGAGGAAATGCTTACATTTGTGTTTCAAATTGTGTTCCATTAGAGGTGGAATTGACATGGTCTCCTAGCAACTATTGAGATAATTATTTGGTTCTTAAGGCATACCTACTCCTTACAGTTAGCAATTGTCTTATGTACATGAGATTTGGCCTATGTATTTATGATTATGCAAGTCCTATTGCTAATAGCTAATGTTATACTCCTTGCAGGTTGAGAGATTGCCATCAAGATGAAGGCAGAGATATAAATTGATTACTTAGCTGGAGCATTGTAGCCCTGTTTTACCTCCGGATATAGGAGGAGACATATCCCATTTTTGTCAGTTGAACCAATCTGTAAACTTATGTTATAGTGATCAGTCCATTGGATGCGGTCAAATCTCATCTCCCGTGTTCTGTAACTGTTTATTTTGGTCAAAACGGTTATAGTTACTGTGGCTTGTTAAAGACAATTCAGATCCAATAATCTATTAAGCTTTGATGGTTTTTGATGATGAAACGTTCTTTTTGTGGTTTCTGCGATGCTTCAATGTGGATCCCTAGGTTTCAGAGCAATGCTGCGTGATATTGTACAGGCAGTAAACTAAACCAGGCTTCAGAATCTTAGAAATGTATGTTTATGTACCTGAATGCTCATGACATAAAAGTTCCCACATATGAAATTGAATCTTCTCCTTTCACTCTTTCAACTAATCATTCGAGGGGCGGATTCAGCTCTCAGAGAATTTTCAGTTGTGGAATTTGAGCCTGCTTCCAGCAGTCGGGGATTGCTTCCAGCTCTCGGAGAATTTTCAGCTGTGGAATATGAGCTTGCTTCCACCTCTTCTGCTTCTATGAGTTCAAGCTCTTTGGGCAGTGGACAGCAAAACAGGGAGAGGATTATGTGCACTCTGCGCAGAAGGCAAGGAGGTTTGAGAACTTTGAGAACCCTGAGAGGGATCAGAGAAGAGGCATGTCTTCTTCGTTATGCTTGAGGAACTGTATTTGATTAAAGTGTTCAGAAGGGATGGGAAGAAGACCAAAATAAGGTTGGCAATTTCAATTGCAAGTGATTATTGCAAATTGGAATATATATTACTACGAATGAAATTACAATAATAGAAGTTATTGCAACTTATATTAGTTTATTTAGATTGGGCTTAAGAATTGTAAGTGGTGACTAAACCTGTAAAAAATTTTAAATATTATTTTTTATTTTTCAAGAGGTCCGGTACATATTCAATTTATCAATTATGTATCTATTTTTGAAAGGGAGAGAAAAAGTATCTTATGCACTTTTTTTTCTTCATAATTGCAATTAGTATAAGTGTGTAAGTGATTGTAATTACAATTATAAACTTTTACAACTGTAACTGCAATCAATTAGCCAACAAGGTCACTTAAGCAAAAGTTATTATAATTGCAGCCACTTTACATACTTATAGCTCCCACAAACATCATCTAAAGTTGCCTCCAAGTGGATGAACCAAAACACATCCTATTTGAACTCCACATGCTCAAATTGACATGATATACCATGGAAAAGAAACAAATAGTTTTTGATTTAAGATTTTTCTCTTCAAGTTTTAACCTCGATGGAAGATGAAATAATAAATATGCAACTATTCCTGATCAGCATTTACTTTTTGATATCTGGAATTCTGGTAATCCCTAGCCAACCAAGTTTAAGTGTGACTAAAATCCCACTCCATGCATTTATAAGAAAGAAGTTTAACTTACACATTTGAACAGTGTATATAAAATCCATACATTGAATAACAATATAGATTCTAACATATATTATCATTCAATATATGATTCCCTATGCACATACTCCCTCTATATGCTTTTAGCGGTCGTTTCTTTTTTCTTTTTTTTTAATTTATCAAACCCTCACTTTTAGAAAAACTTGTCTTGATAAAGATAATTAATCATTCAAATTCAAAAATCCATCTTTGTAAATATTGGAATTAATGAAAACTAAAGCAAGTTATGGTTTTTTAGTAATAAAATTAAAGTTTATGGATTTTATTATATATACATTAGCATAAATTTTGATAAAAAAGAGAGTATTATTTTCAAACAGAGAGAATACCATGGTTCAGTTCACTTTTTCTTTTTTTAATTGAAGGAAGATATTGGGATAATACTATTTGTGCACACCATTTTGCTCAGTAAGTCCACTGAGAAAGGTGAACTCACTGAGCAAAGTGGTGCTCTCAAATAGAATTTCCCAACATACCGTCCAGTTCACGAAGTACTTAACCTAGCCAAACCGACCACTGACAACTCGCTGTCTCATTCGCCAATTCACTCCGCGGCAGGCCATTAGATAGCTACCTATTCAGCCACCCCCGCACACTCACCATTCCCCGATCATCAATCAATCACCACACCAAGACAACGAAATGTCCAACCATATTCATCAATCTACACTTTCCCTGATTCCTCATTTTCCGCCCGCCTAGGCAACTCGCCCAAAATAAATAAATAAATAAATTAATTAAAAAAATAAATAAAACCAAACCCCGAAATCAAGAAAAAGAAAAAAAAAGAAAAAAAAGCAACGATTTGCTTCTCATTTTAGTTTCCTCGTATGCTCTGCTCGCTTACCCGCCAAACCATTCCCTCCCCTTTCCCAATTCTCCATTTCACAACAGAATCCGATGGGCGAGAAGAGGCTCGATTTCAGCGCACCCCTTCTCTCTGTTCGACGACATGCCGCAAAGGCCGATCGCAGGCCCAGAACCGTCGGCAGCCCAGGTCTCGTCCCCTTCACGTGGGAGCAGACTCCGGGGAGGCCCAAGGACCTAAAACCTCCGCCGGGCCGGCCCGAGCCCAAGAAAGCGGAGGAGGAGAGAGGCTACGGAGCCGAAACCTTTTCAAGAAATGACGACTCCTCTTTGGATTGCAGCGACAGCGGCTGCAGCGGTGGGAGCTCGGACGATGCGGAGCGTTCGGAGAGCTTCTCGAAGGACCCGGAGGTTCGGGAGTTCATGATGGGCCGGTTCTTGCCGGCAGCCAAGGCTATGGCTACAGGTCCACTGGAGAATGCGGCCTCGAAAGTGCCTTATAGTAGTAGGGTTCGAGATGTGAATTATCGGAGGTCGCCGGTTCCTTTGCCGTATCAGCACCGGCCAGACTTCATTTTGAAGTCTGTTTATGATCATGTGCAAGGAAAAAATGTGAGCTATGATGATGATGAGAATGAAGAAGATTCTAATTTTTCTCGAGCTTGTGGACTCATTCCTAGGTTCTGCTCGAAAAGTTCTTTCCTTTTGCTGAATCCGGTACCGGGTTTGAAAGTTCAGGGCTACTTGCCACCGCGTTCTCAGATTAGTAGTGTTTCCGATCATGGGTCAGTTGAGCACACTGAAGACGAGGTAATAGAGACTTAAATTTAGCTTTTTCTAGTTTTGTGATGGATTGTTTGTGATCATTGCATTGTTGTTACTCTTGTTCAGCATTCATGGGATGCTGTGTACAGGTCTAAAGTAAGCCAGAGAGACGATCCTTCAGAAAATGAGAGTAAGTTGACAAGTGAATCGAATCTGCTTACCTTATGGAGTGATTCACAAACGATTGATGAGTCTTCTTATCATCGTTCTCCTCAGTCTCCTTGTCGTGATGGGATGGGTTTGGCTGGGGTTCTTAGGAGAGAGTTGAAGGGTAGGAAGACTGTTAGCTTTGATTGGTATGAGAGAGTTGGTGAAAAACATGACAAAATGAGCCCTGAGAGAGTTGGTGAAAAACATGACAAAATGAGCCCGTGCCATGGCGACGAGCAAGGGGCAAGCTCCATGAGCCCTTCAATCGATAGAACTCTTGGTGTAGTGCATTCAGTGGAAACTCATAGCTCGAAAACGAGCGCAGTAGTTACTGACAAGAACTCCGGGATTGTGGTCGATGGCCAGAAATTGGACGGCAATCCTGCTTTTGAAGCAGGCTTGTCATCTAGCTCCGAGCTAACTAAATCTGAAGGAATGAATTGCAGTGATAATGGTCATCTGGCTTTAAAAGCAGATGATAAAGAGAAGAATGATGCGCATCTGGCATTGTCGCTGCTTCCTCCTCCGTTGCCAAAGTCTCCATCTGAGTCCTGGCTCCAGCGTACATTGCCTTCGGTGTCATCAAAAACTCCATCTTCACAATTGTTATTGGGTATTCAAGTACAGCACAGGAAACAAATTTCGTGGGCACCTTCAAATGATTTCAACTGGGCAAATGATTCCACAGAACTAAAACGACGGCCTCAGCAAACTAGATTTGCACAGGCAAGATTTTATCCTTTGTGACATTGATATATATTTAATGTTCATGTAGAATCTGCTCAATTTCTTGCACACAATTATGTCCTTTCAGGCAGTAACAAAGCATACGGCACTGCAATGGGAGCCATAGTATGCAAATAGTTTATTGTCCAATTTCTTGCACACGTTCATGTCGTCTAATTTCAATACTTGATCATGAGATGGCGCGAGGTAGTTCAAGTATATTTCTTTCCTCCTATATATATTGTTATCTATGTAGTCATGTATAGATAGAATTCACATGTAGATGGCGGTTCTTCAACTCTTACACTGTATATGAGATACTAAATAATGATCTAAAGATTATTATAATACAGTCCCTTGTTCAGTAAATGAAGTAAATGTTTGTTGCAAACATCTGAACAGATCACTTGTGTTACATGTATTATAATTCAATATAACCCTTGATTGCTCCCTTGTCTTATGAGCTCGACACTATTTGATGCAAATAGTAGCTGCTAGCTTGACAATTGGACATCTATCTGTTCTCATAATGACTTAGGAATAAATTTTATCATGGATGTGAATTTCCAGCATTTTTATTGGGCTTCCTCTTTTAATGTTAAATCCATCTATTATGGTCATATTACAGGACTTCTTGAAAATCTGAAAGTCACTTGAACTTAAGGTTCATTATTCTAGTGCATTGTTGAAAATAACGCGTTATGAAACCCGTTATATTGCGTTACGTAACCTAACGGAATCCCAACGCTACGTAACAACTGAAAATAACTCAGTGCATCGTAACAGTACGTTTTTTACGTTATTTTACGTTATATTACATAACGTTACGTTAAATTACGTTATGCTACGTTATTTACAATTATTTTTTTTAGTAATTTATATATTGTTGTTGATTATTGTTTTGATTATTAGCGAATTGTTGTAATTTACTTAATTAATTGTTGGCTTGTTTGATTGCTTTTGGAATTTCTAACTTGATAATTTAAGTTTATTTTCTTGTTCACTTGTTTTATTTCTCGTCCAGTTGCTAAAATATTTTACTTGTTGATTTTATTGAATTTTTAATTGAACTGAAATCAACAATCATAAATAAGATAAATTGAACGTTACAAAATATAAATTATAACAATGATAATAATTGGAATCGAAATAAAAAAATTGGAATCTTGTTTTTTTATTTAAATAATGATTGGAATTACGGTTGCAAAGTTAATATAATTTATGAAGATATATGAAAATTATTGTAAAACTTAATATAACATTTGAATAGATTATGTATTACAAAATAATTTTATATTTTTTTTAGATATTTTTATTTTTTTTCAATTTATTAAAATTATTTTATATAGTTTTATATTTATTTTTATTAAATAAATAGAGAATTGTATAACATATGTTATGCGTTACGCTATTTGCGACATAACCTAACAAAGGCAAAACGTTACGTTACCGTTATCGCTATTTTAAACATTGTTCTAGTGAACATTAGTGTTATCAAGCAAGCTTTGTCAAGAAAGTTTTGTCAAGCAAGTTATGTCAAGCAAGTCCTTTACGAATTTTTGAAGGCGCTGAATCCTTAACTGAAATAACCTTCCCTATCTTTCAATAGAACCTATGATGTAGCATGTTGGCATTGTGATAAGTAAAAAGGTGGCAATATGAAATATTGGAACATGCAGATATATACATCTACATGACATAAGTTATTCTTTGAAAATTTATATAGAACACAACAGAGATAGTCTACATGTGTGTGCACGTACATTGTACGTGTGCACTCTGTTCATAGCATAAATTATTCACATGTTTGCATCTGAGCATGTCAATGTGCATTGAATAGAACCATTTCACTGTAACTTGGATATTATGTAATAAGTGCCCAATGAATCAACAGCTATCTAAAAAATCCTTATGCTTTATTATGAAATTATGAAGTAAGTAGTTGAATCTAAGCTAAATTGAATTCAAAGCCCATCGATTTCTTAGTCTTATATATGATGCCTTGCATACACTAAAAAATTGTAGGGAATTTCAAGAGGATTACCTATGATTATTTGATACAGAAACATCTCAATTAAAGTACTTATTATTCATAGATGGCCATATGTACTTATGAGGCATATACCGTACTCTCTTATCTTTGATAGGGCACATTCAATTGTGGAAGGTTTCATGACTATTTTGTGCATTTATCGTCACCCGAACGGAGGTCGATTTATATGTGCATACACGAATAACTGGTCAAGTTTGTGAATTTTGACATAAAATTAACATTTTGTTTGCAAAATTCATGAACAGTGTTATTATAGAGTGCAATCATCATACTAGAATCTCCCGCGAGAGAGAACTAAAGCCTTACCATCAACAGTAACAACAAATCATTTAACCCAAAATTTTAGGGTTGGCTAAACTAATACCTTACTACTAAGCTAAAAATTATATGTTTTTTTGTTAGAATATAAAAACGCAACCCTCGTTACAATAACTTTAAAGTTGTGGTGTAAAATAAGACTATTAATATGGTATTTGCCTACCCAAGTCCCAATCATGTCAGACGTGTATTTAATTGCGGATGGAAAAAAATTAAATACCTTTATATAAAGCCCAAGTTTTAGTCCAAAATAGAGATCGGCCCGTGACGGCATATTAGAATATAAAATATAACCCTCAAACCTACCAGTAACTTTAAAGTTTTACTATAATTGAAAGGACTTTAATAATTACTTTTGTGAGTAATACTTATATAATAACACCAGGAGATATATGTGCATCCTATCTTTGCCAATTGTTTTTCCAAATAATTACCGAGTATTTAGGTATTTTTCTTACTGTTATTTCTGGATGTAAATTTTCTTACTTAGTACGGAGTGCTTATTTGATGTCCAACAATGAGAAAAGTAGGACATGGGTACAACAAAAAATAGATAAATAGAATTTCACAAACATATAAATACATATATATTATACAATTATGATATGGTAATAATTTATGATATGGGAAATCCGAAACAATTAAGATACAAATACATTGTGAATATATTACGAATCAAATTATACATGTCTATAATAACATTCATTCATTGATACATGAAATACTTGGATGTTGCCTAATTGAATAATTGTGTAAAAAATTAATATTCTTTATTTAAAAAGCTAGGCAAATATGTACATATGCAATGCATTTGCAAATCAAATGGAATTGCTAACTCATCGTTCTTATGTTCGTCTTTTGAATTTTTAGTCTCAAATACATCTAAAATATTATTTGAAAATTAGAATATATTAAAATTTTTGGATACATTATATATCCAATATGTATCCATTTATGTATCAGAGTGTATACTTGATACATATCCAACACGGGTACGACTTCTCTTTGAAGTATCCATGCTATATAGTTGTCCACCAAATTCTTATAGCTTGAAATGGCCTAAATCTCCTAAACAGATTGAATATGCCATTAGTGTTTTCAATTATCATCTAATAACTAAGTGACCTTAATCTAATTGCTATGTTATGGATGCCTTATCATTTGCAATTTTGTGTTCGTTCTTTGTCTAGTGAGAACTAATGAGCCCACCCATATTTTAGCTTAGTGATGGTATATATTCCCAATTTATTAACCAAGGTCTGATAAAATTAAACAAATTGTAGTCATACATAGATGACAGTCTATATAACATAGCAATTAATAGCAACTTAATGGTAAGTTTTGCTCTAATATCATAGTAGATATAGTCCAGACCAATGTTGAAAATAACGCGTTATAAAACCTGTTTTATTACATTACGTAACCTAACGGAACCCCAACGCCACGTAACAACTCGAAATAACTCAGTGCACCATAACATTACATTTTTTTTAATGTTATTTTGCGTTATATTACGTAACGTTACGTTAAATTACGTTATGTTACGTTATTTACAATTATTTTTTTAGTAATTTCTATATTATTGTTGATTATTATTTTGATTACTAGCGAATTGCTAAAATTTTCTTATTTAATTAGTTGTTGGCTTGTTTGATTATTTGTGCAATTGCTAATTAGTTAATTTGTAATTGTTTTTCCGTTCGCTTATTGTAATTCCTCTCCGGTTGCTAACATATTTTATTTGTTGATTCTATTAAATTTTTATAAACTGAAATCAACAATTATAAATAAGATAAATTAAACATTACAAGATATAAATTATAATATTGATAATAACTGAAATTGAAATAAAAAATTAGAATCTTGTTTTCTTGTTTCAACGATGAATGGAATTACGGTTGCAGACATAATATACTTTATGAAAATAAATGTAAAAGTTATTGTAAAACTTAATATAAAATTAGAATAAATTATGTATTAAATAATTTTATATTCTTTTCTTAGATATTTAAAAACTATTTTTCAATTTTTAAAAATTATTTGATATAGTTTTATATTTATTTTTATTAAATAAATATGAAATTGTATAACTTACGTTATGTGTTACGCTATATGCGATATAACCTAACAGAAGCAAAACGTTATGTTACCGTTATCGCTATTTTAAACATTGGTCCATACTAGGGATGCACGTTGGTCAGTTTGGCAGTTTCAGTTGGATTCCAGATGAAAAACTGGAAAGAAGAGGAGGTGATTTGTAACGCCCCATTTTCCGGAGGGATACGAAAACGGAGTGCGTTACCGGCGGGCACGTGTAAGTCAACGTGCACGAGGCCTATAAGTATGTAAAAGCAGAAATGAATTGAACTAAATACTAGTCATCTAGCAGGATCTTGGACGTTAGTCTACTGCCATATAAAAGAGAAGATATACATGTCTAAAACAGAAAGCAATAATTAGGTACTGATACAGAAGTTGGGAACTAAGCCCTCAAAAGAGGTATACATACTAAACCCAAAAATACAAAAGTGGAGGCCTAAAAATCTACTGCTGCTCGGCCTGCTCCAGAAAGTACGGGTCGTGCGATGACGGATTCTCGCTCACATGCTCAGTACCTGAGCGTGTGGAGAAACTCAGGGTCAAATCCGGCAAGTAAAACAATAAAAGGTAGGGAGTGTATAATATAAACAAATAAGTAAGATATGAATATGGATATGGAAGTATGCGCATGTGTGAAAAATATTAAACGATCAGGTAACAATATCAAGCAGAGATATACATGCATATCAAGTCTAAGTTAACATCTTATTTTAATTTATATTTGAACTAACTGGTGAAGAAATAAACCTGTATCGTATGTGATCGATATCAAGTACGGAGACTAATGCATATCAAGTCTAATTTAATATCATATTTTAGTTTATATTTGAACTAACTGGTGAAGAAATAAACCTGTATCGTGAAAGTACCCGTGCATACCCGGGACCCGGCCAAGATGCTGGCGCTGAACCAGCCGTGCCGCTAAGCACTCAAGCAGATACCGATTACTGAGTAATCGGTCGTCCCATCAACATGGACTAAACAAGAGATGATGGCTCAGTACCACCCGGGCGCCCCCGCGGATGGGCCCCTATTTCGGTTGCGCAACCTATCCTAAATCTTTCACGATACAATATTTGTCCACTCTTTAGTTCTCCCATAACTCAAGATTTCAAGTTATTTTACATGCAAATCAATCCGGAATATGATAAACTAATCATGTCAAGATTAATACATATACATGTCTAGTAACAAGTAAGATGTGGTCCATATCAAAATCAAGTTAACAGGCAAGTTAGGATCCATGGCACCATCAAGACATGTGTATATACTAACAAGGAAAATTCGAAATATTTTCATGTATCTTGTACAAGTAATTAGTATGTATACGTCGAAGTAAATATGATGGAATGTCAAAATCAAGTTAACAGGCAAGTCAAGATCCATGGCACTATCAAGACGTGTATGTACTAATAAGGAAAATCCGACATAATTTCGTATATGTTGTACAAGTAACTAGTATGTATGTGTCAATGCAAGTATGATGAAGTATAGAATGTTAGAATGAATGTTATGAAAATGATCATGTATGTAAACTACACATAAATACAAGTATACATATAAATACGTATGTGAGTATTAAGATATAAAGATACCTAGGATGATCATATGTGTGAATCATGCATATACAATTATGCATATAAACATATCTATAATTTCATGTATGTTGTACAAGTTACTAGTATGTATATGTTAAGGCAAGCATGATAATCATAAAATATTAAAATGTGTTATGCAAATAATGATCATGTATGTAAACCACGCAATATAATTATGCATATAAACACATTAGGCAAGTGAGTACTAAATTTGTAAAGATAGGAATTAAATAGACCTAACACTTTTATAACAATTAGTTTAACAACATATTGATTTTCTAAATTCTAGTATGATTTCATAGTATGGAAAATAGCAAATTTGTTAAATCTTAGACATGTATATATATATATGTATATATTTAAACATGGATTAGCATAGAGAGAATTATGACCTAACTTAATATCTCGTATGAAAGAAATATTTTAACAATTTAATGTAGAAACTTATTTATTTGAAATCTTCTTTTTAAAACATGATTATGAATACATACATATATATATATATATATATATATATATACCTATGTTCTAATGGCAAGTGGAAAATGATTTAAAAATCATTGCATTATATATAAAGAACTTATATGGAAAATTCAAATGTATATCCAATATGATGAACATTCATAAAGGTGGTTTCTTTGTAATTTCAAAATAAAACATATAGTTTAAGTTGTAACTTATAGTTTAAGCATAGGAGACCTTAAATAAAATCATAAATTTAATACATAAATATAGAGTAGAGCGTAAGAATCATATTTTTATATTATAAGAATCATATTTTTATATTATCATAGAGAATTTTGTATAAAGATATCACATTTCTAAAATTAAACAAATCAAGATTCTAAGTTAACCATAAACAATTAGAGTTAGAAATAAAAAATGAGAGGGGATGTGATTTTACTTGCCTTGATAGGTTAAGGAAGGTAAATCTATCTTGAGCCTAAAGAACTTCTCTTTTTATTCTTTTTCTCCTCTTTTCTTCTCTTTTCTTCTTCTTCTCTTGAGTTGGAGTAGAAAAAAATAAAAGGAAGAGTTAAATTAAAAATGAAGGAGAGAAAACAAATGAAAGGAAGGGAAGAAAACGATATAATAAAAGAGGGATTTGGGGGATTAGATAATGGTTTGTCATGTTTGTCCAAAGGACAAGTATGGTGAAGGAGGTATGGGTGAATAAAAACAAAATAGGAATAGAACAAATGACTAATAATAATAATAGGTTATTAAACTTATTTAAAGCTTAAATTTTAAATTAAACTAATCTAAATAAAATCAAATTTCATCTTTACAAGTCAAAAGAAGGGAGACTAGTAAAAATATGTATAGGACCCACCGGTGATTAAAATAATATTATTTTAAGTGACTATCTTAAAATTTTTAAGAAAATCACAAAAATATAGAAAAATAAGACAAACACAACACATTCATTTTGGGATTAATCTGATATCAAGAATGTAAGTTATGATGAAATTAGATTGTTACAATCTTGGAAAGCCCCGTTTGCACCAAATTTGCCTAGTGCAACCCCGTCATATTCACGAGTTAGCTCCCATTCTAACTCGCGATGAAATGATAACCTCTGGAGATATACCAGAGGGTAGTTGCGCTCCATATCAGGAAGGAACATCAGCAGTCACCGTTCTGATAAAGCCATTTACTCTCTTCTTCAAATAGGATCTCATCAGAGTGCTCTATAGCATCTCCAAAGAGGAACGCCGGCTTCTCCAGCGCCTCTCGGTTCATAGCTTCAAAGGGGACATCAGTGACGATCTCCCGTGCAGTAGCAGGGCTGTACTTGATCAACTTCTCTCTGCGCTCCCTCAAGCCCGGCTTGTATGCAGTAAAAACGGTGGTGAAGCGTAATTGGGTTGCTGAGTCTGCACCCCCAACATAGCTAAAGTGATATCCTTGGGAGAGTGGATCCACTGAGTAGCCAACTGCAAAAGAAGAATCAAAGAATTAAAAAAATTCTCACAAAATCAGAAAAATTTTCTAAGTATGAAAACGCGGAGCTAAAGATAACTCCGCTCGAAGTTAAGAAAATAGCCTCGCGTTTTGATAAAACACGAGGATGACAAAAATAACTTCGCATTTGAACGCGAAGTTAAAGTAATAGTTTTACGTTTGAAAATGCGGAGCTAAATTCTCGCGTATTAAGGCGACGGGTAACAAAAATAACTTCGCGTGAGCAAACGCGAAGATAACACGATAGCTTTGCATAGAAGGAGACCAGAAGTCTCTTCTTCTCCAAGCTATTCGGCCATAGTACGGCGATTTTGCCGGTGAAAGAAGTGATTGGCCGGTTGAAACCGAGCCAAATCATTCTAAAACAGTTCTAAAAGACCCAAAAGTTGGAGTTTTTACCTCCGATGGGCACAGCTTGGGCCGGATCGTCGCTGCGGCCGCTGCCACGGCCGCTGCCGCCGTTGCTTGCGCCAACCGCTGGCGGCGAGGAAGCACGAGAGGAGGCGCGAGTCTTGGGTGCCATTGATCCTGAAGAAATCGGAGAGAAATCGACGAAAACTTGTAGAAATTGATGAAAATCCGATCGGGTCGCCTAAATCGCCCGAGTTCTGGAGTTCTGGAAAATCTTCGAAATGAGTAAAGAAGAAAAAGAAGAGACTCTATTTAAATGAAAAAACCCGTTCCTTGGTATTCGGTGCAAGATTCGGTGCAATTACTGAGCAGTTACTGAAACGCGAAGCTATTTAGCTCCGCGCAAGTATACAAAACGCGAAGATAACTTGGTATTCTAACTCCACGTTCCAGTTTGAAGATCCAAAGTAATTCAAAATTTGCTAAGTTTTAAGCCATTTTTGAAAACTTTGGAGGGGATTCAGTTGGTAGTGAAAATTTCTGAATAAAAAGATTTTTCCACAACAGAATGCGGAGCTAATAAGTTAGCTCCGCGCCTGGCTATTTTAGCCACGCGTATGAGTGAAACGATAGCTCCGCGTTCTGGTTTTCTAGCTCCGCATTAACTCCACGAGAGCAGATTTAATCAGAATTTTAAATTGATTGAGATTAAGATTTGGGTTTATCCAAATACCCAAATTGAGTCCAATCAGAATTCCAAATCAAGAGATTTAAATCAAAACTAAGATATTTGATTGGAATACTTGATGAATACAAATTCTATTTAGATAGAAACTCTTATATTATCCTAAGGCTATAAATACCCCTTTGAGAAAGCCCTAAGGATCTTTTTCGATTATCTTTTTGGCATCTTGGAGAATTTGAGTTACGCGTGAGAGTCTTGAATTCGTGAAGACTAGAGAAGATCAAGATCAAGTCGGCCGTCATCTTCAAGAGAGAAAATCATCGTCGTCAGATCGTTAAAAGGAATTACTAGTTAGATCCCACCACCACATAGATCTCACGTTTTATTGTAAAAAAGAGCGAATAATTATAAATCCTCTCGTTTGTTCTTTTCTTGTTCACTTTCATTGTAATCTAAGCTGTATTCAATGGAAGGAAAGCAAATTTCTGCTGCGAACAGTAATATAACGTAAAATAACATAAAAAACGTATTGTTACGGTGCACTAAGTTATTTTTAGTTGTTATGTAGAGCTGGAGTTCCGTTAGATTACGTAACGCAATATAACGGGTTTCATAACGTGTTATTTTCAACAATGGTACTTAGTTTCTTGGACCCCTTCCTTAAGCCACTGAGTTTTGAACTATTGAGGCCACATATTTTCTTCTTTTTATATATAAGTTGAATTTTTTGCATGGAAGTGTTAAGAGTTTGCCATTCCTATGGGTCCAAATTCTAATCTCCTCCAACTTTTCGAATATATATATATATATATATATATATATATATATATATATATATATATATATATATATATATATATTGTCATAGCACATTTCTGAAAGTTGTTTTCTCCCATTGTCATGTCCTTTTCCATAATCTATGGAGTTTGGTGTTGAATTAATCCGAGAGATCTCTTTTTCCTGGAAGAATATCCTGATTTTTTCTACTAAGATTTATAAAGTCAGTCTACTCAGGCCACATATTTCTAGAGTTAAAACGTCGATGAGGCCATCTAGTACCTTCTCACAAGTCCAAGCTTTGAGGGAAATGATCAGGTGTTGGTTGATTTACCAAGTAGGATGACACCAAAGAAAATTGGTTTTCCAATTATGGAAACCAGGAACCTATCTAACCTAACTAAGAGAGGAGTTCCTCTTATGTTAGTCCTGGTGAAGTTCTTACTAGATATAGGGATTTTAATCAAGCTAAATTTTTTTTTTGACTTTAAACGGCGAGATGTAGCCCTCCGCGTTCCATTAATGAGAGAATAACAGAACAAAAGTATTCAGGGCTCACAAATGAATTGACCCACTAATAAGCTTACAATGCAAAGATTAAAAGTACTAACAAAAAAACAAAACAAAACGAAATAAAACTACAATGAGCCAGCAATAAGATATTCTTTGATCAGTCCATCCGCCCTCGCTTCTCTAGAATATTTCCTACTCCTCATCTGGCGAAGTATCATCAGCATCATTTCTGGAAGAGCCACTTGATAAATGCAGTCTTTCCTCATCGGAAGGAACACCTGCCCAAATAATAAAATCATGCACGGTGAGTCTTGTACAATACTCAATAGAATGATATTTATCATTAAATAATCTATTATTTCGCTCTCTCCATATGTTCCAGCAAAATGCCGCAATCACACTTTTAAGCCTATGGTTATTCTTACCCCCCTATCAAGTCCCTTCCAGATAGTTTCATCCAAGGCAATACGAATGTTCAAACTTAATGCCCTAGCACACGACTCCCATGTATTTTTAGAGAACGAACAATTACATATGATATGTTCGCTTGATTCCGCCTCCCTCTTACATAACACACAGATGTTGGGGCCATACCAGCCTCTTTTCTGTAGTTTCGGCCAGGTTAGGAGAGCATCTTTACAAGTTAGCCAAAGAAACAATCTGACCTTCTGAGGGCATTTAACTCTCCAAATCCATGCATTTTTTGCAGATATGACTCCACCGTCTATGAAGTGTCGGTATGTATTTTTTACCGTGAAGTTACCATTTTTTTCCCATCTCCAACTTGGTCTATCCTCTTCTGATTGAGAGGGGGCAATATCACGCAGGGACTGCTTAAGCAATCTTATCTTAACAAAATCCTGTCCCGATAAAGCCGTTGAATTCCACCTCCATCTTGAACGACCCCAATTGTCACAAACCCTAGCATTTTTATTATTTGCTTTCTGAAAGATATCTGGATATAATATCTTTAAAGGGAGTTGCGAATACCATCTGTCATGCCAAAAAGCTATCTTGTTTCCCTTTCCCAGTTTGTATTCTAGACTGTGACAAATTAAATGTCGTACACTTAACATCCCCTTCCAAAATGCCGAAGTATTATGCTTTTGCATTGCTTCCCCATGCAACGTACCTCCCTTTGGGTCATACTTATTGAGTAATAATTTCTGAAGCGAACCCCGGTGCCTCGTAATTAGATGCCACCACCATTTGGTCATTAGGGACATGTTAAAGGTCCTGAGATCAATGACTCCTAAACCTCCTGCCACTTTTGGCCTACACACTTGTCCCCAAGGGACGAGCTGATATTTGTTAGATGAGGCATCTACCCCATTCCAAAGAAATCTTTTCCTTATCCAGTCAATTTTCTCTCGCACCCATCTTGGCATTATAAAAAAGGACATTAGATATAATGGGAGTGAGGAGAGTACTGCATTGAGCATTACAACCTTCCCGCCCAATGACAGGTATTTCCCTTTCCATCCTTCCAACTTTTTCTCAAAGCAGTCCAAGAGGGGGAGCCAATCCTTTATCGAAGGTTTTTCGGATTTCACCGGTATTCCTAAGTATGTGATCGGGAGATGCTCTTCCTTACAGCGAAACACCTCCCTAATCAAATGCATAGATAAGTTTCTTGCTCCCAAGCAAATCAACGAACTCTTCGTAAAGTTTATTTTTAGCCCCGACCATGCCTCATAACAACAGAGGACCCATTTTAAAGTTATAGCCTCTCGAATGTTACCCCTTCCAAAAATCAGCGTGTTATCTGCATATTGTAAATTTACAAAAGATATGTTGGGCGCCCCTGGGAGTCCTGCTATTTCTTCTTTCTTCTTCAACTTCTGGAGCATTGAATTTAGCCCATCTGCTATCAAAACAAATAATAGTGAGGAGAGGGGATCACCTTGCCTCAGACCCCTCTTCAGTTTTATTTCCTTTCCCACTGTATCGTTTACTATGATTTGTGTTTTTCCGGAATACAACCAAGCTTCAATCCATAATCTCCATTTCGCCCCAAATCCCTTATGTCTGAGAGTCTCCCTCAGGCAATTCCAATCCACCATATCATAAGCTTTTTCAAAATCAAGCTTCAATATGAAACCATTTATTTTTGATTTCTTACACTGGTGGATAACTTCGTATGTCGTAGCTACTCCTTCTAAGATGTTTCTGCCGGCAATAACGCCCGTTTGATAGTCCTTTACCAATCGTTGGAGTTTCGGTGCCAATCTGTTAGCCAGTACTTTGAACACTATCTTGATAGAGCTATTCAGCAATGCAATCGGTCTATAATCACCAATTTGACCCGGCGAGCATTTTTTTGGTATAAGGGTAATGACCGAGTAGTTGATTCTATCCAGTTTGCTTTTCCCTTGAAATACCTCTTCCATTAGCCAAACTAAGTCCCTCTTGACATCTTCCCAAAATAATTTAAAAAAGAAAAGAGGGAATCCATCCGGACCTGGCGCCTTATCCTGGCCTAGCTCCCATACTGCTCTTTTTATCTCCTCCTCTCGAAACTCTTGTTCAAGATCTGCTAGATCCTCCTCCTTTTCCCAAGCCTCTTCCTTCATCTGAATGCGAAATGTGTTTGCTTTGCCAAACAAGCTCTTAAAATGATGATAGACATGTTCCTGCAGCTCATCCCCGCTAACTTGTCTATCATTCACCGTTAGTTGATGTATTTTGTTCATTCTATGTCGCATGTTTGCCCATCTATGAAAAAATGCAGTATTTCATGAATTAAATTATTAAATGACCTACAGTCTTTATTATTCTGGCTGCCTTTTTCCTCTCATTTTGAAATCTAGTGATGTTTAAATCACCCCTAATGATCCAGGATTCCCCCATTGTTGTTGCTATCCTAAACTTCTTGTGAAAAGTCCAGGTGTAGCTCCCCTTTATATGGGTCATAAATTGCCATGATTGTTAATGCATCCACGAAGTTCCTTTTATTGGGCTCATAGACTACCATCACTATTTGCATACACCTGTCCTTATTTTTAGAATTATGGATAATGAGAAGATTCATTCCCATTAGTCATAATTTTAAAGAGGCTGTTGTCAACCCTTAGATGATCCCTTTCACTCGCCCATGTCAAGTTTTTGATCATCTATTCTCTTAATTGATTGCCTCTTAAGATCTGAAAGATCCTTGGGGTAAGATATTGGTTTTTTATTTTCAATATATTTATTAAAATAGTTGAGAATAATGCTATGAGCTAATTAAGCTTGCTAGAAGGTTGTGTCCTGTGTGGCTACTTCTAGACCAAGAGTGGCTACTTCTAGACCAAGACAGAGTATCACTTTTGGACCAGGACCATACCATATTATGGATGAGTATAGATCCAGATATATTTTAAAGACATAGACCCTAACTGATTGTTAATTTTGGGTGTAAATGTTAGATTTTCAGAAGGGTTTCACACATTTTTAATTCTGTTTTACTGTTACGGGGTAAGTGTCTGGATCTGATCCATCCAGTGTCTGGATCTGATCCATCCAGTGGTACCTGGACCCCGTTAGATATTATGCAATGGTCCAGCTTTTGATCTGTTATATACCCATTAATGAATGGGTAGGATCTCGGACGGGTCCAGGTAGGGTCTGGCTTGGAGTTGGGTATCTAGTATTTGTAATATCCCTGGAGCTAATATGAGACACTGCTTATTCCTACAAATTTCATAATCCTGTTTCTTACTCTCGGAAAATATGAAATTGAAAGAGCAAAATAAGTAAGAAGTTACCTTCGTTATATGTTATATAGAAATAGCAGTGAGCTCACAAAAATCCTGTGACTGCCATGACAGGGTGTTGACATAGACAAGAATATCCAAGTATGGCAAAACCTAAAATGTTGGAGAAACGTGGCACAAGGTCCAGACAATAATAAACAACAGACGAAAAAACTGTACCTTCTACATTTTCCTGCCATCATTTGAGTAATCGGCATTGGTTTCAATAATTTCGTCTAATACCACAATGCTTACTTACCATCAACGTAAATTTTCAATTTTCTTTCAGTGGTATAAGCATTTGCACATTTACTATAAATTTTGGACAATGCATTGTTATATTTCTTTAATCAAAATTCTTGCATTTTATCTGGAAAGATGAATCAGAGAATGCTATTTCATTATGAAATGAGTAAACAGTGTTGAGGCTATAGCGAAGGATGAAAAACTTGGCAAGTATCCACGATAAAATTATGAAACAGTCCTATATGCACATAGAGGAACTGTTCTAGAAAGTTCCATCTATCAGAAGAAGAATTCCACACAGATGATACAAGTGTACATGATACTATTGTTACAAATATCAGACTTATTCTTTTTTGTATGGATACATTATTTTTCTCTTCGCATAGAATGAATAAACAGGAAGTATGAAAGACAAAAATTTTGATAGTTATGGAGTATCATAAACAAATATTTTGATAGTTTTGGAGTATTATTTGAGATTAAATACAGTGAACATGCATGAAAGCATGGGAACAGGCAGGATATGGGATTTGGTTTCCAACACTACCGTTCAGTAAAAGGTCATTGATGAGGTATTAGTTCAGTTGTCTATTAAGATTTAGATGTACTATTCAATTTTGATATGGTAAAAATTAGAACTTCTGCAAATTTCTGGTAATTGAATTAACACTGATGTCGTAGATATCTTTGTGAAATTTTTCATCGAAGGATGGTTTATGTTCCCATATCAAACTGGAGCAGATGTGCTTGATTAAATTGGAGGAAACAGCATGCAGTCATTCTCCTTTCCTATATGCGATTGGTCTGTAAGTTAGGGAAAGCTTGGCCTTTATGACCATTAGTTTCCTAGAGTGTGTCAATAAGCAAGGTTTTAGATATTGGCCGATGCTGATATGCACAGTGAATATCGTATCAGATTTTGAGGTGTCTGATATGGCATATACCCTATAATAACAGTAATAATATTGTCCTCACGATTTGTTCAATATCCGATATCATAAATCGTCAGCCAACAAGATACCGATTCTAAGAGTTCTAAATCTTGTCAATAAGTTTGGGACCAATCAGTTTGAGAAAGTCAACATAACATGTAAAAAAGGATAACATAAATTGTAAAAAAGGTAAACATAAATGGTACTGAACATAAAAACTAAGGATAATTTCCTGTTAAGAGAGAGACGTTTGTCTCATTGGTCAGGATGTTCTGAGCTTTGAACAAAGCAGTTCACAATAAAATTTGAGTTGAGAGAATTATATCCAGAAATGACGAATGACTATATGTACTTAATAGTGGTGGTAAAGAATTTTAGAAATCTAGATTGAGGATATTTGTTTTTTTAGGATGATGTAAATGATACAATTTTGCAGTCATGGGACAGCATGGCTAAACCTTTTCATCTGGGGGATTGATTTGCTTATTTGTATTTATTCTTGATGGTACAACAGGGTAGTAAATCATCTAAAGATAAGCTTTTCATTGTTATGACTCCCTGCAAGTAGTGACCTCTGTATCTCTTGCTTGTGCAATTTTTTTTTCCATTATTTTCTGCTATTTATACATGATTAACGATGGCTATCTCATCTAATTCCTTACATCTGTCTGCTGTTAACTCTTGATCAATGCTTAAAATATCTGAACTGACATTGGTATTGGTCAATCACTAATGGTATCCGAATCAACATCATCAGGTGTATTGCATCAGCAATTTCAAAAATATGGACCGATATTACACAATATATTGGGTATCAGGTACCTCTATGATAAAATGTGATATAAATTTGCAGCAATGAATTCAAGCAAAAGTGTAGAGATCATATTTGATTTTCGAGATCAGATTCCATATCAGATTTGATTCTAGAGATCATATCTGATTCTAGATATTAGATTTGATTTTATTTGGATCTTATTAGGATTTTAGAATATTTGATTGGATTTGGATTTTAGTGGATTCTATTAGAATTTTGTTTGTTAGGCTTTTCCTATATATATGGGTTTTGTATGAATTATTGAAGAGATGAATAATATTTGAAAATTTTGAGAAATTTCTGGCGTGGATTTCGCTGAGTAAAATCTTTTCTCGTGGATTTGTGGAGAGTGGGTATGGATTCGTCTGGGTAGATTTCCAAATCTCTCTGTAAATTTTTCCTGTTTTTCCCTAATTTCTCAAAAAAGTCTAATTCTCAAACCCTAACCCTAATTTTGCTTCTGTTCTACGTCAGAAACCGGTGTGAAGCCTGAACTATCGGGGCTGACTTCAGGTCTCGTTTCCCACGAGTCGCCACGTGGATGTTTAGTAGGGTCAAAGGCCCATGATTTCCATAAATAATTACAGTAGGTACCCCTAATAAAGAAGATCGTTAGGAGTTACATGTGAGTATACTCCATTCTTTATAACCATAATTTATACCAACCAAGAAAAGGGGACCTCAACGGGTGGATGAAGGACATTATGATACCATAACTGCATACCAAAATTATGGTCGAGTAATTATAAATTCAGGCCTACAGACCCCATAGACTTCTCGACTGCAAGCTGTATGGGGGGAAGAGAGAGCCAATGAACTCGCTCTTCCTATTCTTGTGCCTGTACAAACCTGGGTGGTCCAAATATCATTTCTCAATATTGTCTATCATCAAGAATCCCCACAGAAATGAAGAAATTTTTGAATGCTAGCTTGTGTTATAGCGAGCATATTGTAGGGTATTCGTAGGTTTCTGGCATTATAAGTTTCTTTGCTAACTATGAAGTTGTTTGATTTTTGGAAAATTTTGGCGTCCTATAAGACATTGAGATATCATGATATGTGACACTGGCATGAACTCGATGCTACATTGTTCTACTCCAAGTTTCATGTCACGATCTCTTGATAAACTTATCGGGTTGTTACATATTTTCATATGCTCATGCAAGTTTGCAGAGTTGCTGAACCATATTACAATATATATGATACTCTTGTCAAAATTAGATGCATGCAGCATTGCCATAAATATTTCTTTTTGTTTATTGATCTGGGCAGTTAGCAGTACTGACATACACTTTAATGTCCATCAATGCAATCAATGACGCCAAGGCGGCTGAGGAGTTGAACTGCTGCTTGGGCTCGATGGCTGGCGGTGGTTCCTGCAACGGAACGCGCCTGAGTGGGTCGTAGGGGCAGACAAACGCAGGTCTGGGTCTTTTCGGACAGGTCTATCTGAAACTGAAGATAAATATTTTGCAGTAAGAATCTGTAGAAGCATGGAGATATACAAGAAAGCATCTTGAAAAATATAGTGAATTCATGATGATTTGTAATTTGAGAAATAATTTTTTTTTTTGTCTTTATGTTTTTATTCTTTTGATGTTATGACAATTAAAATGATATCTATTTATACAAATAACTCGGAATTAAAAAAAAAAAACTTCATTTCTCCTATTTTCTTCTTCCCTCAACTTGTTTTTGCCCGACTCAACCCAAACTCTCTGCCAGAACAAATCAAACCCAAACTCCCCTAAATTCAGCCCCTTCCCCCGACCCCATCTCCTCTTCCGCATCTTCTTCTTCTCTCTCATCACCTTCTCCGGGTCCACCTCGCTCTCCCTTCTCCGGTAAATCCATTGCAACAACAGCAACAACAAGCAGCAGAACAGCAACAACAACAGCCAAATAACAGCAGAACAGTAGCAGCAAAATAGTAGCAGAACAGCAGCAGCAACAGAACAACAACAGAACAATAGCAGCAAAACAGCAGTAGTAGCAGAATGGCAGCAGAACAGCAGCAACAACCACCACAACCAGTGCAACAGTGAAGGAAAAAGTGGTGATTCGAAGCCGTTCAGATTCCAATTTAAGCGGTTTTCGAAACAATGCTCTTCTAATCACATCTGACACCTATTACAACTGCTCTAGGGTTTCCATATATAATTATCAGAGCTCAATTGCGAGTAATCTTTTGAAGAACTTTATAAATTCTACACTTGGGCGTGTACTACTCAGGTGATATCTAAGTTGAACTGAAATTTCAATTACTAAATCTTTACAAATATTAGTGGATTGCAATGATTTGTTACATAATAGTTAATTGCTTCTCTCTAGTAATCTCATAATTATTTGCATATTTGGTTGGTTAACATTGTATAATCCATTTTAGATTATAAATATGTTACACTTTACAACACAATCTAGTCGTCATCTAGAGTTAAAGAGGCCAATTATATATATGATTTGCGTATTGCTAGAGAAATAATAGATGAAAAGTTCTGGTATAAGAATCCTGTATTTGATGGTTATTCCTCCACTCACGATTTTATTGATTGGTTAGTGAATATGGAATATTAATTTGACTGTTATGAAACGTATAGCAAACGTAAATTTCAATTTGCTAGGAGGCGATTAGTTGGACAAGCCAAAGATTTTTGGATTTCAGTATAAATAGATCGTGAGGAACGTTATAGGAATCCTATAAACTCGCGGGAAGAGATGAAAAATATTTTTATTGAGGAGTATCTTCCTACGTATTATATGACTCGTTTTTTAGATAAATTAGAAAATATCACTCTAAAAGTTAGAACACAGTGCCTTATATGCGACAAATATGGATACTCTGCTTTTCAATGTACCATAATCAAGTGTTCTAAATGTCGCATATCTTGGCATTATGACTATGAGTATCCCCTCAAGAGTGAACCCATAAATATCATGCCTACTAATCACATTGACGATTCAGGAATTATTGAGATTCATATTTCTAAGAAAAGTACTGTAGTTGAATCACAATTGGAATCAAATATGTCTATTCTTAATACCAATACTATCATTCCTTTTATGGTTAATTATGCTATTATTAATGAGGTACAAGAGTCTAATACACATGCACTAACTGAGATTTATATTCCTATTGAAATCCATGCTACTGTAAAAAGTACTACTGATACGCAGAATATTTTAGTAGAGTCTAATGCACCCCACATGATACTACGTGTTCAATTTTAGAGTCAACTGTAAATGGAGAAACCGAGTATGAAATAGTTGACACTAATATTACTACCAGTAAATCTTTGAGCATCCTTCTCATATCTTGGCAGGTTACTCCTAATATTTCATTTTTTAGCGATCGTTTGGAGTTTCCTTCTAAAATTCATCAAGTTCCCATACAATGTAATAGCATTATATCATTTGCGGTGATTGATGTATGTCATTTTAGGGAATAAATATTATTTTTTTGGAGTTGTACAACTTGAGTCTGTTGTATTGCATTTGCCTGATATGCCTGTTATGCATGATGAGATATCTAGACAGATAATAATTTGTAATGATGAGTACAAATTTATTGTATATCCATATAATGTTTTGTAGAAATTTGTACTTAATAATGAAGTGAAAGTTTTGGTCCCCTCTAAGAGGTTGCTTCTAAAAATTGTGAAGAAATTATACGTTCCACATTCAAATTTCTATGGAGTTTCGATAAAGATTGCTTCTACTATTTATGGCTTGGATATTTCATGGGATCCATATTCGACTACTTCTATTGTATGTGTCTTTCCAGATCTACCGTGGTTCGACATAAGTTCACTAAAGAAGCCAGTTCCCCCTCCACTATTTTGGGTCAGATGTGATGCACTAGTATGGTTTCTCGACCACTACCATGACCTAATTGGAATGCTTCATGGATGTCGATTTGTTCAATCTGAATGTATTTATCATTCCTTATCTTCACATTTATCGGGGATGAATGCTTTTAAGCCGGGGAGAATTGATGGAGATCAGATTTGATTTTGGAGATTATATTCCATATCAGATTTGATTATGGAGATCAGATCTGATTCTAAAGATTAAATTTGATTTTATTTGGATCTTGTTAGGATTTTAGAATATTTGATTGGATTATGATTTTATTAGAATTATGATTTTATTAGGATTTTATATTCTATTAGGATTTTGTTTGTTAGGGTTTTCCTATATATATGGGGTTTGTATGAAGTATTGAAGAGATGAATAATATTTGAAAATTTTAAGAAATTTCTGGTGTGGATTTCGCTGAGTAAAATCTTTTTTCGTGGATTCAGGAGAGTGGTAGATTTCCAAATCCCTCTTTAAGTTCTTCCTGTTATTTTCCAATTTCTCAAAAAATCCTAATTCTCAAGCCCTAACCCTAATTTCTCTTCCGTCCTGCATCAAAAAGTCTAGTGGTTCCTTTTGTATTTTACATGCAACTCCTTCTCAATTTTGAAAGTCACGAATTTGGATTTGTCTAATTAAGAAACTTCTAAAGTAAATTGCCATTTTTAGGCTGTCTGGATGGAAATCGTTAGAGTTGGTATAGGGCTTTATATTAAGCAACTAATACCACGAACACACAGTATGGAATTTTTCTCAGTAACAATGTCTTTCACCAAATAAATCAGTGACAATTTTGGTGCTTTCACAAATATCTTACTTTGATCTCTGTTTTCTGTTTAGTTTGATATGTCAAGGTCCTAGTTCCTCGCTTGGTTTAGGTGGTTGAAAATTGAGGATCAGGGCTGTTACGGTTTCTGACCTTTCTACCCATATGATGAGCATTTTCTAGCCAAAGCGCGAATACCGTCTAATGTTTCATGACAGTCTAAATATTCTTCAAGGTTGAAGTCTCTGTGCATTGATGTATGAGGATGAAAGTTGAGCAGAACTTGAGATATGCAGAGCATGCTATTTCAAAGCTTGAAGAAGGAACTAAAAATGGCAGCCTACTTTGTTATGTGAATACGATTATGTGAACATGGCAAATCTAAAAAGTTTATAATACAGGTTAGTTGCAGGGAAAAAAAAAAAAAAAGGTATATGTATTTTGTTATTAAAGATGGATTTTTAGGCCTGTAATAGTTTTAGAAAAACAATGACTCAGGTAATACATAATAATTTCAGGTAGTGCGAAAGACAATGTGCATAATTCTTCATTAAAAAGTTAACAGATTTTACTTTAGAAACCTTTCATATATGCTTTAGACTTTTAACTCCTTTAGCCTCGGATACATCTCTAGTATGTCTATATGCTACAGATGGGATTATATTGTAAAAATTATGATAAGGCTTAAGAGTCTTCTGAAAGTACCCATCAAGTATGGAACATGGGTACATGTTCCTGATTGAAGTATACCTGAAGATGGCTGTGTACGTAGCAGGAGGATACCCAGCATGCCAACAAAACAGGGTAGAGAATGGTATGGAGGCAAAGTTACTAGAAGCGCAGACGTGCATAAGAAAGTACAAGATAGTTGGAGATCGGAGACATAAGCCATGAACTTGCTACAAGTGTAGATGTAAAATGCCCTGAGCTAGTGCCACCATGTGCCCCCTTTTCACCTAAGAACTTAATAGGAGGAATTCTGGAATTTTTTTTGTGTGGCCATTTTATGTGCTACGAGCTCTCTGCATCATTAAATATTTTGTCTAACTTCCATTTAATTCAAGCATGGATTTGTCTACCTACGAGAAATTAGTCACATGTTTGAGGTTTCTTTTCCTGGAAGCGCATACAATAGTCTTTACTGAAGCACTGGTCTATATATTTATAGTCATCACTCTTGTCATGTGGCTTCAGACCAATATTGCTTGCTGTACAACTCTTTGTTTTTCAGAGGTTCTGAAGAAACATAATTAGTGACCTGATCTCATCATCATCATCTAAGTTGTAATATAACGACTTTTTCGGATATCAGATGTTGTTACGATGATTTCATTGGATCTGTTTTTGGTCGCATGGAAACTAGGAAATAATCTCAAGTATCTCTCTTTTAACTTTCAGACTTCGTATGAATAACCAAACGAGCATGCATTGGCAATTTGTCTGCTGACCAGCTTCTCTGTAAGCAACGATGCACAAGTGATCGAATACTTTGATATGGTGATTTTGTTTTCACTTTGAAGATATTAGTTAGTTTGATTTTAGTGGATGTCATGATGGGATCATGTCTATCTGATGTCGTGTTTCCTTCAAGCTTTCTGTATTTTGAGTTGAAGAGTTTCATCTTTAAGGTATAGCATTTTGATTGAAGCAGCCTCAGATTCTCTCTAGAATTTTATTTTCCATATTGACATCTAGTTTTGACTGTTCATAGTGTGATCATTTCTCCCCTGATATGGACAGGTTTGACATAAGATGTAGTATCGATCTTCTCAGTGTCAGAATGGAATAGAATAGAGTTGTGCATCTTTCATTGTGAAATAAAAATTTGTGACTGAGATGTCTCTGTGGAAAATAAGAATAAATGTCAGTATTAAAACATTCCTGTCATTAATCTAAATGTCTTTGCTGATAAATTTTAAACTTTCTAGCGCACAAGCTATCAGTATCAATTTATTTTAAGCATTGAAGACTTGTCGGTCATTCATCATATATTGCTGTGCTGGAGTTGTCATCTGGATCTCATTTACTCATTGAATAATTTGCCGCGCACCTGAAGAGTAACTCGAGGGTAAGGAAGGTACTTGATGTCGAAAGCACTTTCAAATTTTACTGCTTCAAACAAAGCGAAACATCGAAAGCGCATGTTGAGTTTTGAACTTGTAAGCTTTCAAGGTGGCTTTGTTCATGAGTTGTCTGCATCTTATCTTGCCGGAGTTCTTTCAGCTGTCTCTAGGACAGGAAAAACTCTCTACCAGCATTTTGGTTATCTGTTCGTTATGTTAATATTGAACTTTCTGTTATATGTAAGATTTGTGTCTCAGTTGATTGCGATGCTAAAAATTGTCATTCTATCTTTTGTAAAATACAATAGTTATGGAATCTTCACTAGTCATTCCATCTTTTGTCAAATACAATACAATAGTTATGGAATCTTCACTAAAAAATATCCTTACAGTTAGCAGCAACACTGTTATAGACTCAACTAGGGATGAGTATCGGTCGGTTTCTGTCAATTTTTTTTTTCTTTCCAATTTTGACAAAATCGAACCGAAACGAGTGAGGGTGAGAACGGAAACCGAATTAAACTAATTCTATTTGGTTTGATTAGAACCGAATTTTGAATAAAACTTGTTTATGAATTATAATTTTAATCATTGTAGTAAGCGTATCTTTTCCGGTGTCAATCCACTAGATATTGAATTTATTATCTGTAATATATATGTAAATATATATATATATATATATATATATATATATATATATATATATATATGTATATATATATATATATATATATATTTACATATATATATATATATATATACATATATATATATATATACATATATATATATATACATATATATATATATATATATATATAACGGCACACTCCAAATATTTAAAGGCACATTCCTGGGCATATCTATCCAATTTTGAAATCTTAGTTTTTCTAAGAGCATACTTTTCTCCCAACCTCTGTCATTCCCTTGGAGCTTTCTTTGCCACTCACTCCACCCAACGCGACCGTCCTCTTTCCTCCACACCCATCCCCCCACTTACCCATCCTCCGCTCACTGCCACCTTCCTCTCCCCTCCGCACCCACCCACCCGCCACCACCAATCCTTCGAACTAAGATAAAGTAGAAGGCATACTCGACCAAAATAAATTGGCAAATCTGCAAGTAAAACCAATTTTAATGGAGTGTGCTTTTAGATATTTGGGGAGTGTCTTTATAATTCCCTTTATAGTGGCTACATATCTAGGAGAGGCCCATTACAAGTACATCAGTACACACCTCACAGGCAACTGGGCTCGTGCGAAAGAAGTAACTGTATACAAAAAGAGAATACAATAATGTTACTTTGAGTGAGTTAATTTATTGGAGAGGTTCCCCACAATTATTTGTACAGCCTATATAGCTATCTTCCTTAGCTTTGTTATCAAGAAATTAAATTAAAATTGAGGCATCCCTGACTGCAAGTATAACTAATTAAATTATGCAATATATAATCAAATTAGGCAGTACCCAATTAAACATATATTAACCATGCGACAAGTAATTCCATTACACTATATACAATATACTTAATTCGACTATATATATTTCTTGTCTCTACATGGGTCATTTATTTTTTGGATATAAAGAGTAAGGGGAAAATTCATGGACATGAATATTAATCCCAAAATCAAAAAAATAATTCCCTTAAATTAATTATTATTGAATTTCTATTAGTGGATCATAGCCACGATAATGCTAGAGCAAAAGTATTCCTGACTATAGTTGGAAGTATTTTCTAAGATTTGTTAAACTAAGTTAAAAGATTCAAAACTAATTAACTGCTTTTTTGGGATAAACTAGGATGGAGCATATGCTCCGGCCATGATATATAGATATAGGTCTTGCATAATTAATTATGTTTTTAAAATTTGTTTAATGCTATTGAAAATTAGTAATTAGTAATAAAATTTACTCTAAATTCTATTTTCAGTAAAGCCATCGAGAGACTTGCCACTAGCAGTTTCATCTCTTAGAGAGGTTCCAAATTCGACTCTTGATGCATATTCAATTTGGATAATATTGTAAAGAATATGCGCTTGTGAGTTTGACTAAAAAAAAGTAAAGCATTGATAAATATTTATTGATAGATAATTGTTTTCTTAACAATATTATAGATTATTTATAACTAATATTTAAATACCTGAAATCTTGTTTAATATAACTAAATATTGCATGAAAATATATACAAATGAGTTTACATTTGTATAATCACCAAGAACCTTTGTGTTTTTGATATACATGCAAAATCTTTATAAATTATTTCAACAGTACAGTCTTTAATGATTAAAATACTCTTAAAATGTCACAAATAGATAAAAAGTGAGTGTTACGATTATCTGAGATAAATTAAATATTTATGGGGTATACTAACAACAATTTTTTTGCTTGTATATCAAAGCAAGGAAGAATTTTGGGGTACACGAGAAAAGCCCAAAAAGAAAATAAGAAACAAAAAGAATGCATTTATTTATGCTAGCAAAAAGAATATTTACGCTTTTATTTATTGCTAAAAGATACCAATTTTTAGTGAGTGCATAGGATCTCTTTTCATGTGACCAGAAAAAAAACAAAAATAAAAAATAAATAAATTGGTGGGATTTCACCTCAATCTCACGTGCAAACTACTACATGCACAAGGAATAAATTCTTTTGGTTGGGTGCGCGCGCGGATGAGCCCGAAGATTCCGGCCAGAAAGCAACACGTGACCCCAGCAGCATATGATACTTGTATCAATGATTAGGGTTCCTGTGAGTGCAATCTGTATTCATATATATATATATATATATATATATATATATATATATAAATAAAAGCAAACAAAAAATTTATGGGCGGTGTTGTTAAAAAAGGCAGTTAAGATAATTTTTTTATTTATTAATTTAAGTGGTACAACGTGTAATAATTTTATTGGACTAGCTAAGCGGCGGTGAAGGAACTCTTTTCACTACCGGTGAATTTTCCATTTTCTTTATGTGTGTACTGTAGTTTTAGTTTATAATTTAAAATTTTGGAATTGGTATCAGCATTGGTCTACCGTTTATGTGGAATGGAACCAAGGCATCGTATCAACAAATACATTTAAGAAATCAAGAAATATATGTAATATGACCATTTCGATCGGTACCGCTATTATAGAACACATACCTAATATATAGTCGAATATTTGTGATATGTATCAGTATTATTTCTAAGCAATAACGTTGCTTGGGACGTTAATTAACCTTCAAAAGTTTTAAAAAGAGAAGAGGAAAGCAAAGGAGACTATTGCATTTTCATTAATGTGAGCAAACCTTTTATGTTGGCTAGGGTTTGGATTCATGTGTGCATGGTTGGAGCAAGGACAGAAAAAAGACTTGTGCATGCTTTGTTTTCCATGTTTCTTACATTAATGAGGGTTGGAGACTCAGCTGACAGTTTCAAATATTAATGAAGACTCGAGAGGTATGCACGGTTGTAGTTGACAAATTTGACTATGTAAGAGCAGAAGGTTGTTTGTTGCAAGAGAACTGCTCCAACTTGCTGAGTCTATTACAAGTGTTGTCTCTTTGTGTAGTTAGTTGTCAAGAAAATTAATAATTTCTAGAAATAAAACAACAGAATTTGCCTTCAAGGTTCATCATCTTTTAGGATCTAGTACTTCAAAATTTCATTGATTTAAAGAAATCAAGGAGAATTTTCAGTCTAGTTCGGATTCAAGTGGATTTGATAATAAAAAGGAGAACATGAGAGTGACAACAATCGTTGAGTCTTGCTTGGGCTAGTCAGTGAAGCTAACTTTGGCTTGATTAATGTAGTCATGTTAATCTTGAACCCGTAAAGGTAGTTTGAAAAATCGTCAGTATTCTCTTTTTGAATACCATTAAGTTACTCCATCCTTCTTCCATTTTATATTTGTTTTAGTGCATCAGCTCATATTGGGCATCATTTAAATCATAATATAAATATAAATATAAATATAAAATATATATATATATATATATATATATATATATATATATATATATATATATATATATATATATATATATATATATATATATATATATATATATATATATATATATATATCTACTTCTCTTATAGAGACCGCGTACAACTTTAGGGCATAATTTTAATTATTAATATTATGAAAAAAATGGAACAATAAATCCTCAAATATGCAACAATGAGATTTTTTTTTTTTTAAAAAAAAAAACAGCAATAGAGATAAAGGAATACGAATTATGCCAAATCTCTAATTGAGAAAATACACTTAATTTCCCGAGCAAAATCAAATTATTAATGACATTTGCACTGTAAAAAATGGATTTTTGAGGCACATAATACTGCTATGGCTGAAGGAAAAAGAAAAAGAAACCATAAATGAAAGTAGAACACATGTAAGTAGAAATTTTGTGCATTACACTGCAACACGAAACATCGTACTAGCATTGAAAGGAAAAGTAATATTTGCTTAGTTCACTGTTCATAATTAGTGACATTTTCTTCTCCTGTTATTTACAATATTTCATCTCAAAGGAAAAAAAGATTAACATTTTTTGGTTTTTTCCTTGCACCATATTAGTTTAATGGGAAAAGAATGATGCTTCATTTTTTTTTTCCCTACCATAATTTTTTTGGATACCACAGCCATAGCAGAATTAATTACCTAAACTAAAATTTTCTATCGACATCATTAGGAATCGAATCTAAGACCATCTACAATATTTCAATAACTTTGAAATGGTAAAAGAGTACTAGAAGGTATATTGACAACATTAATGAACTGAACTTACCAATAATCATATCGAGAGAAAAAGTAATGCACGGATTAAAACTACTCTAGCAAACTATATACGGAAAATATGGTGCTCATTAACTATTGAATCTTTGAGGAATAAACTGGCCAAAATCTCATATGGTAGCAGTCTATAAGACATTGAATATAATATTCTACTTCGCAAAAAATGTATATATAATAATTCATGAGTACTATCTTAACAATATTTCCTATATGGAATAGTTATTGAGAGAGTAAAGAAATGAGATTGAATACTTCAATTAAGCATTGGAGATCCTTATTCTTCTCTTATTTAGGGGATAATAAATTTATATTGTTCTATAATATGGCAAACACACTTAAGTGGTTTAAAATTTTTAACCATCATTTTTCTTAAAGTAAAACAATGTATATCAGGATACTATTCTTATTTTTTCGTTATAATTGAAAACCAAAAGAATTAACAGAAGTGGTTACGCTCTAATTGCAATAACTTGTACATGATAAAGGTTTCATGAATTTGAAAATGAGGGAATAATTCGCTATAACTCTCTTAAGTTACACCCTTAATTAATATATAGCTACTATATATCCATGGTTTTAGTAAATTACAATTGAAATTTCCTTACAATGCTTAGAACTTTTTTTTTTTTTTTGCAGTATTGGGAATCTTTCAATAGAAAAAAAAAAAATATTAGAATCACATCACCATCTGCACAAACAACGGTAGACGAATAATGCTAGAGAACTGTGATTAATATGGTTGCTCAACCATTGTAACAAGAGGACCAACGCAGTTCTAATGGAAACTAAATTTATGCAAGATAGAGGATATAACTCACCATCAAATATAGCTCGATAAGGTTACCAATAACTCTCATGACAACACGATTAATGATTATAGTAATGTAATTTGATATTCTGGCTATTGATTAATCTCTAAACTGCAATGGTTATATATTCAAAAAGAACCACAGGGATAAACCTTATTTCATACAGCATAGCTATACTTATCTAAGAGGCCTTGGGACAAGTACTTGAAAGATCTCACTCCAATGCCTTAATTGACATGGTCAGATCTAAAGTACTCAGCCCCAGAGCGGCCCTGTCGCTGCTACCTGGCTCTAAGAACTTGATTTCGGATGGTTTCTCGGTTTCCTTTAGCATGTTGAAGGAATGCACTTGTGATTGCCTTGTTTTTGGCGAAGGATTTAGGGGAGAGAGTGAGAGGGAGAGCCCACTATCAACTTCTTGATCAGCCTCTGGTCCATTCTTCACATTTGTATCATCTTCCACTGAGCCCGGGCTCAAGCCTAACTTCAAATTAGGCATCCGATCATTCTCTCTTGTCATACGCGTCTTCTTCATTTCTATAGACTGGCTCTCTCTTCTTTCAAAGATGTCATCAAATTTTGTCTTGTGCAACTGCTGCTTCTGAACAAGGAGAAAAAACATGTGTCACGGTTACGAATCTGAAATTTCTATTACTATATATATAAATAGTTTACTAATATGATCAATATACGTCTATAGTTATATGGTAAACTTATAGCCTGATGAAAGAGTTCTTCCAACCAAAAGATAGATCTCAAAAGATTTTTAGTGAATAATATCTATTAAGGCTACAGTGCATAGTTTTGAATAGTTAATGTTAATGCTCAAGCATTAGATTTTAATCTCCTGGGGTAAGCGATTATCAGATTATCTACATTTTAAGAAGTCCTGAGTTTAAACATCATTACTCATAAGTTTAATTACTCATGCTCAATTATTTTTCTTGGAAGAAATGTTGAGTTTGTGTTTCGCATGTCTATCTTTTATGACAAGTGTTATTGATTGATATACATATATAGTTGGCTCGCAATTCACATGGTTAACCTCGTGAATAAAATGGTTAATAATTCACAAGTTAAAAAAAATATGGAAAAGGGGTTAAATTGAATCTACCTCGAGTCGGAATGGCATTTCAAATTGATGTAGGATCCCATCATTGATGACAACTGGATCACTTGATGTCGAATGAATCCTGGTATTGTTGTTGTAGTTGCTTCTTCCTAGCCATCCAAATGAAGAACCAGCCGACATAGTTAAATTTGGAGGGCCATCCTTGGAGAAGGCCGTAGAGCTACTACCAACCCAATCGAAACCTTCATTTCTCTTTCCATCCAGTACTCGGTGGTTGCGAAGCATATTGCCAACTTGCCATCTTCTTTCTTGTTCACGGAACTGGCCATGAGGCGTTGCGGAGTTCCCATTACCAGTAATTGCATCTCTAACATCGAAAAGATGGGATGTCGACGGCTTTCCATCTTTTCTAAAGATCATATTATGTATCTGACCCGTGGCCGGTCCCTCATCCTTACTTGAACCGATCCTTGCTCCCGCTTGATGTGTGAAAGCCCACTCTTGGTGTCTAAAAGGAGATGCCAGTCAAAAGAAGAATGGTTATGTCACGACTAGGGTTTGAGATTTTGAAATTTTCCGAATAACGAGCTTCATAGCAGTACCTGAAGCGGCTATTGTTGAAATCTAATGGTTGCTGGCCGGGCTGAGATCGCTGCAAAAGGCTGTAAAATCGTTCCGAATCATGCATACTCCTTGAAGGAAAAAGACCCGCATTTTCCATTCTAAAGGGCCGGTGGTGAGAAACTCCTCTATCAATGAACATATTGCTAAAATGATCTCCTCTTCTCGTGTAGTTATCCATCGAAGATAATGCTGAAATAAAAAAATAGTATTGTCAAATTAATAGATTCTTGCAACAAAAGATATCTAGAAACTGATTGATAATTGAGCACGCATTTATGTTGTCCAATGGTAAAAATTTCAATACTAAACAATATTACTCCCTTATACTTTATCAGGTTTCTTCTTGATAGATAATGAAATCCAAGTTGATCAATGAATTTGCCAATTTACTATACATTACTTAATTTTAAATTTTACATTTTCGATCTTTTTCTTAAGGAATTATTCCATGCGGAGAGGAAACAGATTAGCCAATCAAACCAGAAGAAATTGCTGATCTTTACTGTATATTACTTAATTTAAAATTTTACATTTTTGATCTTTTTATTGAGGAATTTTTACATGTAAAATAAACAGAATAGAAAATGAAACCTGAAGAAATTGCCGATCTTTCTTGTACAGAATCATCTAATTTCTTGCTTCGATACATCTGATAAAAGAGAGATCATGAAAGAAAAAAATTAGAGTAATAGCATAAAAGCAAGATAAAAAGGAAAATCACAAAACACCCATATATGCCCATATGAAATGGGATCAATAGCATATACTACAAAAAAGCCTTCCTCTTTTTTTGGTTTTTTTAGAAAAGATCTCTCTCTCTCTCTCTCTCTATCTCTCGAAAAGAAATTAAGCAAATTAAACAGATTTAGTGAAAACTCTCCTTATTTTCTTTCTTTCTACCTGCAAGTGGCTCTTTACATGAGCAATAGACAGCCCCCTCACATTCATCAGCTGAAGCACTAGCTTTGGTGTTGCTCCTGCACCATTCAAGAAGAACAAAACCAAGAAGAATTATCACCAAAAAATCAGTAATCAAATTCCTAGAGGAAAATTGAATCCATAAAACGATAAATACAAATTTCTTAATTAAAGGAGAAATTTGGTAGAGGAACTATGCAGTAGAAGTAGTACTTTCTTGTCCTCCCAGCCTCTCCACTGCATGGACAAAGGAGCTGTGGAGATCAGGAGTCCACCGCAGCCGCGGCATTTTAGACCTGATGTACTGCCTCACCGTCGGCCCCTTCTCTCCTCCATTCCCTTGGTCTCCCTCGCTCATCTTGCTGTTGTTGCTGTGGCAGTTGTTGTTGTTGTTTGTGCTGCTTGAGCTCCCCCCTCCAGCAATCTCAGTTGTACTCTCCCCATCATCGTCGTCCTCATCCTCATCTTGTTGCTCTTCATCCTCGTCCTCTGCGTTGTTGCTCCCCTCTTCAGTCATATCCTCGTTGAGATCGAGGACAGGTAACCGCCGTTTCCTACTCTCTGAGCCGCTTCTACTACTCCCAGCAGTCCTATCCTCGTCTTCAAAGATCTCTACCACCTCCTTGCCCTTCTCCTCTTCCATGTCCTCTCTCTCTCTCTCTCTCTCTCTCTCTCTCTCGTTTTCTATGCCAAGATTAGTTGGTGTGGGGGAAGGAGGAGGAAGAAGGAGACTGAGAACAATAATTATATGATAATTATAAAAATTATTAATAGGTATTAGTGGGTTGAAGCTGAAGATGGTGCAAAATGATTATAATAATAATAATAATAATAATAGGGAAATAATCTAAAAAAATGAACAAGTATTCCCTACATTGACTGCTGTTTTATTATAATAATTCATTAATTTCTCTGTTGTGTTATTGTGAGGAGGAGAAGATTGGAGAACTGTTTAAGAGAGAGAGAGACAGAGGAGAGGAGAAAAAAGAGAGAAAGGGTTGTCGTGACGAAATTAAATGTAGGCAACAATACCAATTGGGGAAAGAGTTGATATAACCGTAGACACTTGGCATTTTTTTTTTTCCCATTTTTTTTAAAGAACAAAACGTTTTCCAATATCTCGCATATATACCTGCGGGTTTCACGCAAACCCTTACGTTTTGTGTAGCCATCCCCTCCTTCAGCCTTGGCTCCTTGTGTACATCTTCACTAAGTACAAATTAAGCTCATTTTTTCTTGGGAATCAATTAAGCTCACTTGATTAGTGCCTCAAGGCCTTAAAACACATGGGAAAGATTAATATAGTTATATTTGCTTAGAGAAATTAGAGATAATATATTAAGAATTTTCTGAAATGAAGTTTATTTGTCAAAGGCTTTAATTTATATTCAACTAAAGTTCATTTTAGATTCGATGATTATAATTAGCATACGTTTGATCTTGATTAGGTTCCCGATGGCTCATGATTTATGCTGAAGGAAGAAACTATTCTCTAGACAGGAGCACAAGCGCAATATTATGGAAATCTAGAGGAAAAAAAAGAAACAAATATAGGAAAATATATATAATTTTCGGTATTTGTAATGCCCCCGTTTTCAGCTGCTATAAAAAACGGTGTGTTACAGCGAACACACACAAAAACTAATGGGATGTATGAAGCCTTAATTTGTCTTCACAATTTGGACAAAGAGACGAGTTGACATTAATAAATAATAATAAAGAGTATCTATTGATCATATAAAAGACTGCATTATCCATTTAACATTATACAAGAATATATACAATATAGGTTCACTATAGGAATCAAAATAGTCCCTGAAGAATAGATTACATAACTATATAATAAATTGTCCCAAAGATAAATACAACAAATATGAGGGATACCTGATACTAGTGTTGATGTCCCTAATACTTTGCTCGAGAAATCTGGACTCTAATCCTCCTCAAGCTTCATCTGATAGATCTTAGGGAAGGAGTAGTGATGAGATAATGCCTAAGCCCGCCGAGATCGAGAGTTTATGACAACGATGTAACAAACTGGGTGCATACTCTGAATAGCCTCAATTTACTACACTATAGTCCTGTCTATCAAATCTTGCTCCAACTCATCCCTTGCTGGTTGATCTATCCCGAATAGCTCGTATTCTTTGCATGTCCAGTCCACACAGACAACATATCCTTCCTTGGTAGTAGCAGTGTAAGACCTAATGCTAGAAACAGGCAACATCATGATGTCTATTATCTAGAATTTGGAGTCAAAGGGATTAAACCCAACAAATAGAACTTTTAGAAAAGACAGGTATACTATCATAGTATAAGAGAAATAATACATGTGAGCATGTTATGCCGGTGTTAGTCGTTACTGCTAAGAATATATACAGTTTTAAGCAAATACAAACAATTGGTATTGTACTAGGATTTGTGAATTGAACATGTATTTACAATTCTGGTAATTGACCAAATACATTTTAGAAACTACAACGATGGATAGATAATGTTATTTCCATTACAGTATAAGCATCTGTACATATTCAAAACCTACCATAACCCATGGCACTAAAATATGACATGCTGAGAAGCAGTAGTAGGTAAATCCTATACAGTAGGAACAATAATGAATATGCCTCGTAAGGCTACTAGATCTAGAGATAGTAGCTCATTACCGTTAGGGTGCCACTACAATAAAAATCCTCGGCCCCTTGATTACAATCCAACTGTCCTTGTACGATATGTTTCTTAACTGTCAATAGTTTCTTCATATCCCCATATCAATGATAAACAACACACGTACACTAGTAGAAAACATCATGTCATATCAAATCAAGATCATGTACATGTCAATTACCAGGAATTTAAGAATTAATTACCATGTCAAATATGGACCTTGTACACATGTATCCTGATGATACTCATAGTGTTATATGTAAAACCTAGTCATCATGTTCTTGAAGATGATCATTTTCATCGAAAATCTAGTATTTAAGTGTTTATTCAAGCATGTCATGAATTGATCAAGTGTCAATATCTATGTATATGTCCATTGCCATAGAAAATATCATGTCATATCAAGTCAAGATCATGTACATGTCAATTACCAAGAACTTAAGAATTAATTACCATGTCAAATCTGGACCATGTACACATGTATCCCGAGAATACTCAAAGTATTATATGTAAACCTAGTCAACATGTTCTTGAAGATGATCATTTCCATCGTATATCTAGTATTCAAGTGTTCATTCAAACACTTCATGAATAAATCAAGAGTCAATATTTATCATATACCATTGTTTAATCATGTCATATATATCTTATCTCATGATGTAAGTCAGATGTCATGATCGTGACAAATACCATATACAAGCAGTATCAGTTTGTGTTTAGTATTTTTTATACCAGGTTATAATTAACTTGTAACATCAATATATTCATGCCATGTACAAAACTCATGTTTTATAGGGTATACACTGCATATGTTGTTTTAAGCATTATGGTGGGCATGTTACAAGGTTATGGCTTACTTATTTTTTGTGGTCTCTTATGGATTCTCTTCTTCATTGCCTAGTAAGTATTGTGCCTTATACGATTAAGGTCGTGCTGGTGTCAAGTAGTATCCTGGGTTATGTAGGAGCCCATGTCATGATGTCGTCCCAAATATATTCTCTATATTTACAAGTTGCTAGGACTTGATATGGGTTGTTAATTTCATTATTCTACAATTTTTATATCAAGCTTCGTATCTCTTTAAAGAATACTTTTTATATCTTATACCCTAGATATGAGATTTTGGCTCACTAGAGCCAGAACCATCGTTACCTAAGGGTCTATACAGCCAGCCGGTACTAGTCTTAGTGTTTAATGAGTACCGGATTTCTATAGAAAGCTTGATATCTTTTTTTTTTCTTTTCTTTTTTTTTTTTTGAGCAAAGATGGTGTGTATATAGCCCCCCTGCATTTTATGAATAAGATTTTAACGAAACATGCTAATACATAGGTAAGTCTCATACTATACCCCATTAACTTAGGCTAAATTTTAAATATTACATTGACATTACATAATTTGTTTGCTTATCTCCACTTTTTTCTTCTCAGTGACTTACATTCTAATCTAAGACCCTTCTTATCCCTCTCCTTCTCTCTCTGGCATATCTCCCAGAAGGTCACACTCTATGTGATCGTCCTCTTGTGTTGTAAGAGCTGGCAAATCCAGCCTCTTTTGAAGGTCTCACCTTCGCTATCAACGTCCCTGTGTAGAGTCCTGCATTTACTGATCATGTCCTATCCACAATGTAATAATATTATTAATGTGATGAAATGAGCACACAGGAGATAATATTTTTTCATTGAAAATGCGATTGTTTCTTTCCATCCATATACTCACAACAATGTAGCTATTTATGTCCATACTCTTTTATCTAAACATTATGGCCTTAAGTCATTCTGTTGTTAATGGAGCCCTATTACCGCAACAGATTCGGTCCATTCAAAACGGGTCTGAAACTAGTCCAAACCCATTATGATATATATATATATATATATATATATATATATATATATATATATATATATATATATATATATATATATATATATATATATATATATATATATATATATATATATATATATATATATATATATATATATATATATATATATATATATATATATATAGGGTGTGTGCTAGGGTTTGAATGGGCCAAAAGGAAAGAAAAAAAAACAGGAAAAAGAGGTGGCGACGCTGATGTGTTTTCCTGGCCAAACGGAGGAAAAGAAACAAATTATTTGCGGCTGCAGCAAATAAATTTGTTTGTTACGGCTGCTGGTTTTTTTGGCTAGAGAGAGAGAGAATTTGCGGGTTGCTGTTTCGGCCGAACAATGAGAGAGAACCAGCTGCTGTTGCTTTGGTTGTTACTGCAGCCGAAGGAAGCAAAGAGGAAAATCACTGTTGTTCGCCATAAAAATTGCAGCACTCTTTATATCGAAGTCTTTTCAACAAAAAGATTACAATCTAACGGTTTTCCGTTTACAGAAGATGAGGAAGATTGCTTTTTCTCTTTGTTTAAGGCTAGATTCCTAGGTAGCTATGGAGGATGATCTTGCTCTCCGTTGACACTTCGTACAATCTCTCTCTCAGTTGGCTAAAGGAAAAAGAAAGACTCTTGACTCTTGATCACAAGGGGTCACTCTTAGGAGAAGATATCCGCCTGTCTTCCTCTGTCTCTGTCTCTCTTTGTCTCTTTTGCTCCCCCTCCTTTTATAGGGGTTTTAGAGTAATGTCCCGCCATATTTGCTCAACCGTTGCTCCCACTACTCGAGAAGTGCCATCACATTCGTTAGGCATTTGCTCCCACGATCGAAGTAACACCGCTGCATTCGTTTGGCAGTTAGCCCTATGATCTGAGGTGGCAATTCTTCTATTCGGGTCGGGTGACTTTTGTATTAAAACCCCTACCCGAAAGCTAAGGGTAGTGCAGTGAATCTCAATTTTAGATTCGCGAACCTGTTTTGTCGCCACTGGATCGCGAATCTCAACCTTTATGTTCGCAGATCTGCTGAGTTGCAGACTTCTAACTTTGAATCCGCGGATCTGCTTTGCTTTCCAGTATTTTCCGCCGACAAAACCCCCTCCAAAGTTTCTAAAACTCTCATGATTTCTTGAGGAGTTTTGGAATGCTTTGGATATAATATTCTGTATTAGAATCTCCATTGCATTTGCAGAAATCTATGACTCTGTATTACCGCCACTGCTGCTTCTGAAGGAAAATGTGACTCTGTGTTAGTGCCTCATTTTGCAATTATTAAAACATACGACTCTGTGTTAGGGTCGCAGATTCGTATTGCGAAGAAGAAGACGACTCTGTATTGGGGTCGCAAACTTTTACTTTTGAAGGGACACGTCTATGTATTAGGGGCGCAGGCCTTCATCTTGGAGTAGAAAACGACTCTGTGTTAGGATCGCGAACTGTCTTCGGAAGGGACACGTCTCTGTATTAGGGGCGCGAGCCTTCATTTTGGAGTAGAAAACGACTTTGTGTTAGGGTCGCAAACTTTCGCTTCGGAAGGGACACGTCTCTGTATTAGGGACGCGAGCTTTCACTTTTTGGTGAAGAAAGCGACTCTGCGTTAGGGTCGCAAACTTAAATTTCTGCAGGATTGCGACTTTGTATTAGGGACGCGAGTTTTCACTTCAGAGAAGAAAGCGACTCCGTGTTAGGGTCGCAAACTAGAATTTCCAAAGGATCGCGACTCTGTATTAAGGACGCGAGCTTTCACTTTTTGGTTGCGAAAAGGCCAGAAGGCGATTGCCTTTTATGGCGTAAGAATTGAGACGTTCTCTGAGCCATATTAAATGAAAAGGTACCCACGAGATTCGGGCCAGATATCACGTCTGTCCAGAGATCTCAGCAGTCAAATCATCTGCTATATAATCTCCACTTTATGAGAGAGGCTACTCTTGTCTCAAGGAATTTGAAATCTGAGTTCTTCGTTAGAGCTCCTCAGACTTCTCGTCTTCAATCTCCTATAGCTTTCGATTTTCTGTGCGAAGAATTTTCTCAATCTGCAAAAGATGCCGAAGAAAGCTTTTTCCTCCGATGCTGCCGCTAGTGGTCGTCAAGATTCTCAAGCAACCTCTAGTTCAGTAGTGGTTCGGCAGGAACCCTTGATTGGAGGTAATAATAAAAACTTTCGAAAGACATTTCCTTTCTCATCGTTTTTTCCTTATTTTGAATCCGAACGTCTTTTACAGTCGATTATGCCTTGAATCCTTGGCCTAAGGATTATTATTTTGGATACTCGGATGGCTATGATGGGAAGAAAGAGTTCAGATTTGGTCATGTCTTTCCACATTACACTGCACCAGATAGCCAAGAGAGAGAAGGCAAAATCCTCCATCCTTCTCGCTCAACGTTACGAGAACTGATCACTAATGCACCTTTTGAAGGAGATGATCGGTCTCCACTGCGCAAACCCGCCTTTTTGTTTGGAGACCATGTTTCGGTACCCGATAGCGGCTTGGAAGATGGGGATTACAAGTGGCTTCGTCAAGTTGAAAGTCGCTACTTGTTCCTCCCCAATATAAAGAGGTTTTATCCGTTCTTATTCTTTCAATCTCTTTTCGTGCCTAGACGAATGGACTGGCACATAAACAGGCCGCAAGACGGCATCTTATTGGGGGGTTTCAATGCTCAAGGTGTTTTTCCTCGTAGTACTGGAAAACACTTTTGTGGATTGCTTTCGGGACTGCTTAAACATGACCTCCCCAGAGGCAAAGTGCCTATAATCGCACAGACTTTCTTGCACCAATTCACTAACGCACAAGGAGAGTTTCATGTTCAGGATTTTCATCCCCCTGGTTGGGTTCACTGCTCCTCAAAAGGAGAGTGGGCAGTCTTGATTAATTTTTCCTTGAAAACCTTTGGGGATCAGCTTCATTATGCGGGGCTATACCATGCTATCAGGGCTGTTCAGCATGGTATTCCTGCTAAGAGATTTCATTTTTTTTTCTTTACTAGAATTATACAATCCTGATACTTGTACAGTCTTTAGCCCTCGTGGCGAGTTGGGTTTTGCCCTCCATGAAATGTATGAAATTTCGGGCTTACTCATGAGAGACATCCCGTATGAAGAGTATATTCTTACTGGGGAAGAACTCCATCTGCTGAAAATCCGGGACCCTCTGATTTATAATACTTACAGGGAGTTGCTATGCCATTATCATATTTGCACCCATACATCTGGCACCTGCAGTTTGAAGCCAAACAAGTGGCTGCAGTATCTTCTGCCCAAATCTTCTAGGAGTAATCCGAATTTTACTCGTCTTGCACCGGTTTCTAAAAAGAAAGTTGAGAGAAGAATTGCCAGTTTTGGAACAAATACTTATATTGCTGAATCTGTTGAGGACGTCTTCAAGGCTGGCACGTCCTTCGAAAGTTTTCACTATCAAGCCCTCCAGCCTTTGTCTGATCCTGCCTTCTTGGCGGGCTATTTGATGGTGTGACTGAAGAAGTGTGTTATTTATTCGCAGGAAAACATACCTATTAGGGCTGTATACCCAGCCGTCCTACTAGCATTTGGTAGGCGACTCAGCTTGTTGCCCGCGATGGTCTGCAGCATCCAAAGCGGACTGAGAAGATTATCTGATAAATTTTGCAATGTGAAGAAGGAGCAAAGGAAGAAGGGCGATCCGGTCATTAAGATTCCTAATCCGCGTGTAGAACTCCCTTATACTTATTTGATGGCTTGGTTGGTCCTACATTGCCCTACTTTGATGAGTCCTGCAGATTCGCAGATTGAGAGGTCACAGTGGAAATGGGACTACATGGAAAGGTCACAATAGAAAGTGCAGCATTATGAGAGGTCACAATGGAAAGGAGACTACAAGGCCGTGATCCGCAAGACCTTTCGTAATTTCTCGACTTTTGAATTGTTCAGATGTTTTTTGTACTTCCCAAATGCCGGGTATGGGGAGGAATTCGCGGATACTGCCAGTGCCGATAAATTTATTGTTCTGTCCTCGGGGTGCTTCTGGTGGTTGATAAACATCCGCCCAGGACACCTGGTTCTTCGTTTGGGGAACCATTGCTACATAAAGCCTTACTACCTGAGTCGTTTCGCTCGACAGTTCTGATATGACCAGTTTTATGTTGGTAATCCCAACAGAGAGATAAGTTTTGTTGGAAATGCTCTTGAGGGAGCTCGAGCTTAGTTTCACTTAGTCACAGGTGGGACTCAGGCCAGATTTGATCTTCCGCTCAAGACTCCAAATTCGAGTATGAGCTTCTGTTTCTGTAAGTGGTTCGCGGATACTAATTCCGCTCCCCAGAATTTCAACATAAATCATACTAGCCTGCGGGAGATCAGATCTTGGTATACTCAGAAGAAAAAGGCTGGCAACACCAAAGTTAGCAGGGATGGAAGATTTCAGGGGAGACAGTGCATCCAACGAATCAGAACAAAGAGAAGAGGGCAATGATGCACCAGCCCAAGCTGCCTCTCTTGATGCTTCTCCCGATCCGACATCGGAGAAAACTTCTCCTCAATCACAGTCTCCTCCCAAGAAATCTTCTCATAAGCGGAAGAGACTAAGGCGCCTCAGTGACTAGCCTACCATTCCACAGGGGATTGATTCGCAGAGCAACCCATCTGGGACTGGCACTGCAACATCCCTTCTGGTTTCTGAGTCCCTCGTTGAGGAACCCGAGGAGGATGAAGATGACTCATCTTTAACCCTTAAGAGACGTCGGAGTCAAGGACCTGTCATCTGCAGTGATCCTGCTCCCGTTACTCAAGAGGGTTCGACCCCTCGTATTTGTCAGGCCACTGTTGAAGTCGATGTTTCTCTGGCTATACAAGAGGGCCCTTCAGCTTCTGTCGTTGCAGACGACGAAGTACAAATCATTGGGGAGACTCGCGTATCAGATTCCCCAAAAGCAGCACCTCCTTCAGGAAGTCAAGATGACTATAATGTTGACAGTGATGATTTTCGATTCTCAACCCCTCCATCAGACCATGGTAAGTATGTCTATTTGAGCGAGGACATTCAGACCGAAGTGTACGGGCCTGAAGTGTTTGGTCCTGAAGTATACGGACTTGGGGAATCCAGTGTCCAACCTTTAGGTCTGCATCTTCTTCCTTCGGCAATTATGTTATTATTAAATGATATTGTATCATTTAACTATTAACTTTCCCCTTTTGATAGCTCCAGTGTCGACTCCTGATTTGGAACGCATGGGCACGAAGGCAACTTTGTCAGATGACACCATCATGGGAGCTGATACTGATGAGGCGACCAAAGTTGCTACTTCCGTCGTTAATACTATGGAAACAGTGATCCCCGAAACTACTGTGTCCATGGTTTTGGCTACAGCTGTTCCGACTGATGTTATTGTTCAGGAGGCTGTAATTGATAGCTCTGCTGAAGTCTCAAGAAGTTTCGTTCTTCCTGGTACTAGCTTAGTTGCCCCTATACAACAGGGCGTGGATAAACCACCTCTGCCTCAGCCAGTGTCAATCCTTCTCATGCAGAGATTGACATGCTTGAGATTGATCTATTGAAGGACACAGTGGAGACTTTCTTCAATTCCTGAACCGCTGTGTTGATAAAATACTGAAGGGGGCTTCCTTGGCTTCTCTTGCCAAAGTTGTTAATATTTACTTAACTGGTATTATCAGCATTGGTGGAGAGGATAAAGCTGCTCCTTTTAGGCTTATGATAACCCGCTTCAAAAGCATGCTGAATTACTGTCGAAAGCCAGAAGTGCTGATAAATCTGAAGCAGTGAGAATCATTTTCCAGAAGCTGAAAGAGGAACAGTTTAAGTTCTAGAAGGTGACTCAGGAGAAGGCAAATGCTTGCAGAGCCTCTTTAGAAAATGGTCAATCAGACCGTGAGTCTCTAGTTCTTCAAGTGAAAGCCGCTGCTTCAATTGTCAAAGACCATGACCAAGCTATTATTAGGACTCAAGAGACCATCGCCAAGGCTCAAGCTTTCCTGGCCAAAATCATCAAGGAGCGCGATGAATCAATGAGGAACCTCGCCAACTTATCGAGTCAGCGGGACAATACAACCAGAGATCTCCAGGCGATACAAGTTAAATTAGATACGTTGGAGGCTGCTGCAGCGCAGATCGTTATTGCCAGCGACGAGGAACTGCATCGTCAAGCTACTGTTCAAGCTTATGAGATCTTTCAGTAAGATATTGATAATGCAGAGGAGAAAATAAAAGCCCTCTTGAATCATTGAGTTGTGGAAACTTGTATGTGCATATTTTTTATTCTTTTGCTGTTTCTTCTTTTGTAACAGTCCCCTGACATTTGTTGTACATGGTATGATTCATTGCTTATGTAGGGAACTTGAACTTGGTTTTGTATTTCTAAAGTATGACCTTAGCATTTGTTTTCGAAGACTTGTAATAAACTCGTCCTCTCGCGTCTGAAAATGCGATTCTCTGTAAAATTCTGGTATCCGTGTATCTGTCACGTGACTTCTACGGATCTTTGTCAGGTCTGCGACTCCACATTTGGAGGTTCGCGAGTTAACTAAACCCATAGTAAATGCACAGGCCTGACTTCCAAGAATTGTGAGCTTTTGGTTTGCGCTGTTCCACCTGGAAATTCGCGGATTCATGTTAAATCCGCGACCTTGGCTCTTGCGAACTGCAATTTTCAGGTTCATGGTATTGCGCCTAGAAACTTTACGCGATGACTCAAAATTCTTCGGAATTTGTAGAGACTTCTGCGAGCTTTGATACGAAGCCGTCGGGCGTGGAATCCCAAGCGTTGCATGACAAGATCTTTCGGGCTGCAATATCTAAACATTCCATGTAGTAGTAATAAATTCTGTTGAGATATGAACTGAAAATCTCGACCGAAGATTTCAGTTTTATCTCTTCTAAATTGAAGATTACGGCCACCAAGTCGTCTATATAAGACACATAATCTCTTCAATGGAAGATCATACAGCCGTGAGAAAACTTCTTCCTGACTCTCTTCTTTTCTTCTTCTCCAACCGAAGTGATGGATAAGAGTCGGCATGTTACAAAACCTCAAGACTGCATCAATCCAGTGGGGTGTTCCAGCGAAAAGGTTTTTCTGACCGTAGTCATTTTCCTTAATTAAGCTAGACCTCTTCTTCTGATTCATATCCTCCTCTTCCTTCTTTTTTTTTTCTTTTTTAACAGGGATTTAACTCGGCTACAGGAGATAATCGTAGTCATTCTAATGAAATTTGTAATCTTGTTCTCCTCCCTACCAGGTACTCCGCAAAAAGTTGGGGTGCTAAACGGTTAGGATGCTCAATGGTTAGGGTGTGCTTGAATTTGTGCAACCCCTCACATTTTTTTTGTTTGGGTGCATGCATTTTCCCTAACCATTGTCGGCAAGAAGAAACAAGATTATACTCTTGAACCGTCCTTTAAAAGGAAGCTACAAGAGCAAATTAGAAGTGGAGGCCATTGAGCAAACTTTTTGATCCGAACCATACTGAAAGAGATGGTTACAGAGGCAAGTCTGTCATTCCATAAGAAGAGCCTATATGAGCAAACTTTTTGATCTGAACCATGCTGAAAGAGACGGTTGCATAAGCAAGATCTAAACCATGCTGAAAGAGACGGTTGCAGAAGCAAGTTTCCTTTTTCCCCCTTTTTTTATATCGGTGATTTGTATCCACTCTTGTTGACTGTACAGCACTTAGAGAATTCTCTGTAATTTTACTCTGATGATGAATAAAGAAGTTCTCTTCTTTATTATGTAACTAAGAGTGTCTGAAGGATGATTCTGATATTGATTACCAGAGGTAACTGTTAACTTGATAATCTCAAAATGAATCATAATTTTCTAAATACCCGAAATTACTATAAATGACATAACTTTCTTGTTGACAAGTTTGGTTTGCCAGAGGTATTATTTAGCTTGGAAAATTTGATAGAAAGAAATTTTGGTTCGCCAGAAGTATTTTTTAACTTGGCAAATTTGATAGAAAGAAAATCTGGTTCGCCATAGGTATTTTTTAACTTGGCAAATTTGATAGAAAGAAAATCTAATTTGCCAGAGGTATTTTTTAACTTGGCAAATTTGATAGAAAGAAAATCTGGTTTGCCAGAGGTATTTTTTAATTTGGCAAATTTGATAGAAAGAAAAATGTGATTCACGACCTAAAGATTTTTAGTTCGGAATCAAGAATCTTCATTAATGAACTTCTGATTATAGAGAAACTTCTCGTTCATAATTTGCATAGAACTACCCATGCCGTATTATGATTGGTGTTCTGCAATTTCACTAAGAGTAATACTTTTTCAAGAATTTACCATTAATCGGCATCATAATCTTATCACCGTTCGACGTCGCCAACCGATATGCGCCGTTAGAATAGACAGTATCAATGACAAAAGGTCCCTCCCACTTCGGCTGAAACTTTCCTCTAGGCTTTTGGCTAGTTATGTTCGGTCTTCTGACTGACAGGACCAGATCACATTTCTTGAAAGTTTTTTGCTTAGCCTTTTTGTTAAAGGTTCTGGAGATCCGCGCCTGGTATAACTCGATATTCTATTGAGCTCCTAAGCGCTTATCATTCAAAACTTCTAATTCTTGGAGCCTTTATTGATGTCTTTCTTCTTGCGTCATTCTAGTTATCAATGCAACTCGTAATGACGGGATTTGGATTTCCAAAGGCAAGACTGCTTCTGACCCATATACCAAAGAGAAGGGCATGGCATTAGTGGGAGTTCGAACTGTGGTACGATACGCCCACAGGCATTCTCCGAGCTTTTTGTCCCAGTCCCTTTGATTGGATGACACAAACCTTTTAAGAAGTTTTACAATGGTCTTATTGAAAGGTTCTGCTAGACCATTAGCTGCAGGGTAATATGACGATGAAGCACATCCTCGATCCAGTACTTGTTGCAGAATCTAGAATACACTTGGCTCACAAACTGGGGTCTGTGTCATTAATTATTCTTCTGGGTACCCCGAAGTGATAAAGCACGTGGTGCTTGATGAATTTGATAACATCTGACGATTTTACTTCGGTTAGGGAAATGGCCTCAGTCCATTTCGAAAAGTAATCAGTTATGGCTAAAATGAACCGGTATCCTCTCGTTGATGGCGAAGAAATTGGCCCTACGATTGCCATACCCCATTGTTCAAACGACTATGATGTAGCCGTTGGGTGAAGATACTCCGGAGCTTGATGTATAAAGTCTGCTTGTTTTTGGTAGGCCCTACACTTCTTGGCATAGTTAAACGGTTCTATCATCATCTTGGGCCAGTAATAGCCCATTTTTCGGATTCTATCCCAAAGTTTCGGCCCTGGCTGGTGTGCTCCACAGATGCCAGCATGAACTTCTTCGAGTACCTTTTGAGCTTCGCGGTTGGAGAGACAGCGAAGTAAAATTCCGTCATAAGAATTCCTATACAATGTCTGGCTTTCTGCGTTGTAGTAGAACCGGACAGCCCTTCTCTGAATTGCCCTGACTTCTTTTGGACCTTCAGGTAATATCCCGTAAAGGACATAGTCTATATAAGGAAAACGCCAATCCCTCGATTCTAGGTTTGATTCGAAAGCGTCAGCTTCGTCTTCCTGTGGTTTCTTCATTTCTTCTTTGAGCTCATCCTTTGGGCAAAATAAATCTTTGCTTCCTACCGTAATTTGCCTCCTAGCATGCTTGGGCAAGGCTAATGTAGCAGCCAAGGAAGCTAGCGAATCTGCATAACTATTTCGATGGCGCTTTATGTGGCTAATATAGAAACCATTGAAGCCATTGGCGATCTTGATCACTGCACGATAATACGGCAGAAAGTCTTCATGTTTGACCTCATACTCCCCTTTTACTTGATTCACAATAAGTTGAGAGTCCCCATATGCCTCCAAATATTTGACCCCCAGTTGTTTGGCTATTTTTAATCCGATTAGGAGGGCATTATATTCCGCGACAGTGTTGAAGCATGAGCTTGTTAATAAGTAAGCTCGAGGAATGATGTGGTTGTGGGGGGAGACAAAAACAACTCCTACCCCCGCTGTCATTCTTCCCTCAGATCCCATTCGGGAGGCACCATCAAAGAAAAGTTGCCATCACTTTTCGAGACTGTATTTGCCTCGGAAGACTTTTGCGAGTCATCTTTTTCTGGAATCAAGTCCCATTCTTCTAACTCTCCCGGGATTTGCTCATATAACTTCGAGGATGCCGGGATTGGATGTTCGGCTAAGAAGTCGGCCACGGCTTGTCCTTTAATAGACTTCTGTGGGACAAAGTGCATATCATATTGTGACAGCAAAATAGCCCAATTGGATAGTCTTGAACTTAATGATCCGGGTTTAGTCATTAGTATTCTCAGGGGGTTAACTCTCGATACAACGTGGATGGTTTGTCCAGCTAAGTAGTGCCGCATTTTCTGTATTGCGAATACCAAAACTAGACATTCTTTTTCCACAGGATTATACCGGTGTTCCGCCCCGATCATCATTCTGCTGAGGTAACAAATAGCTTGTTCATGGCCTGACTCATTCTTTTGCGCTAGCAAAGCACCCAAAGAATAGTCCATAGCCCTTACATATAGCAGGAAAGACATTCCCGAAACTGGGGATACAAGTACTGGTGGCTTTGTGAGATATTGTTTGATTTCTTCAAAAGCCTTTTGGCATGTGTCATCCCAGACAAATGACACTCCTTTCCTCATTAATCTGGTGAAGGGTTGACATTTACCAGACAAATTTGATATAAACCTGTGGATGTACGCCAGCCTGCCTTGCGATCCCCTTAACTCCCTGAGGTTACGGGAAGGTGGCATATCTTGGATAGCCTTGACCTTATCTGGATCAAGATGAATTCCTCTTGACGTTATGACAAAACCGAGAAATTTTTCGCTGGAAACTCCCAGGAAAGACTTAGTTGGATTCATCTTGAGCTGGTGCTTCCTCATAAGGTCGAACACTGTCTTCAAATCCCTCAAGTGATTGTCTTTGTTTCTGCTCTTAATTGCTAGGTCATCTACGTAGCATTCCACTGTTTTCCAGAGGTGCTCTTGGAAATTGCGTTCATGGCGTGTTGATATGTATCACCTGCTTTCTTTAGCCCAAAGGGCATGACTGTATAGCAGTATACCCCGAGTGGTGTCCTGAAGGACGTATGCTTCTCATCATCAGGGTACATTTTTATTTGATTATACCCCGAGAATCCATCTATGAACGTCATACACTCATACCCACAAGTATTATCTATCATAATATCCGTGATAGGTAACGGGAACTCGTTTTTAGGGAAAGCCTCATTCAAATCTCTAAAGTCTATGCAAACTCGGATTTTTTACATTTTTCTTGGTCACGGGAACTATATTCGCGACCCAATCAGGGTGCTGTATCTCGGGAATAAAGCCTGATTCAATCAACTTCTTGATTTCTTCTATAGCTTCCATAATCTCTGGGCGGAACCTTTGCTGCTGTTGTTTTACTGGTTTAGCCTCTGGCCGGATTTTCAATTTGTGAACCGCCACACTTGGATCCAACCCTGGCATTTCCTCATAACTCCAAGCAAAAATATTAATGTATTCGCGAATGAGGGATGTCAATTCCTTCCTTTCTTCTGAGGATAGGTTCTCGCTTATAAATATAGGTTTAGGATTCTTTTCATCTCCCATATTATTTGGATCACTTTATCTTCGGTTGGGGGCTCACGCTGTTCAAATTAGATCTCCCACTTCATATTAAGATGCTTGGCCCAGGGGTCATCTTTTATTGGCGAGGTTTCCTTTAAGTCTTCGTCTTCTTGGATCGCAGAAGCCATGTTCGCAGATACTTCGTGGAAAATCACACTAGTTCTGACATCTGAGTCCCAGCATGATGATTCTGACGAATGATTGTACTGTCCTTCTTCGGTTTTCTCGCCTGAGGAGGTTTCGGGAGTGGTGACGTATCCCAACCCCCTGCCGGTTTTATGGTAATAATCTGGCATTTTTCCTTCTGGGACAAAACGTTGAGGGATTGTCCTTCTTCCTTTTCCGAAGTTCAACCCATGCCTTCGGCTAGATTATATCCCATTTTCTTTATTAATCTACGAGAATTTTCATCGTAATGGAGAACTTTGGTTTTCCCTGTTCTTCCTCAGAATCCAAGCATTCCTTTTTGTTCTTGTGACTTGCTCTTCCAAATACTATGGCCATTTGGGTTTCGTTTTTGGGAGGGACCTCAAAAACGACCTGGTTAGAACTTTCAACGTCGTAACTTAATTCGTGTAAGGATGATTGGATAGGTGCTCGGAAGGAAGTCAGAGAATATATCTCATTTACACAGTCACTGAATGCATCTGTGCTAGTGCTTGAGGGCTCAGAATCAACACTAGAAGAATAAGCAAACTCTAAATTTTCATTTATCACCCATTCACCATCAGAGTGAACGGCGTTATTTACATCAAGACCTTCAAGGCTTATCACAATGGGCTCACTGTCCCAGATCACATTCTCGGATTTCGAATCTTCGGTTCCTGATTCTATATCAGCCTCCTCGCCACTATCAGAGTCATCTGGAACAGGCTGGTCTGAAACACCGAACACATATTTATACAGCAACACGTCAGTGAAGTAGTTTTCAACTTCCTTAAAAGGTTATTTTCTGCAACAAGCGTTTTTATGTTCGCGTCTTTGTCGGCGTACTTCATGCATTGGTGTAATGTGGAGGGCGGATGAGATTGCTATGGATCCAAGGCCTCCCTAATAGTAGATTGTATGATGTGTTCGCGCTTATCACATAACACGTGACTTCCGTTTTTAGATCGCCGATTTGACACTTGAGCTTTATCTTTCCTAGCGGTCTACTGCCGTTAGCATTGAATCCGAAGTTAGTAGTGTTGGTTGTTACCAATGTACTCATCGGAACTCCAAGATATCGTAGCATCCTTCGGGGCATGATACTTAAGGCCGAGCCTGGATCAACTTGAATGTGCTCGATCTCTGCAGATCCTATGTATCCCTTGTAATACAGAGGGCGGTGATGTTTATTACTCCTGACTTGCATATCTTCCGGAGAGAAGGTGATGCAAGGGATGCTTTTACCAGAGACTTGGTGACACGTCGCGCAAAGAGATTCTCCTTCCTCAATCATCTCCGGTATTTACGCCAAGAATATTTCTGAATCTTGCAGAGCTTCTCTCAAAGCTTCTCTAGTAGACTTAGAGAGTTTCAGGAGCTCGTACAAGGTTATCCTTGCGGGAATGTTGGCCAACTATGTTAGAATGTTGAACTGGAATGACTTTCGCGAGTCCTCCGCAGGCTCTTTTCCCTTCTTCTTCAGAACTTTATCAAACTTAAGCTCTTTTTGTTTGACTCTCTCTGGAGGTGGTCGAGAATCCGTTGTCTAACCGTAGTTCTTCAAGTAATATTTTCCTACACGGGTTCCTGCGGGAGGAGGATCCACGTCAGCCACCAAAGAATTTTCGATTTCCTCTTCCGAATCGGTCAAAGCAAGAATGACTCCGTCATCTTCAGGAATCACGGAGACGACATTGGAGGTAAAGGTTTTCCCTCTTCGTCTCTTTCCAGATGAACTGGAAGTCCATTGTTCATCACTTAGGAGGTCCGGATGCACCCACAGTATCTCCCCCTATCAGTTTCACAGAGGAACAATCCTTTCTTTTGCTGTTGGTGCGGATCAAAATTTACGACCTGCATTGTGCCTTTATGGATGGGTTGTACTCCATCTTGAACTGTTGACTCTATCCCGTTGGGCGCTTTGCCGAACTTGACAGTCACCATGTTCGCAGTCACCTTCTTCTGGTGCTCTTAGAGTTTGATGACATTAACATCCACTAAAACTTGAATTTTATCGTTAAGAATGTAGCAGTTTTTGGTAGGGTGGCTAATGATCCTATAGTAGACATAGTAGTTAGGATCATTAACTTTCCCTATTTCTTCTGGACGTTTAGACTCCGGCAGCTTTAGCATCTTTTTACTCATGAGGAGGTTGAAGATAGTCTTCGTGTGCTCATCTTTAAAGGAGTATTGCTTTCGTGCCTGAGGAGGGAGCTTCAGGGAAGTCTTCGCGGATTGTGGTGTATCAGTGACCATTGTCTCCTTTCCCTTATATCTTCGGGGTAGGGGCTTATAGTTGTTATCGCCACCTCACTTCTGTTTCTCCTCGCTTCCTTCTTCTTCAAGTGTTTGCGCAATTTCTTCAGCTTCTTCAGCTTGCAGGGCGAGATCTTTCCAAGTTGAGGACTTCACTGCTCCCATTCTGGTTAGAACCTTAGTCGATAAATTATATCGACAGGTTTCTACCAAGGTCTTTGGTCTTTTAGCATCTGAGAGAATCGTTTCGAAATCTTTTGATGAAGCCCCGGGCTGACTCCCCTTTCCTTTGTTTAGTGGCTAAAAGCGCCAGTATTGACACCTCCATATCATGTTCATAGAACCTAGTAAGAAAGGCCTTCTCCATGTCGCTCCATGAATTGATGGTCCCTGGCTCTAATCTCCGGAACAATTCAAAAGCTAGTCCCGTTAAGGTACTAACGAATACCCTCGTAATAATGGGGTCACTTCCGGCTAAATGCCCAATCTGTGATTTAAAATAGTAGAGGTGCTGGTTCGGCGATCCTTTACCATCGAAAGACTTGAGCTTCAATGGCTTATAACTTTCTGGGAACGGCACACTTTCCCATTCCACGGGATACGGCCTTACCACGCCGAGCTCTTGTAAGTCGCTCTTATGCATGAGAGCATTCAGTTGATTTTGTAAGCTCTCCATCCAAATAGCATTCGCGTTCCCTTCCTGATGCATGGAACGGTTGTCGTCATCCTCATGATGTTCTTTTTCATTATTGTGAAGACCCTCTTCTTCTGTCTTCTTTTCCTTGTCAGTGTTCGAGTGCGAAGACGTATCCTTCAATCTGGTCTTCTCCAGCTCCACCAAGACATGTAGCATGTCCTTGAGCTCGCTAATAGCATCTTGCTGTTGTTGGATATTTTTGTCTTGTTCATCTATTCTCTGCATGAACTCTTCGGAGATGTTGTTTTGAGTCATATATGCAGAGGTAGAGTCTTCTAGGAACGAGTCGGATGTCTGCGATTCAGCCATAACAGACCTGACTATATCTTCTTCATCAGAAGAGATTCCTGCCATCTGCCTATAATTCATGGGGACTGCCGTCCCACTTTTGAGTCGAGTATTTCGGAAAACTCCTCCCTCTTCATTTAATAGATCCTTCGAACTCGAAGAGAGCTCTGGGTCAGAAACTTCTCCTTTGGAGACTTTCTTCGCCTTCTTTTTCTTCTTCTTTTCCCCGATGCTTGTCATGTTGCACTGCAGGATATTCTGGCTCAGAAAACTCAAGCCCGTTTCGTCGCCTCCTCTTCGCCAGCTGGGATGAAGATAATTGATGAAACACCGAGGATCTGGTATGGACTGAACAATGACAGTGAGACAGTACTGCATTGATCAGTCGTTCACAGTGGCAGTGAGATACATAGGGTTCTTCCTTTTTTCTGTTCAGGAGTTTCCTAAGATCTCTTGCACTGGAATTCTTTGTGACGGCCTCATTCGTGAGAGAAGCTACGGGAACGGTACAGTCGCAGCCTTACAGATAGGCATGCATTTTCTGTGAATTTGAGGTTCGCAGGTTCCGCGAACTTCATCAATCACGTGATCAGACGTTCTCCCTGGAACACGAGGGACGCGGATGTATGCTCCGCATTTGTGATCATGGATAACTTTGATGGACTTACTCCGCTTCCTGTAAGAAACGTGAGTAAATCCTTTCGCATCTTGACCAACTTCGCCTTTTGGCTTCCATATTTGTGTGGTAAGTTTTTGCCGGGATGAGTTGGCGGTTTCCTTTTGTTGCATGATCCTGCGGAGGGCACGAACTTTATTTTTTCTTAGGTTCCTTCTCGTTGTACGAGTGAGAGGAACCTCCTTCTCCGCATCACAGTCTCACAGAGCGGATAATGGTCGTTTCCCCTTGTTGAAGCGGGGACTTTGGTTCACTTGGCTTGAGAGATCAAGAGTCTTAGTAGAGCCCAATGTTGAGGAGGAGGGTTTCGGACTAGCTTGGTCCGTCGGCTCCCTTAGCTGAGTTATTACCATTAAAGCCTCCTTGGGGATTGACCTCTTGGAGACTCTACGGTATCACCTTTGGAAAGTAGGGCTTTTGGAGCCTGAAGAAAGGAATTCTTCGTACCTTTCCTGGTCGACGTGAATGATGAGTGAGTCGACTATACTACCAACTGGAATGTTGTCGGATTGAGCTGCCACCAGATCACTGGAGGTGATGGTTGTCCCCAGCGGAGTCGCCAATCTTCTGTTCGCCATAAAAATTGTAACGCTCTTTATATCGAAGTCTTTTCAACAAAAAGATTACAATCTAACGATTTTCCGTTTGCAGAAGATGAGGAAGATTACTTTTCCTCTTTGTTTAAGGTTGGGTTCCTAAGTAGCTGTGGAGGACGATCTTTCTCTCCGTTGACACTCCGTACAATCTCTCTCTCAGTTAGCTAAAGGAATAAGAAAGACTTTCAACTCTTGATCACAAGGGGTCACTCTTAGGAGAAAATATCTGCCTGTCTTCCTCTGTCTCTGTCTCTCTGTGTCTCTTTCGCTCCCCCGCCTTTTATAGGGATTTTAGAGTAACGTCCCGCCATACTTACTCGACCGTTAGCTTCCACTACTCGAAAAGTGCCGTCATATTCATTAGGCAGTTGCTCCCACGATCGAAATAACGCCGCTGCATTCGTTTGGCAGTTAGCCCCACAATCTGAGGTGGCAATTCTTCTATTCGGGTCGGGTGACTTTTATATTAAAATCCCTACCCGAAATCTAAGGGTAGTGCCGCGAATCTCAATTTTAGATTCGCGAACCTGTTCTGTCGCCACTGGGTCGCGAACCTCAACCTTTAGGTTCGCAGATCTGCTGAGTTGCAGACTTCTAACTTTGAATCCGCGGATCTGCTTTGCTTTCCAGTATTTTCTGCTGACAACTGTAACAAGAGGTTAGGGTTTGATCTCAAATTCTTGTGTGATTTTATTTTAATTTCTCTTGTGGTTGAGAACTAGAGTACTGTAATCTCTTTTGATATAGTGGAAGTTTTCGATCGTATCCCTGTGGACGTAGGCACATTGCCGAACCACGTTAAATCTGCGTATTCTCTGTCTCTGCTATTTTTCTCTTCAGTTAACTATTTGATTCTGCTGGTTGTTGCATTAGTATTATTCTTATATTTTTGCTAATAATTGGTATCAGAGCCCTGGTTCGGGTCAGATTTTGCTCAGATCGATGTTGATTTTGAGTGGGAGTTATTGCAGAAGATAGGAAGGGAAAAATTAAAAAATTTGATGGGACAGATTTTCAATGGTTGAAGTTGCAGATGGAAGATTATTTATATCAGAAAAATTTACATCAACCACTGTTTGGAGAAAAGCCAGAAAAGATGACTGATGAGAAGTGGGAATTGTTGGACAGGAGGGCTTTGGCGTAGATTCGATTGTGCCTGACAAAGCAGGTTGTGTTTAATGTTTCCAAGGAGAAGTCCACTTCAGATTTGATGTCAGCGTTGGCTAAATTTTATGAGAAGCCGTCTGCTTCTAATAGACTATTTCTAATGAAAAAGTTGTTCAACTTGAGGATGCCTTCTAATAGTTCAGTTGTTAATCATTTGAATGAATTTAACACATTATGGGTACAACTTGAATCCTTAGATTTTGTCTTTGTTGATGACATTAAAGCTTTAATGTTTATGTGTTCGTTACCGGATAGTTAGAGTAATGTTGTTATGACCATTAGCAATACTTTCAATACTACTCTTAAATTTGATGATGCTGTAAGTACAATCATGAATGGTAAATTGATGAAAAGAGCATAAGTGAGAGCACAATTTTTACAAGTACTGCTCTGTCTGTTGATACTGACAGAAGGAATAAAAGGGGTAGAAGTTTAAGCAGGGAGTCGAAACAAAAAGGGAGATCAAAATCTAAGGGGAGGTTCAAGAAAAAGTTAGTGTGTTGGAAATATAAAACAGAGGGTCATATGAAGAAAGATTGTCCAAACAAAGATAAAGAAGGAGCGAATGTGGTAAATCCAAGTAAGGAGTATGATGAGTTGTGCTTATTTGCTCATACAGAAATAAGGTCAAACTTGTGGTTTGTGGATTCAGGGGCTTCGTTCCATTGCACTGCTTGCAGATAATGGTTTGATAATTATGTTCAAGGTGAATTTGGACATGTGACTATTGATAATGGGCAGGAATGCAAGATTGTCGGTAAGAGAACAATTCAGTTAAAGTTGCACAATGGTGGAAAGCTGCTTTTACAAGAGATTAGGCATATTCCAAATTTGAAGAAGAATTTAATATCTATTAGCAAGATGGATAGCTAGGGTTATCAAATCTCATTTTAGAGGAAACAGTGGAAGATCAGCAAAGGAGCAATGGTAGTGGTCAAGGGTGAGAGAGTGGGAACTCTATATTTACTCTCAAATTCAGTGGATCATGTTGTTTCTTTGGCCACCGTGAAGAATGAGAAGGCTACCTTATAGCATCAGAGGCTCGATCACTTGAGCGAGAGCGGCATGAGGGTATTGTAATACAGAGATAAGTTGACAGATATGAAAGATGCTAACTTTGATTTTTGTGAGAACTGTGTGTTTGGGAAGCAGAAAAGAGTTAGTTTTATGAAAGATAGCAAGGAGAAGAAAACCGAGAGATTGGAGTTGGTATATACAAATGTATGGCTGCCTTCTTCGACGAAGTCTCTTGGAGGTAATTCTTATTTTGTCACTTTCATAGATGATGCAAGTAGGAAGACATGGGCATTTACACTTAAGTAGAAATCCGATGTCTTCAAAATCTTCAAGGTATGGAAAGTTCTTGTTGAGATGAAACATGTTTGAAGGTGAAATGTCTGTTGTCAGACAATGGTAGGAAATTTTGCAATAGGGAGTTCAATGACTATTGATATACCCACGGGATCAGGAGAGTAAAGACTATACCGAGAATATTACAGTAGAATGGCATGGCTGAGAGGATGAATAAAACCATTTTGGAGCGAGTTTGGAGTGTGAGACTACATGCAAGTTTGCCTTTGCAACTTTGGGGAGCCGTTGTAGATACGATAGTCTATCTGATGAACAAGAGTCCAGCTAGTTCTTTAGATGAAGGAATTCCAGAGGAGGTGTGGTCTGGTAAGACTGTGAATTATACATTCTTAAAAGTAGTTGGTTGTATAGCATATTTACATGTGGATCATGAGATGAGAAAGAAGTTTGATTCTAAATCTCAGAAGTGTGCATTCATTGGATACGGTGGCGACGAATATGGTTATCGCTTATGGGATTATGAGCATAACAAGGTGATTCATAGCAGAGATGTAGTATTTAATGAGGACTGTATGTATAAAAACCGAATGAAGAATAAGAGTGAAAAAACAATTGAGAAATAGCACTTGGAGCTGGATGAGTCACAGAATAGAATGGATTACATGGATAAAAGAAAGGAAGAAATACCTACATCTGAAGGGGAAGAAATGACTACTCCTGAGAATACACAAGTTTCAGATGAGACCAAATAGGAGAGAGAGCCACTGACTGAAGTAGATAGTTTCAGTACTTCATCAGAGAGTGTTCCCACTTTGAGAAGGAGCACGAGGATAATGAAACCAACCCAAAAATTTTGTCTTCCATTATATCATGTTTTGTATACTGATGCAGGTGAACCAGAGAGTTAACAAGAGGCTATGCAGGATAAGTTTGGTCTTAAATGAGAGCAAGCCATACATGATGAGATGTATTCTTTGGAGGAGAATTACACATGAAAATTGGTAAAACGACCAGAAAAGATGAAAGTATTGCATAACAAGTGGGTATACATAATGAAATATGAGGCAGGTGGGACACAAATGTTCAAGTCTACACTTGTAGTGAAGGGATACGGTCAGAGAAAAGGTATTAATTTCAATAAAATATTTGCATATGTTGTCAAGATGACTTCTATCAGAACAATACTGAGTATTGTGGCTGTGAAAGGATTGTATTTATAGTTTGATATGAAGACTGCTTTCCTTTATGGTGATTTAGAGGAGAAAATATACATGGAACAGCTGGAGGGATATAAAGTTAAAGGAAAGAAGAATTGGGTATGTCGACTGAAAATGAGCTTGTATGGGTTGAAACAAGCACCGAGGCAATGGTACTTGAAGTTCGACAATATTAGATTCGGATTTTGTCAGATATAATTCAGATCATTGTGTAAATCTACAAAAGTTTAAGGATGGTAAATTTATTATACTTACTTTGTATGTTGATGATATGCTTATGGCAGGTACATGTATGAAGAAAATTAATGTTCTGAAGAGAAAGTTGGCAGGGAGATTCTCTGTGAAGGACATGGGTGAGGCTAAACAACTTCTCGGGATGCAAATTAGCCAAGATAAGAAAAGCAAAAAATTGTGGTTATCTCAGGAGAGATACATCAAGAAAGTGTTAGTGAGATTAATATGGAGAATGCAAAGTCGGTAACTACAACTCTTGGTGGTGAGTTCAAACTGTCAAAAGAGTAAAGTGCTAAGACAGATGAGGAGACGAGACATATAGAGAATGTGCCTTATTTATTGGCCGTTGGGAGTCTCATGTATGTAATGGTGAGTACAAAACCAGATATTGCACAAGCAGTGAGAGTAGTGAGTAGATTCATGAAGAACCCTGGAAAGGAACATTGGCAAGCGATGAAGTGGATTTTTAGATATTTGAAAGGTACTTCAAAGTATTGCTTGTGTTTTAGGGGTGATAATATTGATGTGCAAGGTTTTGTGAATTTGGACCATGCGGGTGAAAGAGACAATGACAGGAGCACCACAGGTTATGTTTTTATTGTATGAGAGATATCGGTAAGCTGGATTTCAAGATTACAGTCAATTGTTTATCTTCGACAGAAACTGAGTATGTTGCAGCTGCAGAAGTAAGTAAGGAGTTTATTTGGTTGCAACGATTGATGAATGAGTTGGATTTTGATGGAGTGGATTGCAGGTTGTTCAGTGACAGTCAGAGTGCAATTCATCTTGCTAAAAACTCGGTGTATCATTTACGGACTAAATATATTCACTTGAGTTATTACTTCATTAGATCCTTATTGGAGGATGTTCAACAATTGAAATTAGAGAAGATTGAGGGTAGTAAGAATTCTGCAGATATGTTGACAAAGCCGGTTAATGGAAAAAAGTTGAGTTATTGCTCAACTTTGGTACATTTGTGTTGAATGCTGGAATTGGGACTTTGAACGATCGAGGTAAAAGTTTTGGACACGAAAATTATCATGGATAGAGTTACAATTTTTCAATAGGTCTCCAAGTAGGAGATTGTTGTTAATAGAGCCCTATTACAGCAACGGGTTCGGTTCGTTCAAAACGGGTCCAAAACCGACCCAAACACGTTATGTATATATATATATATATATATATATATATATATATATATATATATATATATATATATATATATATATATATATATATATATATATATATATATATATATATAAGGGTGTGCGCTAGGATTTGAATGGACCAAAAGAAAAGAAAAAAAAAACAAGAAAATGAGGTGGTGGCGCTGCTGTGTTTTTCTAGCCAAACGCAGGAAAAGAAACAAATTATTTGCGGCTGGGTTTTCTCTTGAGGCAGTAGCAAGAGAGAAACAAATTATTTGCGGCTGAAGCAAATAAATTTGTTTGCTGCGAATGCTGGTTTTTTTGGCCAGAGAGAGAGAGAATTTAGTGGTTGCTGTTTCAACCGAACAAAGAGAAAGAACCAGCTGTTGTTGCTTTGGTTGTTGTTGCAGCCGAAGGAAACAAAGAAAAAAATCACTGTAACAAGAGGTTAGGATTTGATCTCAAATTCTTGTGTGATTTTATCATAATTTCTCTTGTGGTTGAGAACTAGAGTTCTGTAATATCTTTTGATATAGTGGAAGTTTTCGATCGTGTCCCCATGGACGTAGGCACATTATCAAACCACATTAAATCTGCTTGTTTTTCTGTCTCTGCTATTTTTCTGTTCGGTTAACTATTTGATTCCGCTGGTTGTTACATTAGTATTATTCCTACATTTTTTCTAACACTTTCATCGCCTTAATCTCTCTATCGATCATTCCTCTATTCAATTGTGTCTATATAACACCGAAGTGTATCCACAAGTGATAAATATGTGGTGTATCCTCAATAGATATCAATGGAGGATTCAGGCACAACCTAAAATTTAAGCATTTATGTGGCTAGTGGCAAAAAATGCAATACTCACATGGGATAATTTGCAAAGAAAATGGTGGCTAGGACCGGGGAGGTGCTCGCTGTGTCAAGCCACATAAAAGCTTGATATCCATTGAGGAGTCTAATTCCCAACTGGATTCTATCTTTAAGTTTCTAGAATAAAATTTTGAAAACAATACTAGTTGATTCCCAAACCAACATCAAGTAATTTAAAATCCTAGAATGATCCATTATCAAGATCGGTATTAAAGATACTAAGGCTATTATTGTTCTTCCTCTGTAATTATGTCATTCCAACTAGATCAAATAAATCAGGTTAAGATTACAAATTTTCAAATTTATCATTCTATCTAGACATATTGATCGATATGAATGAGTAGAGAAGGATTATCCATGCAATCAATCCGGTGCGATTCTCTTTTTGTTCATATAGTCTAATTTTTGTTCATATAGCCTAACATATAAAAAGCTTTCTTCTTGTTGTTGTTGTAGTATTAGGCTTGTCAAGCAGTTAGGTGGTGGTACTGATATCAGCTAATGGTTTGACCAAGTCAGTTCCCTCTAAATTTTCTTTCAAATCTCAGTTACTATACCGTATCTATTCCCTTTTACCTTTATCATGCATAATCATAACCTATCAAGACTTACCCATATACTAGCCAATAAACCCTAGTTTTAAGAATTTGATTAGTTAAACTATACCTGATTCCATATGTATACAATATATTTTATAATAATCTAACCAACCCAAACGATCTATTCACCAACCCAGCCTTACGGAGCAAATTGCATGGTGACTAGCCATGGTTTGGTCGCTGGCTGGAGGTCTGACTGTGCTTGATCATCACGATTTAATTAAAAAAACCCTATTATTTCCTATACAATCCAAATTTATGTCTTAGCTCATTTTTATTCACATTATTATATCTTAAAGACCAATAAGAACTTTTAAAAAATTATGATATCAGAAACCGGAAAATTTGAGGCACTACAGGTTTAGCATCATACATAAATATCTACAAGAATTTAACCACTGAAAAAATATAGTAATCAACAATATAGGCTTATGATTTAAATATTTCAGTCAATAATGCCCATTAGGCCATTAAGTAGAGGTCAGAGTTATTACCAGGCAGTTAGGTGGTTTTTGTTGGCCGTGAAAATTCTTCAGTATTTTTGTCATCTTTATCTCAAAAATATAGCTCAATCTCGATAATGACTATAATCATACCATAGACCCAAAAAAAATTATATATAGAAATATTATACTTGCCTTATGGTCCTATATTTCTACTGTTGCCTCAAGTTCTTGGTCCTTCCTCTCCTTGTTAAGCCTCTAAAGTGGAGAAAACTTACTAATTTAGTATGGAGTGAGAGAGATTCAGAAGGAGAGAGAAAAACATCCTTTCAATACATGATTAATTCATATCACAAACCCTTTTCCATAGTCTCCCTCACCTTGCCACCACTCTATTCAAGGTTAGAAGACTGCCTCCCCCTACTAGTTCTTCCTGAATAATTGAATAGGATGAAAAAAAGTAAGTGAAGAGAAAAGAAAAGAAAGATAAAAGAAAACATTTTAATCGGGTTTCTGGGTCAAAAAAATTCGACATATCTAGAATTTTTCTAAAAAATACTGGAGATAGAATAGATTGAGATAATCATTATGAAATTTTAGAGATAATATTTGGATAAGTGATTTCCAAGATAAAAATTATTAAAAATAGAATCGTTAAATTGAGAGTTGGGTATTTTTGCCAGTTTTGGGAGTTTCTCAGAAAAATTTTATAAAATCATAATAAATCTAGAAAAATAATATCCTCTAAGTTAAAATCATATTTAAGATTATAGATTTTAAATGGATCGACCAGTGGTCGAGCCAGTTGTTAATATAGTTAAATTAGAATTTCTAACTTGATCAATACACATAAACCAAAATAGAAGTGCAAGATAGAGCCATATATCCCGTATCAGATAATCATCATTACCCCGAAGCCCCATGTGGGTTAATAGGATTAGTACGTTATGCAATGACTCTGACAGCATGTTGGTTAGGGGTGTTACAGTATTCAATGTTTTTTTTAGACATCTAAATTTTGTTTAGTTAGGAGGTCGGAATATGGTAAACTGCATAAAAGCACTTGACCATTCTTGATTATATATATATATATATATATATATATATATATATATATATATATATATATATATATATATATATATATATATATATATATATATATATATATATATATATATATATGAGAAAAATGGAAATGAGCTGACAGCTCAAGCAAGTTAGCTGAGCTACAGTTCATTTCCACTATGTCTAATAATCTTTTTTAAAAATTTTCTTTTGAATTATGATCTCGACTCCCTAAGGTTCACTCATATTCAATTTCTTGGGTTTTAGTTTTGATTTGGTACTCCATCAAGTTAACTCAAAATTAACGGTTTTCGATGTATAAAATATTTTGTATGCACTTGATGAAATGGGAAATGAACTCCAAAATTTATAAAATTTAATCTGAAAGAAGTTAAGTAGGTGTAGATAGCAATTGTTAAAAAAAATTGAAAAAAAGTCTTTGGATCATTGTAGTTTTGACGTTGGCTCACGTAACTTTCCCTGAGCTGGCAGCTCACTTAATATATATAATCATATATATATATATATATATATATATATATATATATATATATATATATATATATATATATATATATATATAACATTACAACTATTATAAATCGAGCAATACACTAGCAAATTCAATTTAAATTTTTCGAAACCTCTCTCTCCTTTCTACATGCAATTTCGAAGCCAATGGAGGTCCAAGCAACTGTAGTGGAAGAAAACAGTAATTCTGGAATTTCTCCTCTTTCTTGATGAGGTTGTCCGAAAACCAACTGCAACTGTCCTTGCCCGTTACCATGTCTTCTGAACACTGCCAATGCAGTAGTGCGACTGTTAGAAACCTCGAAGAATGGAGAATCTGCATGCACTTTGTTCCCTTTGTTGCCGGCCAACTCCACTCCTACATCTAACTGGACACAGGGAAGAGAAGTGTGACACTCCTTTCTTTTGTCGCAGAAAACAAGAGATGCTTCCATTAACTGCGGGTTCCTCCCACTCTCTCTCTCTCTCTCTCTCTCTCTCTCTCTCTAGATTAGAATGCTACATATCTATGAATCAGTTATTTGTCGGTTTGAATTTAGCTTTTGACTAGCAGTTCACCCGAGTCTAAATCAGTTGTTAGCCAGTATAAATTAATTATGTGGTTAGATTGACAACAACATTCTAAGCTTATTCCAAATCTATAAGGTCCATTTGATTGTAATACAAATTACATACCATAGTTGAAATTGATTCTCAGTTGTTAAACGCTGTATTACAAGGTCTTGTCTCTTGTTCCACAACAATATTGCAGCTGAGTATGGGTGGTCATATTTCTCATATAACTATGTTGTAGTTTTATTATCTACTTGCTAATGAAATGTGGAGAACTCCAATCCATCGTTGTGCTTCAGAAAATATTGCAGTTGAGTAACTTGTCATTGATGAGTCCAATTTTTAAGAGAATAGTTGGTCAAATTCTTCGAATCCAGTTTATAAACTTTGACCTCGTGTCAACGTTTACTATCAGAACGAATGCGGAGCTACACTTAGTTGTCTTGGTTTATATACTAAACAACTTGAGAGAGAATGTGAGCATCATTTGTGCCGATTCAAATATTGAACTAAACAATTTCCCAAAAAACATTAAATAACTTAAGTTGTAAGAATAAAAAAGTTTTTTTTTTTAATATTTTTGGTGTTCAGGCCTAGATATTTGAACATCATTAAGTGCAGAAGAATTTTCTTTTTCTCCTTTCTCCGTTCAAATTAATATGAACTGGGTATCTTAGTAGTACCCAGGGATGGTGAATTATTTTTTCAATATGGTAGCTGATTTTCTTTGTATTTTGTGGACTTATATATATCTTTCGTTTGTATGGGTCTAATGCTGGTCTTAATGGATTGTATTGCAAGTTCTATTATTACTCTTTAATAGAATGCAGGGAACCACTGTAATGACTTCAGAAAATATATATATATATATATATATATATATATATATATATATATATATATATATATATATATATATGGCAGCTGCCACAAACCACTTGGTGGATAACCCCCTTCATATTCGTAATCACTCGAGGATCATGAACTGTAAAGATAATTAATTTGTAGGCGAGCTAATGAAATTTCACACACACATGCTTAGGTGCCAGCTTGCAGGTCTATGTGTGCGCGTCTAGCTGTGCGGGCTGAGCCACTTCTTTTTGTGCCTCACCCAACCTTGTATAGAGATGGGCAATGTAAAATACCCATCAATAGTGATTAGATTTTATGCCTAAATGGACTAATTTTGATTAACCAACCAAATTCAGACTTTCTAGTGTAACGACTAAGGAATTTCCTGATGATTGAATGTTTATGCATACAAGGACTAATTTTGATTAAATGACCAAATTCAGACTTTCTAGAGTAACGACTAAAGAATTTCCTGAGGGCTATTAGTGGTCTCATCTCAATCAGTAATTTCACCGTCTTTAATTTCAAGGTTCAGTAGGTTGGTAAAAAAAGGGCTTGCCCATTGCTCTGTCGGAAAAATCTTCATACCAGAGTCTGTCATCTAGGATGCCTTGCCACTACAAACCTCATATGTATGAATGCTTTCCAAGTGTTTTATCACTTCACTTGGTCAATCCGGTAGTTCATTTCAATTTCATTATGAAATATATAATTATCAAGTTGGTGGTTCTTTTAGTTATATGCATCGTAACTATAATACACATTCTAGCCATTTGCCTAGCAAACTAAGTAGAGCTAACAACATGATGGTCTAGTGGATATCATCATCATTTTCATTATTAATTTATTTGAGGTTTCTGATAAAAAAAAAATTTTGAATACAAATCACAACATAGCATTTTTCTCCCATCTACAATAGAGGGCTTAATATCAGCCATTTATTTATCCTCAGAGCAGTTGAGATCTCTATCTTTAAGACTTAACACCATAAGTAATAAGAAATATTCTGGTGGAGAAACTTGCTTAAGAAGGCCCATCTTTTACATTTTTTTAGATGTAAACTTTTTTTTTTCCCCTACTTCCCTCAAGTTTTGAATATTTGACACTTGGATCACTCATGATCAATATCTCCTCTGATCAATCAACCTCTCTTTGGTTGTTTGTACTATGAGAATATTAGTCTTATTCGAATTGACATAAGAATTAATTTATGTGCATTCTATAAGCTTTGTGCTTCTTCATTTTTTAAGTATGATTCTGATAAATGCGGTTTACTTGGTCAGTGCTTTTCCTATTTGCAGCAGGTCTTGTTTGAAGGTGATGTGTGCTTGTGCTAAGAATTTGATCTATAGATCTTTGATCAATTCACTTAATTAAAAAAGAATGAACTCTTCTCAAATCAACATGTACTCATGAATTTTGCTTACCGTATCAGAACCAACCAAAGTTCATTGCACTAGTGCGTATGAGGATAATATATAATTAAAGGGAAGATAAAGACTAATGTAAATAGTAGTCATGGTTTATATATATATATATATATATATATATATATATATATATATATATATATATATATATATATATATATATATATATTAAAAGAAAGGTTCTCAAAGTTGCCAAATGTCATTAAAATAACTAGATGATCTTCTAGCGATAGTGATGTTAAAGAACGCACTTAAACCAAATGTTAATACTACATTAAAATGGAAGCCCAGAAAATACACTATAATTTTTGGCACTTCAAATGTGACAATTTTTCAATGCCTACTTCTTGTTTTACCTGATTTGTTTAAGGGAAAAAAGAATAATGGTTCAAAACCTATCAGTTTTAAGTATTAAGTCGATTGGTATATTTATTATATGTATATATCCATATTAAGTTATGTAAATGTACATCACCAAAATTTAGGTATTATAGAAAATATTTTATACTTAAAATAAAAATTCGGGCAAGTTCATTTTAATAATGAGTAGTTCGATTAATGGATTCACAATCGATATTGGTGGGACTTAATCCCGAGACCTACTCTTGGAGCAAGGGGTATCATGGCTCAGCTAACTCTGGTTGGCTCTTATGATCTGTTGTTGCAATTACGTGTTTTTTGTAAAGTTTGCTCTAAATATGTATCTTAGCTGAATCTGATTGATCCTAACATCACATTAAAGTTTCTTACACTACTTAAAACTGTAAAGATGTGATGTGGCCGTTAGAAAAATACTTTTCTACTATTATCAAACTGTCTTTAGGCATTCTAAACTTCTTTATGCTCATTATTTAAAGAAAATTTCATCAAGATATATAGAAGGTGAAGTTACATTTTTTTCATAAATAGCTATAATAAATATTTAACTTGACACTAACCCCTCTCAACCACTTTGAGCTTAAAAAGGGATAGAGGAAAAAAAAAACAGGTTGAATGTCACGGGGTCAAGCTAGCTAGGATTTAAAAGAACTAAAAGAATTAAGGTTGCACTTACCTCAGAAATTCTATTTCCACTTTAAATAATGGGACCAGTCTCCTAAAAGCTTGCTCATATGAATCCTCTCTTGCCTCCTTCCTTTAGTTTTGTTCTTTAATTTGACAGGTTGGGCTTCCTTACTCTTCAATAGAGGTCCGTGATCAGCTTTTATCAGTTGACCTGTTTACATAAATAAATCCATAAATGGATAGTTAAGCGATTGAGATGCATGTCACATATAACTTCTCATTCACGTCCACATCTCCTTTCTCTTTGGAGAAGGATTGTTCCTTGTGGCTGTAAATTGATGATCAGAACGCAATTTGGTTGAACATCATGAAACCTGAACATGATTTTGGTCTAATTCCATTCTCACAGTTGTGAACATACTTTTGGCCTCACTCTAACACGTGCATGAGTTTAAATAGAATGCCGACATGCATGGTTAAGTATTTGTACCTGAGTATATTTTCAGATTGGATAGAACAAAAAAAGTTCATGAGTTTAAATAGAATGCTGGATGCTACCTATTTGCTTTAGATTTTAAGTTAGATTGGGTCTTAGCTAAGATTCTGAAAAAACTGTGGAAGTGCAAACAATTCAATAGATAAATAATTTAAACACCAATTATCATCAATCAACCAATTAATTAACTACAAGATAAATTTCAAATCAACAACCAAGATGAATACATAGGTTTTAACATGAAAAATCGAAATGGGCGAAAAAACAAGAAATTACAATAAGATATCAATAAGTCAATTACAAAGATTTGACTAACAGTCGTTAGACATACATGATAACACAATTGTCTAAAATCTAATTCATGTACTAGGCAATTATAAATAGAGTTCTATACTCAAACTATCTCAAATCCTAATAACGATTCACTACCCACAATAACATATTTACAAATTGAGAAAATTGTAAAATTATAAACGAGTAAGATTTTACTATTTAAGTACATGTGATCTCATCTATAGAACAAATGCAATTATTAACGAGTAATATTTTAGTATATACTCAGCTAATCAACGTGTTTATACTACAACAAAATTACTGCAGCAATCTTCAGTAAAAAAATTTCCCTGTATATAAATACTCAACTACAGCGTGTTTATACACATTTTCTTTTATTCTATAAACACATGGAGACAACAAGAATTATCCATTTATGAGTAAACGTTACAGATACATTTGTCTCGATAGAAAGCAACCTTGTGTCTGTAATGTTGATGATGATATGGATGGATAATTCTTGAAATAGTTGCAAAGGCAAACACGGAGCTGACAAATTCAAAATAATTTTGTAGAGAGAGGATAAAGCAGCAATAGAAGAAGAAGATTTTCTTTAGAAGAGGGCTTACTTTTCCTCTTGATTATTTCATCTATAAATATAGGGAGTACAAAACAAACCAATCCAATCGGATTACTAATAACAATAACAAACTGAACTAATCTTGACTAATTCAAAACTAATCGGATTACTAATAACAATAACAAACTGAACTAATCTTGACTAATTCAAAACTAATCGGATTACTAGTCTTCTTATCAAAAAACGCTGAGGCAATGCAACAAGCTTATCCAACAATCACTCCCTAATCTTGTTGCACTTTCTTGACCTCAATCAACCCAATCTTCTTGCGCATCTCCAGGAACTTGATGCGTCCGAGAGGCTTCGTTAGGATGTCGGCTAGCTGATCATTCGAGCTAATGTACTCAACCGCAATCTTTCCACCTTCAACACACTCCCTAATAAAATGATAGCGGGTATCGATGTGCTTGCTTCGATCATGGAAAACAGGATTCTTGCACAAGGATATAGCTGATTTGTTGTCTACTCTGAGTGTGACGCTGCTGGGCTCCTTCTTTGTTAAATCACCAAATAAGCGCCCTAGCCAAATTCCTTGGCATGCCGCCGTTGTGGCAGCAATGTACTCTGCCTCGCAAGACGACAGTGCCACCACCTTCTGCTTCTGAGATTACCAGCTGATAAGGCTCTTCCCGAGCAGATATAGCACTCCCGTTGTGCTTTTGCGGTCATCTACATCTCCTGCCATGTCGCTGTCGCTATACCCGATCAAATGTAGCCCTTCTTTCCTCCTTTCATAGTAGCAGCCCATATTGTGAGTACCACAGATGTACCGCAGAATATGTTTCACGGCTGCTAGGTGCTCAGTGGTTGGAGCCTCCATAAAACGACTCACGTACCCTACCGAGTAGGCAATGTCCGGTCGCGTATGCACCAGGTATCTCAGGCTCCCCACGATACTTCTATAGAACGTGGCATCAGTAGGAGGACTGGTGCTCTTCTTGCTCAACTTGAGCCTTGCTTCCATGGGAACTTGGCACAGATTGCAGCCGTCCATGCCACACTTCTCCAGGATTTTTAGTGCATAGGCCAACTGGTTCAGAGTGATACCATCGCCGGTCTGTTGCACCTCTATACCCAGGTAGTAGCTCAATAAACACAGGTCGCTCATGCTGAACAATTTCTTCATCTCCTCCTTGAACCTGCTGATTTCTTGTGGATGTGGTCCTGTGATAATAAGATCATCAACGTACACACCCACAAGCAAACTTAATGAGCCAATACCTCTTTTGTACACAGCATGCTCCGATGGACACTTCTTAAAACCGAGTGACATAAGCCTGCTGTCAAGTTTCGAGTTCCATGCTCTAGGCGCTTGGCGCAGGCCATAGAGCGCTTTCTTGAGCTTCAACACCTTCTGCTCATTGTCCTCATCCACGAAACCGGGCGGCTGGGTTACGTAGACCTCCTCTTCAAGATCACCGTTGAGAAATGCCGATTTGACATCCATGTGATGTACTTCCCAACCTTCATGTGCTGCCAATGCTATGAGCAACCTCACCGTTTCCAGACGAGCAACCGGAGCAAACACTTCCTCAAAATCCACGCCCTGCCTTTGCACGTACCCTTTGGCGACGAGTCGTGCCTTGTGCTTCACCACAGCACCATGCGAGTCCTTCTTGATCTTGTAGACCCATTTCAGGCCTATGGGTCGACACCCGCTCGGCAGATCGGTGAGATGCCAAGTCTCATTTTCCTTGATGGATTTTATCTCCTCTTGCATTGCCTGCTGCCAGCACTTGTGCTTTGAGGCTTCTACAAAATTCCCAGGTTCTTCGGCCGCCATGAGACACAGCCCGCTGTACTCGTGTTCATCCTCGAATGTGTTCCGGTAGATGTTCGTCAATGTGCGGTACCGAGGCACTGCACCGTCCGAGGTAGGCGAAGCATTGCTTGGCGGGGTTGCAAATTCCACGCTATCGGGTGCGGCTGGGGTTGTCAACGGTGTGGGCATGCTTGGAGAGAGGGTCAGCGGCCCGTTGTCAGGTGCGCGACTCGGCGAAACTGGTACCGACACTTTGCCACTCCCATGTGCCGGCATATCTGTTTGCCCGAAAAATTGAATCTTCCTTTATATGCCAATTTAATTTTGAATTACAGCAATAAAAGAAAAATTACAAAATAGAAAATCGAGATTACAAGAATAGGGATCGATTGATTTCGATTCCCCTTTATTTTTGTGGGTCTGGCAGCGGTGGAGCTTTGTTTCTGTACTCCGTTGACGATCCGATCTCTCTGAATTGAGGAACTCCTCTCTGGATATTTGGACTCTGGAAAATTGGACTCTTCCCGAAAGGATCTCCCCCCAATCCAAAAATCCAAAAGTCAAAAATTCCCTCTCCCGTTAAATTCCTGTATTTTATAAACCGAAGAAGCTCGAAATCCGGCTCAATTCTCTCCTGAAAAAGCGGATCACGGATTATCAGGAAAATAAATAGGAAATAAAACAACGGGAAAACAACGAAAAACAACCCCCGGGTGGCAACCCGCGGGATCGCCCCCGCGGGTTGCCACCCGCGGGAATCCTCCCGCGGGTGGCAACCCGCGGGAATCCTCCCGCGGGTTGCAACCCGCGGGAATCTTCCCGCGGGTGGCAACCCGCGGGGGTTCCCGCGGGTTGCAACCCGCGGGTGCTCCCGCGGGTGGCATCCCGCGGGATGCAACCCGCGGGTGCTCCCGCGGGTGGCAACCCGCGGGTGCTCCCGCGGGATGCAACACCCGCGGGTTGCAATCCGCGGGTGCAACCCGTGGGTGTGCCCACTTAGCAAAAATTAATTTTTTTTTTTTTTTGGTATCTACATAACCCCCTCCAAAGTTTTCGAAGTTCTATATTGAACCGTACTGAATTTCGAAATACTTTGGATTCTTTAATTTTGGTTATAGACCTTTTAAAAGATTTGGTCGATAGAGATAACTGTTAATATATTTATTTATTCCATAACAAGCAGAGGTATGATTTTAACGTACTCATTAGAGGACAAGCAGAGGTATAATGTTAACGTGCTTATTTTAGGTCAAGCAGAGATATAATATTAACGTGCTTATTTTAATCCTAACCGTTCAGTGACATCTAGTATGACGAATTAGGAAAAGACAGAGGTGACATTAAACGTGTCTTGGAGTTTAACCTATTCAGAGGATCTGGTCGTGATAGGGTCAAGCTGACTAAACAGAGGTGACGGTTAACGTATTTAGTTTTGGAATCGGACTATCAGAGGTAACTGTTAACTTGATAGGGAGATGATTTTCGTCAGAGGTAATTTTTAACTTAACGATATCAAAAGCACGTTCATCAGAGGTTGTAATGTTGGACTTGATGAAGTGTGAATTTTCTTTTCTGTCAGAGGTGAAATCTTAACGTGACAGGGGATTTAATCGGATCTTATCTCATTTGATTTTGAATTATGATGTCAGAGGTATGATTTTAACTTGACTAATATTTTGGAGTGTTGCTTGCTCTGTCGGAGCAAAATGACAAGAAAAGTTTTGCTGTCAGAGGTGAAATCTTAACGTGACAGGAGATTTATCTGATTAGGATTTTTAGCAAACCCCCAGCTATCAACGGGTTTGATTTGCCTCTACCAACTACCGTTTGAGTTGGGCTAGCCATGCTATTCCCCTCAGCATGGTGAGTTGTCAAGAATTTCGTTTGGGCTTAAATGCCAAACTTTTCCTCTTCCCTTTGCCTTAGCAGCTTAGGGCAGTGATGTATTCTTATATTCGGATAAGAATACTGTTGTGACAGATTTGTCGTGGGATTTTTAGCAAACCCCCAGCTATCAACGGGTTTGATTTTGCCTTTACCAACTACCGTTTGAGTTGGGCTAGCCATGCTATTATCCTCAGCATGGTGAGTTGTCGAGGATTTCATTTGGGTTTAAATACCAAACTTTTCCTCTTCCCTTTGCCTTAGCGGCGTTGGGCAATTCATACTTTTACCCCCAGTATGGTGGGGTTGGCGAGAAATTTATTCTCTCCCCGTAGCCTTGTCGGCGTTGGGTAATTCATACTTTTTACCCCCAGTATGGTGGGGTTGACGAGAAATTTATTCTCTTCCCGTAGCCTTGTCGGCGTTGGGTAATTCATACTTTTTACCCCCAGTATGGTGGGGTTGACGAGAAATTTATTCTCTTCCCGTAGCCTTAGCGGCGTTGGGCAATTCATACTTTTTACCCCCAGTATGGTGGGGTTGACGAGAAATCTATTCTCTTCCCGTAGCCTTAGCGGCGTTGGGCAATTCATACTTTTTACCCCCAGTATGGTGGGGTTGACGAGAAATCTATTCTCTTCCCGTAGCTTTAGCGGCGTCGGGCAGTTCATACTTATTACCCCCAGTATGATGGGGTTGGCGAGAAATTTATTCTCTTCCCGTAGCCTTGTCGGCGTTGGGTAAAATTTTTTTTTTATTTTAAGAATAATATTTTTTGAGAAATTTTCCATTAATGGGCGCCATCATTCGATCTCCATGCTGATTAATCAACCGGTATGCTCCATTTGAGTAGACTGTCTCCACTACAAATGGGCCTTCCCATTTCGGCTGAAACTTGCCTTTGGTTTTATGCGTGAGAATCATAGGACGCCTGACTGCTAGGACCAAGTCACCCACTTTAAAAGTTCGTTCCTTCACCTTTTTGTTGAAGGCCCGAGATATTCGCGCCTGATAAAGCTCGATTTGCTGTTGAGCTTTTAAGCGTTTCTCATCCAATGCTTCTAATTCCCGAAGTCGTTGGCCATGTTTTTCCTCGGTGGTCATTTTTGTAGCTAATGCCACCCGAAGAGAAGGAATCTGAATTTCTAGAGGTAGTATAGCTTCGCAACCATATACTAAAGAAAATGGTGTACTCTTTGTGGGTGTCCTAACCGTCGTACGATAAGCCCACAGACAAGCCCCCAATTTTTCGTCCCAATCACGCTGACTTGAAGTGACAAATTTCTGCAAAAGCTTCACAATGGTCTTGTTGAATGCTTCAGCTTGACCATTTGCGGCCGGATTATATGGAGACGAAAATATGTTTTGTATTCTGAACTTATCACAGAATTTAGTATAGGCTCTGCTAGTGAATTGAGGGCCGTTGTCGCTGATGATCCGTCTAGGAACACCAAAGCGATAAATAACGTGGTGTTTGATGAAACTGACCACATCATTCGTTTTTACTTCTCGCAAAGGGACAGCTTCTGCCCATTTTGAGAAGTAATCGGTTATAGCCAGTATAAACCGATGTCCATGAGAAGATGGAGGAGCAATGGGACCAATGATATCCATTCCCCAAGTCTCGAATGGCCATGTAATTGTGGTTGGATGTAGGTACTCTGCGGCCTGGTGTATGTAGTTCGCATGTACCTGACATGCATGGCATTTCTTCGCATATGCCATGGCATCTGACATCATTGTCGGCCAGTAGTAACCCATTCTCTTTATCCGGTCTCCCAATTTAGGTCCCGGCTGATGAGCACCACAGGTCCCGTCATGCGCTTCTTTGAGTACTTCTTGTGTTTCTTGTTGTGATAAGCACCGAAGTAAAACTCCACCTGACATTTTCCGATATAAGGAACTAAGCTCAGGATTATAATAGAATTTTTTTGCTTCCTTTTTTACTTTTGCGGCTTCTTTAGGATCTTCGGGTAACATCCCGTAGAGCGCAAAATCGACGAATACGAACCGCCAATCTCTAGGTTCGAAGTTCATCCCTGACACATGGACCTCATTTGCCTCGAGTATCTCTTCAGGGCAAAGGAGCTCCCGGCTTCCAACCTCAACACTTTTAGTTGATTTAGCAGGGAGCGCTAATGTAGCAGCGAGGGACGCCAAGGCGTCAGCATATGCATTCTCGTGCCGTGGCACATAGTCAATATAAAATTCTTCGAAAGAGTCGGCAAGTTTTATTGTTGCCTTGTAGTAGGGTACGAGATGCTCATGTTTAACTTCGTATTCTCCTCTTACTTGATTTACTATGAGCTTGGAATCCCCATAGGCCTCTAAACGTCGGACCCCCAGCTGTTGGGCAATTCGCAATCCCGTTAATAATGCATTGTACTCGGACACATTATTAGAACATGGTTGAGTTAATGAATATCCTCGGGGGATCACATGGTTTTGCGGGGATATTAGAACCACCCCCACTCCAGCAGAGTTCTTTCTCGCTGCTCCATCAAAGAACAGCTGCCAAATCGGTTCTTTAGAGACCATATTGGCTTCCACTATCTCATCTGGAATATCCTCATAAAGTTTCGAGGATTGCGGGACAGGATGCTCTGCTAAGAAGTCAGCAATTGCTTGTCCCTTAATCGCCTTTTGTGGTATAAATCGCATGTCATATTGCGATAGGAGGATTGACCAATTTGCTAACCTGCAATTGAGTGACCCAGGCTTGGTCATGAGCACTCTCAGAGGATTTACCCGAGAAATCACATGGATTGTCTGGCCTACTAAGTAATGCCGCATTTTCTGAATTGCGAATACCAGGGCCAAACATTCCTTCTCTACTGGAGTATACCGATGTTCGGCACCTACCATAGTTCTACTAAGATAGTAAACAGCTTGCTCATGGCCGGAGTCATTGGTTTGGGCTAACAAGGCACCAAGTGAATGGTCCATTGCCCGAACGTATATTAAGAATGGTTTTCCCGATATAGGGGCTACCAATACCGGAGGCTTTGTGAGGTACTTCTTGAGATCTTCAAAGGCTTGTTGACAAGCTTCATCCCAAACGAACGACACCCCTTTCTTCGTTAGCCTGGTAAAAGGTTGGCACCGCCCTGAAAGGTTGGCGATAAATCTCCGGATATATGCTAGTCTCCCTTGTAGTCCACGAAGTTCTTTAAGGTTTCTTGGTGGCTGCATCTCTTGAATTGCTTTTACCTTTTCAGGGTCTAAATAAATACCCTTGGATGTAACAACGAAACCAAGGAATTTGCCACTAGAAACACCGAGAAAGGACTTAGTTGGATTCATTTTTAATTGGTATTTTCTCATAATATCAAACACCGCTTTCAGATCCCGGAGATGATCGTTTTTATTACGACTCTTGACAGCCAAGTCATCCACATAACACTCTACCGTTTTACGGAGATGCTCGGGAAAAATTGTGCTCATAGCACGCTGGTAAGTTGCACCTGCATTCTTCAGACCGAATGGCATGACTGTATAACAGTACACGCCTAACGGTGTTCTGAATGCAGTATGTTTCTCGTCTTCCGGACACATTTTGATTTGATTATATCCGGAAAATCCATCCATGAAAGACATTCTTTCAAATCCGCAGGTGTTGTCAATCATGACATCCGCTATTGGAAGTGGAAATTCATCTTTAGGACATGCTGCATTGAGATCTCGAAAATCGATGCAGATTCGGATTTTTCCATTCTTCTTGGGAACCGGAACGATGTTCGCTACCCAATCAGGATGTTGTTCTTCTCGTACGAAGCCAGATTGTATAAGCTTCTTTACCTCATCTTCGATTGATTCCATCAGTTCTGGACGGAATCTTCTCTGTTGCTGTTTTACTGGTTTCGCATCTGGCTTAATATTGAGTCGATGCACAGCAACTTGAGGATCTAAACCCGGCATGTCTTCATAGTTCCAAGCAAAGACATCTATGTATTCTCGAACGAGAGTCACCAGGGCGTCTCTTTCATTAGGAGGTAAACTCTCGCTTATAAATATGGGTTTAGGATTGGTTTCATCTCCCATATTTATTTGGACCACCTTATCCTCCGTAGGAGGTTCACGTTGCTCAAAACGCATATTCCACTGGGCATCAAGATGCTTTACCAATGCTTCATCTTCTATAAGGGTCAGTTCATCGTTTTCATCTGGGGTTGGACTGACAGATGTCATGTTTACCGTCATCTCTCTGAATAATATACCCAGGTTGATATCCGAATCCCAATCGGAATCTTCCACATTCTGGCAAATCATATCTTCGATATCTGAAGGATCGGGTGTTGTGATGTATCCCAACCCCCTGCCAGTTTTGTGATAATAGTCCGGTTCTTTTCCTTTGGGTACGAATGAGGGAAGCGGATCCCGACGTCCCTTACCAAAGTTTAATCCGGGTTTATTGATGAAATCATATCCCATTTTTGCCATCATCCGGAATGACTTTAGTCCATAATGATAGAATTGAGGGGCTTCCTGAGCCTCACTCTCACTATCACTGGATGAGGCTATATGTGATTTAATTCTTCCAAAAAGAATAGGTTTTTGACCTGGTCGATTGGCCGGTACTTCGAACATCGCCCCATCTGCGTTTTCGATGTTTGGTTGTACCATCATCGATGACCTAATAGGCATGTGCATGGTTGCTAAAGTCTCAAATTCTGAGAGACTATCTGCATCCGTGCTAGTAGCTGAAGTTAAAGAATCAGTAAGAACACCAGGCAAATAAGCAAAGTTCAGATTCTCATTTATTTCCCACTCGCCTTCATCACTGGCGGTGTCATTTACATCTAGCTCATCAAGATTAATTACAAGAGGTTCAAAGCCTTCATTGGCAAAAAACACTCCTGACTCAGTATCCGCTTCATTTCCACTATCACATTCATCGTGTAGTGGGGGGTCGACCTCAGCACTTTCAGCATACAGAAGGGCGTCTACGAAGTAGTTTTCAACACCCTTGAATGGCTGTTTGTCAGCAATCAAAGTATGCACTTCTCCGTCTTCATCCACGTACTTCATGCATTGGTGCAGGGTGGATGGGACGATCATATTAGCATGAATCCATGGTCGTCCTAAGAGAATGTTATAAGAAGTGTCTGCTTCGATCACGTAACAGGTCACCTCGCTTTTAAGATCTCCGATCTGACATCTGAGCCTGATCTTTCCCAGAGGGTGACTGCCATTGGCATTGAAGCCAAAAATGGCAGTATTAGTTGGAGTCAGTTTGTAGTGAGGGATCCCAAGAAACTGCATAAGCCTCCGTGGCACAATGCTCAAGGCAGAACCCGGATCAATCTGAATTCGACCAATTTCCGCTGAACCAATATACCCGGTATAGTACAGGGGCCTGTTGTGCTTAATATTCTTCAGCTGCATGTCCTCTGGTGTAAAAGTGATATAAGGGGCGTGCCTCGACACTGAGTTGCATTGCGGGCATGCCTCCTCAACCTCCTCCGGGAGATGGGCTAAGAAAGCTTCAGATTCTGCTAGGGCTTCTCTTAGCGCCTCTCTTGTAGACTTGGACAGGCGTAATAACTCGTACAGAGTTATTCTTGCAGGTATATTCGCCAACTGTGCCATGACATCAAACTGAAAAGAGGAACTTTGCTCTTCAGAGACATCTTTTCGTAGTGCTCGGTTGTATCTGAGCTCCTTTTGTTTTCCCTTGTCGGGAGTTTGCTTGGTAGTTCCTTCATTAGTCTCCTTGGTTGGCTTAGAGGGGCCAGCTTCTGTGTTTGAGAGATCCTTCAAGTAGTGTTTTCCAGATCTGGTTCCGGAAGGTGGTGCAGGCTCATTCTCCACCGCCAGAGCTGTCGCCTCCGATTCAGAATCTGTCAACAGCGGAATATCATATGCATCCTTCTCAATGGTTGCTGAGACGGCATTGCACATGCGCTTCTTTCCTCTTGTTTCAGTTTTCTTTCTGGTCCTGACGGTTATCCATTGTTCATCTTCAAGAATATCTGGATGCACCCAAAAGACCTCCTGCTTCTCTGTCGTGAAGGGGACTAACCCTTTCTTCTGTTGATTATGGGGGTCCAAATTAACCACTCTGAGCTCACCCTTTGGAATAGGTGTGAGCCCATCTGGTACCTCCAGCTCACCCACTGTAAATGTGGCCGAGTTAGCCGTCACCCTTTTTTGTTCAGCTTTGAGCTGAACTGCTCCGGCATCAATTAGTGCCTGAATCTTATCTTTCAAGATGAAACAGTTTTTAGTTGGGTGACCCACGATCCGATGGTATAAGCAGTAATTCGGATCATTGGTCTTTCCAACCTCTTCAGGTCTTTTGCTCTCTGGCAACTTGAGCATGTTGCGCTTAGTGAGCAAATTAAACATGGTAACAGTATGTTCATCCTTGAATGAATACTGTTTTTGTATTCTGGGTGAACCCGCTGTGTTGTTTTTAGCCGGCCTTTGTTTCGGCTTGGACGTATTCTCCACCGCCAGTATGTCTTTCCCTCTGGAACGGGGGAAATGAGATGTTGGCTTGTTCGAGGTGCCTCTTCTTGTAGATTGTTGTTGCTCTTCAAGGCGCCGGAGTATGTCTTCGGCCTGCTCACCTTGCTTGAGCAACTCTCTCCAAGATCTGGATTCAACCGAACCCATCTTGACTAAGACATCAGTCAATAAGTTATGCCTGCAAGTCTCCACGAGGGTCTCCTGCGTCATGCCATGCGGGCATCGCACGGAAAGCTCTCGGAACCGCTCGACAAAAGCTTTTACTGTCTCACTCTCTCCCTGCTTTGCTGCTAGCAGGGATGGTACCGAGACCTCAGTATCGTCTTCGAAAAATCGGGCCAAGAACTCACGTTCTACGTCGGCCCACGATTTAATCGTTCCTTGGGGTAGTTGCATAAACCAGGTAAATGCGGGTCCTTGTAAGGTACTCGCAAATATCTTGGTCAATGTTGGATCATGCCCCATCAAATGTCCTGTCTGTGACAGGAAGTAGAAGATGTGTTGCTGTGGAGAGCCTTTCCCGTCAAACGATTGAAGGTTTAACGGTTTGTAATTTGCAGGGTAGGGCGTGGTCTCCCATTCAATAGGATAGGGACGCACTATTCCCACTTCCTGCAACTTCTTTCGGTGAAGAAGGGCCTGTAGCTGGTTTTCCATCTTTTCCATTTTTTCCACCTGAGGATTAATGAACACTTTTACTCTTTCTTTTTCTCCTAACTGAGAAGGTACTTCTTCGTAATCGTCTTCACTGTCTTCCTCTACGCGGACATGTTCCTCTTCATGTTGTTTAGCGGATGACGAAGATTGGCCTTTCTTCGTTTGGGCCAGCAACTGAGTCAAGAGTTGTTTCATCTCCTCCATAGTCTCTTCCTGCTGTTTGAGGCGTTGTTCTTGCCTTTCAAGTCTTCTAGAGACTTCTTCCGGAAGATCGGCCATATTTACTGTAGCTTCCAACCCTCTGTTTGAATCAGAATAGGGTGAAGATACAATAGCAGAATATCTGTCTTCCTCTTCGTCAGATCCTGCAGCTAACTTTTTATAGTTCAATGGTATGGCGACTCCCCTCCTAGCCCGAGTGTGTCGGAACACACCCTCTGGCTCAACAGACACCCCCCTTAATTTTGAAGTGAACTCTTTGTCTGAGGAGTCACTTTCGGCAATCTTCTTGCCTTTACCAACCATGTAGGATGAAACGGCAGGCAGATCATCCCCAGGGCACATCTTTTTTACTATCCGCCTTCTCTTTGGCTCTGTAATCCGCTCAAAAACGGATTGTCCTGACTTGCATTTGCAGTTTGACAAGACGGCTGAGATCAGCCGTTCACAATGGCAGTGAGAATCGGGTTGGGATGTGCTCCTCTTTCGAGTAAGATACTCTCTCAAATCTTCGGGCTTATCTCCATTTACATTCTGACGCCTCTTGCGCCGCAAGTTCTGTTCATAATATTGGTTGGTTTGTAATATTTCAGGGCTAAGGGCTTTCCCTGTATGAACACATTCTCTTCTATGGAGTCGTCTAGAGTGTGTGCTGGCTTGCGCAGTTGCGCGGGCCCCGCACACATTGGATTGTTCCTCCGCAGACATCTTCCCAGGTGAGTGCATGAGCACATCCTTATGTTTGTTTGAAGAGGAATGAGATGGTACACCTGAGAGAGTGACCATAAAGTTAGGTGTGCGCTGTGTGTTCATTGCGCGTGTGCCCGAATAGACACCAGAACCAGATCTTTTTTGCGGAGTGCAACCCGCGGATTGCAACCTGCGGGGTGCAACCCGCGGTTGGAACCGCGGGTTTGCACCCGCGGTTGCAACCGCGGGGTTGCACCCGCGGGGTGCAACCGCGGGGTTGCACCCGCGGGGTGCAACCCGCGGTTGGAACCGCGGGTTTGCACCCGCGGTTGCAACCGCGGGGTTGCACCCGCGGGGTGCAACCCGCGGTTGGAACCGCGGGTTTGCACCCGCGGTTGCAACTGCGGGGTTGCCCCCGCGCGGTGCAACCCGCGGTTGGAACCGCGGGTTCGCACCCGCGGTTGCAACTCCGTGGTTGCCTCCGTGCGGTGCAACCCGCAGTTCTTCCTGTGAATTTCCATTTTTGGATTCTTGGGCTGGATTTTCCGACTGTAATTTTCCAGAGGCGCTGTTCAGGCGGGCCCGTTGGATTTTGCGCCTCAAGTTTCTTTTCTGAGAGCGGGTGAGAGTTTGATTCAACTTAGGAGTGGGCGATGACGCCTCAAGTTTTCTGACAGAGTCAGTTTTAGCGGGCGATGACGCCTCATAAGTTCTAATAGGCGATGACTCCTTCTTCTTTTCGGTGGGCGATGACGCCTCACCTTTGCTCATCATAGCCCGGCGATGACGCCTGGGCTCCGAGTCAGAGGAAGAGATAAACTCTTCGTATTTTTGCTGATCAACCTCTACGATCAGCGTTTCGACAACAGATCCGATGGGTATCAAGTCGGACTGCGCCACGACGTTCTCCGTAGTGAACAGAGAGGCTCCCACTGTGGTCGCCAGTTCTTGTTTGCCCGAAAAATTGAATCTTCCTTTATATGCCAATTTAATTTTGAATTACAGCAATAAAAGAAAAATTACAAAATAGAAAATCGAGATTACAAGAATAGGGATCGATTGATTTCGATTCCCCTTTATTTTTGTGGGTCTGGCAGCGGTGGAGCTTTGTTTCTGTACTCCGTTGACGATCCGATCTCTCTGAATTGAGGAACTCCTCTCTGGATATTTGGACTCTGGAAAATTGGACTCTTCCCGAAAGGATCTCCCCCCAATCCAAAAATCCAAAAGTCAAAAATCCCCTCTCCCGTTAAATTCCTGTATTTTATAAACCGAAGAAGCTCGAAATCCGGCTCAATTCTCTCCTGAAAAAGCGGATCACGGATTATCAGGAAAATAAATAGGAAATAAAACAACGGGAAAACAACGAAAAACAACCCCCGGGTGGCAACCCGCGGGATCGCCCCCGCGGGTTGCCACCCGCGGGAATCCTCCCGCGGGTGGCAACCCGCGGGAATCCTCCCGCGGGTTGCAACCCGCGGGAATCTTCCCGCGGGTGGCAACCCGCGGGGGTTCCCGCGGGTTGCAACCCGCGGGTGCTCCCGCGGGTGGCATCCCGTGGGATGCAACCCGCGGGTGCTCCCGCGGGTGGCAACCCGCGGGTGCTCCCGCGGGATGCAACACCCGCGGGTTGCAATCCGCGGGTGCAACCCGTGGGTGTGCCCACTTAGCAAAAATTAAATTTTTTTTTTTTTTTTTTTTTTTTGGTATCTACAATATCGTCACGACCATCATCTGTGACAGAACGGGTAGTATACTCTACGGTGAATATCTCACCAGGAGCAGTTCCCTCTTCGTCACCCCCTGACGCACCCCACTCCCATTTTGCCTCCTCGTCGAACACGACGTCCCGGGTCACATGTACCCTTCTGCCGACTGGATCATACATACGATAGGCTTTGGAGCCGGACTCGTAGCCAATAAGCACCATGGGCGTGCTTCTGTCGTCCAACTTCTTTACGTTTGGCTTCACAACCTTCACGTGTCCAACACACCCAAATGTACGAAAGTAGTGTACGTTCGGACGTCTCCCGTACCACGCCTCGTAAGGCGTCTTGCCGTCGACACTGCGGGTTGGCGCGCGGTTGAGGATATGTACTGCCGTTGTGACAGCCTCACCCCAAAACCTTCCTGGCATCCCTTTGGACTTGAGCAGGCTCCTGGCCATTGCGACCACCGTCTGATTTCTCCGCTCAACGACGTCGTTCTGCTGCGGCGAGTATGGCGCTGTGAGGAAGCACTTGATGCCACGGTCTGCGCAGTAATTGCTGAACTCCGCGGATGTGAACTCGCCGCCACGATCGGTGCGGAGGGCCCTCAACTTGCGGCCAGCTTCCAGCTCAACTCCCACCTGGAACTGCTTGATGGCTGCCGCTACCTTGTCCTTTGACTCCAAGAGTGTCAGCCACATGTAGCGGCTGAAATCATCCACCAAGAGTAGGAAATACTTCTTGCCTCCTGGTGTGGTCGGCATGATAGGCCCGCACAAGTCGACATGTACCAGGTCCAGCACGTTCTCCGCGCGATAGTTCGCCTCTTTCGGGAACGGGGTCCGCCGTTGCTTGCCCACAAGGCAGCCGTCACAGATTTGGTCCACCTGATCAATCTGTGGCAGCCCACGAACCATGCCATGTTGCGCCAGCCTACGGAGGGACTGAAAATTCAGGTGTCCGTAGCGCGCGTGCCACCGCCACGCATCTTCACTGCACCTTGCCGCCAAGCACACAGGCTGTGATAAATCAAGGTTAAGTACATACAAGCGGTTCTTGGTCCTTTTTACCTTGGCAAGTAGCTGTCGTTGCCGATCGCGGATCCACAGCATACCGTCCTCGATGAGCGTCTGGTAGCCGTGTTCGTCGAGCTGCCCAAGACTCACTATGTTGCTGCGGAGCCTTGGGATGTAGTAGACGTCCGTCAGCGCACGGTGCTCGCCATTGTGACAAGTGAAAAGCACCGTTCCCCGTCCACAAATGTCGATGACGGAGCCATCTCCAAACTTCACCGAGCCCTTTATATTGGAGTCCAGCTCAGCAAAGCTCGCTTTGCACCCAGACATGTGGTTGCTAGCCCCCGTGTCCAAGTACCAGATGTCGTCGTGGTACTCTTTCTCCCGGCCAAGGTGCACTTGCGCGTGAACCTCGTTGAGCATGATGTCAACGGTCGGGGCTTCCGTGAATGCGTAGACCTGCGTCATTAGCAGCGTGGGCTCATCGTCCTGAGCCTGTGTAAGATTCACCTGCTCCTTGCGCTCTTGCCGCGGCTTGCGGCACTCTCTTGCGTAGTGCCCGAGAATGCCGCAGTTGAAGCACTTGACCTTCTTCCGGTCGAACTTCTTCTTCTCCTCACCTTGCTCTTCATTACGGTTCTCCTCTCCAGGCCCAGTGCTGCGGCCGCGTCCAGAACCGCGCCCCTGGCCGCGCCCGGCTCCTTTGTCGCGCCCCTTTGACGCGTTCGATGATGAACTGTCACCGGACTGCTTCCAGCGAGCCTTCCACTCTGCTTTCGTGAGTAAAAAATGTTCATCGTCCTTACCATCGGCACCGCGAATCCTTTCCTCGAAAGTCTTGAGGCGACCAATCGCCTCCTCCAATGTCATCGTCGTCAAATCGGCAAACTGCTCGATCGATGTGACAATGGGTAGGAATTTGTTGGGGACGGCGACCAAGAACTTCCTGACGGCGGTGCTTTCTTCGATCTTGCCGCCGAGGCCGGCGGTCTTGCTGACTATGGCTGTCAGCCTTCCGGCGAAGTCATCTATCGTCTCTGCTTCTTTCATGCGGAGGGTTTCAAACTCACTCCTTAGAGTTTGGAGCTTCGCCTGCTTTACTCGATCAGCACCCACGTACTTTGTCTTGAGCATCTCCCAAGCCTCCTTAGCCGTCTCCTTCTCTGCTATGAGAAGAAAGTTTTCCTCGGGGATAGCTTCATAGATGGCGGCGAGTGCCATCTTGTCCTTCCTTATCTCCACGTCGGTCCCAGGCTGGATGGCATCCCACACACCTTGTGCTTGTAGGTATACGCGCATCTTGATAGCCCAAGTTGCGTAGTTCGAATTCGTCAGCATCGGGTAGTGGAGGGAGACGCCGGTGCTTTCCTTCGCCAGCGCACCCGAGGCAGCCCCGTCAACTCCGCTGGTGATGATGCTTCGCGTCATGATTTTTGGCATACAACACGAGTTCTGATACCAAATGTAGAGAGAGGATAAAGCAGCAATAGAAGAAGAAAATTTTCTTTAGAAGAGGGCTTACTTTTCCTCTTGATTATTTCATCTATATATATAGGGAGTACAAAACAAACCAATCCAATCGGATTACTAATAACAATAACAAACTGAACTAATCTTGACTAATTCAAAACTAATCGGATTACTAATAACAATAACAAACTGAACTAATCTTGACTAATTCAAAACTAATCGGATTACTAGTCTTCTTATCAAAAAACGCTGAGGCAATGCAACAAGCTTATCCAACAAATTTTTCATATACTAGTATGAATGCTTTCGTGTAAGCTTCTTAAAATAAAACTTACTGGGAATACGTAATCAGCACACATTGTTAACATCCACAGTTGCATACTCTCCAAATTCCTGATACTTCTCTCATCATCATATATATGTTTTATCTAGTTTCTAAAATTGTTCACCTAATACATTGTACCTTCATCACCTAATCTCTTAGTCCTGTTTTTTTTTTTAATTATTTTTTAAACGAAATTTGTTTTTATACTTTGATTATTTCTTTTTTCAACATAGTTTGGAATTTCTACCCAAAGAAGAAAGATAACTGCAATATGTTATCTAAAATTAATGATCAGAGCTGAAAATATTCATCCTTAAGAAATTCAAGTCCTCTAAAAGAAATGATGAATTCAAATTTAAAATTCAGATTCTATATATAACACCACTAGAATTTGAATCCCCTAAATCGGATATTCTGCACTTGGAAGAGTATTTTCCTTTGTCTTTGTCCTTTTAAATTATTTCCTAAGCGTAGATGTTGAGATGGGAAGAATAATACCAAAATTTTTCGCACATTGGGTGTTACTATCTACATGCTTTAAGCCCTTTTTGGAAATAGAAGGGTTGGTATGTGATTTAATTGAATTCTTTGTGGACATTTTACTGTAGTTAAATAGATTTATATTTTTTTAAGCTATCCTTGTAATATGTAACGTTAACTTTGTCTCTATTTGATTGCATAATGACATGCTTTTTATCTTTTTTCCATTTCTTGTGGGACATTTGGAGAAAAAACTTCTTGATAGAATGCACAAATGTCATGTATGTGTGTACGTGACATTTTGGGAAAATGACATTTTAACCACTTCATGGGATGATAGACGACGAGTGCCTTTTTTTTTTTTTTTTTTTTTTGTGCTTTAGTTTATTGTAACCACTTAATGGGACCTAGGATTGAAGAGTTGCCTTTGTACTGAATTTACTGTCGAGCGTCAGTAAATCTATTTTCTACCAAATTGTTAGATGATTGAGTCCAAGAAAAGTTACTGATATAACTATGGATTTGATGCAAATTAAATTCTCCCTTTTTGTGGGAAAACCAGGCACTCTTTTTTATTATTAATTTTTGGAGGAGAAAGTGTATCCTTTTTTATTAATAATATCCAATCCAAATTTGTACTCATTTTCCATGTAACAAGTAGGAAAAGTAACAATAAAACTAAGATTATTACTAAAATCTTATCTATTTTCCATGAAACAAATAAGAATTTGATGATTAAGGATTTATTAGGAACTATTTACAGTCCAAATCCATCAACCAAACAACCCCCAACTTTTGTTTCTGCTTGCATTTCGTTTTTCTTTTTTTCAATTTTTTGTTGTGAGCATTAATTTCCCATTCTTTGTTTTCCTTGTGTTTTTTTTTCTATGGCATCACATGGTAATACCCATTTGATTCAGCTTATATGTCGCAGAGCATCATCTAGTAATTTTATAAGGTGAGCTTTTTTATAATGAAAGGAACATAGTGCTGAACTAGTGTTAGTTAGTATGCGAACTTTAAAGTTTAAAAGTTAATGTATAAATAAGAAATATTGAATTTGCTATTTTTAAAATGAAATATGATATTTATAATTATAAACTGTGAGAGACCTTTAATAAGAATGCAAAAAGAATTTAAAATATCATTAACAAACTAATTACGCATTGAATGAATAAAAGAAGAATGTCTCGATCTCCAAATGTTGGATTTCTAAGAGGAATATATCTAGAGCATAAAATGACCTAAAAGTAATTTTAATGCGTTCTAGTGAATTAGCAGATCTTGGTCAACGACCAACCAATGATGTAGCAATATTCTATTTCAAACAGTCCTCATCCCCTTAGATGCTACGGTCCACTCATTAAAATAACTATAAAGCATAGACCATAAGCATATAGTTGTTGAACGTAAACTTAGACCAGTTAGGACAATAATCTACAATTCCTGTTGGAACCTAAAGCCTGACATCGACAGAAAAATCTTAAAGTAAAAGGGATCTTTGACGTCGAGAAGGAGCCATGCATGACAAGGTCGCAGTAAACCTTGGACTCATGCAGCGACGAAGGCTTCCTTCGATGAGATCGAGCTAGAAGAGACACCGATAGTGAGACAGAGAAGTCACCTTTCTAATCAAATATTAATGCGAGAATGAGAGGTATGAGGTAAGAAAAATAGCTAAAATAATTTGCTGCGTCTTATATTGTCGAATTTCTGGTCAAAACCTAAAGGAATTTCTCATTCGGATGCACCTATTTTATAAATCAATTTGTTGGCATGTCGACTTTGGTGACTGAGACAGGCCAAGGTCTGACTTCTAACTTTTCATAGTCCTTTTGCACGAAGAGAAGTAGTAATTGTTTTCTTGCATGTTTGGATTCTAGTAACAAATAAAAACTCTTCTTGCAAATTAAAAATAAAAGTAGCGTTGATGGTTTAAATCCTGACTTCTTAGCTACTACATTTGAGTGCTCTTTGTAATTCTTCTCAGAATGCTTGAAATGGTATCTAGTTTATCTGATTTCTCTTCGTATGGTAGCCAAGAATTGATGATACCAGTGTATTCCTTTGAAAATGTCTCCACAGCTAAGAACTTAAAGACATGTGTCAGTGTGGGGTGCTAGTATGGGAAACTGAGGAGCATAAGTAATCATAAGCTAGTAATAAGAGAATATTCACTACAAACTTTGCATAACAGTGTCATACTCATTTTCCCTTTTAGTCTTTTGGACAAGATTCTAAGATTCCATTACTTAACCCTTCCTCAAAATCCTGTGTGTGTCTATATATATATATATATATATATATATATATAGAGAGAGAGAGAGAGAGAGAGAGAGAGAGAGAGAGGATTATGAGGAAGGGTTAAGTAATGGAATCTTAGAATCTTGTCCAAAAGACTGAAAGGGGAAATGACTATATATATATATATATATATATATATATGAGGAAACAGGAAATACATCGGCGGTGAAGGGAATTCCTTCACCGCTAGTTAGGTGGTCCAATAAAATTATTACACGTGGCGTCATTCAATGTAATAAATAAATGAGTTCCCTAAACCGCCCTTTGAGTGGTGGCACATGTAATAATTTTATTAGGCCAGCTAAGCGGCGGTGAAGGAACTTCCTTCACCGCCGGTGTATTTCCCGTTTACTCATATATATATATATATATATATATATATATATATATATATATATATATATATATATATATATATATATATATATATATATATATATATATTCCTGTCCTTACATTGGAAATATGATGATTTCTTTTTTTCTTCCAAACTTTTTCTTTCCCCACTATTTCCTTCATAACATGGTTAGTATAGGGTGTCGATGTTTCAAGTTTTATCAAATAAGGGCAGTAAAGTCAATATTCAAGCTCTCTCTCTCTCTCTCTCTCTCTCTCTCTCTCTCTCTCTCTCTCTGTGTGTGTGTGTGTGTGGGTGTGTGTGTATATGTGTGTGTATATAGGATTACTGTAGGTGAGCCGCCAGCTCAGGAAAAGTTACATGAGCTAGCAACAAAATTATAATGATCCAATGATTTTTCTTCAATTTTTTTTACAATTACAATCTCTACCTCCTTAATTTTCATAAGTTTTAGAGTTCATTTACCTTTTCATCAAGTGCATACAAAATGTTTTATTCATTGAAAATCGTTAATTTTGTATTAATTTGATGGAGGTTCAAATCAAAACTAAAACCCAAGAAATTAGGTATGAGTGAACCCTAGGGGGTCGAGATCATAATCCAAAAGAAATTTTTAAAAAAAAATTATTGGAGATAGTGGAAATGAACTGCAACTCAGATAACTTGCGTGAGCTGTCAGCTCATTTCCATCTCTCTCTCTCTCTCTCTCTCTCTCTCTCTCTCTATATATATATATATATATATATATATATATATATATATATTATACCAATATTCTCTCCGTATCTTACACTTATACTTTCGTCCCGATTTGGTCTGCACCAAAGCAGAATGTGTATGCGTATGAAATGTTATACTATTGTTTGTATAGAAGCATTTTGTTTTTGGGTAAAACAGGGTTGGATCTTCTTTCCATTGCCATTGATAGAGAAAAATTTACAGATTATCAAAAATTCCTCTTTTTTGGATTACAATGAAAAGAAAATAAAAAAAAACAGACAGAGATGACTTATACAACACGTCGCTCTCTTTTAATCAGAAGATCGTGGGATTCAAGAAGCTATAGGGATCGGTCCTTTCCCTATTGACGATTTGACGTCGATGGTTAGAGGCGAGCTCGTTCTTCTCTCTGTTGATTCTTAGAGGAAGTACAAACGCTTGCTTGGGAGAGAAATCTGGTCAAAGATCTTTTTTGAGTCTCTTGAGAGATATTTATAGGCCTCTGGTTGTTAAATATGTTTCCTTGTAAATATGAACAAGATCCGATTTCTTTTAGATAGAATCAATATCTCTTTGTAATCTTGATGAGATATTCAATCAGATTTACTCTAAATTCATTAAATCAGGTCATGTTTCTACATCCAAAATCAATTAAACTCAAATTAGAATTTAATTAAAAATTGTAGAATTTAAAATTCTTCATCCAAAAATTAATTTGAGTTTGATTAGAGATTGTAGAACTATCCAAACTCTAATGAAATTAATTCAAAGTTTTACATCCAAAAACTAATTTGATTCTAATTAAAATTTGAATAGGATTAGAAATTGCAAAATAGTTAAAGACGAGACCAAATAAATTGTGCAATGAGAAAGAGAGAAAGATGATAGAGAGGGATTTTTTAAATTTAATTAATTAATTTTCTTTTCTTTTTCTTTTCCTTTTTCTCTTTCTTTTTCTCTTTCTCTTTCTTACTTTGCACCTGAGAGCCTCGCATCCACGAAGCCTCGCGTGGGTACGAGGCTCGCCTAATTTTTTTTTCTCGTTTCGTTGCTCCTGAGAACCTTACATCTGAGCCTCGCGTGGGCGCGGGGCTCCCCTTTATTATTATTATTATTTTGTGTTTAATTTTCTTCCCCTGAGCCTTGCATCCACGCGAGGCGGTGTGAGGTTTACCCTTATTTTTTTAAATTATTTATTTATTTATTATTGTTATTATTATTATTTGAATTTGGATTCGAATTCATATTTGGACTCGAACTCGGATTATGGATTCAAACTCGGATTTTGGATTCGAACTCGGATTATTTTATCGTTCTATAAGACCCCCTCCAAAGTTTTCAAAATTTTGTATCTCCGTTTGTTTAGCAAAATTTTGAAGTACTTTGGATTTTTCTTTGAAATTGGTGGATGGGTTCATGGAGATGGAACTTATTAAGAGTGCAGAAATACTTTAACAAGTTGAGTGCTTTGACTGTGATAGGACTTGTTTGGGTTGCCAAATAGAGCCGATGACTCACTTGACTGACAGACCGAGCTGGTAATTATTTTCGAATTAAGGGGGTGACTTGCCTAGCTAACAGGCAGAGACAATAACTCTTCTAGCTGTTAGACAGAGGCGATGATTATTCTCGAATTGGTATTGAAGAACCATGGGCAGAGGTGTACTGTTAAACGTACCCATGCGGTTTCGGCAAAAGTGTCTAATTGCACATGCCTGGAGTTTGGCAGAGGCGCTTAATTTCACATGCCAAGATGATCGGGTTAGAATCATCAGTCTCGACAGAGGCGCCTAAATGCACATGCCTGGATGACTCGTCTTGGTGACAGAAAGAGCTGGTGATCAGGTTAGAATCACGAAAGAAATTATTTATTGCAGTATGTGATGATTCAAATTTCACCATTAGAGTTAAAATCTTAACATAACAGGTTTGTTTGCATTGAGGTAAGATAGTTTGAATCTCGCTGTCAGAGGTAAGAGCTTAACGTGACAGGTTCACAGAATTTTTAGCAAACCCCCAACTATCAACGGATTTGAAGCGCCTTTACCAATCGCCGTTTGCGTTGGACTAGCCATATTATTCCCCTTACCATGATGAGTTGTCGAAGGTCTTGTTCAGGCATAGATGTCAAACGTTCCTTCTCCTCTTACTTTTGAAGTATTTGGTGGTTCATACTTTTACCTCAGCATGAGGAACTGTCGAGAATTTGAATTCCTCTCCCCTTTGCTTTTGAAACATTGGGTTATAACTTATCCTTATAAGATAGTATTGCAAAAGATTTGTCATAGAATTTATAGCAAACCCTCAGTTATGAACGGATTTGATGTGATTTTACCAATCGTCGTTTGCATTGGGCTAGCCATTCTATTACCCTCAGCATAATGAGTTGTCGAGAGTTTTGTTTGGGCTTAAATGCCAAATATTCTCTCTTCCCTTTACCTTTTTGGTATTGGGCTGTTGGCAGTGAAAATTTTTAAGTAAAAAGGATTTTCCACAATAGAACGCGGAGCTAATCCATAGCTCCGCGTCTGGCTATTTTTAGCCTCGCGTTTGAGTAAACGCGGAGATGTTCTATAGCTCCTCGTTAGCTCCGCACACTGGTTATTTAGCGCCGCGTTTTGATGCGATTAAAGCTCCGCGTGAGCAGATAACCAGAATCTCAAATTGATTGAGATTCTGATTTGGGCTTATCTAAGATACCTAAATCAAGTCCAATCAGAATTCTAAATCAAGAGATTTAAATCAAAACTAAGATATTTGATTGGAATCCTTGATGAGAGCAAATTCTATTTAAATAGAAACTCTCAAATCTTGCTGGGGCTATAAATACCTTCCTGGTGAAACCCTAGGGGTCTTTTCTTTCGGCTTTGGTCTTCTTCTTCTTTTCGGCAAATCAAGTACGCGAGAGAGTCTTGAAGCCTTTTTGTGATCATCATTGTCTTGGAGAATTCAAGTACGCGAGAGAGCCTTGAGTTCGGGAAAGACAGAGAAGAAGATCGTCTACAGTCAGCCGATTTCTTCAAGAGAGAAGAAGTTCGACGTACTGATCGTCAACAGGAACTGCTTAACAGATCCGATCGCCACTGATCCCACGAATTATTGCAAAAGAGAGAGATTGAACTATAAAATCCTCTCGTTTGTTCTCTTTTTTATCTTGTTCACTTTCATTGTAATTTAAGTTAATTCAATGGAAGGAAGCAAAGGAAGTTCTGCTGCAAACAAACTGGCGACCACAGTGGGAGCCATCTATTTCACTGATGAAGAGATTGTGGTGCAATCGGACGTCGACATGATCGGATCTGAAGTAGACACGCTTGTACGCTCGAAAATTGCATCTTTGATTCCATTGCAAAAATTATTTGATTACAACGAAGATTTGAGATTACAAAAATTCCGAAGAATTACAAGAACGGGAATATTAGTTTATTCCCATTTTTATGTGGGTTCGGGTGGCGGTGGAGTCTCGTTGCTGCCTCCGTTGACCGTCCGACCAGGAGAAGATGGCTCTGCTCTTTTCTTTGATCTCACGAGCTCGCCCGAAATCTTCCCAAAGTCCAAGAATCCAAAAAGTCCAAAGTCCTCTCTCTCGTTAAATTCCTGTATTTTATAAACCGAAGAAGCTCGAAATTCGGCTCAATTCTCTCCTGAAAAAGCGGATCACGGATTATCAGGAAAATAAAATAGGAAATAAAACAACGGGAAAACAACGAAAAACAACCCGCGGGTGGCAACCCGCGGGATCGCCCCTTCGGGTTGCCACCCGCGGGAATCCTCCCGCGGGTGGCAACCCGCGGGGGCTCCCGCGGGTTGCAACCCGCGGGTTGCACCCGCGGGTTGCTTCCCGCGGGGGCTCCCGCGGGTTGCAACCCGCGGGTGCAACCCGCGGGTTGCTTCCCGCGGGGGTTCCCGCGGGTTGCTTCCCGCGGGGGCTCCCGCGGGTTGCAACCCGCGGGTGCAACCCGCGGGTTGCTTCCCGCGGGGGTTCCCGCGGGTTGCAACCCGCGGGTGCTCCCGCGGGATGCTTCCCGCGGGTGCCCCCGCGGGTTGCAACCCGCGGGTGCACCCGCGGGTTGCATCCCGCGGGTGCACCCGCGGGTTGCATCCCGCGGGTGCAACCCGCGGGTGTGCCCACTTAGCAAAATTAGGTTTTTTTTTTTTTAAATTTATTTATTTATTTAATTATTTTTAGTGTCTACATAACCCCCTCCAAAGTTTTTGAAGTTCTGTATTGAACCGTACTGAATTTCGAAATACTTTGGATTTTTTAATTTTGGTTATAGACTTTTTAAAAGATTTGGTCGATAGGGATAACTGTTAATATATTTATTTATTCCATAACAAGCAGATGTATGATTTTAACATACTCATTAGAGGACAAGCAGAGGTATAATGTTAACGTGCTTATTTTAGGTCAAGCAGAGGTATAATATTAACGTGCTTATTTTAATCCTAACCGTTCAGTGACATCTATTATGACGAATCAGGAAAAGACAGAGGTGACATTAAACGTGTCTTGGAGCTTAACCTATTCAGAGGATCTGGTCGTGATAGGGTCAAGCTGACTAAACAGAGGTGACGGTTAACGTATTTAGTTTTGGAATCGGACTATCAGAGGTAACTGTTAACTTGATAGGGAGATGATTTTCGTCAGAGGTAATTTTCAACTTAACGATATCAAAAGCACGTTCATCAGAGGTTGTAATGTTGGACTTGATGAAGTGTGAATTTTCTTTTCTGTCAGAGGTGAAATCTTAACGTGACAGGGGATTTAATCGGATCTTATCTCATTTGATTTTGAATTATGATGTCAGAGGTATGATTTTAACTTGACTAATATTTTGGAGTGTTGCTTGCTCTGTTAGAGCAAAATGACAAGAAAAGTTTTACTGTCAGAGGTGAAATCTTAACGTGACAGGAGATTTATCTGATTAGGATTTTTAGCAAACCCCCAGCTATCAACGGGTTTGATTTGCCTTTACCAACTACCGTTTGAGTTGGGCTAGCCATGCTATTCCCCTCAGCATGGTGAGTTGTCAAGAATTTCGTTTGGGCTTAAATGCCAAACTTTTCCTCTTCCCTTTGCCTTAGCAGCTTAGGGCAGTGATGTATTCTTATATTCGGATAAGAATACTGTTGTGACAGATTTGTCGTGGGATTTTTAGCAAACCCCCAGCTATCAACGGGTTTGATTTTGCCTTTACCAACTACCGTTTGAGTTGGGCTAGCCATGCTATTATCCTCAGCACAGTGAGTTGTCGAGGGTTTCGTTTGGGTTTAAATGCCAAACTTTTCCTCTTCCCTTTGCCTTAGCGGCGTTAGGCAATTCATACTTTTACCCCCAGTATGGTGGGGTTGACGAGAAATTTATTCTCTTCCCGTAGCCTTGTCGGCGTTGGGTGATTCATGCTTTTTTACCCCCAGTATGATGGGGTTGGCGAGAAATTTATTCTCTTCCCGTAGCCTTATTGGCGTTGGGCAATTAATACTTTTTACCCCCAGTATGTTGGGGTTGGCGAGAAATCTATTCTCTTCCCGTAGCTTTAGCGGCGTTGGGCAATTCATACTTTTTACCCCCAATATGATGGGGTTGACGAGAAATTTATTCTCTCCCCGTAGCCTTGTCGGCGTTGGGTAATTCATACTTTTTACCCCCAGTATGGTGGGGTTGGTGAGAAATTTATTCTCTCCCTGTAGCCTTATCGGCGTTGGGTAATTCATACTTTTTACCCCCAGTATGGTGGGGTTGACGAGAAATTTATTCTCTCCCCGTAGCCTTGTCGGCGTTGGGTAATTCATACTTTTTACCCCCAGTATGGTGGGGTTGGCGAGAAATTTATTCTCTTCCCGTAGCCTTGTCGGCGTTGGGTAATTCATACTTTTTACCCCCAGTATGGTGGGGTTGACGAGAAATTTATTCTCTTCCCGTAGCCTTAGCAGCGTTGGGCGATTCATACTTTTTACCCCCAGGATGGTGGGGTTGGCGAGAAATTTATTCTCTCCCCGTAGCCTTGTCGGCGTTGGGTGTTTCTTTTTTTTTTTTTCTTTTTTTTTTTTATATATATTTTTTTTTAATTGGGGGTTTAAATTAACCACCCTGAGCCCATTTTTTGGGAATTGTTGTGAGCCCAAGTGGTACCTTTAGACCTCACGCATTAAATGTGTCGGAGTTAGCTCTAACTCCTTTTTTGTTCAGCTTTGAGCTGAACTGCTCCAGCGTCAATCAACGCTTGAATTTTATCTTTTAAGATAAAACATTTTTTTGTGGGGTGACCTACAATCCGATGGTACAGGCAGTAATTCGGATCGTTAGTTTTCCCTACTTCTTCAGGTCTCTTGCTCTCCTGCAATTTAAGCATTTTGCGTTTGGTGAGCAGATTGAACATAGTAGCAGTATGTTCATCCTTGAACGAATACTGCTTTTGAAGCCTGGGCGACTTTGCTGTGTTGCTTGTAGTTGGCCATGGTTTCTGCTTCAGTGTACTTTCTACCGCCATTGCCGTTATGTCTTTCCCTTTTGAACGGGAAAAATGGAATGGAGATTCGTTTGCACCGTCTCCGGTTGCAGACTGTTGCATTTCGAGACGTCGAAGTATTTCTTCGGCCTGTTCGCCCTGCTTAAGCAGATCCTTCCATGACTTGGATTCGACCGAACCCATCTTGTCTAAAATATCGGTCAACAAGTTATGTCTGCAGGTTTCCACAAGCGTATCCTGCGTCATGCCATGTGGGCATCGAACGGAAAGTTCTCGGAACCGCTCGACATAAGTTTTGACCGTTTCGCCTTCTTCTTGCTTCGCTGCTAGCAAAGATAATATGGAGACTTCTGTATCATCTTCAAAGAATCGGGCTAGGAACTCACGTTCTACATCAGCCCAAGATTTAATTGATCCCTGGGGTAGCTGCATGAACCAGGTAAATGCGGGCCCCCGTAAAGTGCTCGCAAATATCCTAGTCATAGTTGGATCATTCCCCATGAGATGTCCTGTCTGTGAGAGGAAATAGAAGATGTGTTGCTGCGGCGAACTTTTACTGTCAAATGATTGAAGATTCAACGGTTTATATTTTGCAGGATAGGGTACGGTCTCCCATTCTATGGGATATGGACGGACTACCCCCACCTCTTGTAGCTTTTTGCGATGAAGAAGAGCTTGTAATTGGTTCTCCATCTTCTCTATTTTCTCTGCGTGAGGATTGAGGATAACTTTCACGTCCTCTTCCTCTCTTGAATGAGGAGGCACTTCTTCATCTTCGTCTTCGCTGTCTTCATTTATTTGGACAGGCCGTTTTTCTTTCTGCCGACTAGAAATGGACGGCGATGATTGGTTCTTTCTAGTTTGAGCCAGCAACTCAATCAAAAGTTGTTTCATTTCTTCTATGGTCTCCTCGTGCTGTTCGAGACGTTTTTCTTGTCTCTCAAGCCTTTCAGAGACTTCTTCTAGAAGCGCGCCCTCTGGTTCGATAGAAACTCCTTTTGACCCTGGAGTAATTTTCTTATCCGAAAGGTTGTTTCCGACCACCTTTTTGCCTTTATTAACCATATTTGATGAGACGGCAGGTAGATCGGTTCCAGAGCACACCCTCTTTATTGTCCGTATTCCTTTGGATTCGGTGACCCGCTCAAAAACGGACCGTCTCGGATGGCACTCGCAGTTTGATAGAACAGTTGAGATTAACTGTTCGCATTGGCATTGATGAGTATTCTGTGCAGAGTTCTTCTTCCAATTGAGGTATTCTCTCAAGTCTTGAGATATCTTCTCCTCTCTATTTGCAACCTGACGCCGCTTGCGTCGCAAATTTGGTTCATAATACTAGAGAGTCTGCAATATCTCAGGGCTGAGCTCTTTTCCAGCATCAGATTGTTCCCCAACTCTTCTGCGGATTCTTCTGGAGTGTGTGCTGGCCTGCGCAGTTATGCGGGCCTCGCACGCATCTGACTTGTTCTTCGGGATCTGGAGGATTCTATCATGAATATGTTCATCCGAAGAGAAATTTGAAGATCTATCCTCAGGTGAGTTCATGAGCACATCCTTATATTTATTTGTAGAGGAACGGGATGGTACATCTGAGAGAGTAACCAAAAAGTTAGATGTGCGCTGTGTGCTCACTGCGCGTGTGCCCGAATAGACACTAGAACCAACCCTTGATTTTTCCTGCGGAGTGCAACCCACGGGTTGCAACTTGCGGTGTGCAACCCGCGGTTGGAACCGCGGGTTTGCACCCGTGGTTGCAACCTCGGGGTTGCACCCGCGGGGTGCAACCCGCGGTTGGAACCGCGGGTTTCCACCCGCGGTTGCAACCGTGGGGTTGCACCCGCGGGGTGCAACCCGCGGTTGGAACCGCGGGTTTCCACCCGCGGTTGCAACCGCGGGGTTGTCCCCGCGGGGTGCAACCCGCGGTTGGAACCGCGGGTTTCCACCCACGGTTGCAACCTCGGGGTTGCCCCCGTGCGGTGCAACCCGCACTTCTGCCTGCGGATTTTTATTTTTGGAATTTTTATTTTTGGAATTTTTTCTTTCCGATGTTTCCTGATCTGGATTTTCTGAGCGCAATTTTCCAGAGGCACTGTTGAGGCAGGCCCGCTGTGCCTTACGCCTCAGGTTTCTCTTCTGAGAGCGGGTCAGGGACTGGTTTGACTTTTGGCTTGACTTTGGAATGGGCGATAACGCCTCGTAAATTTCAACGGGCGATGACGCCTCGTAAATTTTCATAGGCGATGACGCCTTTTGATTTCCAGTGGGCGATGACGCCTCACCTTTTTTCATCGTCACCCGGCGATGACGCCTAGGCTCCGAAGCAGAGGAGGAAAGAAATTCCTCATATTTTTGCTGGTCAACTTCTATGACCAGCATCTCAACCATTGAGCCAATCGGCACCCGGTCGGACTGCGCCACCAAATTCTCTGTGGTAAACAGAGGAGCTCCCACTGTGGTCGCCAGTTCTTGTACGCTCAAAAATTGCATCTTTGATTCCATTGCAAAAATTATTTGATTACAACGAAGATTTGAGATTACAAAAATTCCGAAGAATTACAAGAACGGGAATATTAGTTTATTCCCTTTTTTATGTGCGTTCGGGTGGCGGTGGAGTCTCGTTGCTGCCTCCGTTGACCGTCCGACCAGGAGAAGATGGCTCTGCTCTTTTCTTTGATCTCACGAGCTCGCCCGAAATCTTCCCAAAGTCCAAGAATCCAAAAAGTCCAAAGTCCTCTCTCTCGTTAAATTCCTGTATTTTATAAACCGAAGAAGCTCGAAATCCGGCTCAATTCTCTCCTGAAAAAGCGGATCACGGATTATCAGGAAAATAAAATAGGAAATAAAACAACGGAAAAACAACGAAAAACAACCCGCGGGTGGCAACCCGCGGGATCGCCCCCGCGGGTTGCCACCCCGCGGGGGCTCCCGCGGGTTGCAACCCGCGGGTGCAACCCGCGGGTTGCTTCCCGCGGGGGCTCCCGCGGGTTGCAACCCGCGGGTGCAACCCGCGGGTTGCTTCCCGCGGGGGCTCCCGCGGGTTGCAACCCGCGGGTGCTCCCGCGGGTTGCTTCCCGCGGGTGCCCCCGCGGGTTGCAACCCGCGGGTGCTCCCGCGCACCCGCGGGTTGCATCCCGCGGGTGCAACCCGCGGGTGTGCCCACTTAGCAAAATTAGGTTTTTTTTTTTTTTTTTTTAAAAATTTATTTATTTATTTAATTATTTTTAGTGTCTACAACGCTGGTTGTAGAAATCGACCAGCAGAAGTACGAGGAGTTCCTCTCCTCCGGATCAGGTGACTTGGATGAGACACGGCATTATCGTCGTATGTACTCCAATGCCCGAGTGACATGTAGAAAGGTATCCACCGAAAGACGGGGATCCTTGGAGACTACGGTTATAGCGCCGGAGTCCACACAAGAAGTCCTAGCCGAGGAGGAGCTTCCGACGGCCGAAGAAGACCTGGGGACTGGATTGACCAGAACCGAACTCCGAAACAGGAACCGGAGAGCGAGGCGTAAAGCCCTCAAAGCCCGCCTTGGAGTGGAGCTAACACCAGAGGACGCGAGGCTATGGTCCATCGCAAACTGGCTCGCACTACCCGCGAGACCAGACTTTACCGCGTTAAACGCGAAGATACAACTTGCCTTAAAAGCAAGGAAAAGACAGCGTGTGATTTTCCACGCGAGGCTATTGCTGAGCCTAGCGAGAGACGCGAAGCCAGTAAGGGTTGCGCTAGTCGCATAATACCCAACACTCTCGAGTTACGCGAGTATAAAAATTCTTCAAAGCCAGCGTGTGATATTCCGCGCAAGGCTATTGCTGAGCCTAGCGAGAGACGCGAAGCCAGTAAGGGTTGTGTTAGTCGCAGAATACCCAACACTCGCGAGTTACGCGAGTATAAAAATTCTTTAAGGCCAGCGTGTGATTCTCCACGCGAGGCTGATACTGAGCCAAGCGAGAGACGCGAGGCCAGTACTGGTTGCGAGAAATGCAAGACTTATGACACTCGCGAGAGACGCGAGGACGATTGGCAAATAGTTGTCAGTCGTAAAAATTGTGCTAGGCGCGAAGCTATGATCTGCGTTAAACGCGAAGATAAGCCAGCGTGCAAGAACTTCCCTTCACGCGAGGCAATTATCCCAGAAGCTAAACTTCTGAAGACTCACCAAGCCAGCGAGAGACGCGAGGCTAGTGTGGATAAGTGCGGAGCTATTCTTCAGGCCCGCAATGTGAAACGCGAGGCTATTCCTAAGCCCCGCGAAGATCGGTCCGACCCCAGAGTCAAGGTTAATCAGTCAAAGAAGCTTCAATGGGTTCCCAGACCTTTTCAAGAATTTGGACCTCCTGACTCCACGGCTAAAGCCACTGATCTCAGGGAGCATCTCTCCAGGAAGAGAAGCGTAGAACAACTTCAAGCAGAACCTATCTGTCACTGCCAGCAACTAATGACCGCAGTGTTCGCTGTAACAACTGTGGCTGCAGCAAGAGCAGGGTATCTGCGTTTGATCAATTAATCGAGCCGAACAAGAACCCTGCGAAGAAACCAAAGACTACTTCCCTGAGGCAATGGAGAGCTGTAACCTCCAACATGGTGGGGAAAGGAAAGAAAATTGTAGAGACGGATGATGATTCAGAATCAAGCGATGAAGAACCTCATCGTGTTACTCGACTAAAATCAGGAGTCGTCCCGCCTCGAAATTATAAGAGGCTCGCAGGAGGTTTTTATGATGAGGACAGTGATAATTCAGCCATAGCCTCACCTCGTTCCTCCGCGTCATCTCGACTACAGAAGTCAGCATGGCACATGGCAGATAAATTTGATGATATCAATCAGAGATTTGAAGCTCAAGAAAGAATGATTCGAGAGCAACAGAAAACGATTGAAGACCTTAAGATGCTATTTTTAAAAGTTGTCGAGGATAATGCTAAACAGGGCAAGAAGACTTCAAATGAAGAAGAACAGGAGGACAAAGCCCAATCGATGCACGAGGACGAGGACAGATTTTCTTTCCATGATCCGCATGGAGAAAAGATTGAAAAATTGCAGAATCAACTCGAAGTTTTAAAGTATAAAAAAGAGTTGAAGGAGTCAGGGGTCTTTAGACCATATCCACCAGAATGGGACATGGTGCCCTATCCTCCAAAGTATAAGCCGCTCAAGTTGGAGCCCTATGACGGGAAGGGATCGCCCAGTCAGCACATCTACTACTTCTTGTCCCAAGCTGGACATTTGGTGGGAAATGACCCCGTTATGACCAAAATTTTCGCAAGTATTTTTTGAGGGCCTGCCTTTACCTGGTTCATGCAGTTGCCCCCAGGTACTATTAATACCTGGTTAGATGTAGAGAAATTATTTCTCTCACGTTTCTTCGAGGATGATACCGAGATTACGGTTCATTCCCTCCTTGCAACTAGACAAGGAGAACAAGAGACGGTCAAAGATTTCATAGAAAGGTTCCGGGAGAAGTCCGTGCATTGCAAACACGGAATGATCCAGGAAACTCTTGTCGAAACTTGTCGACACAACCTTAAGACAAATGTACTCCTCAAAATGGGGGCAGTAGAGTCCAAGACGTGGAGGGACCTGCTCAAACAAGGAGAGCAAGCTGAAGACTTGATTCGCCGAGTTGAAGAGTCCCGTGGGACAAGAAGTGCTGGGGGTAGTAAGTCATATACCCAAAACAACAGCAATAAGAATAAAGGGAAAGCAGCGATGTCGTCAGAAGCTGCTCCTCAAAAAACCAGCCCTCCGCCGGAGCCGAAGCCTAAAGGTCAGTAAGGATCAAAGCAAAGTAGACCGCAGTAAGAAAGGAATTACACTTTCAAGGCGGAACAGACGCCTATCCTCTTTCACTTACTCCAAAAGAAAGGAATGTTGAAGCTTCCGGAAAATAAGAAGCCAGAAGACGCTGGCAAAACTAAAGATCCTAACTATTGTCTCTATCACTGGAATGTGGGGCATCCTACTAGAGATTGTTTTCCCCTTAAGAACAGAATCCAAGCACTAATAGAAGCTGGAGTTCTGACGCTTAAGGAAGAGCAGAAGAAGGTCACTGCCAATATGACAATCATAGTGGTTGGAACCCATGAGTTCCCCGCAGGAGTGACCCCAATCTCTAAAGGTAAGATGGTTACGAAGAATCTCGACCCTCACAACAAAGCCCAAGAAGGACTTGTTCTTGTGACGACCCAAAAGGGGGAAGTCATGTGGGTTCATCCCGATTTGATAGAGGATGAGCAATGGACTACTACAGGAAGTCAAAAGAAGAAGCGGGCTATTAATGCCATCTCTGCGGATATAAAGGAAGAATATATAGCTTCGGGAACCTTCACAAGTTCTGAAGAGGAGCTCGAAACTATGGCCACTCATCAAGATGGGGCAGGCCCTTCCGGTACCCTATCCGGGAAGACATATCTTAAGGACTACACTAGAGTAGATCCGAAAGATATCTATGCGGAGCTTGCGAAACCCGCAAATCAGAAAGGGCCTCGTTTCCAGAGGAGACCTGTCAGAGATGAAGGAGATAACGAGTCTACCTTCAAGTTCGATATAATTACTCAGCTGGCCAACATCCCAGCACGAGTAACGCTTTATGAATTGTTGAGACTATCAAAATCAACACGTGAAGCATTACGAGAGGTCTTGGCAGACTCTGAGTCATTCTTAGCTCAGATAGTTGAGCCGGCTAATGAAGAACAAGACCCTTGCTCCCATTGTCATCAAGTGAGGAGGCAGGTCCCACAGATTATCTTCTCTCCAGAAGACATGCAGGTGAGGAATATAAAGTACAACAGGCCTTTATATTTCACCGGATATGTCGGATCCACAAAGGTGGACCGAATTCAGATTGATCCGGGTTCTGCATTAAGTGTCGTGCCCAGAAGGTTGATGCAGCTGTTAGGGATTTCCCTCCATCATCTGACGCCAACCAACACAACTATATACGGGTTCAACGCCAACAATAGCCGGCCCCTTGGAAAAATCCGACTCCGATGTCAAATCGGGGATTTGAGGACAGAGGCTACATGCTACGTCATCGATGCAGATACCTCATACAATATTTTGTTGGGGCGGCCGTGGATCCATACTCACATGATAGTCCCGTCGACCCTCCACCAATGCATGAAATATTGCGATGAGGAAGGAGAGATCCGGACGCTAATTGCCGACAAGCAACCATTTAAGAGACTGGAGAATTACTTCACAGATGCTGCACTCTATAAACCAGCCCATGAAGCCTCCAATGACGATCCTGACGAACTTCCAAAGCTCGATGATAGTGGCAATGAAGCCGATACTGAGTACGAGCTTCTTGGAGAAGATGATGGGGGTGATTATGAAATCAACCCTTATTTAGATTTCAGTTCGAGTCTTAATAATATAGTGAATGTAATAGAAAGTGAGTGGGTTATTAATGAAGACATAAAGTTAGTCTACGAGTATGCTGTAGCTACTGAGTCTGAACCCTCTTGTACTTCCACTGAAGTGGATGGCCTATCTGAACTTGAAGTTCTGGCGGCATATCATTTGCCACTTAGGTCATCCCTCCTTTCTCGGTCTAAAATAGTTGAGGAAAAAGGTCACTACTTTGAAGTGCCTCCTCGGAGAGGATCCCAAAGGCCGATTATGTTCGGTAAGGTAATTACATCACCTCGGCGAAAACAAAGCAGCGAAAGTGATGAACAAACATCACCACAATTTCATCTGTATGAATAGAAATCCCACCAGATGATGGAGAAGATGGGTTATAATTTTACCCAGAAGCCGGGATTGAACTTTGGGAAGGGGCGATGCAATCTTATACTCTCGTTCAGACCGACAGGAAAGAGCCCCGATTATTATCAAAAGACTCGCAGAGGTTTGGGCTATGTATCTACTCCCCCCTCATCACCACTAAAAGATGAAGAGAGTTCTTCGGCCAAAGAAGATACATCTTCACCCGACCATGATTCGGATATAAGCACCGGTGCTTGGTTTCAGTCCTTGACGGCCAATATGGTTTCAGCCGCATTAGAAAGCGACGAGGAACCAATCGATGTCCAAGATGATTCCTAGGCTAAGCATATGGACACTCTCTGGGACGTCCGCTTCGAGCAGCGTGATCCGCCCACTGAAGACAAATTGATACAGGTCAACATGGGAACGGAAGAAAACCCGAAACCCATCTTCATAAGCGACACGCTAACTCCATTAGAAAAGGAGGAACTTATATCTCTTATCAAAGAGTATATAGACGTGTTCGCATGGAATTATGAAGACATGCCTGGGCTTGACCCTCAGATTGCCACACACCGATTAAATATAAAAGAAGATGTCAAACCTGTTAAACAACAACAGAGGCGTTTTCGACGCGAGTTGATGGAGGCAATAGTTGTTGAGGTCAACAAACTTATAAAATTTGGATTCATCCGTGAAGAACAGCATCCGGATTGGGTTGCCAACATAGTGCCAGTTCGTAAAAAGAACGGCAAAATCCGGATATGCATCGACTTTCAGGATCTCAATGCTGCATGTCCCAAAGATGAGTTTCCACTTTCCATCACCGACGTGATGATAGACAATACTTGTGGCTACGAGAGGATGTCCTTTATGGATGGCTTCTCAGGATATAACCAAATCAAAATGCACTCATATGATGAAAAGCATACAGCTTTCAGGGGTATACTGCTATACGGTGATGCCATTTGGGCTGAAGAATGCCGGTGCCACTTATCAACGTGCGATGAGCACTATATTCAAAGAACATCTGTGCAAGACAGTAGAGTGCTACGTGGATGACTTGGCGGTCAAAAGTAAAAATAAAGAGGACCACCTTCAGGACTTAAGAATGGTCTTCGATCTCATGAGGAAACATCATTTAAAGATGAATCCCACTAAGTCATTTATGGGGGTATCGAGTGGGAAGTTCCTTGGATTTATAATAGCTTCAAAAGGAATTTTCCTCGACCTTGAGAAGGTAAAAGCAATTTGCGAGATGCCGCCTCCCCGCAATCTTAAAGAATTGAGGGGGTTACAAGGGAAACTTGCCTATATTCGACGCTTCATTTCCAACTTATTAGGGCGATGCCAGCCATTTTCTCGACTTATGAAGAATGGGGTTTCTTTTGTATGGGATGAGGCATGTCAACGGGCCTTTAATGACCTTAAAGAATACCTCACCAAACCTCCCGTTCTTATGACGCCGGTCCCTGGGCAGCCCTTTCTTATATATGTAAGGGCCATGGATAATGCCTTAGGAGCATTACTTGCTCAATATAATGAGCACGGCCATGAGCATGCCCTCTATTATCTAAGCAGGACAATGATTGGAGCCGAACAGCGGTATACCCCGATAGAAAAGGAATGTTTAGCCCTAGTGTTCGCTGTTCAGAAAATGCGACACTATCTTTCTGGGCAAACGATTCATGTCATATCACGGGTTAATCCCCTGAAGATTCTGATGACAAAACCAGGATCCTTAAATGGCCGGTTGGCGAAATGGGCATTATTGCTGTCGCCATATGATATGCATTTCGTCCCTCAAAAAGCCACAAAGGGACAGGCGATCGCCGATTTTCTTGCAGACCATCCAATCGGGTCTAATTCCAAACAGACGTCGGAGGTTAACACAGTTAGCAAGGAACAATCATGGCAAATGTTCTTTGATGGTGCTGCCAGACTATCTGCTGCTGGAATGAGGGTTGTGCTAATCTCCCCACATAAACATGTATTGCCTAACGGTTACTCATTAACAGAACCGTGCATAAATAATATCGCGGAATATAACGCGCTCATTATCGGCTTGAAGATGGCTTTACAACTGGGGGTGAACTATCTAGAGGCATATGGAGACTCTAAACTCGTCGTCAATCAAATGACGGGAGAGTATGAGGTCAGACATGAAGCCCTTGTCCCGTATTATCAGCTAGCCATTGAACTAGCTGGCTATTTTGAGCAATTCTACATCTCTCATATACCTCGGAATAAGAATGTATATACAGATGCCCTTGCCGCATTAGCTGCAACATTGGCGATCCCGCCAGGTGAGGTTAAAAGCATCACCATTGAAAGCAGAGAGCTCCTTCACCCAGATACTCTTCTTCAAAATAAAGAAGTGTACCAAGTAGGCCTAACCCTGGAGCCTCGTGATTGGCAATTTTCGTTTGTGGATTATGCTTTACATGGGATATTACCAGAAGATCCTAAGGAAGCCACCTCGATAAAGAGGAAGGCTCAAAGATTTTATTATGACCATAAAATTCAGACTTTATATAGAAAGTCAAGAGATGGTCTGCTGCTACGCTGTATATCAAAAGCAGAAGCAGAAGAAGTGCTGAGAGAAACACACGATGGAGTATGTGGAGCTCATCAGCCCGGTCCAAAACTCGGAGACCGTATAAGAAGGCTGGGATACTACTGGCCGAACATGATCTCGGAAGCAATGACATACGCTAAACGATGCAAGGCATGCCAGATACATGCTAATTTTATTCATCAACCTCAAGAATATTTGCACAATACTGTTGCAAGTTGGCCATTTGAAGCATGGGGGATGGATATTGTGGGGCCTATAACTCCCCCGTCATCCAGAGGACATCGGTTTATTCTTGCAATAACCGATTATTTTTCAAAATGGGCCGAAGCTGTGCCCATGAAAGAGGTAAAAACGACAGATGTGATCAAGTTTGTCAAGCATCATGTCATTTACCGCTTCGGCGTCCCCCGACGGATTATTCATGATAATGGTCCGCAATTCATCAGTCAGGGATTCTCCAGATTCTGCAATAAGTTCATAATCAAAGATATTGCTTCAACACCGTATAATCCCGCGGTTAATGGGTTGGCCGAAGCCTTCAACAAGACGATTATTAAACTCCTTCGGAAGTTCATCTCTTCTAATAAACGAGATTGGGATGAGAAGCTAGGAGAGTGCCTGTGGGCTTATCGCACCACTGTTCGCACCCCTACGAAAGCTACTCCATTCTCTTTGGTCTATGGAAGCGAGGCCGTCTTACCTCTCAAAGTCCAGATTCCTTCATTAAGAGTGGCTCTAGCCACAAAGATGACGACAAAAGAACGCCATCATCAAAGATTACAAGAACTAGAGGCGTTGAATAAAAAGCGTCTCAGGGCTCAACAACAAATTGAGTTGTATCAAGTCCGAATTTCCCAAACGTTCAATAAAAACGTTAAGCCAAGGACCTTTAAATAAGGAGACTTGGTTCTGGCTGTTAAAAGGCCAATGGTGCTAACCCACAAGACTAAGGGTAAGTTTGAACCCAAGTGGGAAGGACCGTTTGTTGTGGAGACAGTATACTCCAGTGGAGCCTATCGCTTGATGAATCAAAATGGCGACAGGATGATGATGCCGATCAATGGCAAATTCCTGAAGAAATACTATTCTTAAATATCCCCAGAGGTACGAGTCTCTCTTTTCTTAGGCATGCGCAGTTTGGCGCCTCTGACCTAAACCTAGTGAGTTCGGTTCTCAAGTTTGAACCACCTCCAGTCTTTTCTTAGGCATGCGCGGTTTGGCGCCTCTGACCTAAACCTGGTGTGCTTATTTCTCAAGTTTGAACAGCCTCCAGTCTTTTCTTAGGCATGCGCAGTTTGGCGCCTCTGACCTAAACCTGGTATGTTTGGTTCTCAAGTTTGAACCACCTCCAGTCTTTTCTTAGGCATGCGCGGTTTGGTGCCTCTGACCTAAACCTGGTGTACTTAGTTCTCAAGTTTGAACAGCCTCCAGTCTTTTCTTAGGCATGCACAGTTTGGCGCCTCTGACCTAAACCTGGTGAGTTCGGTTCTCAAGTTTGAACCACCTCCAGTCTTTTCTTAGGCATGCGCAGTTTGGCGCCTCTGACCTAAACCTGGTGAGTTCGGTTCTCAAGTTTGAACCACCTCCAGTTTTTCTTAGGCATGCACGGTTTGGCGCCTCTGACCTAAACCTGGTGTGCTTAGCTCTCAAGTTTGAGCAGCCTCCAGCCTTTCCTTTAGACATGTGCCATTGAGCGCCTCTGACCTAAAGTTGGTGTGCCCAGTTCAAGTTACGCGAGAGAGCCTTGAACAGCCTCCAGCCTTTCCTTTAGGCTTGCGCAATTTAGCTCCTCTGACCTAAAATGTATAAATTGCCCAACGCCGACTAAGCAATGGGAAGAGAACCAGTTTCTCGCCAACCCATCATACTAGGGTAAAAGTATGAATTGCCCAACGCCGACTAGGCAATGGGAAGAGAACCAGTTTCTCGCCAACCCATCATACTGGGGTAAAAGTATGAATTGCCCAACGCCGACTAGGTAATGGGAAGAGAACCAGTTTCTCACCAACCCATCATACTGGGGTAAAAGTATGAATTGCCCAACGCCGACTAGGCAATGGGAAGAGAACCAGTTTCTCGCTAACCCATCATACTAGGGTAAAAATATGAATTACCTAACGCCGACTAGGCAATGGGAAGAGAACCAGTTTCTCGCCAACCCATCATACTGGGGTAAAAGTATGAATTGCCCAATGCCGATTAGGCAATAGGAAGAGAACCAGTTTCTCTCCAACCCATCATACTGGGTGTAAAAAAGTATGAATCGCCCAATACCGATAAAAGTAAAGGGAAGAGGAAAAGTTTGGCATTTAAGCCCAAACGAAATCCTCGACAACTCACCATGTTGAGGGGAATAACATGGCTAGCCCAACTCAAACGGTAGTTGGTAAAGGCTAATCAAATCCGTTGATAGCTGGGGGTTTGCTAAAAATCCCATAAAATCTGACATATTAAACTTTAACTTTTACTTCGGTTCGAGAAATTGCGCATAAACGATACCGAGATAAATCGTTTTGACGACAGGTTATTTGTTGGGCAAGCAAATCTGTTTTGAAGCCGGCAAATAAAAGAGTCAAAAGAATCATCTTTATTAAAAAGGTGAAGATGCAAAAAGAATTTCAAAGAACCATCGTAAGGTTATCTCTCTCCTGTTTACGAAGTTCTTATTATAAGGAAAATAAAAGCGTAAAGAGAGATGAAACTATTGGCCTCCCAGGAGTCTCAATTTGTTTATTGTCTCGTCCAAATTTCTACGATGAGAAGCCTCCACGGTTTGCTGAGCTTGCCTACGCAACTCATTATCACTTATTGCAAGTTGTTGCTGACAAGATTCTTCTATGGCACGATTCCTGACCGTCTCTTCCTGCAGAATCTGCTCCTGCTGGATAAGCAACATCTCCCGCTTCTTGACAGACTCTCCTAATCGGAGTTCATTTTCTATCAAGATGGCCCGAGCTCTGGCGATCGTCTCCTGGGCTTTAGAGATGGCTGTCTGACTTTCCCCAATTCCAAAGTCTACCCTCCGCAGATCGCCGAGAACGGATTTCCGACTGGCCTGGAGCTCTGTCAGCTCCTGAGACCATTTCTCCTCCTACTGCCTTAAAGTATTTCTTCGAGATAAGGATTCTGCCCAAAGCCGCGCCAGCTCTATCTCAGTGATCGCCTCCACATCCGCCTGACGGAGTGTGTGTAGCGTGGTCACCTGCTCTTCTAAGGCTGCAAGGCGGGCCCGGTATGGAGCTGCTCGATCTTGTCCACCGAATTCTTCAACATTCCCTAGATAGCGGAATAACAGTGGACGTGCAAAGTTGAAGAAATCATGACCGGCAAGAACCATCTCGACACATCTTCTCAACAAACGCATAAAATCCTCGACAGTGCAGCTGAAAAGTTCTTCAAGAGGATTTGCAGTGTCAGTAGGCAAAGCAGATAATGCCAAGGAAGGTGTCGTAGGCAAGGGAGCAGTAGTTGCTGTTATTTGAGAAGAAGAAGCCCGTCCCTTCATTAAATTCATAATATGGGGGACCAGTAGAGCCAGTGCAGATCTGGAAGAGCTGGAGACCCCAGACGAAGTACCGTCAGTATATATCACTTGGGTACCCCCACCAACAGGAAGAGAAGATGGGATCACTTCGCCTGAAGCTCCTCCGGTGGGAGAAGCATCTTCGAACGAGAATTTTAAATTCTCCTCCTCTCCTGCTGGAAGACTTGAAGCCGGGAGAGTTGCAGGTGTCTCAGCAGCCATGACAACAGATGACGTTAGAATCGCTGGCTGAGAGACAGAAGGCACGCCAACGACCGTAGGAAATGTCTCAGTGGAGCAAACTGGCGTTGGAGATGGCATGCTAGGAGACGGTGTGGCCTCCTTAGCAGCAGCTACGATAATGACTTTTGTTCTCTCATCGCTCCCCAGTTCATCAATCGGGGGAATTGAAGAAGGAACAGAGACAGGAGTCGGCATGGAGTAATCAGCCGCAAACTCGCCAGCAGAGCTACCCACACCACCAACGGAGCCGGAATGGTCCATCTTGTCATCAGACCCTATCTGGGTAGTCGAGTGCATCGGCGAAAGGAGTTGATCACCTGCATTTTAAAAAAATAAGAAGACTGGTGTTACAGTAAAATAATAATGGGTAAAAGGTAAAACGCTAAGAACTATACCTGGGGATACAAGTCCAGTTGTCGGACTTGAAGGGGGAGCCGTTGAAGTTTCCAACAGCGTTCCTGTCTCGCTACCCGAAGGTTGTGCCACAGGTTGTACAGCAGGAGGACCCGAAACCTCAGTGACACTTGGAGCTTTAGCAGGTTCATCCTCCCTTGCTGAAACTGGGGGTAGAGCTGAAGCCAACAAGTCTGAAGCAAGTTTGATAGCCACTTCTTGGGGGCTATCAAAGTCTCCTGCCCCAACTTTTGCTTCTTACCGGGCCTTTTCTTTAAGGCACCGCAGCGTTTGAGAGATGGACTCCAGGGACGAATGACGAAAGGCTGGGGAGCTCCTCCAGTACCAGTATTGTCATCATCATCACCGGCGTCATCGTCGTCAGACTCGCTGGCGTCTGAAGGCTCAGCCGCGGTGCCAAGGAATTCTTCCATCCCTTTTATTCTCACCCTCGAAGCACCTTGGCGGCTAATGTAGAGAGCTTCAATCTCCTTGCAGCAACTGCGATTAAGAGAGAAGCCAGAAACATCAGTATTTGCAATGCTAAACCAGTTGCAGAAGCAGAGAGTTGTGGCCAATTCTGGCATCTTCTGGGGCAAGGAGAATTCAGCCTCGGTTCCACCCGCCGCAAAATGGAACCAGACACGAGCGCCTTCATATAAATTCCCCTCGTAGGCAAGATCTTTATTTGGATTGCCCACATAAAGTTGGGAATATCCAAACTGGCGAGCAAAGCGACGTGGAGTGTACGGCTCAATCAGACACCTGACATCCCACCGATATACCAGGTGCCCAGGTTAGATGTTGAGGAGCCACCAGAACGCTCCTGCAGATAAAGTAGTGAACTTATCTGCTCCCACGGCGTCCTTCAGCCTCATTCCATATCCTCTGCCGGGAAAGTCAGGGAAACACCGGAAGATCTCATAATTCTGAAAACTACGAAGAGTCTTCCGAATCTGGGACATATAATTGTGCGTCCATGAAGAGCGTTCATACAGCTCTACAAAGAAGCACTTTTCGCCTGAACGACGCTCTGGTGCACTCATTAAAGATGGACAATGCAAGATGAGTCACGCCATTAAATAGGTGTAGGGCAGCTCCACCCTAGGGTTTGGAGTTTTCAGCTGGGCAGTCTCTTTCGACTTGCCCTTTTCTTTCCCCTTGACCTTAATAGTGGGGAGGAAATCACGACAGAGCACTCTCAGTCCATACTGCAAATTGCATACCATGGAGGGAAGAAGTCTAAGGGGTCAGCCATATGCGAGAAGAACCGCTGGATATACCACGGTCACTGCAATTGCTTCTTTGGGCAACGACGATACGACACATCTCTTCAGCCACAGCATCAGAAATCCGGCAATGAGACCTCTGTTGGAGATCGGGAACTGGGCTTGATAATGGTAGCTCTTGAATGAAGTGCCGGGATCATATCCGTTCTCATTGGATTCCGTGGTATAATACAAACGGTAATGGCCCCTGGCTACACGTTGGTCAATCTCTGGGATGGGGACAGGAGAATGACCATGGATAATGGCCGAGCTATCCTTAGAGTTTAAATTGGCGAAGAGATACTCGGTCCATTTCTTATGACCGATACCGTGATTACGCTCACCCGTCAAGTCAGCGCAAATATGATAATGGCACATCATCTCCCAGTATGTGGCATAGATGCGCTCATCCTTACCCATCAACATGTTTAACTCCTCGGTGGAAGGGATGTATTCTTCATAGGGGATTTCACCCATGGAAAGCCCGGAAACCTCGAACATCTCGTGAAGAGCGAACCCTAGCTCACCCACTGGTGTAAAGAGAGTGCAAGTCTCAGGGTTGTACATCTCCAGGAGGCAGTAGAAGTGATAAGCACTCTGGGGGAACCCGAATTGGACATTTCTGATGGCTTTATACAAGCCAATATCCTTTAAAATGGGCTCGTGAGAATCCAGCATGTACTGAACGAGGCGGGCCCACCACATATTGTTAGAGGAGTAAACCCAGCCAGGCATTCTGAAATCACTAGCCGGGTACTGACCATCTCTTGACAAGAACTCAGTTAAGAAAGTTCGCGCGCGGGATGGGACTTCTCCCACTGGGAGCTCCTTGCCAAATCGGCCTGGAAGCAGACCAGTAATGCATCTGGGGGAACCATCTTGATAGGGCCCTTGTGCGCCAAATTTTCCTGTTGGGACGCCATCTTGCTCCTGAGTTAGTCCCCATTTTAATTCGCGAGGCATCGCCAGTCGCTGAAGATAAACTAAGGAATAGCCACGATCCATTCGGGGCAGAAACATTAAAGCTTCGCCCGAATTATAGAGTCATTCGCGCTCTTCTTCAAAGAGGATCTCGTATGATTGACCCATCTGGTCTCCAAAGAGGAATGCGGGCTTCTCCATCGCCTCTCTGTTCACGTTCTCAAAAGCAGCATCAGTTATCATTTCTTGCACAGTGGTGGGATGATACTTGATCAACTTCTCCTTGCGATCCTTCAGGTCTGGCTTGTACGAGGGCAGGACGGTAGTGAAACAAAATTGGCCTGAAGGATCAGAGCCTCCAAAGCCGAAGTAGTTCTTGTGGGGAAGAGATTCCATCGAATACCCTACTGCACAAAGAAACACCAGAGTTAGAGAAGTTTCTCTAAAACAGAAAATTTCTCTAAGTATGGACGCGCGAAGCTAAAAATTAGAACGCGCGAAGCTAAAAATAGCGTCGCGCGAAGCTAAAAATAGCGTCGCGCGAAGCTAAAGATTAGACCGCGCAGAAGTTAAAATAGCCTCGCGTCTCTATGCGATTGCTACTTAAAATAGCCTCGCGTTTCAGCGCGACTGCTAGTTAAAATAGCCTCGCTTTTCTACACGATTGCTACTTAAAATAGCCTCGCGTTTCAGCGCGACTGCTAGTTAAAATAGCCTTGCGTCTCTACACGACTGCTAGTTAAAATAGCCTCACGTTTCTACGCGATTGCTACTTAAAATAGCCTCGCGTTTCAGCGCGACTGCTATTCCAAATAGCCCCGCGCTTCAAAACGCGAGGATGACGCGATAACTTCACGTGAGAAGAAAGCCAGAGACTTCCCTTCTTCTCTAAGCCTTATGGCCGGAGTACGGCGATATCGCCGATGAAAGGAATGGTTGTTAGTCAAAATAAGGTCAAATCACTCTAAAAATTTCCTAAAGAGTCTCGATAGAGAGATCCTTACCCCCAATGGGTGAAATGTGGGCCGGCGCGTTGCCGCCATGGCCGCTGCCACCACTGCTCGCTCCAACCGCCGATGACGGAGCCGCGCGGGAAGTAGCACGAGTCTTGGGTGCCATTTCTCAGAAAAGTCGAGGAAAATCGACCGGAAATTGGGAGAAAATCGGTCGGAGAACGTTAGGGTCATCTGAGCTCTGATCGTCTGAATTTCTATGGTTTCTGGAAAATTCTCAAGAGAAGTGAGAAGAAAAGAGATATAAATTTTATTTAAAAAGAGGGAAACCGCCTCTTGGAGTTCGATGCGGATTTCGGAGAAAATGACTGATCAGTTACTCCCTAAAACGCGGAGCAGATAATCCCACGTGGTGATGAGGAGAATGTGAAGCTATTTAGCTCAGCACAACTCCGCGCAACTATTGAAAATGCGAAGTTACTTAGCTTTGCGCAATTCCGTGCAACCACTCAGAGCGCGAAGTTATTTAACTCCGCGAAATGCGAGGATAACTTGGTATTTTAGCTTCGCGTTCTCATGAAGAACTTGGATTTTTGGTTAAGTTAAAGATGATCCCTATCCGATCACTTCAGGTATTAATGATCTAAGTTACGTAGAAGAGCCTTAGATTATTTTACCAGAATTATTAACCATCTGTTTGTTGAGCAAGCAAAATTATTGAAGCCAACAGATAGAGAGGAAAATAATTTGCCTTTATTGATAAAAAAAAAAGAGATTACAAAGAGGGAGTTATAGCTCTCCCAAAAACTTCTACATGATCAACGACTCATCAATAACTCAACGGTGAGATCTCTACGGGGTACTGAAGCTCAGTTCCCTGGTTCACATGCAAAAGATCTCCTCTGTAAATGTCAGCTTGGATCTGTCGTCTGAAATGAAGCACGAGAGGAAAGGGAAGTGCTACAATGAAGCACAAGCTGAACTGCAAGTGCTGCATTGAAGCACAAGCTGAACTGCAAGTGCTGCAATTCCTTACTTGAGCTTGCAACCCCTTCAAAAGTTCATCTCCAGGAGCCAGAGCTTGAAACCTGCAACTATGTTGTAAAGCATATGCTTCTGACTTCTTTAGAGTTACTTTTGCTGATGAAGATCGATGGACCCACATACACTCCTCTTCAGAAAGGATTGGACTTACTGCAAAAGGAACAGAGTTTCCAAAAGTGTGAAAATGCGGAGCTAAACTAACTCCGCGTGCAGATTAAGAAATAGCCTCACGCTTTGAACGCAGAGGATGATGCGATAACTTCGCGTAAATGAGGGACAGAGTTTTTCTATGATTGTTTCCTTCTCTTTCTAAAGCGACTGCTAATCAAAGATAGCCTCGCAGATTCATCGCGACTGCTAATCAAAGATAGCCTCGCAGATTCATCGAGACTGCTAATCAAAGATAGCCTCACAGATTCATCGCGACTGCTAATCAAAGATAGCCTCGCAAATTCATCGCGACTGCTAGTCAGATAAGCCCCGCGTTTCAAGCGCAGGGATGACGCGATAACTTCGCATAGAGAAAGAACAGAGTTCCTCTCTGCCTTCTCCTTCTTCTTCAAGCCTTACGGCCGGAGAGCGGCGATCTCGCCGATAAAATAAACAATTGGCTAGATTAAACCAAGCCAAAACTTCTCAGAATGGTTCTTAGAAGACCAAGAGTTAAGGTTTTTACCTTCGGAAGACGCTGCATAGACTGGTTCACCGTCGCGTTTACTTCCATGACCGCTGCCATTTACGCCGGCCAACTCGCGTAAAGCCAAACTCTTCTGGAGTGACATCTTAATGATGAAAATCTATGGAGAGTTAAAGGGAGATCAATTGAAGATTGCTCATTGGCATCACTCACTCGAACCGGAGTTGCCCGAGCTCTGAGTTTTTCAGAAATTCCTCAGAAATTCTTCGAGTGAAATAAAGATGAGCTGAGAAGCTCTATTTAAACAGGATTTCCGTCGCTTGGTATTCGGCGCAGAAATTCGGAGTAATTAATAAAGCAATTACTCATTTTACTGAAAATGAGGTGAAGCTGATTAGCTCCGCGTAGGCGAGCATAACGCGAAGGAGACTTGGTATTCTAACTCTGCATTTTCAGTTTGAAGATCCAAAGTATTTCAAAATTTGCTAAGTTCGAAGCCATTTTGAAAACTTTGGAGGGGGTTCTGTTGGCAGTGAAAATTTCTAAGTAAAAAGGATTTTCCACAACAGAAAGCGGAGCTAATCCATAGCTCTGTGTCTGGCTATTTTTAGCCTCGCGTTTGAGTAAACGCGGAGATGTTATATAGCTCCGCGTTAGCTCCGCACACTGGTTATTTAGCGCCGCGTTTTGATGCGATTAAAGCTCCGCGTGAGCAGATAACCAGAATCTCAAATTAATTGAGATTCTGATTTGGGCTTATCTAAGATACCTAAATCAAGTCCAATCAGAATTCTAAATCAAGAGATTTAAATCAAAACTAAGATATTTGATTGGAATCCTTGATGAGAGCAAATTCTATTTAAATAGAAACTCTAAAATCTTGCTGGGGCTATAAATACCTTCCTGGTGAAACCCTAGGGTCTTTTCTTTCGGCTTTGGTCTTCTTCTTCTTTTCGGCAAATCAAGTACGCGAGAGAGCCTTGAAGCCTTTCTGTGATCATCATTGTCTTGGAGAATTCAAGTACGCGAGAGAGCCTTGAGTTCGGGAAAGACAGAGAAGAAGATCGTCTACAGTCAGCCGATTTCTTCAAGAGAGAAGAAGTTCGACGTACTGATCATCAACAGGAACTGCTTGACAGATCCCATCGCCACTGATCCCACGAATTATTGTAAAAGAGAGAGATTGAACTATAAAATCCTCTCGTTTGTTCTATTTTTTATCTTATTCACTTTCATTGTAATTTAAGTTAATTCAATGGAAGGAAGCAAAGGAAGTTCTGCTGCGAACATGGGCGATCAGTTTCATATTCTTACTCCCAGTATGATAGGGTTGAAGAGAAATTTATGATTTCTCTTCTCGTTACTTTTGATAGTATTGGGCGATGGATTCATTAGCTTTCCCTTCCTCTTTTTTTTTTTATGGTGGCTAGATGTAGTATGTCCATGTAGATACCAGAAAAATAAAAATAATAAAAAATAATTAAAAAAAAAGAAGAAATTGCTCAGCAGGCACACCCACGGGAGACTCCCGCGGGTTGCACCTGCAGGAGAATCCCGCGGTTGCACCCGCGGGAGAGCTCCCGCGGGTGCAACCCGCGGAAGAATCCCATGGGTTGACACCCGCGGGAGCGATCCCGCAGGTGCCAACCCGCGGGTTGTTTTCCGCTTCCGTTTCGCCTGTTTCCGTTGTTTATTTTCCTGATATCCCGTGATCCGATTTTTCAGGAAGGATTGGAGCCGGATTTTTCAGGAAGAGAATAAAATCGGATCACCGGATTTCTCGCCAACCCCACCATGGTGAATAAATTTTTGTATTTTTCAGGAAGAGAATAAATTTCTCGCCAACCCCACCATGCTGGGGTAAAAAGCATGAACTGCCCAATGCCAACAAGGCTACGGGAAGAGAATAAATTTCTCGCCAACCCCACCATGATGGGGGTAAAAAGCATGAACTGCTCAACGCCGACAAGGCAACGGGAAGAGAATAAACTTCTCGCCAACCTCAACATGCTGGGGGTAAAAAGCATGAATTACCCAACGCCAACAAGGCTACGGGAAGAGAATAAATTTTTCACCAACCCCAACATACTGGGGGTAAAAAGTATGAATTACCCAACGCCGACAAGGCTACGGAAAGAGAATAAATTTCTCGCCAACCTCACCATGATGGGGGTAAAAAGTATGAATTACCCAACGTCGACAAGGCTACGGGAAGAGAATAAATTTCTCGTCAACCCTATCATACTGGGGGTAAAAAGTATAAATTACCCAACGCTGATAAGGCTAAGGGGAGAGGAAAAGTTTGGCACTTAAGCCCAAACGAAACCCTCGACAACTCACCATGCTGAAAGTAATAGCATGGCTAGTCCAACTCAAACGGTAGTTGGTAAAGGCAAATCAAACCCGTTGATAGCTGGGGGTTTGCTAAAAATCCCACGACAAATCTGTCATAATAGCATCCTTATCCGAATATAAGGATACATAACTACCTTAAGCCGCTAAGGCAAAGGGAAGAGAAAAGTTTGGCATTTAAGCCCAAACAAAATTCTCGATAACTCACCATGCTGAGGGGAATAGTATGGCTAGCCCAACTCAAACGGTAGTTGGTAAGGCTAATCAAATCCGTTGATAACTGGGGGTTTGCTAAAAATCCTAATCAGATAAATTTTTTTTTGTCACGTTAGGATTTCACCTCTGACAACAAAATATTTCTCGTCATTTTTTCTCCAGCAGAGCAAGTGACCCTCCAAAATATTTGTCAAGTTAAAATCATACCTCTGACATCATAATTCAAAATCAAAAGAGATAAAATCCTAATTAAATCGATCCCCTATCACGTTAAGATTTCACCTCTGACAGAAAAGAAAATTCACACTTCATCAAGTCCAACATTACAACCTCTGATGAACGTGTTTTTGATGTCGTTAAGTTAAAAATCACCTCTGACGAAAATCATCTCCCTATCAAGTTAACAGTAACCTCTGATAGTCCGATTCCAAAGCTAAATACGTTAACCGTCACCTCTGTTTAGTCAGCTTGTCCCTATCACGACCAAATCCTCTGAATAGGATGAGCTCCAAGACACATTTAATGTCACCTCTGTCTTTTCCTGATCCGTCATACTTGACGTCACTGAACGGATAGGATTAAAATGAACACGTTAACATGACACCTCTGCTTGACTTAAAATAAGCATGTTAATATCATACATCTGCTTGTCATCTAATGAGTACGTTAAAATCACACCTCTGCTTGTTATTGAATAAATGAATATGTTAACAGTTATCTCTATCGACCAAATCCTTTAAAAGGTCTATAGCCAAAATTAAAGAATCCAAAGTATTTCGAAATTCAGTACGGTTCAATACAGTACTTCGAAAACTTTGGAGGGGGTTATGTAGATACCAGAAAAATAAAAATAATAAAACAGAATTAAAAAAAAAAGAAGAAATTGCTCAGCAGGCACACCCGCGGGAGACTGCAACCGCAGGAGACTCCCGCGGTTGCCGCTGTTGCACCCGCGGGAGAGCTCCCGTGGGTTGCACCCGCAGGAGCATCCCGCGGGTGCAACCCGCGGGTGAATCCCGCGGGTTGACACCCGCGGGAGCGATCCCACAGGTGCCAACCCGCAGGTTGTTTTCCACTTCCGTTTCACCTGTTTCCGCTGTTTATTTTCCTGATATCCCATGATCTGATTTTTCAGGAAGGATTGGAGCCGGATTTCGAGCGGATTCAGTCTATAAAATACAGAAATTTAGTCAGAGACAGGACTTTTGGATTCTTGGACTTTGGGAAGATTTCGGGCGAGCTCGGGAAATTGAGAAGCGGAGCAGACCCATCTTCTTCCAGTCGGACGGTCAACGGAGGCATTAACGAGGCTCCATCGCCACCCGAACCCACATAAAAAAAAGGGAATAAATTAATATTCTCGTTCTTGTAATTCCTTAGAATTTTTGTAATCTCAATTTCGTTGTAATCAAATAATTTTTGCAATGGAAGGAGAAATCCAATTTTTGAGCAAACAGTCCTCAAGAATTTACTATTGATAGGCATTATCATCCTGTCGTCGTCTTGATTGATCAGGCGATAGGTTCCATTTGAGTAGACGGTTTCTACTATAAAAAGTCCTTTCTATTTGGATTCTAATTTTCCCTTAGTCTTGTGGGTCAGGATTACTGGTCTTTTGATAGCCAAAACCAAATCTCCTTCTTTAAAAGTTCTTCATTTGATTTTCTTTTTAAACGCTCTCGAGACGCGCGCTTGATACAACTCCATTTGTTGTTATGCATTCATGATACAACCCTAGCCCTATTTCTGTGAGTTTAGCCTCGCGTTTTAAGCTGGCATAGCCTCGCGACTGGGCGAGTATATCTTCACGTTATACACGGGGTTCGACTTGTGTGTTGGTTTAGCCTCGTACACTGATTTAGATTCATGCGCTGATTAGCCTTGCACACTAACTTAGATTAGAATTTAGTTGCAAGCATAACTTTGCACTCCATGCAGGCATAGCATTGTGCTTGAGTTACTCTACATGAGTTTAGCCTCGCATCTTGATCTCTTTACGCGAGCATAACCGCAAGGTTTATTGAATGCGGGTCCCACCCCCTATGTGGGCCTCATTTGATTGGTTATGATGAGTTTCTTCTTCATAAGATAGTATGCAGTGCTGCTAGTTGGTCTGACGCCTTAAGTCTCTGACGTAAAACTTGGCCTTCTGCTTCTTGAAGTTTATGTGGAGTTGAGAGTTAGTTTCACATTTTGTCCGTGAATATAACTTTGTGTTTAGATGACCTTACGTGACTTGGCATCACATTGTATGCGGAATTTGATTTGTATTGCATAGAAGGTTCATTGGTATGGGTCCCACCCCCTGTGTGATCCACAATTGAATAGTCATTAAAATTCAATTGACCGCCTTCTTATTCTTTGAAGTTTACGCGAGGCTGAGAGTTAGCTTCGCATTTTGGACCTCTTCGCGCTTCGGATCTACCTTGCGCACTGTGTTTGTTGCACACTGGCTTATCTTTGCATATTGAGAGTTTTATACCCGGCTGCAATTTTGCCTTGTATTCTGCATTTCTTCCAGTAATGAAATTATCGAGACCGAGGCTAGGCTCGCCGCACGATAAAAGGCTGGGCTCGCCGCGCGATGTGCTAGACTAGGCTCGTCGAGCGAAGCGGAGGCTGGGCTCGCCTCGTGTATGTGTTACCCTCGCATTTCAACTGTTTTACGTGGGATTGCAAATTAGCTTTGCATTTTAGAGCTTTTGCATTTTTGTTGCATTATTGTATAGTCTTGCATTCCTCGCAGGTGTTAACCTCTCATTTTTTACGCTGGCTTCATAAATATCCTTATTTAGTTGGATGTGAGTCCCACCCCATGCATGGGACATGTTTGACTATCCATGAAGTTCGTTATGTAGTAATAGACCACTTTCTCTTCTTTGCAACAGACTATGTGGGGCTAAAGCTTATCCTCGTATTTCTATTTACTTTTGTACTCCGGTGAATTCTGTGCACTGGCTTAACCTCGCACACTGATATAACCATACATGATGGTTTAATCTCGAATTTGCCTCGCATCTGGATGACTTTACGTTGGTTTAGTCCCGAGTTAGTGTCATGCCTTGGACGATTTTACACTGGCTTAGCCTCATGTTGTACGCGGGCATAGCCTCGCGTTTTTACTTTGGGCTGTCTGATTTCATATTCTTACCCCCAGTATGATAAGATTAGCGAGAATTTTACTCTCTTCCCATTGCCTTGGCGACATTGGGCAACAAAAACTCATACGCTTTTCTTCTTCTTCTTTTTTTGAATTTTTACTTTTGTCAATTTTATTTTAGTTTTTGATTTTTTTTCTTCTGATTTTTTTTGAATTATTTTCTCTTTATTTTTTTTTACGGGCATTTTGCCATCAAATTTTGTAGATTGCATTCGCGAACACTTTTTCTGTTCAGATCTCAACTAGATCACGTTTGTATCGACGAGTGCCTAAATTTTATTTTTCAAATCATAGCAATTCTTGGTTAGGTGCCCGATGTTTTGATGGAAGAGACAATACTTGGGATCATCTGTTCTTCCAGCTTCTTCTGGCCTCTGACTTTCGGGTAATCTGATCATTCCCTTTTGGTTGAGTAAATTAAACAGGATCACTGTTTGCTCATCCTTGAAAGCGTATGCCCGTTGCGATTTAGAAGAATCTCGATTATTTTGTGATTTTTTGTTGGCAGTTAGTGGTCATTGCTTCATTTCTCTTAGGATGGGATGATTGTAGCTGCGGCCGATTCATGATCATCCTTCTCTGGGCATGGTATTCATTAATACGGCGGATTATGTCATCCGCCTGCTATCTTTATTTGACTAGATCCTTCTAGTTTTTTACTCTACTGCTCCCATTTTGACCAATCCTGATCTGGAGATTGTGTTTGTAAGTCTCCACCAATGTTTCCTGCGACATACCATGTAGGCATCGCACTGACATTTCGCGAAAACGTTCAACAAAACTTTTAACCGTCTCTTCTTCTTCGTGCTTGTTTTCTCTAAAAGAGGGGATGGATACTTGGGTAAGAACTCCCTTTCTATGTCAGACCAGGCATTGATAGTTCCTAGGGGCAACTGCATGAACCAAATGAATGTAGGTTCTCGCAGAGTACTTGCAAAAATTCTTTTCATCATTGGGTTATTGCCCATAAGATAGCTGGTCTGCGAAAGAAAGTAGTACATATGGTTGTTAGGGGATCCCTTTCCATCATATGACTCTAACTTGAGAGGCTTGTATTTTGCTGGAAATGGTATGTACTCCCACTCTATTGGGTAGGGTCTCGTAATTCCGTCCTCCTGCAATCCTTTTTGGTGCATTAATACTTTTATTTGACTTTTATGCTTCTCCAATTTTTCGGCGTGAGGATCAACGAAATATTCCTCCTCATTGCATTTTCCCTCGGCATCTAGGTTGGATTCGATCTCCTCCTTCTTGGCCTTATCAGAAGATGAAGAACCCCTGCTCCATTTTCTGTGCTCTGTTGAGTGTTCTCCAAGATCTTCGCAATCATTGCTTTGAGGTCCTCGATGCTCTTTTGCTGCTTTGGGATGAGGCGTTCTTGTGCCTCAATATTTTGACTCATTTCGGCCGCCGTTCAACCATGTGGACCGTCTTCCTGCCATACCAATAAGAAGCGTGTGATCGCGGCATTGTTATAGCCGAATGATCACTGACCACCTCATATTCCTCATCGGGACACCCAGCCAATCTTTCATAACCACAGGGGGTCATCACACCTGACCTGAGATGTATGTGATGATATGTTTCCTCTGCTTCCGTATCATTGGTATACTCTTCGATCACTGGTTTCTTACCCTTATTCACGATATTTTGACGTGAAAGCAGGCAAGTTTTGATCTGAGTCAGAGTTTTATTTTTGCGGCCGTCTTCTTTTTATTTAATTCTAATTAAAATTTGAATAGGATTAGAAATTGCAAAATAATTGGAGACGAGACCAAATAAATTGTGCATGAGAAAGAGAGAAAGATAGATAGAGAGAGATTTGTTTTTTAAATTTAATTAATTTTTTTTTTTCCTTTTCCTTTTTCTCTTTCTTTTTCTTTTTCTCTTTCTTTCGATGCACCTGAGAGCCTCGCATCCACGGCCGAATGTTTTTTTTTTTTTTTGGTTTTCTCGTTTCGTTGCTCCTGAGAGCCTTGCATCATGAGCCCCGCGTGGGTGCGAGACTCCCCTTTATTATTTTTTATTTTGAGTTTAATTTTCTTCTCATGAGCCTCGCATCCATGTGAGGCTGAGGTTTATTTTTTTAATTATTTATTTATTTATTTATTTTATTATTATTATTATTATTATTATTATTATTATTATTATTTGAATTCGGATTCGAATTCGTATTTGGACTCGAACTCAGATTTTGAATTCGAACTAGGATTTTGGATTCGGATTCGTATTCGAATTCTGATTTTGGATTCGGACTCGGATTTTGAATTCGAACTCGGATTATTTTTATCGTTCTACATTTTTAACTATAGTTTTTGAGCAACTAAATGGTAAACCATTTTAGTTTAATTATGAGATATTTTCATCTAACTTGAAGTCCAAGCCTTCCTTGGGTTGCATTTGCTTGGGTGAAGGTGTTCATGGATATATCCTCATCTAGATTTGGGTCGGACGTAGATACGAATACAAAAGATCCATATTCAGCCTGAGCTACAAAACAAATACAGATGGATATTTTTTGGAGTTGGCTTTGGACTCGCAGAAAAAAAAATCCAGATACTTATTACAGCATCCGGATTACCAAAAATTACTAATTTATATTAAAATTGTTATGTTTTTAGATCTTTTGCTATAAAAAATATCCCGAAAACCAATATATTCTACAGTAATTTTTTTTCATGCCTAACTTCCATTATACTTGCATCTTATAGCACGAATGGGTAACTACCTTCAACTTCAAAAAATGAAACTTATCTTTTGTAGGTCTAATAATTTGTTAGTTGTAAAGAAATTAAAACTTTAAATTATGTACTCAATTTCCTAGAATCTATTTGTAGTTATATAAATTTGGATGTTTTAATATAAAAATTTTAAAAATAAATGTATAAACTTGATTATCATGCTCAACATAATATTTTAACACAGATCTGCATTTATTTTTCTCATATTCCTTTTAAGCTCATATCCAATTTTTTCCATAATCAACTTTTTATATAGTATTTGCATCCATTTTGATTTAAATAGACATGGATATGAAATTGGATTACTGAACCATATATATAGATATGAATAGGATAAATCACATATCTGACCCGTTTGCAGCCTCAAACGCAAGCATATAAAATTAACTTCTCAGATCTGCGGTAACTCTGACCCACTTCTATTGAACAACCCCTTCAACCCTTAACAAGCAATATCAATAAACTTGGGAAAAAAGCCCATAGTTTATCAATTGAGTTACTATTCGGCGAGAACGGCAGCCCTCCCACTTGAATAATATGCACATTAACAAAATCCTCTTGTGCTTGCTCTTGCACCTAACCCTTTCCCACTCAAAAAATATAATAGTTATCATTGGGAATAAAGATATTCCAGCTACAAACCATGAGAATTCTCATGTGGCCCTCTTCTATAGCTATAGCTGATGATCTGCACACTTGTACACGTACAAACAAATCAAAAAGAATACTTTGGAGAGAGTGTTGCGGAGATTTGAAAACTTAAACAAATCAAAGCAAAAAAAAAAAAAAAAAATTAAATAGAAGAGAATGGTTGGAACTAGAATCAAGGGAGAAGGTTTGTCTGTATTAAATGCACAACTATTATTTTGTTTCCATCGTTTTCCATGTCGTCCAAGCATTTACTTTTTCTGGGAGGGAAAGAGAATTTGAGAGGAGGATGTCGTGTTATGGGAGAAGTGGATCTTCTCTTAATTTAATAGAAATATTAGGATTTGTTTATTGATTAATTGGTTTCTTGATGAGAAAAGGATGCATCGGGAGAAGAACAAGTCAACTATAGTTTGGAATCAATTAGGGATTAGGTGACAGGCTAAAGACACTCCAGGCTGACTCGGTTTCTGTGTTCTGATTACGTTACAAATATATACTTTTTTTTCTGCAAGGAAATGTACTGAATTTAGTAGTTTTAAAGTGATCAGTCTCATCCAATGACATAGTGTACAGCATGCATGTTTGACAAATAGGTCCCCTACAAAGTTGAAACTTGATGGATCAACCAGGGAAAATTCATCTCACGCACACCACTTTGCTCAATATGCACACCTCTTTGATTTGTACAAAATTACAACTTTACCATTATTTTATATAATTTTTTTTTTTTTTGCCTATCATTCCTGACCGGCCGATACTAGATCCATTCGGAAACTAATTTCTGACCAGTATGAAAATCGCTTATGGACTAATATCTGACTTAACTGAAAAATAAGTCCATCTTATGCAAAGTGGTGTGTATGAATGAAATTTCCCATCAACAAGACTTGATCTATCTACGCGAGTCTCTTTAGATATATTTGTTTCCGGTGATAGTATAGTAAACATTTTGGGCCCAATATTACTACTGTGCTGTCAGTATTTTTGCTGTTGGCTAATTTTTTGTGTATAAGTACTCGGATAAAGCATCGGTGTCCATGTAGTAAAACCTGCAGAGAGTTTTAGAGGCACCATTGTCTGTTGCAGTCAACTGAATAGGAGTAATTTTCCTCATCAGTGCCTCGTTGATATCGCTGATACTTTAGAATCACCGGCATCCCACTCCACAGTTGTACCATAATGGATCTCAGATTTAATGTGCAGCTCAGTATTTGGGCTGGAACCCTAGTAAAAACAATCAAGAGAATCATCTAGAAGGAAACAACTAAAAGAGAATATCTTATATTTTAGATTTGAAAATATTATAGATAATTAGAATTTATCACCGGTATCCCACTCCATAGTTGTACCATAATTAGAAAATATTATAGATATTTGTATTTTACTTTAAAATCAATAACAAATATTTGCATTTCAATGTTAAATTTGTATAAAAATTATAGAATAAAAACAACAACTATTACAACTAAGCCTTTTATCCCAAGTATTTTGGATAGGCTAGAAACATAAGTTGTAAAATTATAGAATAGAAACATAAGTTGTAAAATAAAGATATATATATATATTTGTATTATGTCACAAGTTTATATAGGAGTTATAAACAAGAACATTATCTATTTTATGGGGTGGGGTCTCTACCCCCTGCATCCCTAACAGTAGTGTTACATCTATAGCATCCCTAATAAACTGTCTGGATAGCTCGATTCTATGTTACTCTGCCTCCTAGTTCGGATGCCTATATCTACTCTGCTTGTATCGCTATAAAAATAGTAAAAAAAAAATCTCTAATTCTCTTTGTGGCTATAGAAAATTTGTCAAGCGGCATTATATTGTTGTTGTCGTGTGATTTTTGACTATGTACAGAGACGATTGTGTATCACGCTAATTCATCTACTTGATGAGTAACTTCTTCCATAGAAAACGAGGATCTTGGGCTAAAATTTTCCCTACAAGGATCTTGATAAGACATTTTCCCTACAACTATCGGTTCTAGAGTTTTCTCCCGATGTTGGAAGTTAATTCTGGTTTTTCGCAATTCAAACTAGACTTTGAATTTCTTATAATTTAACTCTATATCTTTTTACTTTGGATGTTATATATCATGATCAAACTAATTTCCCTAATGAATCCAGAATGGTATTGATATTGTGATTTAAACAAAACAATAATAATTGTTGGATTTGAATCAATCATCCAGAGCTTTTCCTATTATGGTGTCTTTAAATTTGAGGTAAGAGAATTCATTTTAGTTATTCAATTTCTGGAGTTAATTGGAGAAGGTCTGGGTAAGTTCTTGTTCTTTCGTGCATATACTCTTTTCATCCATATAGTCCAATCTCCATTAGCATTCTCATCGATGTGCACTCTATACTAGTATTGGGGATTGAAATTTCCAATCAGACCTCGAACCACCACGAGATCACGTCTTTCTGTTTTCATGTTGCTTTTCTTGGTATCGATAATTCCAAGTGACTGGAATGAGGAAATGATTTTTTTTTTTTTTTTTCCTTCAAAACTTTCCCCGTTTCGGTCAATAATAGCTACTGTTTTTTCTATAACTACTGTTTTTTCCTTATAGAAGAGGTCTAACCTAAACTCCAACTCTGAATGATATAATATATGGTTCTCATCTCGAACATAGCGCTAAGTTTAGTGTGTAAAACATATCAAATACACCTATTAAGAATGGTGGAATTGCTAAACAATATGAGACTTTTCCAACTCTCTCCACAACATCAAAAGGACCAATGAATTTGAGACTAAAATTTCCTCATAACCAAATTAGATAACGTCTTTGGATGGTGATATATATATATATATATATATATATATATATATATATATATATATATATATATAGAGAGAGAGAGAGAGAGAGAGAGAGAGAGAGAGAGAACGGGAAATACAAGGCGGTGAAGGAAATTTCCTTCACCGCCGCTTAGGTGGCCCAATAAAATTATTACACAGAAAGTTTCCTTCACCGCCGCTTAGGTGGCCCAATAAAATTATTACACATGGTGTCATTTAAGAGAATTCATTTATTTGTTATCTTGAATGACGCCCCGTGTTATAATTTTATTGGGCCACCTAAGCGGTGGTGAAGGAACTCCCTTCACCGCCGGTGTATTTCCCGTTTCCTCATATATATATATATATATATATATTCTCAAATTATTAAATCTCCAATTTGAAATTTCATAAATCTTCAATAACTATCCGCTCATTTTTTCTGCATGTCTTGAGCGATCATCAAGTGCTTGCAAATCAGATTAACCTTATATACTATCTTAATTAGCAATCAATGTGATCCTATAAGTTCTCTTTCGTCAATATCATTCCAATATACTGGTGATCGACAATCCTTCCCGTATAATACTTTTGAACGGCACCATCTTGATATCTCTTGATAACTTAGTTATAAGAAAATTTCATGAGATGAAGTGAGCTTTCCAAAATCTACCAAAATCTAGCATACATACCTAAGCTTCATCGTTTAAGATTTGGATAGTCTTCAATGTGTATCTATCGGGCATGGTATGATAAGCATTCCTCTTAGCTCGAATAGTCTTGTATCGAATATAAATAAGATTAGGAAAGTTTATAATAATTCCTATGAATTCATAAAGTAATCATAAGTAGCCTCTTTAATAGAGTAATTCATGATTAATTATAAATTATTTTCATTTTTGTTATTCTACCAGATACTTAGCATATTTTTATACATTCTGCTACTCAGATTACAGATAGAGGGCGTCATAATGATCTCTTAATTCGCAAAAGGAAATTAGATATATAAAATAAAAAAATTATAGATCTCCATGGACCACAATCTAGTCTTGATACTACGTACTTAGGAGGAAATACTTGGGCCTTTTAAAAAGTAAGATGAGCATTGCAGAAACCAATTACTTACAGACACTTGACTCTTAACTATTTAAAAGCCATCACTCTTTCATAATTCGTCCGATGTTGTTCCTAAAATGGAAAAAAAAAAAAGTTCCAACGATATTAAACTATCCTCACGACAGCGACCAGAGTTTCTTCTTAATTAAGCATAGCAATTCCGTCTATTGTTATAAATTAGAGCCAGATAGAAATACCAGAAGGTGACGTATATCCAACAAATTGTTAAAAATAAATAAATAAATAATAACATGAAAAGAAACGTACTTAGAGAGCTTAGGATAGTGTTCATATGAGAGAATTTATTTTAAAAAACCCTAGCTAGCCAGATGCTTGAGAAATCAAAGAACAAGCTAGAACATACCCCAAACAAGGAGAATCCAAATGGCAAGAAGACAAACATCCTGGGGTTAAACCCAGTATAATACGAACTACTAATAGACTCTTAGTAGCTTGTGCAGGTGCAAACAATAGAACAAATATAAAATTGTGCAAATATTAGAAGATTTTAACATGCCATATACTAAGAGATTGAGTCTCGTGCGTACGGGGAAATGAAAATAAACAGTTCTGAGGGTGGCTTCTAAAAAATTCTCTGAAGACTTCCCAATTTTGTCTCGACGTCTGCATGGAGTTGACGATTTTGGGGTTTCGTTCACTGCTACGTGGTCGGAGAATCTCTCTCTCTCTCTCCCTCCCTTCAGGAAATTGGTGCGAAAACTCTTACTATAACATAACGATAATTTGGCTCGGGTTCGGGTTCATTTCATTGATAGCGACGTCATGGCTACTCCTGTAAACTTTCCCGCTCAATTCGTAGTAATTACAAGATTATTCTGGTTAACAAATCTTAAAGGTTAATTAATTTAGAGAACCAATTGTTATTTTTTTTTTTCTCCCAATTCTTGTTGTAACATAATTCTATAGTTTGAAGATTGGTCGCTAATGTTATGTATTAGATGAAAAAACTAATGTTAATGAGTATAAAAATTAAGAAATCTCATAAAAGGCTTAGTTATTGTTGCTTTTGGTGAGTATAAAAATTAAAAGAAGTAATAACATATTAATGAATTATAACCACAAGGTGAAAATAGAATATTATTTATTCGTGTATAGATAACCAAAAATGATCTATTCAAATATATATGGTTAATAAATTTAGCATACCACGAAATAGGGCATTAAGGGAGATTTCATTATATTTGCATTGACATTGAACTATATATATATATATATATATATATATATATATATATATATATATATATATATATATATATATATATATATATATATATATAACATGCTCCATTGTAAGGAAAAAAAAAAAGATTAAATCACATTGATTAGAGTCCAAAAAATAGATCAGTTATTTATGAAATATATATGTGTTAAAGACAAATTCAGCATGTCCTAAAGGAGAATGTTGAAAAAGATTTCATTATCAGTATGGTACATATAAACTTTTTTTTTTTGTCAGTCAATTTTCAGATCCTAAGACCTTTAACTCTCTTTGTTATCTGATATAAAATTAATACATTCAGAAGTTCTAACATATCTACAAAAGTTACTATATTGGTAAAAATAACCACAATAAATATCCATCTTCATGTATGGTATTGTTGCTAACTCCTTTGATTTCCTCCTTTCTCTTTTATATAGTTTCTCAAGTGTGAGTATTCATCTATGCCACTTTCACATAGCACACATTAGTTATGCATATTTTCATACTCTAAATAGGTCAAGTTATTATAGGAGTTATCCTTGATCACGACCATTGAAATTTTCCACCGAAGAGATCTATTTTTATCGTGAACCCTATTATTTATTAAAATGGATCCTATTTTCCTACTAAGTCGCCAAACTCCTATTGCAACTCGAACTTTGATTTCTTCTCTAAATTAACAATTGTTGAATTCTGTCAGTTTAAACTACAGATCAATATTAAATTCCAACACCGTTATCTAGCATTTCTGATCAACTTGAAGATATTCTCACCAACTAATACATTTGGTTTGAGAAATAACGAAGTTGGATAATGATGATGAGCTAGCTTGTACATGAGATTGTGGAATATAGTTGTTAAAATCAAAATGCTCCACTATTATTTTTATTGCTAATTAAAATCAAATTGAATGCATGAGAAGAATAAACAAAAGGACAGTAGGTAGATCTAAGTATCTGACTGACTGACTACTGTACCTTCAAATTTCTTCCTTCTCGCCATCTCTCGTGCTGCAATATGATATTCCCAATGCCGATGCTTGTCCTTGTTGGTTCAGCTGTTATAATTAAACAACTAATTATGGATAAATAATGATAAAATTAAAATTGGGATGATGCTAAGAATCAAGAACACACTTGTGCTGCATGCTGAACAAGCGCCGCGAACCCTGGCATTTGATCCGATCGACAGTCGTCTCACATGCAGTTAGAAGGAAATTTTATCTGATTCAGATTGATTTTTGTGCTCAGTTTCTTGGCATTTTTTGGATAAACTTTGTATTTATTTCAAGCACCTAGTTTCAAAAAATTCTTGGATTTTATGCATGTTGGCACAAAATGACTGAAAAGTTTGGATTTTACGTAGGGGCTTCTGGCCCATTTCCCTGTTGTAGAATGTACAAGTAGAAAAATGGACATTTTTATAAGTTTTAAAAAATCATGTGATCGTCACCTTCTCTTGATGTTTGTGACTCAATATGAAAAGGTTTGATTTGGATTTTGCACCAACATATGTAGCTGTAGTTGCATGACTCAGCCTTTTTGTCTTTTGGAGATTTTTTTTTTTTTTTTTTTGAAATATCTGTTTTTAAAAGTATTTGTTTTCTAATGATCTATATTATTTATAGGGCTATTCACAACCCATCCTCAAATAGCTTAGCACCTAATTAAGATCGGCCCCAATATTATCCTTTAATATGTCAATGCAGTGTGCTATCATATCACGTAGATCTAAGCATCAGGCCATATGTCCTTATCAAAAGAGTTTTTAGCACATTGGTTCCTAACAAATTTCATATTCATTTATTTATTCCTAACATATTATTTTTTAGATTTTAATCTCCCAGAATATTAGGATAATTTGTTGTTAGTCCCCTAAATTAAAGTCGTTCCCAAAATGAAGAACATTATTATGATAATTTGTTGTGATTCTCGTTCTTCCAATATTTAATGACTTTTAATTTTAACAATACATGATTCGTAACTTTAATTTAAGAGATTAATGACAATAATATTAAATAACTTTAATTTAAGAGATTAATGACAAGAGATTAATGGCAATAATAAAATTAATATTGTTAGGGATTATTATCCAAATAATAGTTTGGTAGGAATTAATATCTGAAATTTGAAGTAATATATTACATATCCTTAACAAAAATATGTTTATTTTCTTGAGAGGACCCGAGGTGCTAAATCATTGTAGAACAATAATAAAGTTACGTAATAATAAGACTAATAAGTAAGGGGTCTAAAGTATTCACTTTGTAAAATTGAATAAGAAAAGTAGAATAGAATCATGCTAATAAAGAGCTACTATTACTTAGAGGGCTCGAGCCTCAAGTTTCCATAGTCCATTCTCACCCATGAATGCTCGAGTAATATTGCCATCCATGAATATTGGAATGAGATGGTCATCCACGATTGCTAGAGAGCTGGCATAACCGTCCATCCTGATTTGTATGTCAATGGATCTATGTGTCAAAAAATTTTGCCGTTTTGAACATTCTGGCTGGTATATCCACTATTTTCAAAATAGACGAGTTTTAAGAGAATTTATATTCACGCGTGTTTAATAAAGATGTGGAGAACAAGATGTATTTAAACCTATGAACTCTCCTTATTCTATCCGACGTGGGACTATACTTATATATCAACTTCCCAACAGGATATTTGAATTTATAACTCCTCGTACGAAGAGAAAATGTCTTACGTAAATCTACTTAATATCTGAATAATTTATATCTTTGTAGTCTCAGTAAGTCCTGCAATAAAATTTTAAAGAAGATTTGGCAATGCATGTCAAGTCCGGATTTTGATGAATATAACTGAGTAAAAGCAAAACCCATAGATCTATCTTGGGATAATGTGTGAATTATGCTTACCAACAAGTCGGGTTGAGTCTGAGTACCACTAAATCCGAACCCTGGTCCAGACACTCATGGATGGCATGCGGATCATCTTGCTATTTACCAAGCCATTTCAGATATCAGACATATTTGGACTGCAACTTCCCTCCTGAGTTCCGCAGATCTTTTTTGTCTATTAGCGATACTTACATTTTTGTTCTAAAAGTAGTCCGAAATTATCATTTGGGAGAAAAAACGGTCCGGTTATGACCAGAACGGATGTTAAAGGCATCAAATGTCAAATAGAAACTCTCTAGTGCACACATTACCGTTAAATCTCTCTTCACTAGCTTTGGTACTAATTGATCAAATATTCTGGTCAATTTTGTGGGAGCGTAAGCAAAGTAAATGACACGAAAGAATAGGATGTCATGTCTCAGAAGCAACGGACGTGCCTCTATGCCATTAGCTCCAACAACGATGGCACCAGATAAATACAAACCTTGAGATGAATTACACGGCAACAACTTCAGCAGTAAATAAAAACATGCACCAGCCGACAAAGAACTGCCACACTTCACAGCTCTCCTCATTGCTCTCACGACAATAATCACGGTACTAAAATGCCCTTGTATCAAAGAATTCCATTGAAAAATAAAGAAATAAAAATACAAAAACACGACGCCTTAAGCCCGGCCAGAGCCTCTCGCCATGACCAGAACTGGCTTAGCAAGAAAGCATTCTTGGAACTCATACAAGAAAGAAAATCTCTTGCTATTGTGTTATAAACATAAATATTGAGTCAAAGATGATAACTTCTGACTAAGGCAAATTACGTCGGTAACATAAACATCATAACTATTCAAGGATAAGCTAAAAACGAAAAACGAAATATGTTCAAACAACAAGATCAATAACCAACTATTGTCTAAAATTTACAAGCCAAAAACGAAGAACTACTGTCTAAAATATGAAACACAGTGCAAACAGTCAGGAATATAAATTACCTTTGACTGCGAAAAAGAACACCACATTTCCAATATAAAACCCACGCCCTTCTATTATTTCTCATCAGTTTGTTGATAGTTATAAATAGAGATAATTGCTCTGCTGCATACGATGAAAACTAATTACTTCAACAATTATTCACAGACTCATATGACAGCCAATCATGGGAGGAAGCATAACTCTATGTTACTATTAAGAACCAATCTAATGGAAGGGCCACTAAGCCAATTTATTAGACCCTCAGACTTTAAGGGCGGGGCCTTTGTACAACCCTCTTCTGATGACAAAGCTGTCTGGAGGTTGATATTCTTCCAACCAATCCACGTCAGAAGCGCTCATACCTTCTGGTAAAATACTTTCAGCATATTCGAGATATTCTTCTGAAAGGAAAAAAAAAAAGTGATGAGTCAGAAACAAGAACTGAAGAACTGAGAACATTGAAATGGACGTAGATATTTACTAGGTAGATTCTTCTTAGGTAACTTCCGGAAATAGGAGCAATGTCGTCCATCTTCTGATGAATAAGGTGGCGTTAAAATGTCAAAGAACGCACAAGGAGTTATGGCTTTAAAACAGTGGATATTGCCACCACTTGTAGGATAAAGAACCGTTGTCTCACAGGGTGCTGTCATTTCACCGTCTTTAACAAGCTTTGCAGGTCTCGCTACAAATTCAAACAGGAACATATTAGAGGTAAACATATATAGAAAAATATTTTAAAAAATATTATTATTGTTATAACGTGCAGAAGACAGTGAGAATGCAGCATTACAAAACAAAAGCATATAAACGAATATTTGAAGTCTTACCTAAAAGTTTTAATAATTCTTTTAGTCACAACCATCATTACTTCCATTGCAAGAAAATATGTATACCACCCCTAAATGTCCCTGTCCTGATAAAAGAAAAGATCCCATGTCTATTTCATCATACTCATTATTGCATACTAAATGTGCTCTTATAAATTGTTGTGAGATTCCAATTCAACTGACAAGGCACATTATGGGTTAACTGGAAGTTTTGATTAGCAAACAAATCACAAACAAGTGATATTATTTGCTTCCAGCATACAGCCTCCCAATATTCGAAAACCCGTTTCATTATGCACTCGGTCCGAAAGTGAGTAGTAAGTACCCGAAAAACTTAAGTGATACTCAGCTTACTCATTCAAACTCAAAATAATATTTTAAAATGTATGTGCAAAATATGTAATACAAAAACATGCAATCTCAATACTCAAAAATCAAATTATGATAAAATGTAATAAAACAAATTTCATACCAAAATTACCAATACCATCTCATGTAATAAATGTACTCATCATCATTGCTCATCCCAAAGTTGTCAAATTCGGATACGTATAATTTATCGCCATCAATATGTATTGTATCACATATCAATAATATCGTATCGTCAGATACATTGATTAATATATAATAGATAAGTAATAAGCATATAACAATATATAATATAACAAACATATGAGTAAATTTAAAGTATAAGTAAACAATAAATAAGACAAATACTAAAACTGGTAATATATTAAATATAAGTCAATAGCTATATATAAATAGGTAACTAACATTTAAATAACAAAGAGGTCATTAATCTTTTTTGCTTAATTCACTAGAAGTTGAAAATTCCATTCATTTTTTTCATTTTCGTCTTTTTTGCTTACACAAACTCCTATCGTATGTTATAATTTTTCTTTCTTTTTTCTCATTTATTGTTTACAATTGCATTCAAGTTAAAAAGTCCTACCAGTAATTATGAAATAATTTAATAGAGACTAAATATCATAAATAAATAACTAATTGATAAAAATTTTACCATTACATCTTCTCTTCCTTTTCTTAAGTAGATCCATTGTTTCTACTTCACTTAAACACGCAGTAGAATTTATTAATTAACACCTCTCACTATGTAAAGTTCTTATTTTTCATTAATCATTCATAAACTCAAATTTTATATCCAAAGTAAAATTTGATCATATATTCCTTTTTTGTTGCCTCAGTTTCGATTATATGTCATATTCACAAAAACCAAAAATTTGAGCACAAGTTCTTTATCCCTCCAAAAAAGGTTCAAAACAAGTAATATAATATCAATTAATCATTTCCTATACATATATCACTATCATCATTCTTCAAAACCTTTATTTTAATTTCTTCATCTCCATTTTCTCAAATCTATGCAAATTCTTTCTTTTATCAAAATTTTGATGTATAATAATTAAGCTCATTAGATACTTGAATTGAGAATTAGTGATTAAATAATTTATATTGACTATAAATTAATAATAAACCAATACTGAAGATTTGTTTAAATATTTTTATCAACTAAAATAAGTATCTTGAATTTTATATTCTCAGTTGTTAAATGTTTATACTTGTTTGGAATTTTTATTCTGTAATTAACTTAAAATGTTCATTCAAATGAGTTTGAAATCCATTTTATAACTAAGTCAGTGTATCGTTACATATCACGTATCGTAAAATACGTATTGATATCATAGGATACACTTAGCATATCGTAAGATACTTAACTCAATAATATCAAATATAAGATTCGTATTGATTTTCTTGCATATCGTATTGTATGATACATATCACATTTTTTACGATATTGACAACTACGGCTCGTCCATAAATCGTACATCGCCATCGTTCAATTCCTCTTCCAAAGGAGCTTCGTAGTCATCATTACTACCTTCTTCATAAGAATCCTCTTCTCCACTCAAATCCTCACAAACCTCAACCATTGATGTTATTGTCAAATTATTTGCAATGGGATTCAAGGCTTTCGATGAGGGATTCAATCATGAATGGGTTCAGGTTTGAGCAAAGATGAATATGGATCCACTTTAAAAACCAGTCAAAAACTTGAAACTCAGCTAAGTTGACCGAGTACTTAGCCAGTCTGAGTTTTGGTGTGATTTACCGCATTTCTACATGTTTGCTGGCCAAGTACACCAGGTTTTAGAGCACTGCAGATTCCCATCTTCAATTGGAAAATAATTAGAGAAAACCAATGTCTGTAACATCTTCCATGATCACAAATTTAAACAACACATGATGTCTACACTTCAATAATCCCAATAGACAATTGCAGGGTGCCATCGTTAGGAACCTGGATAATTAACTGCTCTCCAACCATTTGCATTTGTCCATGTAAATACCCAATCTAAGTAAGAAAAGCTCAATGAAGCATGGATCTATTTTCATGCCTTTCATGGGATTTGGTTCACAAAATGGATAAAAAGGTGAATGCAGATAGCATTCCACATCACACCAGCGGATTCCAAGAATTAGACCTTTAATACGGACTATTTTTTAATCAAGTTTACTGTTAATATCGACTTGCTAAAACTCAGCTTGACACCATATTCCAGTCACACTTTCTAGGAATTTAAAATATCAATTCTATTTAGGACCAATCATTCATCAGGATGGTGACATTGAGAAAGATATAGTTCAAAGGTTCAAAGAAAGATGGTTAAAATGGCAAAGTGCTTTTGGAGTTCTTCATGATCACAAACTAACCATTGGTATTTTATGGGTCTCAAGGAAAGAACATATCTGGAAGGGCAGAAATGAGAGTGCTATGAAGATGTGTTAGCAGAAATGAGAGTGCTAAGGTTAATGAAAGGAAATGTGCTAAGAGAATGGCTCCGAAATGAGTGAATTCATAAGAAGAGGTTGCTCATATTGAAAATAAAATGCAGGAGAATTGCAAGAGCAGGTTTGGGCATTATGTGCCGCTGAGGCTAATAAGCACACCAGTTAGGGAGCTAATACATCTTAGTTAAGGGACTCATGCATATGTCCCTTCAAGTCTTTAACAACTATCTAGTAGCAGTAAAATTGTAGATGAACTTTCAGAGGCATAAGAAGTCTTTTGACATCAATATAATTGCCCTATCTCCCACCAATAAAACAAAATACAGGTGTAAAGACGAAATACTGGTGGAGAGAATCAAACAACAGAGCAAGCTACATACATTGGGAGGATTGACGAATGAGGCAACGAGGGAGATGGTTTCCTTCTTAAGAGCAAAAGCTATTTAGTTTGGTTAGCTGAAATGTTTGGACAAAGAAAAAAGCAAGTTGTAGAGTTTGATAAACAGGTGAAGGTGGCCAGGTTATTTTTTTAACAATCAAAATAATGAGCAAGAACATATATCACATAACCATTAAAAAAACTCCTCCTTTTCCGTCCTATAGAATAATCGATGTTCCAGATAAACATAGTTCCTACTAATTGGTTTTTCATATCATCCTTCTCCAAATACTGGGTTTATTTTAATTACTTTACTGTACCTATATTGAAGTTACTATCTGCATGCTCTTACAGACCTTGGATCAGTTTCTGAAACAATCCAGTGTTGTGTGTTTGTTTCTGTAAACCTTATTTATACGGTAGAAACCAAATAAAGTATCCGATTCACTTAGTGATTTAAAACAATGAAGCAGTTTGCTTATCTTTTATTTTTCTCTCAATCTTACCTTTACAGTGTACAGAGTAGTAGATTTCATGTGGCTTGTCACAGTACAGAAAGGCAAATTGAGCAAATGGTGGAATGCAAATCTATGTGCATGTTAAAAGAGAAATATTCTACTAACGCACGACATTTAATGAAAACAGTTAGCAGAGAGAACTCCAGAAACTCAAGAAATTCATATTCCACTTTCCCTACTAACGCACGACATAGGGTTTTGCTTTTCTCTTAAGAAGTTTCTTCCCCATATGTTGTACAAGCGCAGAGATGTATATCCAGAGCCACAGAGGTACATGAGCTCCTTGCCTGCTGGCTTAGATTTCTAGACAAGTTAGCTATCAGAGACAAATGATGAACGTTTCATCACGGTCCCACGTCCTATAAAATTTATGAATGAAAAATGACAATCTAGTAGTGTACCAAACAACCCATTGTTATATCATCAAATCATTTTGCATTCACTGTATGCATGAGTGAGAGGTCTCCAAAATCACATGATACATTCACTGACAAGAACACCAGCAGCTTACTTAAGCTATTTCTTACAAATGTACATAAATATATTATTTAGGGGGGAAGGTCTGTCCAACTCTGTCAACATGTACATATATACATGGACAAGGCTATATTCACCTAGGAAGAAATTTATTTTGACAACGTACCTACCAAATTACATAGTGGGCTAACACAATGAATGAATTGTAACATTCATCCAGATCTACACATCCATACAAGGCCATGAAATCCTATATTTTGGAAGCCTTTGAGTCACACATCAAATGATTACTTTTGCTATATTTTCAGACCTCAAGATCCAAGTCATGCATCAAAGAGTGTAAATCAAAGGATGATTTGTACCGGTCATTGTGCAACTATTTGATGCATGCTTTAAAGTTGTATCTTGGCCATATACGTTTTATCATGTGTAGCTCAAGATAAATGATATGGCTCATCAACAGGGGTACCGCACCATATAATTTGATCGATGAGAAAGAATTTCAAGTTTGTTCCCACTTTTGAAGGAAACATAAAAAAGCCTCACCCTGTATGCTCGTACATATCATATATATATACACATCATATGTTGGAATGGACTTGAGTAGCATTTTTCCCATATTTCATGCCTTTAATTAAGGGTTTTTTCCCACATCTATTTTCATATTCAACACCCCCCCCCCCCCCCCCCCCAACAAAACAAACAAACCCCAAAACCCATAATGGGGAAAAAAATTAAAATCTTCCATATTTTATATTCACCCCTAAAATCATCATATTATCTTATCTACTCCTCGAATCTTAAAAAATGAGTACGTTACCCCTCTCATCAAAGAAAAAGGAATTAAATTCAAGCATTCCGTTCTCTGTAAGATTCATTAATTATCTTAGTTTGCTCATAAACTATGCCTAATTAACTAAGTAATTCACCTCATCTCTCCAAATTCCAATTTGCTTTCCACCTCTCAAGATCCATATTACTATAGAAGCCTAGACACCTTAGAAGCAGACCTCGTCACCCTTTTTTCAATCTTCACCAATAAACACCATTTATTTCATTAAGATTGAAGCTTCATCTAAAATAAACACAAAATGGCTACAAAGCTAGTTTCCAAGATCTATTTGGAACAAAGAATACAACAAAAACTGTCAAGTGTAAGAATCTCAATTAATAGGGAGAATTACACGTAAACAAGATTGAAGAAAATTATAAAATTAGCAGAACTATGAAGGATATAATGTAATACTAAAAGTGGTTCATTAACAATTAACCTAGTTGGTAACACCCCATGCTCCCAAGAGGATGATCCCAGGTTCGACTCTCAGTGACGCTGATCGGGAGATTTAACTTGGGTAATAAAACAGGCTACGACCTTGTTAACAAAAAAATAAATAAATAAATAAATAAAAATACCAAACACTTAGCAACATCGGATATCCCATGACTACAGACAGCCCCTAAAACAGCTATATATATGAACTGGAACAATGAATCAGAGAGACATTAGTTGTACAGTACATTAAAACCAGAGGAAAGAGAGAATCCGTTAACTGGAGGAAATTTGTAACAACTAGAGCCCTCTTACGCAAACGGAAATGACATCAATTTACAAAGTTCAATCCGAATATTTCATGCAATAAGAAGAAAGGGAGGAATAGAAATCACAACATCCATAATTAGTAGATACTAATCATACATATCAAAATCAATAGATAAAAGTAAAGAAAGAAAACATGTACCTTTCGAAGGATCAAGGGGCCCCGTTGTCTCAATCCAGTCATAAGACTTAACATACATAGAACCATACAAAAGCTTGCTCAAGACAGTCATTCCAGGATGATTATGAAGTGGTATAATAGAAGAAGGAGGCATGCAAAATATCCCAATCTGCATTAAAACGGCATAGTATATGTCAACAATTCTACTGAAGATCCAAAAATTATTTATCAAATACAAATCATTAGAAAATAACCTAAGCATTACCACTATTGTGAGAAAAAGTAGTGGATTCAAAAAAGAAACATAATACTTACTGAAAAGCTTTCACACTCATGTATATGCAAATATTGAATCGAAGGTAAGTACTGACTGCTGCCATTTCGGCCCTTTTTTCCATTTAAAGGATTTGTAGCCTTCCATCCTCGTACTAGTTGTGCATCCTGTTCAAGACCCACATGGGCAGGCCTGATATCATCTGCAAAAATATAGAAACCATTATATCTCCTTGTCCATCCATATGCAATAAAACAGCATTGCGCATTTTGAGTTAAAAGACATGCATAAAATGAAGTATGTAATATTATAACTATTAGGACATGCAAAAGATGTATTAGCAGAGGGGAAAAAAATCTGTTGTGACCCATGAGAAGAAAAATTGGATGCAAAAGCATTGTGTCTGTCATAGTTTAGTTGCTAATCATCGAAAGCCAGCATCCATTACACCTTTCCCCAACAATTTGGTCCACCTGGCTATTCTTCAATAGCAAGCCATTAGTTGGCTTTAGAAAAGTTACACAATAAGTGTTGATTATAATTATCTGCACCTGCACTTGTAAGGATTAATTATATGCTTCCATGACTCACCATCCACCAGTTACAATTATCTAAAATGACTTTTGATTACATACATAAACTAATAGGAATCAATTCCATGCAATAACCCAAGTAGCAATATTTATTCTAAAAATATGTCTCTACAACTTGGGCGTTGCCATTAAGGATTACATTAAACAAGACATTATCTGCACTGAGGATTCAGTCATGAAATGTATATTAATCCATCAGCAGAATTTATGTAAACTCCCTTCCCATATGAAAACGGTAATGTTTAAGTGTAACTGGAAACTTTACACTTAGTAAAACACTGTTGCCAGCCACCTAAATGAGCATTCAGTTGGTCCCTAAGGATAAAGCAGAGCCTACAGCCCAGGCAAAGACCAATTATGCCCTTTTAATTTTGACATTTATATGTGCGTATGCATAATAATAGTTCAAAAACCAATACGAATACAGACTGAAGTCAAAGGCACCTCATTTTGTGAAAAAAAAACCTCAATTCCTCGTATGAATATGGCAACAATTCATCAGTTTCAAACATTCCTCTACCATCTGATGGTGAACAGATGAAAAATCATGAGAAATCGAGGCCTTCTTTGGCAAGCAGCCAAGCACATGGCCTTCTGGTGGATGTTTGTTAATGTGAGTTTTATAAAGGGGGTTCTTTTCAAAAGGAAAAACAATGTAATATACAAAGATGAAGAAGAGAACGAGGACTATTTGTTTCTTTCTAAGGTTTCTGAATCTTTAAAATTTTCATGAACTGCATTCCAAAGGAAACTTTAGAGCATGCGAAGCAGAGGAAGAAGAGTTCCACTCACATGCAGCCAGAACATTCACCAAACTACCTACCTTTATTATTTAAGCATCCGCCTTTATATGTATCTACCTTTAATTTAAATTATAAACTACCTACCTTTATACATAATGTGTTCCTTCGTACGTAAATTATCTGCTTTTATATTTAATATGCCTTTTCTTGTATATGATTTCACCTGTAAACTATCTGTCTTTATATACAAATTGTCTTTCCTTTATGCTTGAGACTATCAACCTTTATATGCAATCAGCCTTCCACTGTCTTCTTCATAGTTTTAGTTGTAAACTACCTACTTTTATATAACTCTCTTTCTTCATAAAAAAAAATGTTTGCCTTAATAAGTTATTTTCCTTCCTTCAATAGCTATGTAGTTTAAGATGTAAATTATCAACCTTTATGAAGAGATCATAATTAAATGGTACATCATATATCTTTATATAGAAGTTCTCTTTCTTAAATATTTATCTAGTTTTAATTACAAATTGTCTATCTTTATATGTAAACTATCTACTCTTATATGTAATCTCCCTTCTTTTAACTATTATCTACTTTTAGTCATAAAAAATCTATCTTTATACATAACTTTTCTTCCTCGTTTACTTTCTCGGTAAATCGCACACGTAAAATAGCTATTTACCCTTATGCTATGAAGCATGGACATAGATACAGAGTATGAATACAATACTACACAAACATGAAAAATCTATAAAAGTATGACACAGGGGAAAGACACCATATGTATAAGTGTTTATGCATGTGTCCACAAATAAAACACATCAAATCCCATAGACGTTAGGACACAATTTTGTAGAAGTAGAAATAAGAAGGAACTAATATTGATGACTAACAATAGATTCTAATCAATTAAGTATATTAAAGAAGAATTTGGAAGTTCAACCCAATAAACTAATATTGATGACTAACAATAGATTCTAATAAATTAAGTATATTAAAGAAGAATCTGAAAGTTCAACCAATACCTCACACAATACAAGAATATCATCTATGAAGCCTCTTACATGTTTGCAAAGAGTTTAGGTTCTATTACCATATTATTCTATTTTTTTTAAACAACACATAGCTCCAGCATCTTTAGGACTTTCGAAATCTGATACGAATTCAACACTCAAACTTTTTTGGTTCTCAAAATTTGACACGGTTGTGAAGCGACCAATAGGTAACAGGCAAGTATCGTGCCCCTTATATGTCCATCAAATACGAAGACAACACTCATTTTAAGCAGTGTTTTGAAATATCGAATAGTGATAATAAATCAATTAACAAATTTAGTACTAAACATCATATATTGAGTGATATATCATGATAAATTTCAGATGTTATATCAACTTTCATATTAGTTGATAAATACACATGTCATGCCTATATAAAATAATATAAACTGCTTTAAAAAATATTTAGCGACTTAAGGAATACTTACTTTACCAATTTTCATTGAGCCTATAAATAACTAACCGTTTTCATAAGCTTCTCAAATACATCAAGGCATAGACTAATTGAATATCCAACCTTCAAAACACAAAAATCAATATACAATATGACTATGTTAGAAAAAACCAACCTACCTCGTTCACCTTTAGTTTAATATGTTTTTAGTAAGATTTTGTCCACCATGTGTTAGCTGCAGGTATATGAGCTGGGATTTGTATATGCAAGGGTACATGAAAGAAGTATTACTAAACAAGTTAACATCAATGATAATCCCTCCATGCAAGTTGCTGAGGGGACACCAAAACAATTAAAGGAAGGCTTTTTTTTTAAAATGGACTGCTGGCAAGGTTTTTTATAAAGGTGAATATTCTATGACGAAAGGTGGATAAATTACTTAGAAAACTGGATAGTTAAATATGAAAGCTGACATTTAATAAAGAGAAGACAATTTATAGAGAAAGGTGGCCATTTTATAAAGAAGTAGACAATTAATAAAGAGAGGTGGTCACAAGCTTCACGTAGATATTAGGATGATGCGCCATGTCGTATGGATAAAGAAATAAATTGGAAAATCCAACTTAGAGGGTGCTCCCATCCTTTACAATAGGACCCCATAAATACACCATGACCCATATTATATGCCAAGCATTCGATAGGAACTTGGATGTTGATGAAGAAGCGAAACAATTTATGAAATTTGAGAAATTTTGGGTTAAAATTGATGAAATGTGTAATGGATTCATTGGTTAACAAGAGTTAAAAGGAAAGATAAGTGATGTTGCCTAAAAGAATTTGGGGGAAAGGATAATTGGGTCACCTTATAACATGTTTTTGTTATGAAAGATCATCAATTCCCATAAAATTTCTGGATAAAAATAACCCAAAATTACCATAAAGAAAAAGATAGCTAGAATGGCTCCATAAATTTATTATCCACCTCCTGCTCATGCCTCATTTGCATTAATTACTCCTGATGTTAGACATTTGCTTTTCTAAAAGCAATTGTGAAAGAGACAAGTCAGGAGTAAAGCTGTAATAGATTACATAGTTAAACAGGTACTCAGTTTTGAACAAAAATCAGACACATATTAGATACCTCATCATCAATATCATTATCATCATCCTCATCCAAGCCCCTTCCCACAAAGATGGTGAGTCGCATATAGAGCAAGGGTCTACAAAGAATTTGACAAAGTTTTATAACTAAGTGTCAACCGTCCACAATTAGTACAAGTTTTTGGGCAAAGGAAATTATCGATAAAAGAGGGGCCAGTTGTAATCCTAAGGCCAACTGGTGGCTTCCACATTCTCCTAGACTGGGAAAACATCTGATGATAAATTTGTACTAGGTGAGCGCATTCAACTAAGTTCCCATTTCGACAATAGTGATTATCATGATATTTTGATATTATTTTAAATCCAAAATCAAGAAAATCTGTTTGCAAGGCAAAATTCAAATTTTACAAAATCAAGTTTAATGATATTTGGACTTTTACTCCCAGTCAAAACTTGAATATCGCAATTTTGATATCATAATTAACAAATCAAATTTATTTTTTTCACAATTTGTAACCAATCTAGCCTAAGGCACAAACAAACCCAAGAGTCAAATAGCACAGACTTCTTATAAAATCATTGATGGTTTTTAAAAGGAAGAGTGGGCCTCACCTCTAGACCAGCCCGAGGGCTTTCTCCTGTGCATTTAAAGTCCAAGGGAATAACTGCATTTGGTTAAAAACACTTCTCCCTTAAAGTTTAGAATTAAGGCATGTAGAAAACAAGGACTCTCTAATAACACTTTTAAATCTAAGATTATAAAAATATCACAATCCCATTGTATTCGTTTATATTGAGAACACCCAGAATGTGTCAAATACACATCTAATGTTGTTATATTGAGCACAAAGCCAATCGGTTTAATTGATAGTTCGTTAGATAGCTTTGTACATATTTATATGCAGATTGGCATAGTATAGCAATGTCGCTTCAGGACGCCTATATACTCGAAACCTGTGCTCATGTCACACCCTCTACCAATAAAATCTTAAAAGGTTGGTGGGTCGGTAAGTAGACCAACCTTTTCCAAACCACTTAGGCTGAGCCCAAGCAATTAAGGAACAGACCTCTAAGTCCCTCGGGGCCATATATAGAAGGGGAAAAATGATTTAAGATTGCGTACAAGGGATTGCAATTCACTGCAAATAGGAAAGTATACAGATCCATTAATCTAAATGAAAAATTAAACTATGAGCTATAGTTCTTTTGACTTTCCTTTGGTCTATGGAAGCCCATGCTACTAAGAGCATAGAAATATAGTGCAGAAAAAGAAGATTTGTTACAATATACTCCTATTGTCACCAGTACAGAAAAGATGTGACATATTCACAGAAGGAGATATCTTGGGCATAACGGAAGAATGGTGTCACTATGTTGGATGAACCTTTGTAGGTATCAGGTATCCATATATATCAAGCATAGAGAGAGAGAGAGAGAGTGATTGTGCTCATTGGAGTACAAATGATTGGATAGAAACTGTTTGAGGCAATTGACTTCCTTCAGAGAAATTAGAAAATTCTCCCTTTCTATACCATAATAAAACAAGAGAGATTTTAACATTGTATAGCTCTAGGGAATGCTTGTAATACAGTCCCTAAGGAGGATCTATGTAGATTTAGGACGAAAAGTCTTAAATACATGTATCGTTATTGAAAAAAGACATACATGAATAGATATCCAGTCTTTATTCTATTGGCTTGGATCAAGACTTGGAATTAAATATTTTCCTCTTTGCCAGATATGGATAAAATTGCTAGGACTACATAAGATGAGGGTTCAAACATGAGTTATTTGTTAATGAATATTAAATTTGCTGATAAACCTAGAAAAGGATAATTCTTAAGCAACAAATATGAAGGGAAACATTCAAATGGCAGCAATCAATGAAAAAGGGGCTGCAAAAAAAAAGTATAAAATGTCCGTTTTGACACGAACACGCGCACGCCAACGTACGCGCATATGATCGCGCACATACGATGCGCGCACACACACAGACTTTCTTTCACACTATCCTTTCTTTTCCCTTTAAAATATGCTTACACACACGCGCACACTTCCTTTTCTTTCCCTTTTAAATATGCTTACGCACAGACTCACACTTTCTTTTCTTTTCCCTGTTAAATATGCTTATACTTCTTTGCACCCATGCACTCCACTTCAACTGTCTTAATTGCTGTCTAGGTCACTAGACTTAAAGTATTTTGAAGCCTCACCACCTAACCCTAAACAGCCTTGGATAAAAAATGAGAGCCACATTATTTACTGTATCTAAAGATAAAGAAAATTAGTAAAAGTACGAAGGCATAAAGAAAGAATCAAATATTACATTGTCCTCATGTTTAATTAACCAAATTGAAGGTGAATGCCAAATGTAATATAAAAAATCAAAACCACATATCTACATTATAAAAACATGAAATGACAACAAAAAAAAATAGTATACAAGATGTAGAGGAAAATTTTGTATGGTCTTCATGTTTGGTAAATCACCATGAAGGTGACTTCCAAAGATAATATGCAACAATAAACTCAGACATGCCTCTCATAATCCACCTACTTATGAAAAGAAATGGGGCAGTGTAACAAATAAAAATATAGTTTAGTTGCTTTCCCTTATCTTCACTTAAATATTGCCTGTTCTCTTCTTTTTGCTCTGACAAATCATTGATAGGCATATTAAACTTCCAAAAGATGATGTCAAAAAATGTAAAGAAAATTTATCTCACCTAGGCGAGCACGAACTTTTTCAAGAGCTTCAGCTGACACAGGGCCATTAGGAGAGAGAGATGATTTACATGCTTCGTATAGCTTTTTTATCACGGGCATGGTACAGGAATCAATATAAGCAGTAAAAGGATGCAACCAGACTCAATATCAACCTAGTAAGCCTCCAGAACCAATGTATATAGCTCCACTTATATAGATCATCCGCCTAAGAAAAGGGCTTGCAACAAAGTATCCTAACATAAATTAAACACATTGTTCTTCTTTCTGGGCATAAAAGTTGAGTGGAGAAGAATTTTAATTTCACTGTTAGAGGCAAGGAACAGAAGAAGTATCCTCATGCTAGGTATCTGATCCCTCTTGTCAAGCTTTGTGAATGCATAAATACCTGTGCAAATTCCAAAATTACCAAAAAGAGTAAACATAGATGTAAATTATATATATATACATATATATATATATATATATATATATATATATATATATATATATATATATATATATATATATATATATAATAGAAACAACAGTGACTGCAGAATAAGTGTGTCAGAGAGTAAATGCCAGTGGGGAATTGAGGATGAATGGAACAGAATTGACTGTTGGAGAAGATAGAAGCTCAAAGGACCAGAATGAAAGTAATCAACTAATTCCTCACCCAATCAAGTTACAGAGGCAATGATGTAATGATTACGTGGTTTTTTATTTTTTATTTTTTTTGAAGAACGAATAGCTTTTTACTGATCACAAAACAATATATAAATCTATAGTTTGTCTTAGCATATTTGACGTCATCTAACAAGGCAACGAGGTCAGGAACAAAACAAATGAACCTTTCTAAGTGAATATAATCCCAATAGATCAATATAACAAGTTAAAAAGCCAAGATGTAAATTATAGAATACTTTCCAGAAGACTTGCTGAGGTTTCATTTTCATTTCCAATATCAAAAAACAAAGGAAAAATATAATTAATCATCCACAAAATTCTTAATGCAAGGACACTGATACTTGATGACACACATAGCTCGGTTACCCAGATATAAAGCAATATTTGATTTCTCTGTGTAGCCATACACCAGGGATAAATATGTAATGCCGGATTATCAATGTGATGTAGCACAGTTTGGATAGGTTTATGATTGATTTATTATGAAGTTTTAGTTAGTTTAAGACTACCTCAAGTTTGAGCGTATCAAGAATTCTATTTCCTTCTATTTTGTAATAAGTTCATTTAGGAACTCTAGTTATATAGAGTCAAAGTCCTGATTCGAGTGGGAAACCTTATCTTTTGTATCTATCTAAAGAAACCAAAGACATGTCATGGAAGAACATTGATATCTTATTAATGACGATCGGAATTTTATTATTTACCTTGCTGAGTAAAGGCTTTATCGAACTCTCTTAATCCTAGACTTGGAAAAAGAACTCTCTTAATCCTAGACTTGGAAAAAGGACAGGTTATTGCTACAATTGAAATGGATCAACCAAAGGCTCTTCAAGGCTTTTCATGCATCTCAACTGATCATTACCTTTCTATGATGGCATCAAGGTTGTGGAAATCGAAGTGAAGCAACAAGCTCCCAGATAGCTTAAACAGCAAAAAATGACAAGTTAATTTTTTTGTCCTTTCTATTTATAAAAATAGGTAAAGATCAAAAAAGGAGGAGAAATTAGGGGGAAAATTAAAACTTCGTAAAACATTCTGCAGAAAAAAACTTTATTGTAGGTAAAATATTTAATATAGAAAAAAAAACTTAGTTACAAGCAAACACAACAACAACTAAGCCCTTTATCCCAAGTATTTGGAGTAGGCTAAGCCAAAAAGTTATATACAATAAATAATAATCTCATATACTTAGAAATAAAATTTTACTGAGAAAAAAAATCAGTTAAAATTACTGTTTCACTTGAAATTTTCAATTAAAAACTCATTAACATTTAATCAATTGTTATTTTTTAACTGATTATTTAGAATGAAAATAGGCATGGACACTTGAGTTTGACAACTAAAAACTCATCATGTTCTACTAGTAGAAAAGAAAAATAACACTTGGTGAAGTTTGAAACTTCCAAAGTTCCAATCATCATAAAAACTAACATCAAAGGTTAATCCTTTCAATCATCCTTTCAGTTATCGAGACTTGAAAGCATCGTTGAAAATAACATGTTATGAAACCCGTTATATTGCGTTACGTAACCTAACGGAACCTCAGCACTACGTTACAACTAAAAATAACTCAATGTACCGTAACAGTACGTTTTTTATGTTATTTTACGTTATATTACATAACGTTACGTTAAATTACGTTATGTTATGTTATTTAAATTATTTTTTTAGTAATTTCTATATTGTTGCTGATTATTATTTTGATTATTAGCGAATTGTTGTAGTTTTATTACTTGATTAGTTGTTGGCTTGTTTGATTGCCTGTGAAATTGCTAACTTGTTAATTTGTGATTGCTTCCTTATTCGCTTGTAATTCCTCTCCGATTGCTGAAATATCTTATTTATTGATTATATTGAATTTTTAACTGAACTGAAATCAACAATTACAAATAAAATAAAATGAACATTACAAAATATAAATTACTACAATGATAATAACTAGAATTAAAATGAAAATTTTGAATATTATTTTCTTATTTAAATAATGACTGGAATTACAGTTGCAGACTTAATATAATTTATGAAGATAAATGTAAAAATTATTGTAAAATTTAATATAAAATTAGAATAGATTATGATTATAAAATAGTTTTATATTCTTATTTTAGATATTTTAAATTTATATTTCAATTTATATAAATTATTTTATATAGTTTATATTTATTTTTATAAAATAAATAGAAAATTGCATAACATACATTATGCGTTACATTATATGTGACATAACCTAACAGAGATAAAATGTTACGTTACCGTTATCGCTATTTTAAACATTGCTTGAAAGTGTGAAAAAGAAAACTAAAGATCATGCAAGTTGAAGGAGACTAAGAAAGAGTTCAGACCAGTGATTAGAACCTGCGATGAGAGATGCATTTGCCAGGAAAGTTGATCCTTATGATTCAGGAGAGGCATAGACTGACCAACAAAGGCAATTGAGAGGAAAAGAAAGTGGAGATTGATGCTCTTCAGATCTAAGCAACAGGGTTAAGATCTAATCTTATAAAGAACTTAAATAAAATGGGTTTGGATCAACTTCATGCTGATCTAGGTTAAAAATGTGTTTAAAAGCCAATTTAATGAAAGCGTCCTTGGCTGCCTTAGGCCTACTTCCGTGTGCTTTTTTTAGCACAAAGTGAATGACCCGCTAAAACCAACAATAGGGATCTCAAGCATAGCAACCCAAGGGGCAGGTGCTTAGGACTACTTTTGCAATGTTTTTATCCGATTTTACAACACTGGATCATGTGATTCAAACTTCACTTGTTGGAATCAAGTGTCATAAAGAAGAATAAGGTTATTTGAACAAATTCGTACCCTCTACCTTTCCCTTTGAATACTATTTTAGCTATCGTCACTCTTTTGAGTAACTCCATCATAAACATGTCAAAATATGATCCTCGGGTTTTCAAATTTTGCACCCAGTACTAACAATGAGTTAGACGATTTCTAGTTCCACCACTTTAATAACTAGATTCTTCTCTTTCAGCAATTCCTGGATGATTTTCTATTAACAATTATCTCTGACCATAAATTTTTAGCAACAAAAAGTTTTTTGTAACCTATTCTCAAAAAATATTTACTATCCACGTTCTTCTCACGAACTTCTTGTAAAGAATCATAAGACTAATAACAATCCTGACTTATTTTGTTAAGTTCATTTGGTAGATCTATCAAGCTTCTGAAATCTACTTCAATATATCTTTCGTTTGATGTTTTGGATTTGGAAAATGGTTCTTCCCTTGAAGCCTTAAGGCCCTTAACTATCCTTATATCACCCTCTCCAAATACAGTGACTTTTATCTTCACCTTACTGAGTTTGTTATTTATATTATCCATAGTTTATTGCAATACTCCATCTCAACCACATGATATCAAATTTCTTCAAAATAGTTCTTTCCTATTGAAAAAGGAACTTAATAACTATGAGTCATCTTGGTTTCACCTTCATTGGATGAAGGGCTACTATTAACTTCCTATTTGCTCAAAAGATAAATTGGGAACTCACATCAATATGTGCAATCCTCTTGAAGTGCACCTAGAACGAAATTCTTGCAATGCGACTCTTGCAAGTGTCACTAACATATTATCATCACTAGGTTTGCAATTGGTTCCATTGTTATCTATCTGACTAGGTCATAGAACTCATTGATATCACCTTTTGCAATGGAAGGAAAAAAAGAAAAGATTTAATCAAAACTCCAACATGCCAAACAAAAAACAATTAAACAAGCCATTCATCGCCAATGGAGAGTTATATAAAGAAACAAAAAATAGTTCTAATTGAATAGGAACTGTGTGATTGGAAACTCCAAGAGGGCTCTAAAGATACCGCTAACCCAACTATAAGTTTGATAATTTATAACAAGCTAGAATTTGCACCTGCTCTCATATAGAGAAAGTGTGACTGATGATTAGTGTTCGCAGGTCCCACCTGCTTGATGATGGTGCTGCTCATCTGGGGAATTTCCCTCGGTAAATGATACAATTGAGAGGATTAGGCTGGCTGCAAAGTTTAACTCTAAATGCTACAAATCCTAAATCAACTCAAACTCTAAACTAAAGAAATTCTACACCTATCCAAGCTATGTTGTATCAAAATGACAATCTGTTAAGATTTGGTAAGCGGCCCGGCATCATATCCAATTTTAAGACACTACGGAGTTATAAACATTTTAGGGCACTTGGGCATTCTTAGCAAACACGTCAAGCAATTCTATTGTGGATCATAATACACCTGCTAAAATTTCGCATTTTACCATTTGACATGGAACTCCAAACTGCCTTCTTATGAGTTCCGAGTGATGTGAAGTTTACATCCTTAAGAGAGTGACACCAAGAGTAAAGGCAACAAGGCTCAGCATCATGACTTGTTAATCATTTCCATTGATAAAAGATGCCTTGAATTTCGAGTTTATTTCATGTCCTTCAGCTTTTCCAGCTGAATGAATCCAGTCATAACTGGCATGGCAATAGTTAATTAGGATAAAAATAAGTCTGATTTATTGATAAATAAAATTAGAATGGTTAAGTATGAAATTAGCACACAAAGTAATAATATGCAGGTCTTTCACAGGATCAAAGTATAGCATAGATTCCAAGAAGAAAATCAGTGAATAGCACAGAGGTATACATGAATGAGAGCTATTTAAGCTATAAGATCATTCACGAACAGTTCAAATTCTCCTCAAATTTCACCCACTAGTACTTGTTGCTTTTCCTCCATGCTGGCTGCAGGAGAAGGAAAATAGGTAGAGTCCCTAGCTCAGTTGAGAAGATAAGCACAGGAGAAGAAAAGCATAAAGGAAAGATTTTTATTAAAAAAAAGAAAGGAAGTAAGGGGAGGAGGAAGGAAGAAGAAACGAAGGGAAAAAAAGGAAAAACTGAACAAGAAAGGAGACTCTTGATAGTTAGAATCTAGTTGACACCTGGAGAGTTGACCTCTTGACAGACAGTACCTATTGACACCTGGAGAATGGATCTCCTAGTATGTCTGGAGGTCACAATGATCATACATTCCCTTATTCTATGTTACCAACAAATGAAAAGGAGTAAAATAAATGAAAAAAAAAGGCATACATCCCCTTCTTTTATAGAGTGTAGCATCAAAAGCTGCTAGGATTTATTGCAGAAGTTCAGAACTGACGAAATTTAGGTTTGATATAATTCAATTGAATATGAGTTACAGGTTTATGGAGGATGAAATTAGACGCAAAAGAGATTTTAGGTTTTGCAGCCCAGAGAAGAAAAGTTCAAGCATAACTCTCAAACTTAAGCTTTCAAATCAAGATAACAAAGATGTTAGCTTGAGATTCAAGCTTTCAACAGTAAGTAGATTGTTAGTCTTATGAACCATTTCTCAGTGTGACTTTAGTGGGACCCAAGAACAACAAACCTAGAACAAATATGAATACTTGATCACGACAAAACTTGCATATAGACATGAGTTGTTAGTAAATAAATAGCTTGGAAAGGCAAATATTTCTATATCAATAATCTAATCACATCACATGGTTTAAAGTACTCACTTTGCTGCATCCAACATAGTGAGCAGCTGCTCATAAATGCACCTATGGGCAAGGCCGAAAACAAACTAATGTTTGCATTACAATGACCCATCTTTTATTCATAATCTAACAATCAAAACTTGCTTGATGCAACTAAGACCCAATCCTAAGAGTAACAATGGAAAAAGGCCAGGCCACTACAAAATCATGTTAACAATAGGTCAATCACAGGGCGAATATGAGTTGGCATGGCTAGAATTTCAGAGGATGACAAATTTGTGAGTGGCCATGTTACCCCCCTCAATTACTAGCATCGTTTTATAGTTATGAAAGGCCACGTCAGAGAGAGATAGGTGGAAATAAGGAAATAAACAATGATAGGATGAAGGAATACTTGGAAGAATGAAATCAAAAGTGGCACACCTAGGAAAAGGAGAATAATGGCATCATTAGAAATCAATTCAATCTGTATCCAACAATCACCAAGTTTCAGATTTCTGATCAAGTTGCTTCTAGCATATTGATATTGCATATGTGGATCCACTAGAATCATAAGAATCAATGAACAAATGCAATATGTCTGTGCAACAAAGTGTTTTATGAGTATCCTAAAGGTTGATGATCAACAAAGGCAGAAGCAAGCAACTTTAGGGCTGCTAATATATTTGAGCAAGAGACACTGCAAAGAGATTCATATGTGGATAATATAATAAATATTGAACAAACTCAGCCAACTAGGAGTTTCTTTCTCCCAAAATGGGAGCTATCATGCAAACCTTCCTTCCAGTCTACAAAAAAAGTTTAAAAGTCACCAGAAAGAAACATTGTGTTTGTAAAATCTCTGAATCTTTTACAGTTATACACAAGAATGAAAGGTCACCAACAGTATGGTCCTGCTGTGGTTATAAAAACATTTCCTTTGATTTTTATGCAAGGGCCAATGACAGGAGAAAAACAAGAAAACAGACATGCTGGATATAATAAGCGGACAGACACAATGCAGGTACTGCAGACAGGTGCTCCCATTAAGCCTAAGATTGCAACAACAACAATATTTGCCCTTTTCTTAATGATTCAAACCCAATGACAGGTCTAAGCAAAAGGCCAATCAAACCATTTTGTTTCAAGCTTAGATAGCATGTCTAAGCCGGAGAAAAAGTGAACTTCTGAGGTTCAAAACCAAGCAGACTGCATTCATGAGAAAGGGCCAGATAAATTCATGGATTCTGCAAAAGGAGGTACCTAAACTGTAAACATTTTTAATAATTGATAGACGCATATCAATTCAATTTGTATTGTATATGACAATTTTAATATCAGGATCCAGCGTTTGATTCAATGGACCAGTGCTTGAATTCGATTTAAGTACTTAATCATATTATTATGTCGTTTTTGGCAATTAAATTCTATTAACAATTATCCATTTAACCAACTCTTTGCTATTTTCTCCATGTTCTCACAGCATTTATATCAAACAAAATTCAAAACATGCATCACCTGCAAAGATTTCCACAATATCGAAAGCCTAAAAGATGTGACTTTTTTTTTTCACAATTTCTCGAGGAATTTTCTTGATTTAGCATACGATAACAGATTAAACTAGTTGATACACAAAGAGAAGTTTGCAAAAATTGAAGCATAATAAAGAGAAAATCACAGTGAATTGGAGGCTTACTTGAGATTAGACTGAGGTTCGGTGGTTGGGAGAGAGAAATAGATTAGGGCAGCTGAACCGGATCGCTAGGGTTTTGAGGTTAGGCCTGGAGCTCGCGGCCGGGGATTTTGGGTTTTGGGGGGGAGGGGGTTGGGGGGTGGTGGGGGGGGGAGAGAGAGTGAGGAGAGATCGGATGCGGGGTTGAAAGACAGATAGAGAGAGGTGGCGTGAGCGATTTGGCAAGTGAGGAACCGTACGATAGGGGAAGGTGGGGGGGAGACGAGAGAGGGTGCGCCGGCTAGCCTGGCGTGGGCTTCTAATGGGCTGGGATACTTTGAAACCCAGCCTGGCTAAAAGCCTCGTCCGATCCGCGGGAACTTCTAAAAGGGCACAAGTATTTTCCTACTGAGCCCAGTAAAATTTTCATAAGAAGAGAATTTTTTTAGTGAGCACATATGATATTTACAAAATACCATTCCCTTTATATCTCCTCTCCTCTTCCTCTTCCTCTTCTCTCCTCATTTCTCATCCAAACATAACCCAAACTCACTCTTCCTCTCCCACTTCCACTCATTTCTCTCCTCGTTTCTCCTTCAAAATCTCTCTCTCTCCCATTCGTAGACCTCCCTCCTGCCGCCGCCGCAGGCCACCGCCGTCGCCGAGCTTCCGCCGCCGAGATCCCGGCGGCGGCGCAGGCTGCCTCCGCCGCCGAGCCACCAGCCGCCTTAGCCTCCTTCCAAACCCGCCGCTAAGCCACACCCCGCCGCCGCCGAAGCCTTCGCTGTCTCATTTTCTCTCCTGAGCCACACCCCCCCACCCTCCGCTGTCTCATTTCCTCTCTCTTGATGTCAAATTTCTGAGCTCCACTGTAAGTCTCTTTTAATTTAATTTTAATTTTGGTTTATTTAGTTTATTCTTATTTGTTCTGTGACTGCCCTGAAAACTGAAAACTTCTTGTTTGGTCTAATAATATTTTAGAATCGGGAAATTCTAAACGAGTACATTTTTTTGTTAATTTTGATTTTTAATATTTAGATTATAATTATGAAGAAAATATAATATTGTAATCGTAGTTGTAAAATATGTCAAAATTTAGTTATTTTTCTAATTATAGATGTTAATATTAAAATTTATTAGTTAATTTAGAAGTTTAATGGTATTGTTCTAATAGTTGATTAAGTTATAAAGGACGGTTTCAGTGTCTTTAAATTTCAATATTACACTATCTTGTAGTTAAAAAATAAATAGATAAAATATGATATTTATAGCAAATTATACTTTGTTACTACTTACTTACACATAGAAAATTTACTGTTTTGATAAAAAACTTTTATGAATGAAATATTTTTGTATTGCATAGATGGATCCGGCAGAATCTTCTCGCGTCAATCAACCCGGCATAGATGGATTCGGCAGAATCTTCTTGCGTCAACCAGAAACAAACGTCAACCCCCGAGGAAGACAAGGAGACAGTGATTAGAATATATGAGTTGTGTATTGATATGGATGATGTATCATTGTATCATTATATCGGTGTATCAGGAATATCATTGTATTTGTGTATCAGGAGTATCTTTGTATTTGTGTATCTGGAGTATCATTGTATCGGTGTATCATTGTGTGTCGGTGTATCATTGTATCGCAATAAACGATGTATCAGTGCATCAATGTGTTGGTGTATAAGTGTGTCAGTGAATTATTGTATCTTTTTTGCTTTATAAACTATATTTTGTGAAAGATTGTATAATTAGTTGTTAATATAAGTCCTTAAAGTGACGTTAAATTGGGTAAACTAATGATTTATCAATTTATTACATAAATAGAGTGGGTGAGGCAACGGCAGCGTAGCAGACCAGTTCATGCCCCGGTTCGGACTGTCAGTCCGAACGGATTCCCCCTGTTTGGACTGTCAGTCCAAACGGCACCTTAAAAAAAAAAAAAAAACCGCAAATCTGGATGGGAAATTTTTTTAGAGGTGAAGGATTCTTGTGGAATGGAGACCATGAGGATGACGCCCTTGTAGCACTGGATCTTATCGGGCAAGGATTCTTGTCGGGCGCGCTTCATCTTGGTGTCCAGATCCGCGTGGGATTGGATCAGCTCTGCCGCGGAAGGAGATCGACCAGCGAGAGGGCTGGAGGAAGCGGGAGAGGGAAAAAGGGTAGGATGGGAAATTTTTTTAGAGGGCAAAGTTGTTATATAAGGTGAACTTTAACTGGGCTCACTAGGAAAAAACTTGTGCCCCTTTAGAAGTTCCCCCGATCCGCTTTGGATTTATCGGGTATGGATACAAAATTTGGATCTTAAAATCTTAACAGGTAGGATGCGGTATTCGCCTTTTTTGAATTCACAAATGTTATAACACATGTCTATTTGTATTTAGATAAAAACTATAAAATCAAGATATGTAGCATTAACATAATTTTAAGTTGAATATAATATATTTAAAGGATATTTACATATTGGTTCCTTAAATCTTTAAAAATTAAATTTTAATCTATGAAATCTTTATATTTTAATTTTAGTCTTTCAAATCTTTTAACTAACTTCACTTTAGTTCCTCCATTAGCTATTCTGTCCAAATAAATAATAAATTTTAATTTTAATATTTAAGAATTAGAGAAAATAACTGATATACCCTAAATTAGTTTTAGTTTTAGGCCATGTGAAATTCACTGTTCCCCCAGACTTGTCTCGAAAAATATTGGGGTCTTAGTCCCATATTTTGGTGGAGAATCATATAAGATTCGAAATGCCCATGTTGGAGTCTTGAGGAAGTTGGTTGCCAAGGCTTTAAAGGATGTGGAAGGAGATGTAAGCTCGAAGTCTCTGAGATTGCAGGGAAAGCAAGCCATGCTTGAGATCTTAATTGAGCAGTGCCCCTGCATCTGCATATACAAGAAGTAGAGTGCTTCAGGTGTGGGCAGAGCTATGCGAAAAACATGCTATTTCCATTGGGTTGTGGAATGAGATGGCGGTGATGGCTTCAGGGAGACTGGAGGATAAGAGTGTAATGGTAAGGAAATCAGCATTAAATATTCTCATCACAACGTTGCAACACAACCCATTTGGACCACAGCTCTGTGTGGCTACTTTTGAGGCAACATTGGAAAAATACAAAGAGAAATTGAGAGGGAAGATCCAGCGGCGGAACTTGTTGTCCTCGCCGTCTCGGTAGACAAGCTCGGGCTCGGAGGTGGAGCCGAGCAGACGGAGGAGAGACTCCAGTTGGTTCCTCGCCATGGAGTCGCTGACGAAAACCAGGTGTTTGTTCTCGATCAGTTATAGGAACGAGGCGGCATCGAAGATGGGAAGGCGGCAGGCCGTGGGCTGCCAGCGCCAATAGAGGTAGCCAGTGTCAGGGACGGCCGTGGGCCATGCAGTTATGACCGTCTTTGATGGTGAGGCAGGAGGTGCCGTTGTAGAGCGGGCCGCGCTTTGACGGGCCCAATGCCCCATGGCGTAGTCTGCTGAGGTGCTTTCTCATATTTCTTAAGAGTTTGTTGTTGAGGGTGAGGTTATGGGTTGGTGGGGAGAGGAGAGAGGTAGAAATGGAGGAAGGGCCAAAGGGATGAGTATGTAAATTGTTGTTGGGATGAGCTTGAGCGTGAGGAAATGGGAAAATTGTTGTTGTTGTTGTGGGTTTTTTGTTACTATAGTACTTGTGACTTTGTTTTATGGTTTTAGGGTGACTTTGGGTTTTGACGGCAGAGAGGAGAGATTCATGGGAAAGAGAAAGGGAAACAAAAAAAGAAAAGGGTGGGGGTGGAGGTGGGGGTGGAGGTGGGAGAAGAAGAGAGATAATTAGGAGGTGAGGGTTGATAAAGTTAAAATAGCTCATATTTGAAGAAAAATTATTGGAGAAATTCTAAAGTGTCACCAAGGAAGAGCAAGATTCTATTGTACCAAATATTGAAAATTTGGAACAGGTTAGTACTTTGGTAGCATTTCTGGAGTCTGAATTACAGTAAAATAAGGAGAAAAATGGAGAAGGGACCCAAAAAGAAGAGAAAGAGAAGAGAACTGATATTTTCCTCTTTTCTAAGGGTACAACGGAAAATTCGGGCCAAAATTTTAACTGGCCTAACGGAACTTACCTAGGGGGCTAAAGCAAAGTAATTTAAAGGATTTGAGTGATTAAAATCAAAATATAAATATTTCAGAGACTAAAATCTAATTTTTAAAGATTTAAGCAACTGATATGTAAAAACCCATATATTTAAATTCTATAGATACAAACTATAAAATTAATCACTAGTAGATAATAAATTTAAATGCTTTCATGAAAATTAATTCCATTTTCTGTCTAACATAATTATATCCCGTAGCTAAATATGATAACTCAAGAATAGATAGATTTTCTTTATACATGTGAAGATATACTACATTGTGAATTGTGTGTAATGATGGTTTAAACATAACTAACTTTTTACTAGTAGGAAGTAGTAAAAACTCCAATGAAATTGTAAACAATAAATATTAATAAGAAACTACTTCTAATGATATTACTATAGCAACAATACATCTGTCTGACATCCTTCCCTGAAGTAAATCCTCTACATATGAATCTGCTTTTGCTACTTGAAAGTTACGTGTTGATATGGTTATTTATTTTATCTATATAGCACATAATTTATTTTTTAAAATTTCACACGGGAAAATATAAGTCACACTCCATCAAAAATTGTTTTTTCTATTTAATATATTCGATGAAAATTCTGAAGTATGAGGATCCTGTATAGGTATGTACATAAGAGAAATATCAGATTTGGTATCAAAATTTGTAATATAAAAAATAACAATTCATTTAATGAGATGGATTCAAAATAATATTATTGCATGGACTAAGGTTATAAATCTTCCTATTTCATCTTATATGTAATTTTTTTTTAAAAAAAAATATCATGATATCCATGAATTATAATTGAGAGGTCCAACTGGAAGCATGATAGGGCTAAATACAAAACTGAGAACAAATCTGACCCAAAAGTTTGAGTTGTTAGGTCAAAATCCCAACTTCCTATTTAAACATATAGATTTTCTTTATCATATCCCATATGGGACTATACTCACAGATGAACAACTAACATCACATGTATATTGAAAATCCATATCAATTAGAAATGGATATAAATATGGATATAGATATTTTCAAATTCTGGAATACTCGTATGGATATATGGAAGGAAAATATGGAGATATAGATATAAATATTGTGATTATAAAAAAAAAAATTATATCTATTTTTATTTAAGTTTTAGTCCATTAACTTTTTTAAATACAATAGAATTCAATATATTCTATATAATTTTTTTTGTGTCAAAAATGTTTAGCATACATCGTCAACTCCTTATAACATTTTTTTTTCGCCTTACAATTTTTAAGTTAGAAAGAAAATTTTTAAAAATAATTTTTTAAAGGGATTCTTGATGGTTAAGTTTAATATTCAAATCAGGCATAGCATGTATAACCTCTTCGTATGTATAATTTTACCAAGTCTCAATTATAAATATGTAGTTGTAGTTTTCTCCATTATGTTATACATAATCTCATCTCTAACACACAATTGAATTGTGCTAACTATTTTTATAATCACATCTTTTTATACATCACTTTTGATATATCTAAACTTTCTCTTATTCTTTCTGTATAGCTTGTAAGCATCCTATTAAATCAACACTGTCTTCAACTCATACTTTTTATACACTAGATTTTTTTTTTTTTATGATTGGACTTATTTAGATAAAACTTTAAATATAGATTTGATTTACATCTTAATTGATTATCATCTCCAACCATCGGCAACAATGAATACTATGATATCACTTTGTTGGAGATCAAAACATTTATGAGTGATCTCAAAGTGGGAATTCTTCAAGCCAAAAAAAAAAAAAAAGATCTCTTTGATGAAATTCAATAAGAAGTAAAAAATTGAAATTTGGTATCAAAAAGCAAATTATCAAAACAACATCAAATTAAAAAAAAAAATGATGGTTACATGGATTACATGGTTCAACTTGGTCATTATTACAAATTACTCCCATTTCTTTTAAATTCCAAAGTTTATATTTCAAGAATTTTTTTCCGACTCTAAATTTTCCTATCTAACTTTAACTTTTGATATTTTTTCCTTTTAGTTTTCACTTTTGGTGTGTACAACTTCTTCGTTAGTTAGCGTTCCAATGGGACCTTAATTCTAGATCACACAAGAGTCCTAGTTAGATACTCTAGTGATAATCAGTACAGTCAACATCGACAAGAGATGTTACAATGGCCGCCACCTGAGCATAGTTGTCACAACTATCATCTATTACTATTTTCATTACTCTCAATTTCCACCACCTCCATTACTGTCACATCATTACTGAACACCAGCCATCACCATCACGGGTACAAGAGTTAATTTTAAACAATATTTTGTAATTCTGATTTATTTAAGTATATCAAATGGCAGGAATGTTTACATTGTATTAAATATGGTAATACAACATTCCAGGAATCTCATTTTGAAAATTAGATTCCTTGGTGATAGGAATATTTCATTCTGCAAACAAAATGTATCCTAAATAATTTTAAAATTATGAGGATGCTTCACCTTTATCTATATATTAGTTACGCGTAATAAAAATAAATACTCATCATTTCACCATATATAGATGTTTCATATATTCTTTTAACTTTCTAATAGTGCCATTACTTTTCTAATAAAGGCACAACTTCTCATAAATACTTTCACCATCAATTTTTTATTATTGATTTATAATATTTTTCTAATATTATCTTTTCAATAATAAAAAAAATTAGTTTATTATATAGTCAACCAAACAAATATGGTGCTTTAGAGAGAAAAATGAAGATTAATGCTCACAATGATCTTTTAAGACATGTCATTGGAGTTGTAGATTAAACATTATTACTCATAAATGAATATCATTATAAGGCATATCACTGGAATTTGAACAGAACTGAATGAATAATAGCATCATATAGTATTAAAAAAATAAGTTTTTATATTATTTTTCATTTTATTCACATGAGTTTGCTAGCTATATAACCCTCACATATAAATTGGGGATATTTGGTTCAACCCTAAAGCTAGATAGGGTTCATGGAAATTGAGACAAAACTCAAAAAAAAAAAAATATCACGTCATTTAAACAAATATTTCGTTAATTGATTAGGCTACTTCCTTGCATTTTGTTTTTGTAAAATTCTAGTTTATTTTAATTTTTTATATATCTTGCATCATAGTGATTGCTTTTTTTTTTTTTTTTTTTAACACAGACTAAATCATGTCTTGATAAATTTATTCAAGTTAAATATGCATAGAAATCATATTTGAAAAGGCCCCAATATGCATGATTTCATAGGCAAAGGCTCCCACCTTTTATTAGTAGATAAACTAAGATTTTCAGAACTTAGTCAGGACCGAGTGTAGGTCCAAACTTTAGACTATTATTTATAGCTAGATCTGAACCTGGATCATTTGGATAAAAACTAGGAATACTAACTCAATTTGACGTAAATGATTGTTGCGAATATATTATTTTTAAGATATTTAAACAAGTTTGTTGCAACTAAGAGTGTGTTTGTTTGCATGGAAGTAAAATGGAAGTAGTGAAATTAAGCCTACTTTCCACTACTTCAAGTGTTTGTTTGGTCAAGAAAAAAATTGGAAGTTACTTCTTATATGGTGAGGTGATATCTATGCGGCACCTCACTTCCAAAATTTTCTTCCTCACACTTTTGGGTTGGAAGAGTTTAGGAAGTAAATGAGTAAGACAAGAAAATATTTTTTTATTTATATATCATCATTATCATTTAAAAGTGGTACTTTTTTCCATAAAAATAAATAAAATAAGATAGATAATGTATATTTTAACTAATTAAATAATGTTTTCTTCACTTCCTAATACACTTTCTTCTTCTAATTTTAGTAAACAAACACAAGAAGAAAACCCTTCTCTTACTTCAATTTTGGAAGTTACTTCTAAAATTCTTCCTTAACTTCCATTACTTCCATGAGCCAAACACACCCTAAACTACATACATCATATATCATGATGATAAAATTTAAACATAACTTAAAATTTTCAAAAAATAGTCAATTTTCACTTACAAATCTCCGCATTTTCCTTATAATGAGTTCCTGCAAAAAAATGAAGGGAATTTGCCACTTGATTAGCTTGTACCCACCATTTTTCCTTTTTTGGGAAATTTATAGAGAGAATATGGAGAAGAAAAAGGAAATATATTTTTTTATGAAGATAATAAAAGGCGATTGTATTTATTTGGGAGGGGAAACATTGCTAGTGTGAGTCCGGGAAATTCTATTTGCATATGGAAATTTACTCTTCAAGCACTGTTTTAAAATTTGTAAATAATTACACGTTTGCTAATTATTTTTTTGACTAAATTACCCTTCATTCTCATATATTTTTAACTTCATGCTGATCTCATCACCGCTCCTAAAAATTTATCAAAATTATTACCTTAAAAGAAAAGAAACATCATGAGAATGTGGATACCTCCGTCGGTGACCTTGCCGGTCCCGACCTCCCCTCCGGCCCCCCCAACCTCCGGCCCCACCAACCTCCTCACCTCTCCTCTGACCAGCTCCTCATCAGTGGGCTGAAACCTAAAGCCCGGAGCAACAGAGAGAGAAACGGTGTGATCAGTCGATTTCTAGATCACAAATCAATCGACCAAAAATACTGAAACAAGATCAAATCAACAGATAAAACAAAATTAAAGTGAGAAATCTAACTTAAATAAGTTAGAGAGTCGTTGTTTCTCTCTCCGCCCCCTGAAAGAGATGGGGAGCATGTGATCAACTGATCAAATCAACTAGGACTTTGAAAGATTCAAGAATGGATTTTTGAAGGGTAAAAATAATTAACTAAACAGAGGAATAAGAAGTCCAGAATCGACCGATTAGTCTATAGAATTGAAGCTCTAGACTTGGAAAAAAAAAGGAACGGAAAGCAGAGAGAAACCAATAATCTAATATTGGTGGTGGGGCTGGCAGCCATTAGAGTGGTGATATTGCTACTGCTTAGCGTGTTGTGGTTTTGCTACTTTAAGAGAAATGATTAAAGTTGGAAAAAAATTTGACTGTTGAAAATAAAATAATGATATTTCAAAATAGTATTTTGATGCAAAGAGTACCCATGCGTCAAGATTAAACTGCCATGCGCAAATATAATTTCCCCTTGAATCCGGAAAATTCTATTTGCACCCGGTATTTTACTCTTGACGCACGATTTTGAAACTTATAAATAATTACAAGTTTACCATTATTTTTTTGACTAAATTACCCTTATAAATTCCAAAATAAGACTTCTTAAAATTTAGAACTATGAATCATCGTATTCCTCCTATATTTTCTCTCTAAAACCCTAAATATTTTTTTTAGTATTTAATAAAAATACATCTCCTATAAAATCATCAATTTGATTTTTTGATCCCTAAAATTTTTTTACATTAGATTTTCTGAAAAGATTAGAAGAATTTTAAATTTTTTGATTTCACCGTGACAAGTGAAATTTGGATTTGGAATTTGAGTTTGAGTTTTCTTATGCAAATGAAAAATTCCAATATGTTATGGTGTCAGAGAATAAATCTAAGATACGATTAAAATTTTTTTTTTTAGGTTTTATGCATATTTATTTAAAATTTATTGTTAATTAGTTTTTTTTTATGAGGGAGACTTCGTTTGCTGGTCGGGTATTAATACTCGACCAGCAAGTTTCTTGGTCGGGTATTAATACCCAACCAAAATATCCAACTAAAAAAAAAGGATAAAAATGGGATCGGATGGGTGAATAGTTAGAGAAAAGGAGGATGAGTATTTTTGAAAAAAAATTTGGATACAGAGAGTAAACTGATAGTATTTCAAAATAGAAATTTGATGTAAAAAGTATCCAGGGTGTCAAGAGTAAAATACCGTGCGCAAATAGAATTTCCCCTTGAGTCCGCACCATTTATGAATAGGCCATTTTACAGAATTGCCCTTAAGATCCACTTCACCAGATCAAATGAATATTCACTTATTTAAGATCTACTAATTAATTTATCGGTACCACATTATGTTTAAAGATGTGAATTTTTCTATTAAGAATTGAAGAACATAATATTAGTAAAATGTTCATGTTTCTAATTTGTATAGCTGAGGATTATGAGATCCATTTGGTCATATTTCATTAGGTGGAAAAGGCCCAAAATTTTTTGTTTTTTAATATTATATGAATTCTTCGTAATTGTAAATTAAAATTTTTCAATTTTCAATTCTTGTTAAATAAATTCTATATGTACTTTTATTTTTTGAATTTATTCAATTTATTATTTTTGAGTTTTCCTAAGAGTTTAGTTCATATTCTATTCCAAATTTTTTTATTTAAAATAGATTATTTTTTTATTCCAAGCTTTCATCGCTCTGTCGAGTCTGGTCCTAGGCCTGGATTAAAATCTAGCCTGTACACCCATTTGGATGCGACTAAGAGATAGGAAATTCTAAATGTGCTTACTTTGTTTAAATTATTCTTATGGAAAAGTTCATTATTATTACTAGTTTGATATTATAAATTTTAGACTAAGTTATTATCATCTTTCAGTTATATTCAGTCAAACTAAGAGCTGTTTTGAAAATAACTTTTGAAAAAAGGCATGCTTAATAAGAATCAAGACTAAAATTGTGGATTCAGATAGAATCAAGATGGATATGATCGATTGCAGCGAGGCTATTTGAGAGAATGATTTTGAGATTTTATTTATGATGGAATAACAGTGAAGGAGGATGACTTGTTGGGTATGTATGAAGACGGCCAAACTCCAAAGAATGGTTTTTTTCATAACTCCTATAAAGTTGATTGCTCGATACCATGATAAATTTTGGATTGAAAAATTCAAGAGCCTTTCATTAATTCAGTTTGAGTACATAAATAATTATGATGATATTCATAAGGATAAAAAACAAATAACAATTTAGTTTAATAAATCTCTCTACAACTCTTAATAACTCTATCTAATAAAATATAATAACAATTTAGTTTTAACCATTCATAATATCTGAATAAGAAATAATATCGTTTTATTTTCTCAGCATGATTATATGCCAATTATAACGGGGAAGACAATAATAACTTAGTCTGAAGACAATAATAACTTAGTCTGAAAAATTATACGGCAAACTTGTGATTAGTCTAAAGTTTATAAGTGGGCTTATTTAGAAAAAAAGTAGACTCCGTTGTGGGCCTCCATTTAGAATTTCCCTCAGAGAAAATAACTAGGCGCGGCCGCGGCCTTAACCGTGAATCGGCTCCATTCGTTGCGGCAACACTCGTTTCGGCCGAGCAATAAATTCCAAAAGATTCGCTCACTCGCCATCTCATTCTCAGCTGTTCTTGAGCTCATCTCCACCTTCACCTCCATGGATCCCCGCCACATCCCGCCGACGTTGAAGCTCCAATGGACCGAGGAGGTTCTCTACCTCCACTCTCTTTGGCACATTGGCCCCCCTCAAAACCCTAACCCTAGGTATAACCCTAACCCCATCCCAAGCCCTATCCCTAGCCTTAATCTCCATCCCATCAACTCCTCCCAATTCAGTAAACCCAAGAAAAGGAAGAGAGGCAAGAAGAGGAAGAACCAATCTGAGGCGATCGATCAGCCAACGAAAGCGCCAGAGATCGAGTGGCCATTTAACCCCTCGCCGGACAGGAGCGCTGAGCCCGACGGCTGGACTGACCCCGCCCCAAACCCTCACGCGCGGCCACCACCGTCGGCGGAGGAGCAGGCCCGGGCCAGCGCGCTGCAGGTGCAGAAGGCGGTCGTGAAATCTTGCCGCGAGTTCTTCGCCGGCTCCGATGACGACGAAGAAGCGGATGATGAGTATGGTGCGGAACTCGAGGCCTTCAAGTTTTTCTCGGAGATTTTCATGAATGACGAAGATTTGAGGGGGTATTATGTGAAATGCAATGGGAAAGGGGAGTTCTTGTGCTTGGTTTGCGGAGGGGCTGGGGTGAAATTGGGGAAAAGGTATGGGGATTGCGTAGGGCTAGTGCAGCATGCAATTTCGGTAGTGAAGACGAGGAGGAGAGGGGCGCACAAGGGGTTCGGGCGGGTGGTTTGCGAGGTTCTTGGGTGGGATTTCAGCAGGCTGCCGAATATCATTCTTGATCGCACTGCCCCATTGGGGCAGTCTCTGGTTAAAGAAGACGAAATGCAGGTACATTCTCTTGAAAGTTGTGTTATTGGATGGTTAATGGTTCTGAGTAGTTGTAAATTTGTAACATACCTGTTTGAATAACGATGGAGCTCTTGGTACTGCAAGTTGCTGAGAATGTGGGAGAGTTGAGGAGGTTGTTGAATTGAGGATATAAACCCTTTACTCAATACAGTGTTGCACAAATTTACGTCACTTTTTATTTTAACCATTATTAAACTCTTAAATCTTGCAATCCCCAGAGGTGTAGCCGTGTAGGTTCAGGTTATTCCCCTTTACAAGTATTGTTGACTCTTTGACAGCTGTAAACTAAACTCATTCTATTACGGGAACTGCTTGGATTTATTACTCTGATGGGTTTTTTGAGGTAATAATAAACAGAACATTTGTTCATGCTCTTTGTCACATTCTCCTTATAAGTCATGATTTACAATCTTTTATATACATGCATAAGCTATAAGTTTATTGCCCCTGTTTTCTGCAATCATTATATAATTCTTGTTGCATTTGTTGGAAAACTAGAACTACTTTTATATGGATGTATGCATTTTGTTTTAGCTGGGCCATCTAAGTAATCTAGCGCTTGCTTTTGTTAATGTTGTTCTTTTGAATCATCTGTCTAGTAATTATATTTGCTATTATGGTGCAGGAAGATTTGCTGAAAGAAGATAGTCTTGGAGAGGTTGCAGAGATATCAGCTGTAAGATGCCTGTATTTTACATTTATTTTTCCTTTCTTATCAACCAAGCTATCTTATTTGTGCCTTTTTTTTTTTTTTTTTTCCGTTTCTTTCCCCTCCCTGTTTGTATTTGTATAATGGTTGGTTCCACTACTATTTGTGACTGGATGGATTGCATAAAAGAACAGAAGATTGAAAAACTAAATGTAGTTCTTTCCTCCTTCATTCTTGATATGCATTAGATTTATAATTTTGAAACAATTGTAGAAAGGAGGTGGCAATGAGGAAGAAAAAGAGCTTCTGAAGCAGCCAGAGAGTGATGACAAGAATAAACATCAGATCTGTAGTCCATCTAATACACCAGCTGGAAAGATTGTCTTGCCGTGTGAGGGTAGCTGGTCCACAAAACCTGATGCAATTGGTTGGGAAAATCTGATCCTGCCACCAGATGACACACAGCCCAGGCAGCCTCCTGAGGAGGATCAGGCAAGGGTGGCTGCATTGCAGGTGCAGAAGAATGCCGTGATGGCATGTCGAGATTTCCTTGCCAAGTCAGATGGTTCCTCCTCATCAGATGAGGATATGAATAATGTCGAGGTGGATAAGCGTGGATCTCTGGCCTTAAATTTTTTCTTGATGCTTTTCACAAGGAATAACGATTTAAGGAATTACTACGTGAGGAACTGTTCAAAGGGAGAGTTTGTTTGCTGGGTGTGTTGGGGAATTGACAAGGAGACAAGGAAGAGATATGGGGATTGTCTTGGACTTGTGCAACACTCAAAGTCTATCAACAGTACAAAGAGAAAGTGGGCCCACGTAGCATTTGCAAAGGCTGTCTCTCAAGTACTTGGTTGGAATGTTGATGGGAGCCCAAGTATGTCTCTTCCTCCTGAAGAATCTCAAGCTCAAAATCCCGAGAAATTTGCCAAAACACAGGTAGAGTTTTATGTATATGTTGTTCTTAAAAGTTTAGATTATCTCTTGGCGATGCTTTCTGTTCTTTTGGAATTTTCTGGGATCATTTTCTTTTTTAGTAGTCTATCATCATGATTTATATCTTTCCCGTCTAATAGGATCTGTTCTGAAGCACTTCTTAATAGAAGATAGCTCTAGACAAGATGTGACAAAGTCTTACCACTAGTTGTCAACATGACACTAGTCTTCTATTAGTTGGTGCCATAATTCTGCCCCTGATATCTATGAGAATCAGAGTTTCATACAATACCTTGATAGTTCGTGTGGGTTATTTGATTAAATCTTCATGTATTTGAAGTTTCATTTTTCCTACTTTATCTGGATCGTGACCCTTACACAAATTTTGCTATTGAAATCCACACTTTGTGTGAGTTAATCCCAATAATAGAAAATGTCAAATTGCAAATAACTTCACCAACTATAACAAACCACAGTAGTTTTGCCCCCCCACAAATCTTATAATTTTTTTGATTTTTTTTTTATAGGATTTGAAATCTTAAAGCAAAGCTCAAAACTATAAATATTGCTGGCATGTAGATGGTAGATCTGTAAGATTATCTGATGATATACTAAAATTTCCATGCGTGGACTACTCATATTTGACACCGACACCTAACAACTTACCTTTGCAACAATGTGTTAATCTCTTCTGTTTAGTTATGAGCGTTGAAAATAAATATTTGCTTCGACAACCAAAGACAACTTGGCATAAAAGCTTGATAGGTATCCATCTGCAAGCAAAATGTACCTTCTGAGGAATCTTGAGGAGTCATAAGATTGGCCACTGTTATTTGTAGATAATGTACCTTGCCCCCGGCATTATCCTTATATTTTCGTTCATTAAAAATCTCTATTTGCCTTCTAAATTAAACGACTTATTAGTAAGCAGAAATAATTTATCTTCCAAAATTATGTCTTAAGACACGTTCTTTGCCGTCCATTCTACCATGAGTTGGTCATACTATTACTTGAGGGCCGAGGCTAAACTCAAACTAGTGAATAGGCATCTCACTTTTTTGTTCTCGACATTTTGAGAAACTACTAGCCAGAAGTCGTTATTATGGGTGAGTGCCAGTTTGGTGCTCTTAGATCATATTGAAAAAAGCCTAGAGAAAATCACAATGAAATCAACCTTGTAAACTTCAACCTCTGTGAGGGTCAAACCTATCACACTTGTTTAAAAAAAGTACCGTGTTACGGAAATATTATGATAACAATTATAAAGGAGCGTGAAACTTTTTATGTACATTGTTTATCAAAAACATTTATTTTTGAAATAATAGAACAAGAGAATATAAAAACTAGCATTCTTATGCCCCTACAAAATAAGGAAAATCATGTGACGAGTTAGGATAGGGGGGAAATTGAGTCGCATATTCGGGTTGACCTGTATGGGACTCACCCAAATTGATACTAATTGTTTGAATATAATTTATAGCTATGTTAAAGTACTTTTCATTATACCAAAATTTCAGAGTTTCTAAGATTGGTAGTTAAATTTATATTCAATACTGATTATAATCAGGTCAAAGGGTCTAACCCCTATCTAGTCTATCTGATAATTGGGTAAGCTGCCAAACCCAAACCAGAAAATATGACTATAAACTGACAGAGTCCTAGTTAGAACTGGTTTCTAAAATTGATATTGATGAGTAGCAAACATGACTTCTAGAGAATGAACTCATGTTGAGTATGCTGCAAACTACCAAGAGTAGGTGCTTCTTTTGTGAAGATCGTACCATTTACCGAAGAAAATATTGATGGAGGTGATACGAAAATATATAGATGCTAAAGGTCTTAATAAAGACATATTGCTAGATAGAAATGAATGGACAATGATGGTCTATGTGCTCAATCTGGCATAATTCCCCTGTTACTTTTAACCTACCATAAATACTTAGGATAAAATACTTTGTTGTTCTTGTTGTATTTGGGTTTTAAGCAAATTTTGTTGTTTATTTTTCTTAATAAATTGTCGACATCAAATCATGATAAATTGTGAACCGTAGTGATTAGTAAGCTAATTAGGACTTGACTCCTTTTTTTTATTATAAATAAGTTATAAACTGGTCGGGTCAAACCGTCATGCCCATATCCAACTTGATTAACAATTAGGTGTCAGTCTAGCTAGTTGGATGTATTTGACGCATATCCTCTTAGGGGTGGTGCAACCCCGAGATTAGTCTCTTTTGGGCCAATTCATAAGGTTGGGGCTTTTTTCACCACCACGTTAGAATTCATAATTAGTTGGCAAGCATGGAAGTTATGTCTCTGATTATGCATAATGACTCTTAAATATTAACTTAAATAAAAGTGTATGTTCGAAAGAGAGTGATATAAACCTTTTGCCCCCCTGTGCTCGTGATGATATCTTGCATGGTAACCTCCCACTCGTGTTTAAGTAATGCATTATTCTATATGAATTTCATGGAGATAAATATATTGAGAGTATTGAGAGCATGTCTTTATGGGTTTTTATAAAAAAAATGTGGCAATGAATTTTTTTAAGATAGAGATATCTAATTTAGAGTTTATGAAAATATGATCAGTAGGATTTCAATATAATTTTATATAAATGTAGTTTTATGAGATATTTGGATATTTCATGTTACACAATCATTGAACATGAAAGAAGTTTTTTTCTCGTGATATTGTTAGCTCCACAAGTTTTAGTTTGATTGGTAGTTTTAGTAGAGTTGAATTTACTTCCCTTTATCAAATTTATAGCCTTTCCTGCCTCTTCTGGATACTCTTCCAAGTCTTGGAGAATTTTAAAGCTCTCAACTAGCCTTTCAAGATTATGACAGGACCTCTCTTGTACAAAGTTTCTTGACCAGAAAGCACTAATTTGAAGCGGTTTGATGCCCGATTAACAACCAATCCCAAAACTTTGAAAAATCCTTCATGGGCCCTTCCACCACGTGACTCCATCTTGTTGGGAAAACTTAGATTATGATGACTATTAACAAGTGATAAGTTATATATTATATGTTAAGTTATTTTGCAATTTAGAGGTGCTTATGCATAAATTAGCACTCGAAGAATGTGCAAGGTTATGAAAAACAAAATTTTATTGCACGTGTCATCTGGGAGCACATATTGTATAAATAGATTAAGCTCCCATTAAACTAGTTATGGAGAATTTTGTGGAAAATGAACACACACACACACACACATATATAACATTTGTGTTTGCATGCATGTATGTGTAATGTCCTCAAAAATTTTAGATGTGTTTTTGGTTTATCAATTATAATCATATTCCCTCGTTTTTGGTTATTGGTTGGATCAGATTCAACAATGAGTTAAGTTAGTTAATGAGAACGTGCCCATGCAATAAGTTATATGGATTATGGATGTATATACCGCACACAACTGATTACTAGCAAGTTCACCTTTTTAAGGGTGCACAACCTGAAATTGGTTCGGTCCATGTCCGCGTATGCTTATGTAGTCAAATAAACATTGTCTGAGAATTGGGTGGACACATTGATTATTAGGAATTATTTGGGGCTCACTTATTGTTCCGTTTTGTCCGGTCATTTAGTATAGCAGCAAGCTCATAACTATTTCAAACAATTCTGTCAGACTTTCAGTTGCTAAGAATGAGAATTTACTAGAGGTCTGGCTCACAGGTGAAGTTGAGGGTTGGGTTGTGGAAGGTCCCAAGTTCAAGACCAGGCTATGGCCATTATTCCAAAAAAAAGAAATTTTGAATACTTATAACTTATATATTTGGGTTAATTACAGTCAGACTCCCTGTAGTATTGGGGATGTGTCACTTAACACCCCTGAAGTTTGAAACTCTCAAAAAACCCCCTTGACTTAGTTATTTTCACTCTTCTTTTCTATTAAAGTGCACTCTTGTCCCTTAAAATTTCTATTCTATCCTCATTTCTCAAATTTCTATTGTTGGTTAAAAAGAGAGATGATGGTAGAATAGGAATTTGAGAGACAAAAGTGCACTTTAGTAAAAAATGAGAGTGAAAATAACTAAATTCAGGGGGTTTTTTGAGAGTTTCAAACTTCAGGGGTGTTAAGTGACACACACCCAATACAACATGGGGTCTGACTGTAATTAACTCTATATATTTTCCCCTCTTTTCCATTTTTTCTCCTCCAGGCAAAAACATTCTAATAATCGCACTTCATTGGGTGGTTTTCTGTCAAGAAGCCATGTGGCAGCCTTTCCTTTGTTAGACTGTGAGACAAAAACAAGTGTCCACTACAAAACCACCCCTAGTAGTTAGTGTTAAAATATAAAAACAATATTTCTGAGTATATAAGAGCTACAATTCTCGAGAATCAAGGCTTAAGAGCCTGTGTTATCTCGATGGTCATTTTTGCTGGGAGTGTTCAGAGCCAATTTGAAACTGCACATAAGTGCTACCATGTAGACACCATGTGAATGTACTTGTCAAACATGATATGAATTTGGACCAAAAGGAAATGGTTCGTCACCCCCTTGCTATAAAATTGTATGTTTTCAGTCAGTGTTCTAAAATTCAGTTTCAGTACTCGATCAGTCCGAGAGCGAGTAGTGAGTACTTCGAGTACTTAGTAAGTACTCGTTCTATCGTTCTAATTTGGAATAATAATATTTTAATAATTATGCATACAAAAAATATAGAATAAAGAAGTATGTAATTTCAGAATTTAAAATCAAACATCATAAAATATATTCAATCAAGTATCTTGAATCATAAACGTACATACTCATCATCGCCCTCATATTAGATATTTCTCATTATCCAATTCCTTGTCCGATGGGAGCATCACAAGCCTGTCATAATCCCACTTGATATCCTTGGACCCTCCCTCTCTTGACTCATTAGCTGCCCTTGCAGCGCCACTGTCACTAGAATTCTATGCCATAGATGATGACATCACAAATAGAAGACGATTTTTGAAAATATTTCAACAATTAGATGTGAATATGATCAATTTCCGAATGCATATCAAAATTTAACAAATCAAATTCTGAATACTGAAAAGCCATTAAAATCCAAAATTTCTTATTTGATATTTCTGTGTGATCAGAAATGTATTTTCTCAAGGCAAAGCCAAGGCCATTTTTCTTATTTAATACCTCTATGTGATTAGGGATTAATTTTCATAGACTGAGTTTCTTAAACCCAAGTTGAGTTTCTTAAGCCCAACCGAAAGCTATAGCGAACTTCATCATCTAATTACAGTACCACACAGAGACTGGTCAATAACCAGAGATCTAGAGCCCTATCCGAAGCCAAAACAAGAGGACAAATGCCTCAATTTCCGAAAGCCAAAGCCAAAGCCCAAGCCCACTGTGCAGAAGTCAGAGACCTCAATTTCCGATGCATGGACTCTGTGTTACTTTTATCAGAGATAAATTTTTCCAACACAACTCTCTATTTCTTCTCTCATCAAATCACATAGAAGATAACCAGAGCCAACACAGTCACACAAAGAGACCTGTAGCCAAACCGAAAGCAATAAAAAATTATTTGATTCATTTGTCAATTTTTTCTCATCATATCACACAGATATCACATCAAGAGTCTACCGAGTCACTCAAAATTCCGAAACTAGGGAGACACAGTCACACAGTGACACAGTACACCAAGTTTAACACTTAACATAGTCATATAGAGTTAATACAGTCACACAGAGTCAATACAATCACACAAAGTCAAATATTAATAGTCCATAGAGTTAATACAATCACACAATAACTGTCGCACAGGGAGACCTAAGCCAACGGCCAAACCGTAGCTACACAACCAAAAGCCAAAGGTCCAAAGCCAAAGCAAAATCCACAATCGAAAGCCAAATCCAAATCGAAATCCACAACCAAAAGCCAAGGCCAAACTGAATACACAATCAAAAGCCATAGCCCAAGCGAAACCCCCAATCGAAAGTCAAAGGTAAATCTAATGCACAAATTGGCTAAAATAGAAGTAAATTTCAAGAAAAATTTTAACTTTAATTTACAAAGCACCGTGATCTAAGTGGCCAATGAGGAAGAAGTTCAGAGAGACTGAGAGAGAGTGAGGGAGAGCTTGATTTTGATCATCGTTGAGGCTGAGAGAGATCTAAATATCATCAGAGAAGATTGCAGCCGACGAAGAAGATTGCCAATAGAGGGGAACGCTGATTGCCGAGGAAAATCGAAGGAAGAAGCTCAGAGAGACAGAGAAAGAGAGAGAGAGTGAGGGAAAGCTTGATTTGGATCGTCGCTGAGGCTGAGAGAGATCTAAATATCATTAGAGAAGATTACAGCCGACGGAGAAGATTGCCAATAGAGGGGAGTGCTGATTGCTGAGGAAAATCGAAAGTTGAGACTAAGGGGAGAATAGAGCAAAGCAACGTAAGAGTGCAAAAAATCCTAATCTGACTCTGCATTAAAGGGGTAGAGTTCGGATTGGGTTTCAGTTAAAAACCCAAAAAACTCAATATCCAATTTTTATAACTCGACGAGTACTCGGTATTTAGCCAAGTATTCCGAGTATTTGTTTTGTGCAAGTTTTGGGATGATTTCTGCAACTCGTATCTGTTTTCACTCCGATCTTGAATACTCGGACGAGTTCTCGTTCGAGTTTTCTGGGTTTTAGAAACTGTAATTTCAGTGGTTTATGATGTCACATAGGTGATCATGCTCTCGTTATTAATAGGTGATTTGTTGGGCATCATTTGTATATTTGCGTTTAGGAAAAACTGGCTCATTGTGCAAGGTAGTAAACTTCACTATGGATGAGTTAAATTTTTTTTTGATGTGTACTTTTCTTGAAAGTTACCATTTTTTCTTTTCTAAATAAATAATTTTGATTTCTTTTTCCCCAAATTTTTATCCATTATTTTTCCGATAGGGCCGACCCATGCTGTAGGCCAATAAGGTATCGGCCTTAATCCTCATCTGTTAGAAATGCCCAAAAATTATTTTTTTCTATATCTTTTTCCAAAGTCTAGCCCTTTTTAATGGCCCAATGGCCCGACCTTGTAATTTTATATGTTTTTAACATTAATTCAATGGTTTAACTCCCTATTTTTTCTCCGCACGCCTACCTCCAATCCAATCTAGTCATTTATTAATTTTTTTCTTCTCCTTACCAATCCACTCCAAAGTTCCTATTTTTTCATCCCTTTCTGTGCTCGTTTTCCAAACTCAATTTTTCTCTACTCTAAAATTTTCAACTCAGTTATCAAGATTCAATCTTTTTAATCCTTCTCAATTCTAAAATCTCAGATTCTTAATCTATCTCTTAGACTTTTCCTCATTATAAGTAATTTTGCAACTCACAAAAATTATAAGAATCAAATGTAATATTTAATGAAAAAAATATTTAGAATAATTAGGCCCCATTCAAACTTTTGCCTTGGACCCGAACTTCTCATGCTACGGCCCTGTTTCCTGGCATGTATCATACAATATCTTGTTAATGCAAGAGAGTTGAAGTTGCTTCTCGAAAGAGGATGGATGGAGGGGAGAGTGTGTGGAATTTAGGAAGGGCACACCAACGTAACAACCTGATAGGGGTTGACCTTGATTTGTTTTAACTTGGGTCTTTTTTCTCCTTAGGCAGCTTCAGCTAAGCTAGAGTTTGATTTGAGCTGGACAATCTATGCTCAAACTCTGTATGAAAACTATAGCAGTAGCTTGGCTTGGGTTAGATTAAAGCTTGAATATATCAAAGTCTAACAAACTTTGATCTTTCTTAAAGTTCTTTTTTTTTTCCCTCACTTCCCTGTAACCTTAGCTCCTTATGTGAACTCTATTACATATTCCTGTGATTGTGGATGTCTTGACCAAATGTTGGAAAAAATTGTATTTTTAATACTAGTTTTGCCAAACTTTTGTGTGGTTATAGAGTATACAAAGTACTCTTATTTACTGAGATTACTGTTACTAATTCTTTATCGACAAAACTATAGTTAGAAATTTAAAATTTTAATTATTAGTTGATGACCAGGACCTCCGTCAAGCAGTTTACATTTAGCAGTTATGCGGAGTGCAGCTCAGACTATGGTTGTCTTTGGTTCGTATAATCACATTTGTGATTTGCATTTGCAGATGGAAAAAGAGGAAAATTTTGAATTTTCGTAGAAAAATTATAATTTCTACGCAAATTAATGGTTCTAATTGAACTAGTTTTGAAATTTTGCACAGGAATAGCCTTTCCCATCAAAATTCAAAATTTCTCTCTTTTCCATTTGCAACCATAAATCCCAAATGCAATTACCACCAACCAAACATGGTTCGTATGGGGACAAACTAAATATGATTCTGGTGATAAATGCCAATTAAAAGTAAAAGGCACTGTTGAGGAAGGACTTTCTGAGAGAAACCTGGTTGTATTTGAATTTGTTGAAGCATTGCTTAGTAGATCATTCTCAAAATTTCTCTCTTTTCCATTTGCAACCATAAATCCCAAATGCAATCACCAACCAAACATGGTTCGTATGGGGACAAACTAAATATGATTCTGGTGATAAATGCCAATTAAAAGTAAAGGGCACTGTTGAGGAAGGACTGTCTGAGAGAAAGCTGGTTGTATTTGAATTTGTTGAAGCATTGCTGAGTAGATCATTCTCAAATTTCAAGTGACTAATCCTAAGGGTTTTATTTTGATTCCCCCACACAACCCCCACCCAAAAAAAAAAAAATCAGCACCTGAAAACCTTCCTATTTATCATCCCATAAATCTTCATTCATATATTCACACCTTAAATCATAAACTATGGCAGTTATTTCAGCTGTTAGTCAATGGAAATGTTCTGGGAATATTCCCAGAATATACTAAGTATATTTCATGTTTAAGCCTGAAAATTAGAAAATACTCTTGATAAATTCTCACAATTGACCTTGTGATTGACGGATAGGAATTTTCTGTTCCCACGTGTATAATTTGAGGGGCAAACATGGAAATATGAAGATTTCAAGGATGAATAAAGAAGTAAGGAAGATTCAGATTCCATATTGGAAAACTTGTACAAAATTCATTTACTAAAACCCCTTAGGTATTGTTTACCACAAATTTTGACGGGATAAGTTACTCCATTTTTTTTTTATTGTTGTTGTTGTCTGTTAGGGTTCCTTCAAGGGATAAGTCCAACCTTGTTTGGATAAGGAATTGCATTGAGGGGACATGAGGTGGAGGTCTAAAGGATGGGATTTTACACCTGAATTCCTTCTGAGTTTTGGCTTGAGCTTCCAAACAACACCTTAAGGTGAAATTGCAGCAGTGCAGTTACTTACCAAGAGAATTTCAGTTCTAAACTAGTAGCTGGTTATCTATGATTATTACCTACGGCATTTAGCACCATAATGTATCTATAGTTTATTTTGGCCTTGACACATTATAGGCACCTAGTGTCTCCCTTGGATAGTCTTATATACTCTAATTCAAGTGCATTCCTAATGCGGTTTTGGATATAGATCAACTTGATATATAGTCCACTGCTGGTGAGGAGCAACACATTCTTTTGAGGAGCAACACATTCTTTTGAGGCTCAGCTGCAAGTTCTTCTTTTAAAATGATTCTGAAAATAACGAGGGAATTTGAACTATGCTGAAATGTTATAGAGTTGATACATGAATCCATAATTCAATTATGAATCAGAAGGGAAAAGAGCGAGTATGCAGAGAGGGTGGAGCAAAATAAGAGACAAGATAAGGAGGAAGAGGAGGACAACCGGGGAAATGAAGTGGAAGAGCAGACACTGAGACTATGCTTTCAGTCACTACATCAACACTAATTACTCGTATAGTTAAGCTTTTTGTAATGTGGTTTCCTGCAGATGTTAAAAAAAGCAGATAAAAAAGGGAAGGGAAGGAGGGTGAGGGATAGAAAGAGAAGAAGAGGAGGAGAAAAGCAAACAAAAGTCTGATGAGAAAAAGAAACAAATAAATATGATGGGAAAAAATGAAAAGAAAGTCTCATCTGAAATTTGTTGGAGTCAAGTTACCTGATGCTAGTAAGATGTCTTTGCCTAGAGGTTCCTATAGACCTGTGAAGTGAAGAGTGTAGAAAGCAGGAAAGTGCAAAACTTTCTAGTAGAAACCTGAATAGGTGGTGATTCGAACACACCATTGCTAACATGTAGCATTCAAGAAAGTTACAATGGATGGAGCCTGCATCACTTAAATTCTGCATCATGAACCTGCTGCAGGGCACTGGGGCAGTATCAAATCGTGTGCACCCAAGTCACATGTCTCACTGGGCCAGTATCAGAGCCCCTGCACTAAAGGCACATATTCTGCTGTTTATACCACTGAATCCCTTCGCTTGTGGCAGCAAATGTGCAAGTTTCAGTTATAATACAATGTATTGGTTGGGTTCTCTGTTTAGTTTTTCTCAATGGGTTATCTCATAGGATAAGAGTGTCAACACCGTGGAGCTGCAAAAAACTACTTGCAAATGGAAGACAAGGAACCAAACTCATTCCATGCTGGGCTTGTAAACAAATAAAAAAATTTTACTCTGAGAACTTAGCCTGAAGCAAATTTCTGCAACCTATCATGGATCTCACTATCTGAGGTTTTATGTATAGAATACAACTGGAATGGCATTGTTCTGATAGGTAATTTTTTGTTTGTGTTAACCAAACAAAAGGATATTTGCTCTCTTTGTGTGTGATGTGCCCATAGCTTGGCTGCTTTGTTGCATAGAAGTATTTTGTACTCTTTTATTTGATGAACAATATTTTTTTTTCAACTATTGCAGTGGTGTTAACCTTGATTAATTGCTTCCCTGATATTATCATGTAATAGGCTCATGCTGAAGTAATTATCTGCTTCGCCTTGCGTTTCTACTAAAATCTGAGTAATGCCTGAGGTACAGTTTGACACATGCTTCTGTTAAACTGCAGAGTGATACTAGCAAAGATGACAGTGCTGATTGCCAGGATGAAACTGCAGCCTGTGGGAACTGATGCCATGGAGCTGGCCATGGAGCTGATGATGTGTAGAGTTAGATGAGCTCTGCTGTTTCGGGCATTCCCATCCTGGATTCAAATATCCAACAGAGAGCTAACCTTGTGCATATTGCATTTCGAGTTCAAATAACCTAGGCGGGGTTAATTTTCATGTGTCTCATCTTAGGCTTCAATTTCTGTTGATAAGAACTACCATTCATAGTTGAGAGGAGGTTTTTCATCAGTGATGTCAAACACTGTGTTACAAATTGTTCTTGAAGTAGATATCCTGAATCTCCATGAATGCTGTAGTTTGTTTTCCCTTTATATGATAGATTTGATAACATGATGAATTTGGGCTTACACGGGTTTTAGTTTACATTTTTGAGATGTTCTGCTTAAGGACTTATTACACAACAACATATGTCTTAAGGATGGACCATATGTTAATACAATTCTATATTCATATTTACAAACTAATTGTTAATTTTTGCCTGTTCTTTTTATGGGTATTATATCATTTTCCTTTTACGCAGCCAATTCCTGGTGATCGTGTTTGCTGTAGCCTCCCCTCAGCAATTTGCAATTAGATGATATGTGCTCCTTTGCCAAAGACGAAACCTGTCTTACCACTTCCTTCTTTATCTGAATGCAATTGCTTCCTCCAAGTACCGCTTCGTTGAAATGAAATCATGAAATCTGCTTCGTTGCCCAAAATGAAACTTGTCTTACCACTTCACCTGGATGTTGTTGCTGCCTCCAAATATCACTTCATTTCGTTGCTTCCGCTATCCCCACATCATTTAAGCTTATGATCGTCTTTTTCTGTTAGTAACTTGTTTCTTCACCTGTTGGTACTTTTTTCCAGGCACGACCGTCTTTTGTTTCTGCATGTTTCTGAAAATAACCTGACTGTTTCTTCTTTTTGTCCACAGTTCTCATTCCATGTTTTGCTAGCAGGGATTTATAGTATTCCTCTATTGACAACAGGCCTAGTCCTTCGTTTCTCACTGCCAGTTTAGGGACTGCCATCACATCTAAAGGTGAAATTTTTGGTATTGCATTAGGCACTGAGGTCAATCTTGCAAGAACTAGCAAGAGCTTTATTTTGTATTCTGCTAGTTTGTGGTGCATTTTCTCCATGACCGTTTGTGGTGCATTTTCTCCATGACCATTTCGAAGTTTTCTCAGGTTGGTTAGTAGTTGGGGTTCATATGCATCTTCCACTTGCTTGGGTTGATTTCCAGTCCACACGCCTTATCTTGGACATTCTAATGCTTTCTTTATGATTTCAAACTCATCTTTACTGGCTTCTTACTCTAAAATTAAATCACCCGCAAATACAATTTAGCGTATTTCTTATGTTGATTCTACATTAGGCATATATTCACACAATTTAAAATCCTTTTGGATGGTAGTTTAATGTAAAATCACATTTCTTTGACACTAGAAATTTGAGGTCTTGGCATGGTTAAGGAGGAGGAGGAGGCGACTGGCAAATATGAGGTCTCAAATTTAAGACTAAAATGACAATTTTATTCAAAAGGAGGATACTATATAGTTAGCAACCAAGAGTATTTTTCATCTTCGTTCTTTGACTTTAAAGATGACAAAAGCATATATAGATTGGTCAGGAACTTAAGAGTATTCTATAAATCTAGTAAGCTCTTGTCAATAAGCTTGCATGTGACATTTACCATTTAGCATTTGGGAACTTTTAAATGTACCTCTTCATTAAATATTTAGATCGTTTCTACCTCATCTACATCCTCTCTCTTCTTTCTAAATCTCTTTCAAAACACTAATATTTTATCCAAAACTTAAATAATAAATTTATGTAAATCATATTTGAAATCTATACAATTAATAATAAAGTCTTTTTCTTAATAATTATTTTGAACTTTTTGGAAGTGCCTAGAGAAGACATAGGAAGACTTATTAGATTAACCTGATTGACTGATGCTATTTTAATTGAAACAAAATTTAAGAGATTCAAAAAAAGTACCTTAAAATGAAGAATATCACAAGATGATTAAAAATTTGAAAGCACAATGTACTTTTACAAAAAGTTAAAATTTAAACAACAAATATTTATTAATAATATTAGTTTTTCCCATCTTAATGTTTTATTTTTCATTTTAAACTCAAAATTTAAATAGGACAACAATAAATTGGCCATTGGACCAACTCAGCCTCATCCCTAGCTATAACTGTGTTTTATGCAGGTCCGCAACGCCCTAAATTTCAAAACAAGCTTTTCTTTTAATGGGATTGTAGAGGAAGAGATAATTTAAATTGTGAGTTTTCTCTCATAAACTATGGAAGAATCCAAGATTTAAATTTCCAGGCTAGATTTTTCTTAACTGCGGCCTTAAAACATAAAATATAGTGAGCAAAAACTACAGAATTTTATGCTTTGTGTAAAGTTCGCAGGCGAGAGGTCTAAAGTTGATTCGCAAGGAAGAGCAGATAATGGGAATACTCTGCTTGGGGAAATTCTATTTGAGCACACCATTTTACTCAATGAGCCCACTTCTTAACTTCTAAAAAATTATATGTTTGTCAATTTTTTTTTTAATTTTTTATTGAGTTTACTCCTGTCTTCTCCCCTCCCCTGGTCAGGATTAGTCCTTGAACATTTTATTGAGTTTACTCTTGTCTTCTCCCCTCCCTTGGTCAGTATTAGTCCTTGAACATTCGAGGACCTCGAGTGCCGTAAAAAACCGTTTGGGACTACTCATGAACTTAGCAGCATGGGCTCATTGAGTAATCTGATGTGCCTAAATAGAATATCCCTCTCCTTTGGAGGCACTCCAGTTTACTTTGTTCCAAGGGAAGGTTAACCGATGAACCCCAAAATAATACCTCATCCACTTGAAATGATTGCCTCTAGTGGCCCAATCATAGGAGTTGAAAACTTGCAACTCAACTCCTTCATGCTGCAGTGGCTCTCCAAGAACAAAGTAGACACCAGTGGCTCTCCAAGAACAAAGTAGACACTCAAAGGGAAAGCCATGATACACTGCTTTAGTGAACCACTGCAAGCGTTCCTTCAAAATCAAGGGAAGAATAAATACCCTTAAAAAGTTCCTCCTCTCTTTATTCTCTTTTATCTTTACCCGTCTCAACATTCTCTTACTCTTTTCAATAGGTTTCAGAGTTATCATACACAAATATTGTGTACATGATCCTGTTTGGAGAAATTCCATTTACATAGAACGTCAAACTAAAATATTAACACCAGAAATTGATTTTCAGTCCTGAGCTTAAAAAGGTTTTCTACAAAGAGCTATTTATACATCAGAAAATATACAACACGAACAAACAATTCCTTGGAATGTAGAAAAGAGCCTGCAGAGTAACTGGAGTTAGAAAGGTTTTTATTCACATGCGAATTTTGTGCCGAAGCTGGTGAGGCAGATGGCAAACGCCTGGTAGGCTGAGAGTGGCTGCCTGTAGTCCATTGTGAACATATCATCTCCAACCTTTCCGAATTGCAGCAGCACAGTCTCATCGTCTCCCACCCCACCTGCTTGGCTGGGATCTGGAGCCGCAACCAGCTGGAAATTTTTCACTGAAGCAACGGTCACCCGTCCATGGAAGTTCAAACACCAGCACTGAAGATGCTCATGCCACCGAGGAGCTTTATTCCTCAACACAACAGATCCAGCGTTCTGCGCTAGGCTGCATGTTGTATTTTCCTTGTGAGATTCTTCTTTATTTACTTCTTCCATAGAAGGGCATTGTAATGTACAGAGCATCCTTCTAGGTCCTCTCGATTTAAGGAGGTTGAATTTGTAAGCGACCTGACCAATCTCAAAGTTACCAGCTGGGACCTGCGGGCTGATCTGCTTGCTGGAAAAACATCGGCTAGTCCGACAGCTTAACATTTTTGCACCACTATATGGTTGCCGGCTGTCGTAGATTGTAAACTTAGTTCCTAAGAAATCAGATCTGCAATTACATAAACCAGACCTCAGCAAGTTTGTATGTGGGATGAATTGATAGTCTTCAAAGATCGTGACAATAAGGAAACACTACTACAACAAAAAAACGGACCAAATCCCACTAAGATTGATCCATCCATAGAAAACAATAATTAAAATTAGTTGTTGTCAAAGTTATTCCCATATATTCCACCATATAATGAGCTTAAATTTTTAAATGCCCTTCGGCATATGTTTGTTTATGATTCCTAAATTTGGCTGCCTCATCAGGATACCTTATACAGTTCAACAGTCTTTTGGATTTAAATGCTTGCTGATGAATTTAATATAAAAACTGAACCAAAAGGGTAGAGAAACTAAATTTATATTAACACTTACAAATACGCGATTTTAAAATATTTTTGGCGAAAAAGGCACATCCCAATGCGAATCATGCAAGAGAAGCTATCCTAAATAATCTTTTCGTTTTTTATCATTCTATAATATATGATTAGAAAAAGCAATATATATATATATATATATATATATATATATATATATATATATATATATATATATATATATATATATAGACATTGGGAAAATTCTCTGGGGTTTGAATTTTTTATTCTCCATGAATTTGTTAAAACGATGGTTTAATATTTTTGGAAAAATTGCTTCAAGGGTAGATCAATTATCTTTCTCAAGAAAATCACTTCTATTATCTTACACCCTCCAGCAATAAACAACATATTCCCGCTGGAGAACTACCAAATAGTTATTCAAAATCTAGTGATCTCGCATATACCAAGTGCAAAAAATTTATTAAATAAACCAAGTTTTTTATTACATTGTGGCAAATCTAGAATGTTTAATTGAGAAAAAATTGATAAGAGAGAAGTCTTGTAGAATGGAACAACATTAGTGTGTAGCATTCGACAGCTAACGCAGATGAGGCGAATGGCAGGCATAAAAACTGGTAAAACAAGTTCGAGGAACTTAATTAAGAGCATCATAGTAAGATGCTCAAGCAGAAAAGGGAAGGCAGAATCATACCCTTGGATGATGACAAAAAAGGTTTCCGCCATCATGGAGCTTAACGATCAGTTTACTTTCCCTTCGAAAATTTTGAGTCTTGGTCAGGGATGCAAACCATGTTCCCTATCAATCTTAAACTGTGTCCTCTATCAAGGCTCAAAGTTTCAGGTTTTTGATAAATATCAACTGGCCAATATCTCATCAACAACAAAAATACTAATAATTTTTGCATATAAGAAGCATGCCAGTAAAAGCCATTGATGTAACCAGACAAGCTTACTTCTCAATTATCTTTCTTGAAAATGCGCGAGCCAGGTGCAAGTGAAATTGGACCCCAGACCTCTTGCCACTGGTAAGAGGTTTTACCAATTTGGTATTGTGACGCCTTAAATCTCAATTGTCAACATCACTATTTAAGCTTTTTCCAATAAACTTTGTTGTCACCCAAGGAACACACGTTTATACTGCAAAGGGTCTATGTGCGAGCAACCATGCTACTTGTTTGGTTGTCAAGAAGGGTCAAATCAGGCATGGTGTTGGAACCATCGAGTGGTATAGGAAGGGTGACTACAGCTACTTATGGTGCATGCATATATTAGTCTATAGATAACCATAGAACATGATGATGACATAATGAGGAACTAAGTATTCTCTTTTTCATTTTTTAATTTCCTTATTGTAAAAGTTAATTAATAAGCACTATTTTGTGAAAACAAAATAGCCGAGCTAGTAACACTCTTTACTCCAAAGAGAAAGGTTCCAAGTTCAGTTCCCAATGATCAAGGGATATAACTTGCGTAATTAATTAAGCAACGACCACATTCTAAAAAATAAAATAAAATAAGCACAACTGTACTCAAAATGGACAAAATGGACAAGAGATTTTGGCAAATGAGCACTTTGATGATTACATGAAGTGTCTAATAGGTAAAAAAAAATATTAATGTATTGTGCTTGCAAGAAATTCCATTTTTATGCACATCTTTGTTTGATGTTTTTCATTATCTTTCCCTTTCTCTCTTGTGGGGTGTTTGTGTGCTTTACAGGGGGTTTAGGTTGAGGGACGTATGAGAGGTTGGGCTAGCATGTACTGGAAACGGGACATGAGTGTCAACTACCTGAGTGTGTCCAACATGGCAATTTTTAAGTAGTAGAACATAAGGACATGGATAAAATACTCCGATGCGTATTTTGAGAAGCAACATGCTCTCTTTAGCACTACTTATGACATTGACATAGTGCTTAGAAATAGCATGACATGGCTTGGATAGTTTGGAGAGAAAACTATAACATCTGTAGCACTTCCTAATTCTACTTTCCCATAAAGATCTTTTTAGATATTGTTTCTAAGTATTCCCTTCTTTTAGTACAATAATACATTATTTTGCTAACCCACAGGACACAAGTATTGAGTGCCATGTTGGAGTGTCTAGTATGGTGAAATTATGCAAATGGATTGTCCCCGTAAAATTGGTTGGAGGAAGTGTCAGTCAGCTCCCATGTTAAGAGTGAAGAAAACTAAAGGCTAGCTCGGTACAAAAGTTACCTCAACTTTCCCACGCATGCATTACTTCCTTCAGACAGGTCATCAGCATCCAATGAGATTATATATTTCGTATGGGCACCATGCCTAAATCGTCGAGCTGCCAATAGAAACTTTCCCTTATCCATAGAGGCTGCAAGATTAAGTTGTATGAGAAAATTTATCATGAGAAAAGAAAAAGGTTAAATTCAAGTTGGAAGAAAAAATAAATAAATGAAATAAATCTCATACATTACTGAGATTCTAAGAAATAAGATGTGATCACCGAGAAATCTAACATATTCTTTGCTCATGTGTAATTTGAATGGATTAAGTATGATGCAAGAGATAATTTTATTAAGACAATGGAAGACGTATATCATCACAGAGGTGAAGAAAGGGACAAAGAATATTCCACACATTGTTGCTGGTAACTATTTATCAAGTAAGATAATTTCAACCATTTGTGAACCCGTTGAGACTAGAGTGCGGGGCCTAAGCTTATAAAATCTAACAACCTCATCCACAAGAAATAATGTTAAATCCATTAATAAGCAATGCCACTCTCAAAGTCAACTGCCCTACACACAAGCAAGTTATCTTGACACTCATCCATCATATAGGAATATGTGCAATCCGACTTTAACATCCAATGGCAGCAACCCAGTCCTAATCAGACCAAATGAAGGAAAAATATATACATGGCACTCATTGTGTGTCATGTCTCACATACCAAAATGTGTCCGCATGACTTTCTTGTTTGACACGTTATGCATAAGGGTTGCAATGAAGTCCGATAACTATATATGAATCCAACCAAAAAGTTAGGGATTGGATCTAAAAATCATACTCTTATGACTTCTTAGGTAGGACATGGATTCTAAAAATAAATATAATTCCTTAATGGATATGTATGTGGATCCTTAAGGATCCAAACCCAATAACCTAATTAGTATTTTGGCATGTTAGTTTGCTTATTTCTTAATTAATTTAACCTTTTTCTTCTTAAAATGTTTGTGTTGTTAGTTGTTCCCATCAAACTACTAATAAAATAAAATAAAACAAATAATATTCAGGAGTAAAAATATTTGTTGACCTTATTTGAACCAACCAGTTGCCACTCCTAATTCTATACATATATGCATAGATACTTGCCAACTGGATCAGTCTAAAGGTTTGCATTGTATTTGGTTTAGAGATATTCATTGCCAGCGAGATTAAGATTGCACAATCTCATGCTAGGTTATAGGGTTCTCACTTTAATCATGTATTTTCTAATGGATTGTGGATGCTATAATACGTCTTTGTACTTAATATCATAAGTTACAGTAGATCAGTTGTTAAATGCAGATATAAAAAAGTAATAGCCAATGCCCAATTTTCACTTTAGTGAAAATTTAAATTTAACGAAGCAACTACTATTTTAACCTTTTAGGCAACTAGAAACCTGATATCCGTAATGTTACCCCAAAAAATAAAAAGTGTTTGTCTCTTCTATGTCCAAACCCTGTCACATTCGTGCCTTGTGCAGAATGACATTAATATCCAAATGACAACTTGAGCATTCACATGTGAGGTGTGCTAGCTAAACAGCCGAGCTAGAAAGGACCCTGCTGACTAGTGACTAGGATATAGTAAGAAGTAGGTAATGAACGAAAGGCAATCTATTTAATGATTAGATCTCTACCAAGGAGTGCCCTTAGTATGTACTGTATAAAACAATATGGAAAATATGGATCTAAATAATTAGAACACTACAAAACAGTTTTTAACCACCACAGAATCTAGCATAATTGCTAGTATAGTTGCTGATGGCATTTTTGAAAATTGTCACATGCCTAAAGCATATCAATGGACAGGTATGATAACAATCTCACCTCTAGTACAAAACTATTCATTTACTATTATCCTTTTGCTCCTACTTCAACTACCATGCCATACTAGACGTTTTAGACACTTCAAATTCAGTAGTAAATGCCGCACCATTGTCAATCCTAATCCCCCAAGGCATCCGTTCTTAGTTTCCACGAACCCACCTACTTAAGTTAATTACTTTGACAAGTGGAAAACTCAAGAATTAAGTGAAACAACCATTCGTTGAGCTTACATTTTAACAGCCGACAGGTTTGAATATTTCAAGTCAATTGACTAAAACTTGAGGTGAAGCAAAATATAAGTGCAACTTATTGAATACTGTAAAGTGTGAGAGTCCCTATCTGTATCAGCTGTTTGTATATCACTAAGGTCCATACAACTAAGTTTTTCAACGACAAAAAATTAATACAAAGACCACTTGACACAAAATATCTATATTGTACATCACTCAAATCACAATCCCATGGCCCCTTAATTGAAAACTTCATGCAAATCTTAGAAACTACTCCCTCCACGTGGAATTAGTAGTCTCTTTTTGACCAAAAATATGTCCCAAAATTACTTTTCCAGTTTAAATTCCAAAACAGTTTTTTTTTTTTTTTTAAATCTAAACCAACTTTAACTAGTCTCAATGCCTATCATATGACAAAAACCCATAAACTTTTCATTTTATTACTAAAACTCCACAACTTTTTTATATTTCACCAATTCCAATGCGGGCAAAGATAAATTCTAATGATTAGTTGTTTTTATCAAAGCAAGTTCTTCTTAGATTGTGTATTTGGTAAAAAAAAAAAAAACTAAAATCGAACGGATGGAGTATAAATTTATTCATGCAGTCCTAAATTACTAATTGTCAACCAACTCTGTAAAAGCCAAGGGACAAAGTCCATATACCGTGTTCTCCCTGTAATTGTGGCTAAAAGGCACAAAAACGTGGTCTTCAGAGAAATACAAGTCAAAACCAAACTCTCTCCATCAACCATTAATTACAAAAAGATAAATAAAGGTCTAAAAAATTTGTGTTTGGGAATTAAAATAATAAATTGGGTCATAGAAAATTAGGCTTACTATGGGTCAGGCTGAGATAAAGATAGAAAGTTGAGGTCTTCTTGTTCCTCTTGATGAAGCATTGCATTGGAAGCTCCTTCGGCCCCGGCTGCGTTGAAAAGCATAAACAAAACCAACCCAATCTCAGTTTCTATATTTTCCATCTAGCAAATAACAATAGCAGATCTACAACACAAGTATCTCAAAGAAAACTTTTTGTTATCGGTAAAATTAAACCCAACCTCAGATTTTATTATATTTTATTTTCCATCCCATAAATAGAAAACAATACTAAATAATCACTAAAAATATAACAGTAAGCAGATCAGTCACAGAAATACTCCGACAGAAAATATCCTTTTTATTAATTAAAGCTTCGACAGGACCCTCAAAATTTATCTGAAAAACAAAAAAGGAAGCAACTTTTGTCCCTAAAAAATTGGGGAAAAGCCCCCAAAAATGGAAGAAAATGAAGGACCTGCTTGAGGGAGGAAGGGAAGGTGATCTTGCCGGTGTCGCGCGGCGATCCGACCATGGCGGTGGTGATCTGGCGCCAGCGGCGGCAGACGCAGGCGCAGGAGACGACGTTCTTCCGCAGGGGCCAGCGGTCCTCGCTCGTCTCCACCCGTCGGATGATCTCGCCGAGAAGCTCAGGCAGCATCCGTGACCATCGGTCATCTGACAGCTCGTCGCTGTCTTCCGCCGCCGGCGATGGCTCTTGCTGTTGGGGCTGGATCCGGCGCTCGGAGGTAAAATGGGAAAAAGAGGAGGACCTAAGTGAAAGAAATGATCTCCGTAGAGACATTTTTTTTTTTCTTTCTTTCCTTCTTTGGGATCGGGACGCTGGAGCGAACGCGGAGAGCGTTGGAGGTGCCGCTTGAGGCTAACTGGCCAAACGTATATAAAGAGGGAATTTCTAGAGGAGCGCATTTTTTTTTTTTATTCCAGTGAGCCCCCTTTTTCCAAGTGAGTCCATTATCTTTTTTTTGGAAAAAAAAAAAATGATTTTTCTCAGTGATAACATCCAAAATTTCTCTACTATCCTTTCTCATTTCTACACCTAAAGACTCACATTTTTTTCCTATTTATTTTTCCAAATCCATATCTTAATCGTGTCCTAACCTCCTATTTCTCCTCCTAGATCCACCGAACCATCGCCTCTGTCCCGATCCTGACATGCTGGCCCCTAAAGACTCGCATTATTTCCTATTTATTTTCCCAAATTCATATCTTAATCGTGTCCTAACCTCCTATTTCTCCCCATAGATCCACCGACCCATCGCCTCTGTCCCGATCCTGCTCCCTAAAGACTCACATTCTTTCCTATTTATTTTTCCAAATCCATATCTTAATCGTGTCCTAACCTCCTATTTCTCCTCCTAGATCCACTGAACCACCGCCCCCTGTACCGATCCTGACATGCTGCCCCCTTCCGCTCTCCCAGTTCAATATTTTTTTTTTTCCAGTAGCTCACATGGGTAAAATAGAAGAAGAACTGAGGTTAAAAAAGAGGATAGTTTTATCTAAAAAAATAAGAACAGACCTAGTGAGCCCACTTTACAGTATAATTTTAGTTCGAATTTTCAGTCCGAAAAGTTACTAAGTGAGCAGAAAAAGTTCTTCTCCTTCAGAAACTCTCCCAAAATATCGGAGGGGAATTTTTGCAAATAAGGACCTAACAATTTTGATTTTGTGGAATCTTATCATGCAGATTTTATTTATTTTATTTATTAAGTGATTTGTATGTATATAAAGAATATTAGATGAGCATAATGTATTAAATGGAGTAGCAAAAAAATGGTAGATTAGAAAAAAATGATTGACCCTTGATAAAATTGTACACATAAAATTAGGCAAGTTATTATTACTATTTTATTTGTATATATTAGTCAAAGTGTAATTTCTTTATTGTTTTTTTCTTTTTAAAGAGGAACTTAAGTTGTCATTATTTGTAAATATTATAGGCTCAAAATAATAAGATACAAGTTTCATATTCTTTTTCAATTCATGTGTGTGACTCACATGTGGATATAATAAAACAACTAATAAAAGAATTACAATAAAGCAGGGATGAGTCGTTGACAAGGATATTTTTTTACTTTTATAGTGTTTGATTGTACATTCATGTTATGTTGTCATTCTTCTATTATTTGTGTTATTGTACTCATGTGTGACAATATAGTTTCATTGCATCTTATATTTCTATCAACAAATAAATATTAGAAAAATTCCAAGTGCACCCTCCCCATCTCAGTACCCCAACTTTCTAATTACTTTTCCTATTAATTTAAAAATATAACTTTCTAAGTATATTCTCTTATATTTCTAAATCAACCCCCCCCCCCCCCCCCCCCAAATGTCTCTCTCTTACTATCTCTCTTTTTAAAAATTCTAATCTACTAAAAATTATCTACTTTTAAATAAAATAAAACACTAAGATGTGAATAAAACAATATTTTAAATAAATTATTCTAATCATCTCTTCTTTTTTTTAAAAAAAAAAAAATTCTAATCTGCTAAAAATTATCTACTTTTAAATAAAATAAAATACTAAGATGTGAATAAATTTTTTTTTTAAAATAAATTATTTTGTTTATTATTCAAATTTTATTTTTTAAAAAGTTAAATATTTAAAAATTAATATATTTTTATTATATTTTAAACCTTGAGGTCCTTTTTCCATTCTTTTCAATTTTGTTTTGGTTTAAAGATGAAAAACTTGTTATTCTATATGGATTTTCAGAGATATATATTATTTAAGTTTTGGGAAAATTATTAAGGTTTTGAGAGAGACTTTGAGAGGAGATGAGGACAAGACAATCTCAAATATTTAATGACAAATTTATAATAGAAGTGAATTTTTTTAAGGGGATGTATTTGGAAATTAGAACGATACATTTAGAAATTCTCTTAAACTGGTTCTTTGACTAGCTTAAGTAATGGCGGTGGCTGATTTTAGATAGTAACACTTGATGAAGAAAATTAACTAGATCCAGTATATACCTTACTCTTCTCTAATTCTTATCCACATAAAAATTAACGTATAATTAAACCTTATTAGGACTAGAGTTTCCATGTTTTAAATAGGAAATCGTAGGTAATATATTCTTATAAGAATAAAGTTACACGCTAGAATAACAATAGTTTATAACCAACCACGGACTCGTTGAGTCCTCCTTAGAAAGGTTAACTATAATTACCTATAGACTTATTGAAATTATTATAAAATACACTAACAAACTATATTGAATTATTTGAATTAGGGATACTAGAAAAAATAAGCTTTTACAAAAATAGATTGTATTGAAGGCAAAGAAGAGGGCATGATCTTGGATCTTACAACAATCTACTTAAAAAAACTTGTCATTGCTGCTGCTCTCAGAAATGAATACAGCAACAGCAATTACATTTGCATGCTTATGGGTGCAACTCAGTCTATTCCATCTCAATGATTACATAATTTTAGTTTAATTTTTTCAAAATATCTGTTTATAACTAATTGATTACCAACAATTACATTTGCATGCTTACGGGTAAGATATATGAGCCAAAATAGAATCATACATTACATAAATAATCATTCCTCACTCATTCCTATCGAGCAATATATCTTCATTGAAGCCTTGAGCGTCTATATATTCATTTAAGCCTTAGCGTCCATATCTTTTTATATCACCTCCATCCATATTTTATTCAGTCATCCCTTAAATCTTTTCATCTATCCTATATTAATAAGATTCACTCGTCGAACTGGTATATCTATAAGTCTATATCGCACATAATTAAACCAATGGAGGGCCCTATAGCCAGATATGTGAATCACATTACAACATCTTAGACGGATCAAGATGCAAATCCAACAACACATAACTAATATGTGAAAATGAGAAGCTGTCCCTTTAGACCTTGTGTGTTTAGATAATTTTTTTTTTTTTAAAGATATGCTTTTTTTTTTTAAGAGGGAACACATATTATGACTATTTGGCTGGAGTTAATTCCCCAATTTTGTTAACCTGATTATGTCTACCATTTTGACAAAATAAATCCGACTTGTTTAGGCTCATGAACCTATTTTTTGACTTGTTATAAAGAAATATGCTAAGTTTCTAATAAAATAAGAAGAATTAGATTCCTCTTTCAAATCCTCTAGGAATCTATGAGACTATTCGAGCCGGAGGACTACTTTATGGATTCATGGGCAATATATTTGCATAGAATTATGATAAGCCTCCAGAAAATAACAAGAATAAAAATAGTTTATAATTAGCAACAGATTCATTCCTAAAAATACTAGCTAGTTATGATTACTTTATAAATTTATAGAAATTATTATAAACTATACAAACTCTTATCTCATATCTGATGTGAAACTATTTGAGTTAGAGACACTACACGTGCTAAGGTTAATTTTCCCACTAATTCAATATCTGATTTGTTCAATGTCCCAACTTGAGACTCCATCTCAACCATTAGCAATCAGTCATTGTTTTCTATAAGGTTTATCCAACAAACTAAAGTTTCACTTCCTCTTAATTATTCATAAGCACCCAAAGTCTCTCCAGCATTTTTTTGACTCCGCAGTCATAATCATTTATAATACACATTGTACCTAACTTTGTGGGACACTTCAAATTTATTAAAGAATAAAAATTTCATGTGGTTGGTAATAGAAGATGACAAGCACGTTGTAAATACTATTTGGATAAAGAAAAAAAAATCAAAACAAGAATCATCCTATGCTAACTTATGATGTAATCCATCACTATTTAACTTTGATTAAATAATAATAGGTTCACATCATCAAGAAATTAATAATATTAATGATAATGAAGATTTCCGATTGTAATCTAGATTCTTCATTGGTATGAAATTTAGTGTAAAAAAAAAAAAAAAAAAAAAAAAAATCTTACCAACCAATTCAATTAATAAAGTTTTGAAACTCGTATTAGATTTTGGAAAAAAATACAACATGCCTTTCTATATAGTTCTAGCATATTCAAATATATAGTAAGTAATCATCAAGAATTTCCAAATTATTTTGTTTCTAAATTGTCAAAAATCGAAATTTGTCTACGAGCAATTAAGTCATTGATCGTATTTAGATTTTCAAACTACAAACAATTTAATCACCCTAAATATTGTATTTATTCAAGAATCTAATACATATAGTAAGTAAAGATCTGTAGCTAAAGAGTTGAGGATGGCAACGGATGCACATGAGTCATTTTTTGATATGTTATTTACAAAATTTTAAATTAAAATGAAAATTTTATTTTTCTAATTCAAAAATTTGTATATGCATCCATTATAATTCCTATAAAAAACACGGCAAATGCCAATAGATCTCGATTGAGCTCGAAAACGTTGAGAGCTCTCCCATCTAAATTTGATCACTTGGTTCTCAAAACGCACATAATATACATTATCAATGGATTTTTCTAGGTTTAGCTCCATAGAACCTCCATGATGACACCCACCACCTCAGAAATCTCAACCGAAAGCATATATGGTAGCTACTTGATAGAACCTTCTCTTGTCCCACATCATTTGCCTTTTCATTATATTATATAGAGTAGGATAATATACCTAGGAAATGAGCAGATAACTCACGGAGATGAGCAAACAACTCCCATAAATTTTTCATGATGCCAGTCCATTTTGATTATCTCTGATATTTTTTCCACACTTTCTTGAATTAAGATCTTGAAATGTAGAGTTCATTCATAGCTAGTTTTTGAAATTTTAGTTTTGTTTTGATATTCTATCAAGTAAATATAAAATACATCATTCTAGTTTTGTTTTGATATTCTATCAAGTAAATACAAAATACATCATTCTTGATTCACTTAATTGTAGTATAAATGAACTCTAAAATCTATAAAATTTGATTCTAAAAAAGCTGAGAAGGGGAAGATTATAATCCTAGAAAATAATTCTGAAAGGTGTGATTACTATTTTTCTACTGACAGTATACATCATTACTATCACTATTTTTCTACTTACAGTTTAGTAAGTTTTTTAGTTGCTTGCTTTTATAAGTTATATATATATATATATATATATATATATATATATATATATATATATATATATATATATATATATATATATATATATATATATATATATAATGAAAATGAGCTGACATATGACGTAAGCGTACCTAAAATGTCTTCAGAGGGAGTTACTTATATAAGCACCATTAATTACAACATGGAGAGTCTATTTGGACAAGCCAAATCATTTATTACAATCTCCACGTCTATAAATAATGGTGTAAAAAATCATATATTTTCAATACGTTTTGACAGTATATTAGATAGTTATAAAATAAATAATTTTTCAATAATGGAATAAATAAGACATCTTGATCGATGATGAAGATATGTTGAAATCACATGAATTTTTTGTTCCACCTATTTAGAATATAAAAATCATAACTAATAAGATTGCGGTAGCACCATATCTAGAGAGAGAGAGAGAGAGAGAGAGAGAGGAGAGAGGGGGGAGGGGGGTGGCGGGGTTATGTGTTAAGATGGGGTAGTGTGATGTGAGATCTCAAAATGATAGTATGAGTGGGAGGGGGACACATGCATCCATCATGAAAGGGAACAATGCCTCGTAGGGATGCTGTTTGCGCTCGCACTAAGTGATGGCTGTGTGGTCACGAGTGAAGGGAACCACTTGAGTCTCCGATACGCCAGGACCACTTGATCTGGTTGAATTGACAACATATGGCCAGGATTGCAATAATCTGAAGTTTGTGGATGGCATGGGATGCGGTTGTGGAGAGCGACATCGGGTGCGCACGAACGAGTCTATCGACCCTGAACATGCGAGAGAGAAGGTTGGATTTTTTTTATTAGCAATCTATTTTATAGATGACACTGAATATGAGAGACAGTAGGGATGGTAATGATCGGATCTAATAAAGAATCTAACACAGTCCGATAAAAAGATGGGGTTAATTTGGTTCCAACCCTCCACTACGGAATAAGAGAGGACCAAAATCTTAGACGCGCCATATTCTAGGACTGGTATGATCAGGTCCTTGCATAGGCTTAGAACCGGCTCCAATCCTAGTATGCATGCTCTCTCTAAATTTAATGAGTTAATTACATTCAGACCCTCTGTAGTATAGGGCATGTAACACTTAAACCCCCTGAGGTTTAAAACTCTCACTTAGATCCCCTGAACCAGGGAGTCTGAATGTAATTAAAACACAGTGATTTAGATACTTCAGGGGGTCTAAGTGAGAGTTTTAAACTTCTGATGTCTAAGTATTACATGTTCCAAACTACAGGGGGTCTGAGTGTAATTAACCCAAATTTAATTACCTAACTAGGTTTTTGTCTAACTAAACCAATAAAACATCGATGTAACTCAACTATTCAATGTTCGAATTCTATCTTTTCAATGGCAACATTATTTGTTTCTCGACTACAGTAACGTTCGTCATGAGAATTTTATTTCTTAAAAAATTGATTCTCATTCATCTAAATTGAGTTTGTGTCATGTGTTCTAACTTTAAATATTAATAACTTTTAAAATACCTCTCATATTGTCTAATTGGCAATTCATATCTAATTGGCTAAGTTTAAAAGCTTGAGATAGGAATTGGGCCCTTAAATGAAGTTCTGGTGTTATTTTTTTTATAATTTTTTTTTTGGGTAAAGATTAATGTTTCATGCATATACTAAATCACATTAACCAACGCAATTCATCAGTCCCCCTTAAACTAATTATCTTAGAAATCTTACGCATGAAGAATCTAAGAAAGTGTAAATAACGCGAAAATTAAGAGTTGATCAAGTTGTTTAATTTCAAAACTGATATTTTCACAAGAAGGCAAGAAAAATCATGCACTCCCATAACAATATTAATTGCATACATAAGATGCATGCATGAAATTCATACAATGTGAATGAGACTTGGCTCAAGTGATATCACGCCTCTCTAATTTGTGAGAGTTTCTGAATTTGACTCCCATTATGGATTCAATTTGGATAATATTACAAAAAATATATGCGTACATTTAACTATAAAAAAAAGAGAGAGAAGAAATTCATAAAATGAATAACAAAATAAACCGCCGTTGACCCCATAGTAGGAGGTTCATGGAATTTCCTTTATACATTCAAGTGTATATATTAGCAGGGAACAGAGTTATTTAAGCTACAACTATGTCTAAAATTTTATTATAACAATATGAATTCAACGATAAAATTATAAATTTATAAATTAATACATAATGTAGATGTAATTTGATCGAAATTTAAATTCTGTCAACTAATTGAAGAGGACTTTATAGCGAAGGAGTTGAAAAAAATATAGTATTAGAGGGCCAAGACAGGCTTTGATCTTGACTCATGAAACTTGAAGAGACAGATGTAATTGCAAGAGGGGAGTAAATTTATAAAAATTTTGAACACTAAGTTTAAAAAAAAAAAAATTGATGGGGAAGGAGTGACGAGGGGTCTGCCCTTGACGTTAGGTATTTCCTATAGTTGTAAGTTGTAACTTGCACTTTACACTACTAGGACAGAAAATTATTTGCAATAACACCTATAGTAAGGGGGTGCTATTTGTAATTACCCTCATGCCAGAATTTCTAAGTGATGGGAAATTCTAAATGAGCACCACTTTATCCGAGGGAGCACCACTTTCTTGGTGAGCACCATATAACTTTTAAAATAAATGGTTTTTTTTTAGTGAGCACCGTCTTTTTTCCACTTTGTCCTTATCTTCTCTAATTGTTTTTCTTATTGAGCACCATATATTATTTCTGTTGGTATTTTTATTCTTCTAATATATTATGACAGTATATGTAAAGTGGAGGTTACTAATTCTGTGTTTGCAGATTGAAACATACAGATATGTTTTAGATTAACACAAGAGGGCAGATACACAGAATTGATACTGTTATCTGTAATTAGGTTTATGTCTATATATATTTCCAGTTTTGAAGTAGAAGAAGACTGTTTAAAGAAAAAATCATCAAAATGTTCTTTTTTATCTAGTATACTATCCTAATCAGAAAAATAAGAAACTGGATTATGAAAAACCTGGTTCAGAAGCTTGCAGGAAGACTGGAAGTAGATTGGATGAAGATCGAGGCTAGTGTTGGACACTATCTACTTAAAATCGATTCGTCCTCCACTGTTTGCTTCTGGATTTCTTGGACGTCGATCTCCCATGATACAACGATCGATCTGCAGAGGGAAGGAAGCCGCAATCCCTCTGCTCTGGCGAATCTGATAAAGATTCTCTCTGGTTTATGTTATGCAGGACTGGACTTATTGAATTGATGAACAGAGTTCTTCTGTAGACAGAAATTCAGGAACTTCTGTCTGCAGAAGAAGAGGCAGAAAAGAAAAAAACGTGTATTTTGAAACTCTGACCCAGACCCTATTTATAGGTTTTCAACAGTCGCAACGGTTGAGTTTTCAACAGTCGCAACAGTTGGCCGTTTCAACAGTTGTGACTGTTTAACGGCAACTGTTGACGGCGGCCGGTGACTGTTGGACCACCGACCGTTGGACTTCAACGACTCTGGACTGGTGGGGCGGGTGCAGGTCGAATTCAGCTTCTCGCGACGTTGCGTACGTGCGAAGTGCAAAGTGCGCCTCTAAAGCGCCAAATGCGCCCTAAACGCTCATTCGCCCTCGCACACGCGCGTGCGAGTGCGCGTGCGAGTGCGGGTGCGGGCGGTGCGTAGCACCACCCGTGGTGCTCATGGTTTTCCTCTTCTTACATAAGCAAAGTAAAGGAGCAAGCTATCATATTTAAACCCACATCCTTACATTCCCCTATCCCATGTGGGACTATCTTTTCATCTTCCCTTTTTTTTTGTTCCTTTGCTATGTACTCAACTTTTGAAGTCAATTTCAATTCACTTAATTCATTTAATTTGAACTAGTGAATTTGCTCAATTTTAAGGTTCAAATTAGTGAATGAATTCAACAATCCCCCACATGAATGAAATGGCTTAGACTCTAATGCAAATAACCAGAGAGTGTAATAGAAAGTTACCGCATCGGGAGATGTGGCTTTTGGCTTTGAACCTTCCCTAGTGAAATATTATCGAGTTTACTTGCTAACCAGTGAACACGATATTTTTGAACTGTTCAGCTTTTGATGTAAATTAAGACAATAATATTCACACGATTTCTTTCAACTTTATCAGATTCTATGTTGTGTCCATTTTGGTCTTGGACAACCTGGTAATTCTGTGAGTGCTCTTAGAGAACTTAGCCTTTCTCATTCTCATAGAAGTGGCCCCTTCTCACTCACATAGGTGATCTCTTATCAAGAGTATCCTGCCATACTCCACTTAGATTTCTAAGATATAAGGATCATTAAAAGTTTAGCTTATCCTAACACATTGCAGGTAATCACTATTTTACCATAGAAATGAGATAGGAAATATTTTCCTCAGTGATTCTTTCGAGTTCCCCCACAATTCGGTTGTCCCTTTGAACCTAGATCTTGGGATCTCCAGTCAGCTAGGTTGGGTTGCCATTATGGAGTTACTCTTTAGTAGGCTGTAATCCCATTCCCCTTGACAACTTATATACTTGATCTCTAGTCAAGCCTTTTGTTAATGGATCTGCAATATTATCTTTTGATTTTATATAATCAAGAGATATTATTCCGTTTGTAAGCAGCTGTCTTACAGTTTCATGCCTACGACGTATATGTCGTGACTTTCCATTATATAATACATTTTGTGCCCTTCCAATTGCTGATTGATTATCGCAATGGATGCATATTGCTGACACAGATTTAGGCCACATTGGAATATCTTCTAAAAAGTTTCGAAGTCATTCTGCTTCTTCTCCAGCTTTATCTAAAGCTATAAACTCAGATTCCATAGTGGATCTGGCTATACATGTTTGTTTAGAAGATTTCCAAGAGATGGCTGCACCTCCAATAGTAAAGATATATCCACTTGTGGATTTAATATCTTTTGAATCGGTAATCCAGTTAGCATCAGTGTATCCTTCAATCACTGCTGGATATCTAGTATAGTGCAACCCATAGTTAGTAGTGTACCTCAAATATTTGAGTACTCTAACTATTGCTTTCCAGTGGTTTTCCCCTGGATTACTTGTAAACCTACTCAGTTTGCTTACTGAGTATGCAATATCAGGTCTTGTGCAGTTCATTAAATACATAAGACTGCCAATAATCTGAGAATATTCTAACTGTGATATACTAGCACCTATATTTTTTGTAAGATGTAGACTTATATCTACATGTGTCTTAGCTATATCAGTATTTTCCTTGTCAAATTTTTCGAGTATCTTCTCGATATAATGTGACTGGGATAAGGTATATCCATCAGATGTCTTGGAGATTTTAACACCAAGAATAATATCTGCAATACCTAAGTCTTTCATATCAAATTTCCGTGTTTACATGATTTTTACTTCCTTAATTAGAGCCACCGTGCTACCGGTGATAATCATGTCATCCACATATAAACATACAATGACATAGTTGTGCATATCCCCTTTTACATATACACATTTATCGCATTCATTATAGCGAAATCCATTTGACAACATAACTTGGTCAAATTTCTCATGCCATTGTTTAGGTGCTTGTTTAAGTCCATAAAGAGACTTAACAAGTCTGCACACCTTCCTTTCTTTACCTGGAACTACAAACCCTTCAGGTTGTTCCATGTAGATTTCTTCATCTAATTCACCATTTAAAAATGCTGTTTTTACATCCATTTGATGAAACTCAAGATTATATAATGCAGCAAAAGCAATTATTAATCTTATGGATGTTATTCTTGTTACAGGTGAATATGTATCAAAATAGTCAATACCTTCCTTTTGTCTATAGCCTTTTATTACAAGTCTAGCTTTGTATTTATCTATAGACCCATCAGGTTTTATCTTTCTGTTAAAGATCCATTTATATCCTAATGGTTTACTTCCTGGAGGAAGATCCACAAGTTCCCAGGTGTGATTTTGAATAATTGATTCAATTTCACTATTTACAGCTTCTTTCCAAAAAGGAGCTTCAGGAGTAGACATAGCCTCTTTATAAGTTTGAGGTTCTTTTTCTAATATATATGTTAAAAAATCCGGACCAAATGTTTTAGTAACTCTGGCCCTTTTGCTTCGTCTACATTCATCCTCATTAGTTTTATTTACAGAATCAGATTCTGTATCTCTTAGAATTTCATCACAAGTCCTTTTCAGAGAACTTGATTCATGTTCTTTACTAGGAAATACATTCTCAAAGAATACAGCATTCCTAGATTCAATAATAGAGTACTTATGTATCTCTGGATGATCAGAGTTAAAGACAAAGAAACGATAAGCACTGCTATTATGCGCATATCCAATGAATATACAATCAATAGTTTTAGGTCCAATTTTAGTTCTTTTCGGAGTAGGAATTGCAACCTTAGCTAGACACCCCCATACTCTTAAGAATTTATAACTAGGTGCTTGACTTGTCCATAATTCATAAGGTGTTTTATCAAGTTTCTTTTGGGGTATTTTGTTGAGAATATAATTGGCAGAAAGCAGAGCTTCCCCCCACATGTTCTGGGGTAAGCCAGAACTTATTAACATGGCATTCATCATTTCTTTTAAAGTTCTGTTCTTACGCTCAGCAATTCCATTTTGCTGTGGAGTGTAAGGAGCAGTTGTTTGATGTATAATACCATGTTCTGCACAAATTTGTGCAAATGGTGACTCATATTCACCACCTCTATCACTTCTTAACATTTTTATCTTTTTGCTAAGTTGATTCTCAACTTCATTTTTGTATTGTATAAACATTTTAATTGCCTCATCTTTTGTTCTAAGTAGATATACATAACAATATCTAGTACAATCATCTATAAACGTAATAAAGTACTTCTTTCCACCTCTAGTTTGAATAGATTTTAAATCACATACATCTGTATGAATTAATTCTAAAGGTTCAGTACTACGTTCTATAGAGTGAAATGGAAGCTTAGTCATTTTTGATTCAACACATATTTCACATTTATTTTCAAAGTTTATATTGAAATTAGGCAACATATTCAAATTTATTAATCTTTGTAAAGTATAATAATTAACATGTCCTAATCTACCATGCCAAATAAAAGGTGACTCAGTCATATAAACAGAAGAATCAATTTTATTGATAACCTTAGGGGCAATGGTCATTACATTTAATTTAAACAGACCATTGGTCATATACCCCTTACCTACATATACACCATTCTTTGTGAGTATAAACTTATCAGACTCAAACACAAGCCTAAAGCCTTTCTTACTCAAGACTGAACCAGAGACCAGATTCTTGCGGACATCTGGTACATGAAGTACATCAGTAAGAGTAAGTTCTTTCCCTGAAGTCATCTTCAGTACAATATTGCCTCGTCCTTCAACCTTGGAGGTTGCATAGTTACCCATGTAGAGTAGTTCTCCTTCCACAGAATCATATGTGGAGAACATCCACTTGTTGGCGTAAATGTGGCGAGTGGCTCCAGTGTCCACCCACCATTCTTTAGAGTTGCCACCAACTAGGTTAACCTCTGAGACAACAGATGTACAATTTACATCTACATTTGCACAAAGATTTTCTTCTTCGGCCAAATGTGCATTAGGATGCTTCTTCTTCTTCTTCGAAGAATCTGGTGCCTTTCGCACACGGCAGTCCTTTGCACGATGTCCAGGCTTGTCACAGTTGTAGCACTTGCCATTGAATCTCTTCGAGTTACCACTCTTAGAGTTTTCACCATTGTGCTTTCTCTTCCTGTCATTAGACTTATTGGAATTTTCCATAACATTAACTTTAGAAACATTGTATGGATTTCCAATTTTCTTTTCAGAAAGGCGGTTATCTTGTTCAATCCTCAATCGTACAATTAGATCTTCAAGTGTCATTTCTTTTCGTTTATGCTTTAGGTAATATCTAAATTCTTTCCAAGATGGTGGCAATTTTTCAATTATTGCAGCCACTTGAAAAGATTCACTAATAGTCATACCTGCAGCATGAATTTCATGAATGATCACTTGAATATCTTGTACTTGGTTGATTACATTTTTAGAATCAACCATTTTATAATCCAAAAACTTACCGACTACATATTTCTTAGAGCCGGCATCTTCTGTATTATATTTCCTGTCTAAGGACTCCCAGAGTTTCTTAGCAGTAGCAACTTGACTATATACATTATACAGTATATTGTCCAAACCATTGAGGATATAGTTCTTACTCAAGAAGTCCGCATGTTTCCATGCTTCAACCGCCTTCACAGATTGTTGATCATCTTCAACAAGAGTAGGCACAGTCTCCTTCAAGTACTTGGCCAGATTCATTGTAGTGAGATAGAACAACATTTTCTGTTGCCATCTCTTAAAATCTGAGCCACTGAACTTCTCTGGTTTCTCGTACTGGCTTGAAGGCACAGTTGGAGTAACCATGACAGGAGTTATCACAGTGGACATATCAGATGTAGTAGCCATCTACAAATATTAAAATTTATCTATCTTAATGTCTTGTAATAAATTTTTAACTTTCTAATAAAACTGAAAAACAATTCAACACTCCAAATTACAAAACAAAAATTAACTATCCTTTTTCCAGAAGCAATTAAGATTACTTGTCTCCAAATCACCAAATAGAAATTTTTCAGAAGCAATCTAGATTACTAGTGATTGATGACAGTATTTTAATCTAAAACGAAATATCAGTTTAAAGATTAAATCCTTTTATAACAGAGTTCAAATTGATAACAGTACTCTAATTTATGGTATTTTGACAGAATTCAAAAATCAGTTTTAAGAATGTAGGTTATAAACAAAAATGTTTAAACTGTATTCTTAAAAATTAATCTAAAACAAGTACGAAGATCGATTTTAAGAATGTAGGTTCAAACTAAAAATGTTTAAACTGTATTCTTAAAAAGTTAATCTAAAACATGCAATAATCGATTTTAAGATTGTTGGTATTTTTATTCTTCTAATATATTATGACAGTATATGTAAAGTGGAGGTTACTAATTCTGTGTTTGCAGATTGAAGCATACAGATATGTTTTAGATTAACACAAGAGGGCAGATACACAGAATTGATACTGTTATCTGTAATTAGGTTTATGTCTATATATATTTCCAGTTTTGAAGTAGAAGAAGACTGTTTAAAGAAAAATCATCAAACTGTTCTTCTTTATCTAGTATACTATCCTAATCAGAAAAATAAGAAACTGGATTATGAAAAACCTTGTTCAGAAGTTTGCATGAAGACTGGAAGAAGACTGGAAGTAGATTGGATGAAGATCGAGGCTAGTGTTGGACACTATCTCCTTAAAATCGATTCGTCCTCCACTGTTTGCTTCTGGATTTCTTGGACGTCGATCTCCCAGGATACAACGATCGATCTGTAGAGGGAAGGAAGCCGCAATCCCTCTGCTCTGGCGAATCTGATAAAGGTTCTCTCTGGTTTATGTTATGCAGGACTGGACTTATTGAATTGATGAACAGAGTTATTCTGTAGACAGAAATTCAGGAACTTCTGTCTGCAGAAGAAGAGGCAGAAAAGAAAAAAACGTGTATTTTGAAACTCTGACCCAGACCCTATTTATAGGTTTTTAACAGTCGCAACGATTGAGTTTCAACAGTCGCAACAGTTGGCCGTTTCAACAGTTGTGACCGTTTAACGACAACTGTTGACGACGGCCGGTGACTGTTGGACCGCCGACCGTTGGACTTCAACGACTCTGGACTGGTGGGGCAGGTGCAGGTCGAATTCATTCAGTTCTGAACCCAATAGAAGCAACCCGAATCCAATAGCACCAAAAATCAAAGGCTCCTCGCGACGTTGCGTAAAGTGCGCCTCTAAAGCGCCCAATGCGCCCTCGCACACGCGCGTACGAGTGCGCGTGCGGGCGGTGCGTAGCACCACCCGTGGTGCTCATGGTTTTCCTCTTCTTACATAAGCAAAGTAAAGGAGCAAGCTATCATATTTAAACCCACATCCTTACATTCCCCTATCCCATGTGGGACTATCTTTTCATCTTCCCTTTTTTTTGTTCCTTTGCTATATACTCAACTTTTGAAGCCAATTTCAATTCACTTAATTCATTTAATTTGAACTAGTGAATTGGCTCAATTTTAAGGTTCAAATTAGTGAATGAATTCAACAATTTCCCCTATTCCCCCAATTCCACCCATCTTCGAAACCGTCGCCCTCTTCGTCGCTACATTTGCCTTTCTGCCTCGGGAAACTCTTGACGTTCGTTGCGAAGCCTTTCTGGACTGGCACTATCGCTGTTCATTGCGACTGGGTTAGAGAATGAGAAGAAAAGGAATGATGCTCACTAAGAAAAGGGCCAAGTCATTTTTTTTGTCCCAATAAAAGCAAAGTTAAAATTATTCTCAACTTAATCCATGGTGCTTACTAAAAGAAAAGTGGTATGCATTTAGAATTTCTCCTAAATGATCACATTACTGGTCTTAATGAAGAAATTCTAAATGCTGCACCACATTTTTTTCTTAGCGAATCCCATTTTCTTAGTGAGCACCATATGTTTTTGAAACATGGTAATTTTTTTTTTTATTGAGTATTATTTTCTTTCCAATTTTAACTTTTCCACTTCTTAACAATGAATTTTTTTCTTAGTAATTGTTTTGGAAATCCATTGTTCGCAATTATAACCATGGCCAGTGGAGACGCTGGATGGGGTGACAGCCTCGGGCCAATGGATGAGCTGTCCGAGTTGCCACCTCGAACAGAGTTTTGTCCCCACCCTCCAGACACTAAATTGTAATTAATCAATCAAATTATGTTTGAAATTGAGTCAAAAAAGTTTTATGCATATCTCTAAACAAGGAGATTTATTTAATAAAATTAATTTTGTATTCTTATTCACAGAATGAAAAAGAAGAGTGGGTTCATTAAGAAAAATTCTATCTTGAAGAGAGGGTGGCCTTACTACGAAAGGCGGGCTCAATAAGACCACTGGTGTGCTCGTTTAGAAATTCCCATACCACAGAGAGGGAGGGGAGAGATGCAGCAGGCACGATGGATTCGGATGGCGCGACAGCTAAGGCCGACCTCGGTCGGCCATCTACATCCCGATACCGACGCTTGCGCGGGGACACGCCTTCACGAATTCCCGCTCGAATTCTCCCATGTCGCCGCCGCCGGCAACAGTTACTCTCCGATCAAGTTTTTCTATTAGTTATTTTTTTTTTTTTTTTTTTAAATTTTAGAGAGTAAAAAATAGCAATTCTCTGTACCCGGAGACAACCAGGAGAGAAAGGAGAGAGAGGAGAGAGAAAGAGAGGGAGGGAGCACAAATTGGAGCTTCTATTGAGAAAGACGGAGAGCCTGTGCAATCCGGCGCGTAACTCCTCGACCCTCGAGAGAGCACCGCCTGGTTCACTCTCCTCCTCTGTCCGTCCACAGCCGCCGTCTGTCCGTCTACGGCCGCTGCCATTCGCAAGATTCTCACTTCGGCATTTCATCGAATACCTTGCGTGCCAAGTCCAAACCAGAATCTTGATTGGTCCCTTGCATTGCCTTGCATAGTTGCCGACCGTTCATTCACAATGAGGGTCAGGATCTCGGCAGCGGTCCTCTGATAAAGAGAGAGGCGGGGAGCCGTCCGCCGCCCCTCGAGGAAAATGATTTGCAGATGGCGTCTCCTTGGATTTGGTCTGCGCCGTGTGGTCTTGTTTGTCGCCTTGATTCTTCTGCTTTGGTCCGACGAATGCACGTCCATTAACGATGAAGGTAGTAATTTTGATTCAGTGGTAGCTTAAAGCTTTATAATTGTATGGATTGTATCTTAAACAGTTAACTTTGGTGTGAATGAAGGGCTAGCTTTGTTAAAGTTCCGATCGAAGGTGGATATTGATCCTTATGGTGCCTTCAAGAATTGGGATCAAAATGACCGCGATCCATGCAGTTGGAAAGGTGTTCATTGTATTGATGGTAAAGTAGACAGTTTGTAAGTCCATTGTCCTTTCTTTTCTCTAAATGTTGATATATCGGGTTGTATTATGGTTTCAATCTGTTTCTTTATATCTTGACTTTGTCTTTTCAATCAGGTTTCAATCTTCGTCCTGTTTGTTATTAAAATTCCCAAAAGTATAAAACCTATGCTACCATATTATTAACCAGAATAATTCATGAAACAGAATGTTGATCTAATAAGATCAATACCTCCAATTTATGTCATTTCCCCTGATAATTTTATTTCATCATTATCCTAGTAAATATGCTAAGGAGGATATGTGTAATGCTCCTAGCAAAAATCTTTCCAAATTACAAAATTGTCCTACCTGAGCACACATAGGTATATAGTTTTTATAACAATTGCTCCCTAAAAAGTGCCAGGTACAATTTTTTCTTGACTTAATAGAAATTATGATATATGGGAGAACTTTAAAGCTCTACACCTAATGTGATTCATGCTGCAGGATGTTACAGTCTTCCTATTTACGATCGGGTGCTTTTTTTTTCAACTCTTGTACTTCTAGTAGGAAATCTGGCATATGCTTGCCAGACTAACATGTCATCGAATGATGCAGAATTCAGCTTGTGGCCCCAAGAGGTGGTCCCGACCACTTCATCATAGGATGATGTGGAATTCCGCTTGTGGCCCCAAGAGGTGGTCCCGACCACTTCCTTTTGTAACTAGGTACTTTGTTCCCTACAATACTTAGCTCAATATAACAATTAGTTATGAATTTTTCAATCGGTAATGGACTCTGATACCATTTGTAATGCTCAATGTGAGAACTTCCCAAGGAGATTACTCCTTTTCAAATTGCTCCCACCTGAGCACACTTAACTATATGCACATTTTACCATGACTCTTATTGAAAAATGCTTTCTACGATTATATCTTAATTTCATACTTAATAGGAATTACTATATAAAAAGGAATATTTTACCATGGTTTAAAATAGCAAAATCGCTGACTGAATTTTCCAATGGTTTATGGTATTAGAATTGACAACATTGGATATGGTATTAGAATTGACAACATTGGATATATCATATTGGCAATATCAACAATATAACTATTGTTAATTATGTAGTTTATATCGTACATGGACCTTAAGATTCAACATGATATCTGCGATAGATATTACTATCAACAGATATTTAAATCCTTGCTTCTATTTCATTTCCCATGTGGGAGAGTATTCATATTATGTGTGTTATAGCATGCCAGTATAGGTAAAGTGATATTGCTAATCCTTTTGATCAAGGTTTTAAATATAAGCCAATATCGAAATATATCACATATATCATGTCCGGTTTTGAGCCCAGGTTCAGTCATCATATCCGTTCGGAATCCAAAAACCATTTTAACCGACTATTAGAATTTCTTCGAATACATCCTTGAATTTATTCGAGACTTGAGCAAAACTCAGATTGGAGAAGAATATGGCTCTTGGGTTCCTGATATGCGATATTACTGTATAACGTCAGTCTGATATTACTATTATTTTTATATTACCGATACAATACTCCTGATATTACCGACTCTGATAACATATGTGATTGGCTGAAACTGATAGTATTTTGAACTTCGTTTTTGATGATCTTTTATACTTGGCTTTATCCTCTATAACCGAAGTATAGAATGTCTGGGAGTTGATTATAAAATGTTTGAAAGTTGATAATTATTTTCTTTCTATCATTATTGCCAACCTACAGACTACGGTTATCATGATTTTATTTTTCTCACAAAGTTTAGCTGGTTACATTCATGAACTTTAGACATGCTTCCGCTTTGTACACCACCCTAAACTATCTCTGAGTTCCCATTAATGAGTTCTATGATTCCTCTCCTCTTGACCTCAGGAAGAAACTTGAAAGCGAGGTTCTAGATATTGAAAAATATGTGTGTATCATGGATATCTTATCGGATGTTGAGGTACTTGATATAATATCGACTTTATTATAACAGTCGAATGTTGTTGATATTGCATATTGAAACATCTGATATGCCAATTTCATGATAGTAAATTATTAACCGGTATCAATTCTGATATTTCAAACCTTGCTCAAAAGTCCTCATTGATTACTTTTTTATTTAGGACAACGATTCTCTCTCTCTCTCTCTGTATATTTAAATTACATTATGAAGGGACACAGTTTGGTGAAGAGAAAAGAGGAGAAAACCACCCTTGGGAAAAGATTATCTACTAATCTTTCTTTGCTTTTCTGAGTATGTTGTGCAAATGTGGATGTGGGGTGCAAATATGATGCAGAACAAATTTGCAGATATGTAAAGACTTAAAAATGATTATGAAACTAAAAAAGTATGTATATGATGTGCATGTACATCTGAAGTATGGACAAAAACACACAGACATGTTGGATTCGGAAGAAATTAGGACATTATATGGCAGTGCCACACCAGTTGAAACGTATAACTTCTACAAGTAGTTTATATGAGTGCCTTTTTCATTTTTATACATACTGAACACTGGTTTTTATAATTTTAATAAATTATATTTATGTTATGAGAAGCATCAACATTTCAGATATTTGACTTGGTTTATATAGGCATTACACATCATCTTTTCATAGAGGAGCTTATTGTATTTAACCTATTGCTTTGGAAGTTATTGTTAAGTTTATTATACTTTTTGAAAAACTATGTCCTGACTATTTAAAGTAAGTATTTGAGTTTTAGAATGAGAAACAGAAAACAAAGATTTTTTTTTTTCTAATGTGTGCAATGCATATAAAAAATTGAGTAATGTCATCCAACTTACTAAAGAAGTCTTTGATTTATGAATTGGAGACTCATTCGAGATATGTCCTAAGAATAGCTTAAAAAGGGTCATGTCGAGTGTATGTCGTACATATAATTTCACGATTGAAGTATATGCTGTATAAAGATTCCTAGCACGGGAAAAGAATAATTTAGGGTATATTGTGATGATTTGGTGTATTTAGGGAAGATAAACAAAGATAGAATTCGGGCCTGACACCCTGGACAAATCACATGTCATGGCATCTTATGTGCCTCAATTAGCAAATCATGTATTAAGTTTTCTCCCATGAGAAACACTTTTTAATCAAATAATCACTCTCCATACAAGACTATATATAAGCGAATAGCACTGCACACCACATGCAAACAAATAAATTAATTAAATAAAACAAGAAAATAACTTAAGTCTCAAAATAGAAAATAAAGGCTAGACTAACTTAATCATGACTCAAGTCTCCCCCACTAATTGTGTTTGCAAATATTTAGTTAAGATTTTCTTTAACATCCTTATCTATGTTATTGTCATTTGCACTTTGACCAATTTTGATCAACAAAATGTTGCTTTCATAAATAAAACTCTGGGATTTTTCTTTACTTGTATATTCTACATTGTTTTTTGTGCACCATAAAAAAGTACAGATCGCTCCATCGATCAATACGTATTTAAGGCCAGAATGAATGTTTACTTGGTGAGGACAGGTCCCGGTTATATGCTTACATATAGTAACTGAGTGTATATGTGCTGGAAGCGCAGGAAATTTTTCTGCTCTAACAGCAAAAGTACTTTTTTTACAAATAGATTGTGTTTCTATCCCTTTATCTTCATCTACAACTCCTAGGGACCTTTGGGACCAGAAGTCATGGATTTTATGGTTAGTATTTCCTTCAATCAAGTGGGTATAAGATGTTCTATTAATAGAAAACCATTTATCTAACAAAAAATTGAGTTTTGTGCTGCCAGCACTGTAGCACCAAAAACACACATCCATCAATCCATTGTATATATGCATCATATTTTTTCTTTTAACACTTCTGACATCCAGATACTTCGTAGCATCTTGCACGTATAAATTCTCAAACTAGGCCAACATTATCATACCGTGTCAATGTTTCTTACCAGTATCTAATATACAACTCAAAACAACATTAAATAACTTCATGGGTTTGTTAGTTTTATTTAAGTACAAGGGAGAGATGTGAAGTAAAACAAACACATGCATACATGGACGCATACAAACAAACGCACGCGCATGCACACACACACACATTTGCGCACGCACACACCTATAACTGTTCTGGTGCTGGTTCAACTTAATTTCATGGTATAGTAGAGGATTTAAATGATGTTCTTATTAACTTTAGTTAATCCAACTCACTTTTCACGATTTAATTACACCATCACATGCATGCACAGTAGTGATTGGACCATTCCCACTGTGCATTGTATGTTATTCTGAAGTTCCCATATATTTCCTTCCTACAACAGACACTTGAATACCAATGACGTCTCACATGAATATGGGAGGAGACTTATAACTGTTTTTTACAAAAGAAAATCTTTATGACTGGATACCCATATCAAATGTCTATGTAGGACTGATGTTTCTAAAGGAGACAGGTTATCATGAATGACATTGTTCACATTTCTGGTGGACGACAACATAAGATGGAATTCGAACAAAAGTCAATCGTTGGTTGTGATGGATGATGTAGAATTCACAAAGATGGCATTAATTATATATTTTAATCGTACACTGGCTTTGGCTACTGTCCTTATGTACATTAATTTTGTCCGTCTTTCGACACATTATGTTTGCTGTTTCATTCATTGCTAGATAGGAGATTTTAATGTTCTTTTCTTGATGTGTAAGCTTCTTTTGTAAGAATCTTGTGTAGATGTTATGCTCATCACATCTAGTATAATAACAGGCAAGGAAAAGAAATCTAAAGTTATTTTCATGGATTTTTGTTTCATTTTATTTGTTTGACTAATAAATTAATTACGGCTTGCTCATTATGGCCTTATTTCTGCTACGTTCATGCATTATTGTTTTTGATGTCTGACTAGAATAAGCCTGTAGGAACTTAAAAGAGCTGTCTTTGGGAGGCAAACTAGCACCCGAGCTTGGAAAATTAAGCCACTTAAGATCCCTGTAAGTAATATTTATGCCATTTGCTTATATTTGTCATGATAACTAGTCATATGAACATTTTTATGGAAGTGGACTATTATATTTCATCAGTTTTTGAACTCCAGGATGGATTATTCATTTACAGTAATAGGATGAAGCTTTATAGGCATTTTGACGTAGGACGGAGGCGAAATTAGGGTTAGGATTTTGAAATTAGGGTTTTTTCTAGAGGGATTGGGGAAAAAATGATAAATTGGGAAAAACTTTGGGATTTGGGAATCCACCCAGGCCCATGCCCACGCCCACTCTCCACGAATCCATGAGAAAAGATTTTTGCTCAACGAATTCCACGCCAAAGATTTCTCAAGAAAATTTCTCAAAGTATTATTCATTTTTTTTTAATACTTCATACAACCCCTATATATAGGGAAACCCTAACAAACATAATCTTAATAAAATCCAAACTCCTAATCAAATCAAATATCTAGTACAATCCAAATCCTAATCAAATCAAATCAAATCTAATCTAATCCTGATCTCCATCAATTCTCCTCGGCTATAAAGCATTCATCCCCGATGAATGCGGAGATAAAGAATGATAAACACGTCCGGGTTGAACTGATTGATATCCACGAAGTATTCCAATTGGACCATAGTGGTGGTCGATGAACCGTATCTAGTACATCACCATCACATCTGTACCAAGGCGGTGGAGGTGGAACTGGCTTCTTTCGTGAACTAGTTTCAAATGACTGTAAATCCGACAAATTATTTTGGCCATGAATAGTAGAAGCAAACCTCTTCGAAACTTCATATGAATCTGTATGTTGAGTCGGTAATTTCATCATAATTCCTGTAATGAATCTCTCAAGAGGAACTGATGTTTTTACCTCAATATCAACAATAACTTCTTTTCTATGTGAAGTCTCACTTTGAATTGAAAGTTCTTGTACTCCCTGTACATCTGCAACTAGGAGAGAAGAAGATATTTCTGTTTGTTTCTCCTCGTAAGTATGATCATCAGAAGTATTCACAGGTGGCTGAAATTTCGCAGTTGGTTCTATTGAAGGATCTTCAGAAATCTGAACCATTGAGTCTTCAACTTCTGTGGATGAAAAAAAAGTTCCATCTGGTACTAGTAATGGCTCATCATGAACTTCTGTATCCGGTGTAGACTGCAAAATACATTCTCCAAATATAGGAATATCTGCTTCAATCTTGTTAGCGATACTATCATTACTAACCGTTTGACTTCTTTCATCCCTGCATTTAAGTGTGTTTTTAACACTGTCAAGTATTCGGCTACACTTCTTAAGCTCATCGATCATACATTGAAGTTTTTCATCATTAGTCATTACTTTAGGCTCAGATGATTGAAACCGATGAGATGATAAATTTGGAACGTGGTGTTGAGTATACTGATGACGAAGTAGACGTCGCAAGATATTCCAATCCAAACATAATTTATACTCTTTACTCCAAGTATAAACTTCTCCACCTAACTTTTGTCGGGCGTGAAGGCATTTCTGTGCTGAAATCAGATCAGAAGCTACAAAGAAATCTTGGATATGATTCTCCCAATTTTGATAATTTTGTCGACCATCGAAACCGAAAAAAATGGGTATAGTAGCATACATATTTCTCTCAATTTGCGATTTTCTAGCATCTGTGTTGATGTAATGACCATAGAACATGAACCCCATATATAATCAACTCAAAATTTTATTTCAAAAAGTTTAGAAAATACCCAAAATTTACGACGGATCGAAAACCGCTTGAATCGAAGTTGAAACGGACTCCGAATTGAAAGAAAACGCTTAACGGGTCTGCACTGTCAGCGGGTCTGCACTGCTGTACTGATTTGAACTAAGAGTGGAATGGATCTGGATCTGCAGGTCAGATCTGAAGCTTGCGGGTCGGACCCAAAATAAATCCAAACTTTTATTCTTTTATGGGTGTGGATCTGAATAAATGGATCAGAACCAAATCAGCCCAATAACAAACAAACCCAATAGTTTCTTCTCCTTTCTCTCAAACTGCAAGTGGCTGCGTTCGGTCTTGGCTGCTGCGGAGCTGCGGAGGGGAGTTGTCTCGGCTGCTGCGGAGCTGCGGTGTTGCGGAGGCGAAAGAGGATAGGGCGGCGGAGAACGGAGTCGAAGGAGGATGGGGCAGCGGGCGAACCTGGATGGGGAGGAGAGGGCGGACTGGTGCTGCTGCTGCTGTGGAGGGCGGGGCGGTGTTGCAGAGGCGAAGGAAGACGGGGCGGCGGAGGACGGGGGTTTGGGCGGCGTCGGCGGTGGGCAATGGGGCGGGGCTGAGGCGAAGGACGGAGATGGGGGGCCGGTGGCGATGGCGACGAGGGTGACGGCGACGAGGGGGCGGAGGACAGGGACTACGAGGTGGAGGCGCCGGAGCCGGACGGAGGTTGGATTGGCTGGGTGAACCTGATGTGTGGGCGGAGGCGGCTGAACCTGAGGTGTGAGCGGAGGCGGGCGAACCTGTGGGCGGCGGGCTAGGAGGAGAGGGCTTGCTGGTGTTTTGTGGGTAGAGAATTTGAGGGAGAGGGCTTGATAGGTTTGGATGATGGCTGGGTCAGGTGGAAGAGGAGAGGAGAAAAGGTGGTGGTGGTTGGCTGTTGCGGGTAGAAACGAAGAAAAGGAGGAAAATTTTTGGGTTTTTTTTCTCTCTCTCTCTCTCTCTCGCGGGAGGATGAGGGTCGGGAGAAGGGGAAGAGGATGAGGGCTTTGCTGCTTTTTTCTCTCTCTCTCTCGGGAGGATGAGGGTCGGGAGGAGGGGAAGAGGATAGGGCTTTGCTGCTGTTCTCTCTCTCTCTATTTTTTTTTTCTTTCTCTCTCTCTCTAAAGATCTGTTTGTTTTTTTTTTTTTTTCTCTCTTGCTGGTTGATGGAGGGTGAGGGTGATTGGATCAGGTGGAGGGGGAGAATAATTTTAGACTCTGATACCAATTTGACGCAGGACGGAGGCGAAATTAGGGTTAGGGTTTTGAAATTAGGGTTTTTTCTAGAGGGATTGGGGAAAAAATGATAAATTGGAGAAAACTTTTGGGATTTGGGAATCCACCCAGACCCACGCCCACTCTCCACTCTCTACGAGGAAAGATTTTTACTCAGCGAATTCCACGCCAGAGATTTCTCAAGAAAATTTCTCAAAATATTATTCATCTTTTTTTAATACTTCATACAACCCCTATATATAGGGAAACCCTAACAAACAGAATTTTAATAAAATTCAAACTGCTAATCAAATCAAATATCTAGTACAATCCAAATCCTAATCAAATCAAATCTAATCTAATCCTGATCTCCATCACATTTATATTTTAATTTAATGGATATCTATCAAATCACGATTGAATGGTAAAGTAGTCGGCTTCTAGCTGATTATGCTATGGAGTTTTGATTATTTTTTTTTTGTTCGAGACCATTCATTGACCAGTTTCTTCCAGAAAATTCGGAAATATCAGGCGGGATATCTCAATATGTTAAAAACTTATATATATATATATATATATATATATATATATATATATATATATATATATATATATATATATTTCTAAGATTTGTACCATTACACAATTCATTTGTCTAAGTTTCTCCTAACTGGGGCATTATTGTCTTCTGTTGTTTTCTTAATTAACCTTTTGAATTTAGCGTTCTAGTGATGCCTTAGCTATTTCAATTAAGGCTTCAAATAAATAAAAATTTCCTGTTTCTGTATAAACTACAAATAGATCTGCAGTTACACAGATCCAGGATTAGACTTGAATAGTTAACTCGTAAATTTATGAATGCTAGGCTTTGGCTTTGAGAAGTACGGATAAAGTTATGTGGACGGGTGGGAAGAAAAAACTGATATCAGAGGCCCAGTCATGCATTTACCTTTCTAGTTACATTTCTGCAGAAAGACCTAAGAGACGGCCAAAGAGGGAATCCTAGTATAAGAACTAGAGGTACCAACTGTTGTTTTATATAAGTGGAAGGTCTAACAGTTTCTTTACAAACAAAAGTGCATAAAGGGTTTATTATTGAACTGTTTTAGGATTAAGTTATCAAAAAATGTTTCAGGTTAAAATTGAATAGATTGCAATTACAGAAGCACGTTGTTAGGGAAGGAACAGTTTCTAAGCTAGAAAGCTGAATCTGGAGAGAAATTTTGAATTCAAAGGATTTAGGAACATCACGACAAAGCAGAATATATATGTGCAACCTTAGACAAACTATGACGTGTATGAAGGCATAGTTCACTTCATGGTCATGAAGGACCTAGAAGCTACCATTTTCACTATTTAGGATCAGTCATTTGTAATTATGACGAAATTGTGAAGTGTTTTCTGCATTGAAACAAGCAGTTAAAGTGGAAAAGTCTTTCTAAAGTGCTATGTGATTATGGAGTACCCATGAAGCTGAAAGGAACAAATTTATAAGATGGATGCATTAGCCATCCATGCTTTATGGGTTAGATTTTTGGTAAATTAAGAATCAACATTTCCAGGATGAGTGTAGCTTAAATGAGAATATTTGGCAGTTGAGTGGATAATACTGAATCATATATGATAAGAAATCAGTGCATTCCTGTGAATTTATTTTTAGCTTCAATTGTTGATAACACAAAGGAGAACCACTTGAGATGGCAGTTCAAAAGCATTAACTGCACCATTTAGATGCCAAAGTGTCGTGGCTGATGGAAAAAGGAGGACTAGGGTAGCCCAAAGGATTATGAGGGCAAATGCCTGAATATATATAGATACAAGAGATGACCTAATACAGAGGCTCCTGAATAATTGAAAGTCATACTTATAACTTTTCTATAATATGAAAATTCATATAATACAAAAATTGCTCCATATGAAAAATTATAAATATATTAGTATTCTTTAACACTCCTATCAAGCTAGAGCATATATCATATGTTCACAACTTGTTAAATATGTTTCTTCCTTTGAAACTCTTAAACTGAGGCTGAACACTAAACAACCACCAGCTGAAACCACTGGTTGGACTGTAAAGGCCCACAAATCAAGATAAACTAGAATAATATTCTTGCACCTATGTTGACCCAGATGGAAAGGATTAACTATTAACTGAGTCATGATTCCAAACATACTCAACAACATATCCATCTAACCTTCTTGCATGCTTAACCCAAGGCCCATCGCCATGGGCATTGATACCATTTATAGTGCCCAGCCAGATTCTTTTAACTCTTTTTCATATGTTTCAAGAGAGCAATACCCAAAATCTGTAGATACAAGAGATGACCTAATATGCAGGCTCCAAGAGTAAAAATCCTGTAGTCTAGAAACTTCTGTATATGAAACTTATATAATATAGAAACTCCTGTAATATGAAAAGTCCTAAATGTGTCGATATTCTTTAACAAGTATTTAGCTGCTCAGTTCATGAGTGCTGTTTCCAAAATGATGCTGTTTCCAGTTTCCAAAATTCTAGCACTTAAAAAGATCCCTAAAATTGAAGTTAGTATTCCTGTCCAGACTGTTCTTCATTTGTTTCTACAGCTTTTATCGAAAGGATACTGGTGTCATGGTTGCTAGAATAAGTTCATCCACATTCTGTTATGAGAAGGGACAGAAGATATAGATGATTTGTTGTTTATCTTTAAATAAGGCGGAATGGTCTCAATGTAGCCCTAAATTACGGATCCTTGTTTGTCCGGTCAGTTTGTTCTCTTGTATATATCTTTAAATAAGGCGCAATGCAAACTTTTCCAGTTAATTTCCTTGTGGGTCCATTTAGTGAGTCATGCCTTGTTTTCAGGCAGATCAGATTGGTGCCTGGATGTAAATGGTTGAAGAAAATTGCTATTGGGCCTTTCCCTTTTCTCAGAAAGTCACTAAAATCATACTTTCCATGCTAAAATCTTTTCTAAACGTGCACTGCTCCTTGTAAGTGCAAATTGTTGACACTTGGTATAAAGCTGATTCTTATCCATTTGCTAAATTCTTTTTCTTATTTGTGCTAAACATTTTAAACATCTTTCTACTTAAATACTGTAATCACCATGTATCTTTCCAATCACTAACCTGTTATTTTGCCTATTTCCTTGGAACTACAGTGTTCTTTACAAGAATAATTTATCTGGTTCTATCCCCAAGGAGATTGGACAGCTAACTATGTTGGAGCTCTTGGACTTGAGGGGTAATAACTTGAGTGGCATTATTCCAACTGAGATAGGAGAAATGATATCACTCAGGCACCTGTGAGTCAACAAATGATTATCTTGTTTTTTCTTGCTATGGAGTTGAACCTATGTGGAACATTTGCATTCTATTTCAGTTTGCTTTGTGATGATAAATTTCAAAGTTCTATACCCCCCAAGCTCAATAGGTTCTCCGAGGCAGAATGTGACCAGGATCTTTATTCCCATGTGGCGATTGATGCTGAATGCATGAACAGAAAATTCAAATATTGGTAAGAGGCTATTCATTCTCCTGGCATATAGAGCACTTCTCTAGCTGTAATGGCTCATTACTGTATTCGATGGCCTTAGCTTTGGTGTATATAGTTGCTCAGTGTTCTTTTATCCCCCTCCCTATCCCGTGCTTAGCCTTAAATTTTTGATTTTTTTTTCTGCAGCATTAATATATTTTATATTCTGTTTATTTTTAATAGAGCTAATTTTCTTAGGTTTATTATAGCATAAAAGTTGAAAATGCATGGTACATGTACAAATAGAAAAAGAGCATCTCAGTTCTTGGCTTACATGCATAAAATAATTATGTAATTATATATAGTCAATGAAATGTCCTATTGAATAGTTGAGCCATGCTCTTCCAACGTTCAGATATAAAAGGTATAAGATGCAGGAAAGGTGAAGCACATAAAAGTAATATCATTGCAAACTACGAATTTCTTGAATTATATATAATGAACTAGTTTTAGATTTTGTGTAATATTATCAGGGCACCATGTACACTCAGTCTAGATATCTGTCACATTAAATCTCTATAAAAATGACACATTCTTATCCACTAATGCACTCTAAGGTTCATGCATGAAGCACTTAGGGATGTGCTCTATCTCTAAAGCTGAACGCACTTGGAACAACAACAACTAAGCCTTTTATCTTAAGTACTTGGGGTAGGATACATGAACCAAAAGGGAACTACACTGGTCTCTAACCCGCTTGGAAAAAAATGATAATATTTGCATCATGCACATATATAGTGTAGATCAGTGAGTGCTAACTCTCATAATTTCACTTTGAAAAATTATAGAAGGATGCACATTGTTGAACTCTATGTTATTAATTAATAAATGCAAACTGATCTATATTTCATTCTTGTTGCTGTTGATACATGATGGCCATATGGTTAAAATCAATGAACACCTATTCCCTCTGAAGCATGGACACTTCAAAGTGAACGTTGTGTACGTGTCAGGTACATATTGGATACTGACACTTGTACGATACTTGTCAATACATATTAGGCACACCGAAACTGTATTGGATTTTAAAAACTCAAAAACTTACTTGTAGGAGTTGTGTCCACTTTCAAAAAGTTGTACAGACTAGGATGCATGGACAAGGGTTCATACACGAATACAGATATGGACACGGTATATAGTATTTGTGAAAAAAATAAGGACTCAAACATGGTAAGGATAGGAAAAATAAAAATATAAGTATATATTTTTATATTATTAAATATAATAATTTTACTAAAATATCCAAAACGAAAACATTGACAATGTATGGATTTGTGTCTTTTCATTCCCTTACAAAAGGATATGTCTCACCACTATCTATGCATCTATCTCTCTCTCCTTCTCCCTCTCTATAGGCACATAGATAAAAAGAAAAGGTGGTGATGACTTGGATCATGAATTGTTAAAATGTAAAAAATCATTCTTCAGATATAGAAACCAAATAAGACTCATATCCATAAGAAATCATTAAAGTGTAACTTTATAAAACTAACTAGGTGTAGATAGATGTTACTATTTTAGCAATATATATATATATTTTAATTTTTTCAGACCACTTAACACTTTTTTCAGACAGAACCAACTAGAAGTATGGATATGGTAGTAATACGATATTTTTTTTCTTTATTTTATTAGACATGTCACGTGGCATGTCTGACACGATTTTGGCATGTCTGTGGTGTATCTGCATCGGATACTTGTCTGACATAGGTATGACATTTCTAACAGTGCGTCCATGCTTTTTAGCATACAAATTGCTTGTCGGGACTGTATCCGCTTTCAAAAAGTCATACAAAATTGCATGTTGAGCACTATAAAGTCGTACATTGCCTAAAAAACATGTAAAGGAAATTTTTAACATAGAAGGGAAACTAAGTTAATAAACCTCAAATACCTTGCAAAGAAAAAATTTATTCGAGATACTAGTCTATTGGATTTAATTCAAATTCTTTTTTTAATATAAGTACTTAATTAGAATTTGTGTTTCAAATCATTAAAAAAAAATTTCTTTTCTTTCTGCTCAAAGAAAATATGCCTTAACGATTATGAGTTTTGATTTGCATTATATATATCACATTATATTTATGTTGTTGTGTTCTTGTATTCAGTTTTTTTAGGATTTGCCTTATCTTTGTGTCTGTGTCTTCTCTTATCTATATCCCGTGTACGTATCTATGCTTCATAGCTTTTTACATAATATGCTATATTTTATATTGTGATTGATGCAAGGTGATTTTAAAGTATGATTTGCCATTATCATTTAGACATGTGCAGCTAATGCAGTTCTTAGTTACCATTTAGACACATGTACAACTGATGTAGTTCTTGGGGGTTTTTTTTTTGTTGGGGGGGAGGGGGAGGCAGTCTACAAAGTTCAAACCATGGTTTATATCATTTTACTAAACTTCACTGGTTATATGATCCTACGACTTGCCGTTGTCAGAGTTTTGTTGAAGACTGGAAGATGGGATTTCTGAGTTCCTTGTTTTCTCCTTTTCCCTCTTAATTTCCTAAATACCATCTACTGCAATCTAATACCATATAAGAATATAGATATTGCAGAGTTCTCAAGTTTCCCCACAAAGATAACCATGGTGATCAATGTAGTATAAGTGACATGTACTAACTCCTAAACTTCTTTTATCCCCCTCTGGAGCGAGGAGAAAAAAGGATATTATACTAGAGTTGGTCATCAAAAGCCAAAACAGAGGGCCATCAAAGTGGTAATTTGCATTATCCGTCGCTATTAAATATATTGAGATTAGCGACAAATTTTAGCTTCACAATGTTTTCTTTGCACAAAGGAATTCAACCATCTCCCTCTAATTAAAAATAGACAATTTTTTAAACTCCATTTTAACAACTAATTAAAAAAATCAACCAACTCCAGGCTACGTCTTTAGACATGCTTGAGGTTGTTTTACTTTAGTATTTTTTTTTTATGAACTTGATGATACCGACAAATGTTTTATTATCAATACAATTAACACGTGGGAATTCTTGACATTGGGTGTTGGGGGGTGGGGGTGGGTTGGCAATTTTGGTTCAAAATTAATAGAATTTTTGGACCTGGAGTCGCCAATCCTTAGCCTCAAAAATTTAAAAAAGAAATCTATATTTTTGTGATTTGGGGTGGCAACAATAAGTATAAAGTTCTTACTTTATTTGGACCTAGTTCATAATTTTAAAGAAAATATAACTGGGAATGCTATACAAGGAGTGACAATGTGTTCTTGATGGACTCGTGGGAGAGAACATAAGGAATATCTTGAAAGGGAATATGGAAAGGATAAGATTGGTTATAGCTTCTCCAGAATTGTGATGGCTTGAATGCAAGATAATAGTGGAGATTGTCGAGTTATTGTCTTATATTGAAGATTATAGAGACATCAATGGGAGCCGAAAAGATATATGTATGAAGGCATTCAAGCTGGAAGTTAAAAATTAAGCTACTGATCAGGGAAAAAAATTGAAGAGTTGAAGCGTTTGACCAAAAAATTGGAGAGTTGAAGTGTTTGACCAAGTAGTCGATTGATGGTCATATCAGTGTTTTAAAAATCGGTCACAATATCGATATTGCGGCCGATATTGCATTTTTTAATACAACGCAACAAAACAGTTTCATAGTGTTTAGCATTTTTGGAAAAATAGCGGCGCAATACTGGATCCAAGCCATTATTGCAGCCACAATATCGAATGCAAAATAGTAGCTTAAATTACCCAAAACCAACTAAGTTTAATTTGTAACTTCTAAACTCATGGTTTTACTTGCATGTTATTTGGACTATCATTTTATGATTCTAATTTGGACTTGTGGATATGATATGCATATGTGATATTTAATTTGGTTGTTTCTTTTGCTTCACTGGTTCTTGTTATTATCTTACATTCTCATATTTGTTTGATCTCAATCTCTTAATAGGATCCTTCCCCATATCTCAGTCTCTCACTCATATCCTTCTCATATCTAAATGTCACAATTGTCTTCCCTCTCCAATTAGATCTATTTCAACCCATGCTTAATCTTGTGACAAATCCTCATCTCTAATTCATCTCGTGATCAGATCTTTTACTCACTGTTGACTCGTCTCTCTGATCCCGAACTTATTTCCTCGTTGTTTGCCCATGACTCGTCTTTAGTCAACTTAATTGTAATAGTGAGTTATGCATCCCAGTCTTCTCCTTGTTCAGATTCTATAGAAACCAAAAAAAAAAAATTAGAAAGAAAGTTCTGTTGGTTATTGTAGCTGGAAATACCCAGTCAAATTTATTTTCTCAATCTTTTTTTTTTTTCAATCTCCTCTTTTCCATAAAAACTTATTTTCATAATAATATAATTTCTCTATTATCTTTCAATCTCTCACCTTTTTCTAAGAAATGAAATTTTTCCTCATATTTCATTCTCCCCTTCTCTTTGAAATTCTAGTTGTTTATTTTTTGCATAAAAAGGAAAAAGTAAAAGGGTATTGAACTAAAAAAGTCATATTTCTGTTCTTTATTGTTTGATTTCACTTTTATGTTGGTGAAAAGGGTTGCATTGGAGATCATCAGCTACTACTGCCGTTTGTTATAGTAAACTATTTCTGATGACTATCAAATTCATATCACTGCTGTTACTTGTCAAGACAAACTACTACTTTTACTTGTCAAAAACATACCACTACTCTGCTTTGTTTTATTATGCACTTATTAATGAAACGTGGGGGATATACCCATTGTTTGCTATAAAAAAAAAGCAGTGCTGCTGCTTTTCAGGAGCTCGTCGACTACTGTTGCTTGTTAAAAGCTCACTATTATTGCTTTTCAAGGCTCTATGATATTTTGCCAAAAGCCAACAGACTACTGATGTTGCTACTAGTCATCGATTGCAGATGTGTCTGTGAGGGAATGAAATCAAATATTGATGTTACTTTTCATTAAAATTTTTGTAGTTTTTACCCCTTTTCTTTATGACAAGGTGAAATATTAGTGACATCTATGCTTCAGTTCGAATGGGAGGGGAGTATTAGAGTATTAGGTTAGAAGTAGTATTAGAATTTGAGTTATATCTGTATTTGTATCTGTCTATTACCATCTAAATAAATTATATGACCAACCCTAGATGGGTGTATGCCGTCTTCCTGTACCTGAAACTTGACGAATACTTATCTACTATTGTGTTAAAAGTATCAACCTCATCCTCTAGTCTCTCCTATTGTTATTTGATGTTCTTTGTTCCACCCAAACTGAAACCTGGGACCTCCTGCATCTCATGTACTATCGCGGCCAATTAAATCTATTATTCTCCCCGTTTTGTCATAACTCGTAGCTAGTCACTTCAAATTGGAGCATTTCTTCCCACCTCTCCCTGTAGTAGCCTTTGCTGCTTTATTTATACTAGTGGTGAAACGAGAAGGGGAAGACTGTAAATTTTTATTGTTGAACCTATGGAATAATCATGTAAAACACCATACAGGTAAATCATCTAAAACGCCATATTCTATACATCATAAGAACATAAAGCAGAAATTTAATAATATTTTAGATTTTGTAGGTGGATATCAATGTCCCTTTTGATGAGTAATTGGACTTCAAAAGTACAGGAGAACTATTGAGTTTCTTATTAATTATGTGAGTACACCTAATTATTATTTAAATGTCCCATCAAATGAAACCAGGACTGAGTTAGACCATGTAACAAGAAGTGTCTTAACAGTAGTTCATTTATAAAATAGTTAACAGAATTAATCTGTAGATCTCTAACATTTATATTCAAAAAACCTTATGGGTTTTCTTTTTCCAAAGAAAAAGAAATTGAAATTGAGCCCAGTCCTGTCTTCTGTTCTTAGCTCACTTTTTTCTGGCAATTTGTACTACTCCAGCTTCAAATCACCTTTTTATGCTTACCTAAAGAGGGATTTACTTAGGAATTAGGTGGATTGTAGTATAGGAATGGCTGATTAAGTTTCCTTTTGAATCTCACTAGAAATTAATGGCTCATAACTTCATACAATTCCATTATCACAATTCCATTATCAAGTAATGCTTCAACTCCTATTCAAATTAAGTGCACATTGCATTATCTTATAATCAAATCGAGAGCATTAGAGTGGTTATGCTGTAGACCTTTTGTTTATTAGATTTCCGGATTTATAAATGGAAGAGGGGTTCAATGTTGATGGTAAAGGGTAGTTAACAGAGGCAAAATACCAGGAAAACAATTTAACCTGGATGAAGATTTCTAGTTATAGTCGGGCAATGGTGGGGGCAGCAACCCCACCCCCTCCACAGCAAAACACACACACACATATGTGGCGTGCACGTGCACACATACCTACACGAAACAACCACCCAAAACAAACCTCGTCCACACACACAAAATTTCAAAGAAGGCAATCAAGACCCACAAGCAAAGACAGGCTTATGTCAGTCGTGCATCTTCTCTAACATACTCATTAGTCATTCCTCGAACTTTATGTTTTTGCTTTACAATTCGTCTTTTCCTCATTTATTTGTTCAAAGGAGATCTTTAACAGTTTTATAAGGTCCTTCTGGTGACCTCCGTTTATGTCTCTTTTCTTTGTAGATCAGACTTTAAATCTGTATGTGATTTATTGAAGCCCATTAATATTGCATATTTTCCAGCATTCAGCTGAATTCTTTGCAACAATTGAAGAAGGCTAAATCTTTTGTCGTTCCAATTAAAGGGAAAGTTCTAAGTTTTCTTGTCGAGCTGTCCTGGTATGAATCTTTGCAGATTATTTCCTCTATATATTATTTTATTAAAATATGTATAATTATACTTGTAAATGGTATACATTATCTTAAGTGTTGAAGTTAAATTCAACCCTTCCTCGACAAGGTTGCAATTCAAAAGGTTTCTTCTTCCGCATGGCTGGAGACAGAATCATGGTGTCAATATTAAAAGTGAGTATGACTCGCTAATTGGTAATTCTAAACTCTATATTCAAAGTGAAAATGTCCACTACTTGTTATGTTGAATTGTATGGCTGAAACAGAATACATTTTGCCTGGTGATGATAAATCTTCTTTTATTTGCTACAGGTTTCACTGAGCCATACATTGAGCAACACAATCAGCTTGCTATGAATTCTGCACGTCGGAAGCTCTTTCAAGAATCTAGCAATCTCCCTGCTATTCCAGTTAGCGGTTCTCCTCCTCAACAAGCTGTCACTGTTCCAGCTACTGGAAGCGGGGCATTTCCTGCAGTTCCAAACCCAAATGGTGGGACATCTCCAGTGCCCACACCACACAATCCAAGCTCTGGTTCAGCTCCTTTACTAGAGGACCCAGAGTCTTCAGAACTAACCACATCAGAGGAAAATGAAACATCTATCGGACTGCTCCAGATAATAGTTCTTGCACTTCCTGCTATTGTGATAATCATTATGCTTATTGCGGGCACTATTCTGCGTCTTCGTCAGAAGGGACCAGCAGTGGTAGATGACGCCTCTAGGACTGGACTAAGTGGTCCATTGCAGAAGGCATTTGTAGCCGGTAACTTTTTCTTCATTAAGATTACTCTTCTTGGAATTATGTTTATTTAATTGAATGTAGAATGCCCCGGGGTGTGTGTGTGTGTGTATGTTTTTTTTTTTTTTTTGCAGGGGGGGGGGGGGGTTTGCACATTTTGTAGAACAGTAAAATATTTTTTCCTGATAATTCGTCATATATCCTTGTATATTTGAATATTTAAGGCAGAAGGTAATTGGAGTGTACTCTGGGTCTTATCCATATACAATTACTATTTAGTAGGTTGTAACAATGAAATAGGGTTTATTCATGAATTTTTCTTTTGAGGGAAATATATTGAGATTAAATTGTTAAACCCTAGAACGGATGTTTAACACTATTACATTGATGAATGAGTAGACTATTATACCCAACCAAAGAGGAAAGTGAGAAGGTGGAAGTGTCAGTTTTGATTTCTTTTTCTTTTTTTTTTTTGTAAAATTTTCTTTTGGGACAAAGGTCATGGCCATCCCTAACCCTATCCCCCTTTTTTGATGCAAGTGGGTTTGAATGCTTGACCTCTTGAACTCTCCCTAAGAGGTTCTACCCCTGAGTTACAGTGGCACTTGCGTGTCAGTGCTGATTGATCAGAATATATGTTTACATTCTGATGTTGATAATTTGTATAGCATTTATCTTCTTAGAATCAGGCACTCATAATTTGTTGGCCTTTACCAACTGACAACACGGATACTTTCCATTGCATAACTTATTTTCATATTGGAAGGAGAGACCACATATAGCATTTTATTGTTTTAACGGCCAAAAAATTGTGCAAATAGTTGTGAGACATCAGAAAGAGGGCTGCTCGATCATCATGCACTTGGAAAGGCATCAGGCTCTACGATGTTGTTAGAAGATGCTAGGGGCACAAAACGAGTCATATAGTTGGTGCCATGGAGGTATTATATTAATGTTGCTGGATTAATTTGTGCAGCTTAATGGTATTGAATGATGTGCAAAATGGTCATACATTGAACGAAAAAAAATCCAACGAAATGGATAATAACATAAATAACATGATTTTTATCAAGGGAGATTGTTTTTCTTAAGAGACTCATTTATGGTGCTTGGTGGGACCTAGAAAGTCTTATGTTAGGGCAGAGATGCTCAATTGATTTGCATCATCAATTATGTGGGTAAGAATACACCTAAGAGTTCCATATTTTAGGTCAAATTTCACTTTGGATAGGCATATATTGACAAATAACTATTGAAATCATATAAGTAATAAGGGGCTAACACAAAGGGTTCAGTGAGGGCGGTACTAGAATTAGGACAAGGCTTGCATTTGAGACCATTATCAGAAGAGAAAATTGTTCAACAACAACAGCAACTATTACAGCCCATTGTTTCAAATTTTGGGGCCAACAAATATATTCAATAATTAGAGTCTGCATTTCCTATGCTAGTAAGTAACTAAGTATTAATTATTAATACAAACTATGTGAGTAAAACAAGATTATTTGGTACATCTATAGGCTACGATGCACGGATATGGCAATGCCAACACGAATACGACACACCGATACAAGGTTAATCTTAAAAAATATATAGGATATGCGTGTCTGACACGTTGTCCAATACGGGTACAACTTCATGATAGGGGTGTCAATGTTTCATAGTCTGCAGGTAGCCTAGATCAAGTTGCATGTCAATAGCTTTAGTAGCACGTAAAGGACATTAATTCTTGATGTATAGTAGTGTTGTCGACATTGAAACATAAGTATTAAGATTTTTTTGAGGCTATTTCTTGAATTGTATTATTTTCATGCCAATAATCTAGTAGTAACAAGTAAATAACAGGAATTCTATCTCAACATGGTTGTCGTATGGAAACTAAAGCATGTAAATTAAATTAGTTCAGGTACCTTTTCATATTTGTTTTACTATGCACCCCAGTAACGTCTAAAAAAAAACTTCTATTCCAGATTTCCCTTCTTATTATGCATCATTAAAACTTTCTCCCATAGGCATTACAAGACCATGCAAAGTAAATATTTATAAGTGATGTTGTGTTTATCTGAAGAATTACACCAAGCAATCAACTCACATGATGATTTTGATTGTCAATGATCTTTTCCTTTTCCTTCCTATGGTTGTTGTAATTGGCTTTGATGCTTTCTTCCCTGGCCTTAAATAACCAATACATTTTTATACCAAAGTACGCATATAGGCCATGCTTTCCCATGCAATGAGGGCACCAGATTTTTTTTTTCCTTCAAAAGATTTATTAGTTTAAATTAAGATGTACTTTTTTCTGTCAAGCGTATTTTTCCTCATTATTTGTTAACAACTTGTTCCCTTTCACTAGCTAGAGCAATACAATAGTTTCTAACCCATTCAAAATGTCATGGACGAGTCACGCATCGCATCCATTCGTTAAAATTTAAGATCGATAGGATCCAATTTAAGCTAGAGGATTGTTAGGATTTGCATGCAATCCTATACTCAGTAGGACTCCTCCTTTATTGAAGGAATTTTGATCTCCGTTTTCGGGATCCTAATCGGGTTAACGCTCTAGGTTTAGATTATTTATATTTGGCCCTCTTGGTGAGTATCTATTATCTAAAAACATCATCTGGGCAATCAGTTTATCATTTGTAACCTAAAATCTCAATCTGTTGAGGTCTTAAGATGGAGCATTTATAATTTGGGGAGATTTGTAATTGTTGGAGAGAGCAAAGTTATCAAATCGGGATAAGTATATAAGGATGATAATGGACGCGTTCATAGGTCAATTTTTGGCTCACCCTATATAAATTTTTAAATTTTATTTTTCTAATTCAAAATTTTGTATAGGGAGGGCCAAAAATTGGCTCGTGGACACGTCCATTACCATCCCTATAAGTACAATGTATTGTATCTTATATCGTATTGTAAAATACATTAATAAATATATAATAGGTAAGTAATAAGAACATAACAATACATAATATAACAAACATATAAGTAAATTTAAAGTATAAGTAAACTAACAGCAAAAAATAAATACTAAAACCAATAATATGTTAAATATAAGTTAATAGCTATATATAAATATGCAACTAACATAACATTCAAAGTGTTAAAGTAATCAATCAAAATTATACTACATCAACAAATATATTGCTAAATTCACTTAAATTTGAAAATGACATTTATTTTTCTCATTTTCGTCTGTTTTGCTCCATACCAACTCATCTTTTAATATATCCTTTCTTTTTCCTCATTTATTGTTTACAACTATATTCGAGTTAAAAGATCTTACGAATAATGATAAAATAAGCTATTAGAGACTAAATATTATGAATAAATAACGAATAGATAAAATTTTAAAAATTACATCTTCTCATTCTTTTTTTTTAGTAGATCTATTGTTCCGTCTTCAACTTAAAACATATATTGAAATCCATTCAATGTACACATTTTACTATGTAATGTTCTTATTTCTCATTAATTTATTCGTAATCGAATTTTATATCCAACAGTCAAATTTGATTATATATTTCTCCAATCTCTTCCCCTTTTTTGTTGCCTTAGTTTTGGTTATATGTTATTTTACAAAATCCAAAATATTGAGTAAAAGTTTGTTATCCCTTCGAAAATAATACAGAACAAGTAAATGCAACATTACATAATCATCTATTATAGTATTTCACCATCATCGTAAGAATTTTTATTTTAATTTCTTTATTTTCATCTTCTCAAATCTATACAAAATCTTTCTTTTATTGAGGTTTTAACTTATAATAAATAAGCCATTTAGATACTTGAATTAAGAATTGCTAATTAAATAATTTATATTGACTATAAATTAATAATATACATCTTTTGATGATTTGTTTAAATATTTTTATCAACTAAAATAAATATGTTAAACTTTGATATTCTTCTTTATTAAGTGACTATAGTGGTTCGAAATTTGTATTTTGTATTTAACTTGAAATGTTTGTTCGAATGAGTTTAAAATCCATATATAAATCAAGTCAACGCATTGTAACACATCACTTATCGTAAGATACATCAATGTTGAAAATAATGCATTATGAAACCCGTTATGTTGCGTTATGAAACCTAACGGAAAGTCAACGTTACTTAACAGTCGAAAATAACTCGATGCACCGTAACGGTGCGTTTTTTTATGTTATTTTACGTTACGTTACGTTAAATTACATTATGTTACGTTATTTACAATAATTTTAAAATAGCTTTTATATTGATTTCGATTATTTATTTTGATTGTTAGCGAATTGCGTAGTTTTTTTTTTTTACTTGACTGCTTGTTATTTACTTTTTTGATTGCTTGTGACATTGTTAACTTGTACATTCTTATCTATTTGTTATAATTTCTTTTCAATTATTGAAATTTTTTTGTTATAATTCCTTTCCAATTAGTGAAATTTCTTACTTACTGATTAAATTGAATTCTCAGCTAATATAAAATAAACAATTAAAAATAACATAAATTGAGCATTACAAAATACAAATTACAATATTGATAATAGTTGAAAATAAATTTAAAATTTTATTTTTTTATTTAGATAATAATTGAAATTATGGGTGTGAATATAATTTAATTTATGAAAATAATATGAGAAGTAGTGTGAAACTTGTTAGAAATTTAGAATTACTGGGATATAATTTTTTATATTTTCTTTTAGAATTTTTAATTCAATTTTCAATTTATAAAATTAATTTTATATAGTTTTATATTTATTTTAATTAAATAAATATAAATTTGCATAACTTACGATATGCATTACGTTATATGCTATATAACCTAGCAGAGACAAAACGTTATGTTACCGTTATCGTTATTTTAAACATTGAGATACATATCACATACCGTAAGATACACTTGCGTTATCGTAAGATACATACCCCAATAATATCGCAGATAAGATATATATCGATTTTCTTATGAATCATATTGTATCATAAAATACGTATCACATATCATAGGATTAATAAATATGGGAGAGAGTTCATGAGATCTTCAATCTCCTACTCTTTTCTAATAAAGAAGATTATCTGCTCATGGACGTAAGTCGATCACCATGGATGGCTGAACTACATTCTCTGGGTTGTTGGTCCTCGATATTTGCAACTTTTTGTAGCATAAAAGGCATTAAATCATAACATTTATTTACGAAACCAAAATTATGTCTAAAAGAATATAATAACAAAACACTAGGTGTGGTGTGTAGGGATGGGGGTGCAAGCAGGCGATTTATTGGTCATTACATGCTTGAACATGTTACACTTTAGACTTAGAACATGCGTGTAAAGATAATCTTTAGTTTTCTTTTCTCTGTTGTACTTTCGTTGTTATTTTTCTCTTCTTCTCAAGTTTTATGTAGAAACCTCCTGTCTAACATTTATAAAAGACAGAATACTCCTATTATGCTTTACTTAGAATTTCCCTTTTCACTCTAGCCAGCCCTTTCTAGGTTAAGCAATACATGCATAGCGAGACCCTGACTCAGTTGGCAAGGAGGGAGGGTTGGTTATGGGAGGTCCAAGGTTCAGGGGACCGTCCATTCTCCAAAAAAAAAATAAAAAAGTACCTTTGTAGGGGAGAGACGTGGATCTTTAGGGTATCGAGGGTGTTCTTTGAGTTGAAGAGTTTGTTCTATTTGTTTCCGTAATTTAGATTCTTCTCGTTCTTATTCTGTTGTAAGAAATAAAGAATAATCGGGAAGGTCACAGGATGTACTGTCCAGATATTACCTTCCATCTGGGTCCAAAATAGGACTTTTAAACTTGAACCTTCAAGGTGCAGCAACAAAAACATCAACAGGGCCTTATCCGATTTTCTAGAATCATCAAAGTGAATCAATTTTCTCAATTCAGCTCTATGAATGGATAGATATATGGGACGAGCCAGATGAAGAGGTTCAGGAATATGCGCTTATCTGAGGGCAAAAGATAAGCCAAGAAAGGTTAAATTGAGTTGGGTATAACTGAAACCTTAAAAGTGCGGTATATGATTTTTTTTATTTTTTTTAAGGACAGTAGGGGAACCTGCCACAAGCGGAAGTAATCAGCAGTCAGCAGTTTTAGGCGAAGAACAAGTCTTCTCTTCACAATTTAAAGCATCTACATGATCCTACCGAAGCTGACATCAAATATTCAAGTTATTGGCAATATGAGAATAACTGCATCACTAAATGATACTGTCACATTTTGTCATCAATTTATAAATTAAGTGGAGTATGTCGCTCATAGAATTAAAGTAGGACAGTTGGAATTTCAGTGCTTCTATCGAATTATAATAATGTAGATATCCATGGAGTTGAAAGGAATGTTTAAACTTTAAAGCAATAAAAATAGCCAGGGTTTATGAGCTGCAGTGTTAAGAAATAAACAAATTTTACAATATCTCTACCTTCTTTAATGCAGCTTCCATGTTTTTTTTTGGTGCAGATTGTAAGCTTGACTAATCCCACAGACGAATTTTCTTTAGGCCATGTTGCACCTTTTGCCAATCAGGTCTTTTTCATTGTGGATGCCTATAAAGATGCCACTTAGCAGTTTCTATTCTTTATCACCAGAAAATTTAAGCAGTCTGAAGCATATTTTCTACTCTCTATGTATTGTGATCTGATTGACTTCAAAAAAAAAAATGTAGAATCATGCATGCATACTAATTAATTTCTCCCACATGTTTTTCTGTGCTAAGATAAACTCACTGTGACAAAATATCCTGCAGAACTCATAAAGTTTTGATCAAAGATATAAAATACTAAAATATAGGATTGAGATATATTCATATTAATAGGACTCCTTTGACCTGTATAGCCAATAACAAAATTATATTTGCAAAATTTCTCTAGGACACTGCCAATAAGCTTGAGGTTCCAGATCCTTTTTTTGCTCTAATTGTGCTATTTGAACAAAGGCCTTCATAAATGATTGAATATTCATATAACTATGGCATTTTGCATTGACACGCAGCTAGTTGCAAGGTTTGGACATTAATAATACCAAAGCAAAAGTACAGACAATAAACATGGATCCATATATTTCTTTCGCTATTTGTGTTTGCATTCAAAGTAAAAAGAGAATCACTTTTTGGGCTTTAGATTTGATCGTAACTTGATGAGCAGAGCTGACTTCAACATCTAGAGATTTTGCACTACCACACATGATGTTTCGCCATTTTGATACAATATCCATTTTAAGCATCTAAATATTACAAACACACCTAAACAAAATTTATTTGCATCATTGTACACTTTTTTTCCGCTATAATGCATCATTTGGGTATTGACATCACTAATTGGAGGACCTAACTGTTACTCTGGGTTTAAATAATGATGACATTTTGCATCCAATCTTATATAGACACTCTTCCAGAAAAAAGTTAAAATATGTTTTCTTCTTTCGTTTGCTACAAGGGGATAAATAAATTGTATGTGCATTATGAGCACAACTAACATAATTATTTACTCTCAGATCCCAATGAACTCCTTCGACATTTATATTATATTTTTGTTTATTTACTCTCAGATCCCAATGAACTCCTTCGACATTTATATTATATTTTTGTTTAGATATGCAGTTGAAAGGTTGGTTGGCAGGCAGTTCCGGGCGCCTAGCCATGACCTTTCGTTTAAAAAAGGCAAGGATTATTATTATTATTATTTTTTGTTATGATCAAGCACATCTCTTCTACATTTAACCAATAAAAAAAGTACAATTTGTATTTGGAGGTTATAAAATGATTCAAATGCTTAAGATTTTGGAAGCATGTGCACAATTTTTATATGAAAAGTAACCAACTCTTCGAGTTCGTTTGATACTCCGGATCCCCATATAATACATATGTAGCAGACATGTGAAAGTTCTGCTGTATGAAAATGAGCATGCCCAAGGGAAGTGTGTGGAGATGAATCAGCTGTAACAGAAAATAGATTTTTGAAGTAGTTAAAATAGGACCAGGGTAGACCACAACTTGGATTGAGGCTATCAAGAAAGATTTGTTAACTGCAGAGTATTTTTAATTAGAGTTGAATGGGCAAAATAATACTTATACCCGAAGGAGGATAAATCGCTTTATTTTGTTATTAGCTATTATATTGTTGTGACAATAACAACACTGTGAAAGGATTATAGGCCTTTCACCATTTGTTAAAGGCTTCTTTTTTTTTTTTTTTTTTTTTTTTTTGCATATTTTATTTGATTTTTTCATTCAGGTCATTTATAATAATATTTTTGAATGATTATGAAGAGAATTATTCATTTCTCTTATGATCTCTTGTTTTAATTTCTTCAGCTCAAGCTCCTTTCTTGTCCAGTGTAGTAATCCAGCATCTTATGACGCTACAGTTTTGGGGTTGCATGTTTTCCACTCTTTTCTATTTTTGTTTCCATTTAATGTCTTTTCATTTTCTGTGGGTTGCATATCATTTTTGAAACTAAGCAGGTTATGCCACGGCCCTGTGCAAAGATATCCAACTCATAATTTACCTTTCCTGTGTCATATTAATTCCCTCTATTTTGTGAATACCTTGACCCAACATGGGGTCTAAAAATATTAGGGAAGAGAAAAAAATGCAGTAGGAAAGAACTGACAAGGGGAATGAAGATAAAAAGAAAGAAGAATGAGTGATGAAATAGTGAGAGAGAATTAGAATCAATGAAGTAATAACATGGCAATTTGTGGAACGACATTAACAAAAATGCAGGCGTGCTCTCCTGCATGCATGCACACAATCAAGTTTCTCATACTTTCAAACACAGACGAATAGTTATGGAAAAAGTAAGAGGAATGAAATTTAGTTACATTTTTGGAGGCCACCAATAGTAGTGATATGGCACCCATATAATGTGTATCTGTTGGACATTGCACGCGTACATATCAGGTCCAAGACTCCAAAGTATGTGCTTGTGCACACTACTGTTTGCATGCACCTTTGTAATTGCACTAGGTTTATATCTTATGTGTTGCTGTCCTCATTAATCATTAATTACTATGACTTGTACAACTACTTGCCCATGGTGACACGTTATGCATACTGCAAGGATATATATATATATATATATATATATATATATATATATATATATATATATATATATATATATATATATATATGTGTGTGTGTGTGTGTGTGTGTGTGTGTGTGTGTGTGTGTGTGTGTGTGTGTGTGTGTGTGTATGTATTTATATACTAGAATTCTTTTATACCTAGTTTATACCAAAAGAATAGTACTTAGTAGATATTGGATTTTGTAAGTTATTAATAATAAAATTAGTATAATTCCTTAAAACTTAGGATATGTTAGGTCTTCTCACTTCATATGATATTTGTTAATAGAGTATCTGCAGATTCAGTACCGTTAACAGCAATAACTCATCATGCAGTACCTTATGACATCTGTGCTTGGATAAGGCCATGTATGAAATATTTAGTTCATCTTTGAATAACAAACTTTGTTGTTCTTCTTTTCTGTATTTAGGAATCCTTTGAGAAACTTATTAAGAAAGAAATATCTGACAAATTTCATTTATAACTTCCATGTTATACTTTGGTCATTCCCAAATTTATTCTCGTAAGATATAGAAACTGCTATATGCTGATCAATCTTCAGTAACAATAAGAGACCCTTAGTTCCAAGTATACATTGCATATGTTCAGGTGTGCCAAAATTAGATCGTACTGAACTGGAAGCTGCTTGTGAGGATTTCAGCAACATCATTGTTTCTTATCCACTCTGCCCCATTTATAAGGGAACATTGTCAAGTGGGGTTGAGATAGCTGTTGTCTCAACTGCTGTTGCATCTAATAATTGGTCAAAGCATTCGGAGGCACACTTTAGAAAAAAGGTCTGTGACATGCTAGTCACTTATCCCTACTGCGTTTATCTCAAGCATAGTCCAGTCAACCAGCTTCCATGGTATTTCGAACTGCTAATAGCATTTTCTTTGTTATTTGCATGTGTAGGTGGATATTCTGTCACAGATAAATCATAAGAATTTCGTGACTCTTCTTGGTTACTGTGAGGAAAATGAGCCTTTCATGAGGATGCTAGCATTCGAGTATACCCCTAATGGAACACTATATGAGCATCTGCATTGTAAGTATATTAGAGACGGGAAGTTAATATTCCTGGAAGAATCAATATTGCAATCTATTGACGGAGATAAACTCCTTCGCAGTGAAAGAATTTGAGCATCTTGACTGGACGGCAAGAATGAGGATTATTATGGGCATTGCTTATTGTCTTCAGTACCTACACCATGAACAAAATCCACCTGTAGCTCTTGCTGAACTGAAATCAAAGTCAATTTACTTGACAGATGATTATGCTGCCAAGGTACAAGCATCTTTTCTTGCTCTCTCATTCATATTTTCCCTGGACCACTATCTATGCACATTCCTTAAAAGAACAACAAAAATAGTGGCATCACCCCTTCTCCAATTTGTGAGTGGTTCCAAGTTCGACTCCCAGTGAGAAGTTAATTTGAGTAATGTTACAAAAAATATGTGCGTGTAAATTTGAGTAGCAAAAAAAAACAAAAAAAACAAAAAAAAAAAAATGGGAGAGAAGTGGGAAGAACACTTAATGCACGAAATATATGACAGAAGGAATTAAGTGCATGACTGTGGAGTTTTAGCCCGGTATCTGTGTGGAAGAACGAAGAGGATGGATATATGTGATTACAGTTTAAGACCTTACGGAAAAGGTTTTTAGCCCATTAGCAGGACTTTCTGGAGTTGATTCGCTCCTCCAGCTCATGCGATAGCCATAATTTACAAATTATATTCTTTGATGCTGTTGACCATGCCTCTAACGAAACTCTTGTTCCATATTGTAATATTGAGCTAAGTTTGCTTTTATTCAGATCTGTGATCGTCATATGTGGGAAGAAATTGCTGAAAGACAAAGTAAATCTCCAGATGAAGAAACGGACCGTTCTGAATCCCCAAGTGTTGATCCAGGAACCAACCTTTACGATTTTGGAATAATAATGTTAGAAACTATATCTGGAAGAGTTGCAGTTTCAGCAGAAGAAGGTTCAATCCTAAATTGGGTAAGTCGCAAACGCCACTTTTCTCTCACCTGACTTTTATTTATGGTGTGAAATTCTTTTGTTGCAGTACCGTCCTTTAGTAACATTTACAATTTACTGATCCTTCATGATCCTCGTATGGCTTGAAACTTGTTTATGTTTCTAATCTCTGTTTCCTTTCTTTGATCGTAGGCTACTGACTATCTGAAGGACAAACGTAACTTCAAAAATTTGGTTGATTCATCATTGAAGACATTCAAGAATGACGAGTTAGAAGTAGTATGCGAGGCGATACAGGAGTGCATTCATGGGGACTCGAAGAATAGATCAAACATGAAGGAACTCACTGCTAAATTGAAAGCAGCAACAGGGATCTCTCCAGAAGCAGCAACACCGAGGGGCTCTCCTCTTTGGTGGGCAGAACTAGAGATTCTTTCAGTAGAAGCAAGTTAAAGAGGAAGAGGGGGAAAAAGACTGACAAAAAGTTGTAAAAGAAAGAAAAAAGAATGTAAAATGGTTCTACTCACTTCACATCCCTTTGTAGTTCGCAGGTAAAATTGTAAAGTCACTGATTCCATTGCAATGGACATCTCTCTCTCTCTTCAATCTCTCCGACAAGGCCTACTCCTTTCTCATATGATCTTTGCTATGTCAATGAAATGCGATAGGGACACAAGTGCATTTCCTTGCAGCTTACTCGATACGTATTTTGATCCGGATCGTGACTGGCAAGTAATAACGGTGATCAATTTTTCTTAGGATCATTGTTTACCTCTTCTTTTGAAATATGTATATTTCTATCTTTACTTTGATCTGTTCCTCACCATGCAAGTTAATGCTTCTTGCGTTGTTGTCTTTGTGCGGCCAGCTGACACATGACAGAAACTAAATTAGGATTTATTAGTGAAAATTGGAGATTTATTTGGAACAAAGTAAAATGGTAAAGGTTAATTTGGGTCTCGATAACCAGGTGACTTTTTATACATTCTGAACGAATTCACAAAGAGAGATATTTATAGATTGATATGGGAATCCACTTCTGAATCCACAAGTAGAGATTTAAATATCGATATGGGAATCCACCCGGTGATCTCTTATCCACTCTGAACAAATTCATGAATAAAGATAATTTAGACTCACTCTCAACGAATTCATGAATAAGATAATTTAGAAGCAATTCTCATACAAGAGGTAATTTTCACAAATTTTTCATTTATTAATTTTAATTCTTGTTTTCAAGTCTTATTAATAGGAAATTTCTAATAATAGCTATCTAAACAAAATTCTAACCATCAAAACTCAACTCCTATCTAAAATCCTATCTAAATCCAAGCACCCTATTTTATTCTATTTTCATGTTCAGCAAATTAATATCACAAAGCAGATGTGTTCATTCCTAAGAATCATCTATTGGCGAGCTTCAATCTCTTTTGATTTAGTTGTTGTTTTATTTTATTTTTTAATTTTATTATATACTATGGACTGTCTGTGGCCCCTCTTTTTGGGAGGACCGGGCGTATTTGACTCCCTTATACATTACACTTCAAGTGTCATCAACAACTGCATTACTGGGTAAAAGCGTAAAAAACAATCAAGGATTTCTCTGAGTATTAAAAAGTTTTTTCGCTTGTTTCCAGAGGGAAAATGACACAAAAGCATTGTGCTCTTTATAGATTTTTTATTTGCTTTCCATAGCTCATAAAGGTAGCTTTGAATTATGAGTTGAGCGTAGTAATATGTATGTTGTAATATCTATTTTTTTACTTGGATAATTGTTATGATTATGAACTTAAGAGAATCACTTTGATGATTTCCTCCGTTGACACTCAACATAAGTTGGATGGAAAAGTTTATACTTAGAAAAATATTATAAATTATGTCTATATTGGGGCAATATTTTCTTCATCATCAATATGCTCAACATCTTCTCCCAATTTTTTTTAACACCAGCTTATCAATTTCCATCATCTTACTCTAAGATTACACGAGTCTGAGCCTAAGGCTAAAATAATGACGGACGGACCTGACTCAAGAATAGAAGCAAAAGTTCAGATTTTGATTGATGAGTATCAAAGATGCAGTCACAAGCTTGCTAGGATCGAAGAAAAATATGTACAAAAGTATTTAGGAATCATATGGAGAGAAAAGATGGAAAAAGCTAAATGGTTTACGATGATAGCATTGCCCTTAAGATCGTGATAAATATTTCTTATATTTATGGTGAATTTGCCATCAAGACTAAACTGACCAAAAAAATTCATGATGGGCTACTATCACTGCTAGATGGAAATTCCTTCAATCCGCAGAAGTTGAAAAGCCAATAGTTTCTTGAGATCTTTCAGCAAAACTAACTGTAAATGATCGTATTATTGAGGAGAAGTCTATAGAATTACTTCCTACTTTCTTTGTGATGTGCCTATCAGACCTATAGTCACATTGGCACATATCCTATAAAAATTATGTGAGAAACTTCGTTACGGGATCATGAAAGATCTTTACAAATCTATGTAAAAAAGGAATGTCGCAATTTCTAGTCCAAAACAAGATAATGATTACAATGCTCATTATATGTTATAACAGCAAATGAATAATGTTTTTCAATTCATCTACAACTACTAATAAAACGGCCATATAGACAGCAGAGTACGAAAGTAGAAAACATGTTACATAATAAAATGATTTCGACGGCTATTAAAAACTGTCAACAATATTTGGTTCATTAGAAAGGTTAGACTGATTCAAAGACTGATTTGATACTTTCTGAGACATGTGTTTTGCTATATTTGCCTTCTACTTCAACCAATCTATTGCGGAAGTCGATTCCACCATCACCACCTTAGCTCAAACTAGAAGAGAACGTTCTAGTTTCTCGACCACCACCATAACTCAATTAAGATATTTTATGAAATGATAGTGACCAGTTAAATGCCAATATGTTTGACATTTTGTACCACTATATTTATCGGAGATGAATTCTTTAAAACAAGGTATAATTGATGTGAATAATAAAGGCCTATATTTGACTAAGAACTTTATTTGATTTAATTTTTATTGTTAAAAATCTTATTAAATTTAATTTTATTGTTAAGATTTTTACTTGATTTTGATTATTTTTTATTAATTAGGATTGTAAAAAGAATTTTCAAAGGGGAATGGAATATTGAAGGAAAAAAGAACTCCCTTTTGGTGTTCGCTAAACAAAAACCAAGTTTTTAATCGCGAATTTGTCCTGAGCAGATAAAAGATCACCTTGGTACGCGAGCTAAATTATTTTTTTTTTATTATTGTATTATCAATTTCTTCCAAAACTCTAACTTGTTCTTCCATGAGTCTACAAGAAAATCTCCAATTCTCCCATCACCATATCCTAATTTGGATAACGTGTCGCGTCACATTGTTCCCACATCAAAGAACCAAATTGGAAAGCGATCTTGATGATAGCCTACCAAGTATTTATGAAGGTCGGTCCTTGTATCAATCTCTCCATATCTGAATCAATGAATTTGATGCAAAGGTTGTGGTCTCATGTCCTCGAAGGTGTCTCGTCTCCATCACAATTTGGATGCCATCGCTGACTATTTTGTTTGCATGAGCTGCAGTTTGTCGACTCAAAACCATCCACATATCTATTCCTCTGGATGGTATCTATTCACGTCACAGTTTCTTATTAATTTCAAATTCGCATGAGAGTGATCCTTTACAGTGAAAATGAAGGTAGTTACAAGTATATTGTAGTAAATCAAGGTTATTATAAGTATGTTACAGTAAAGGAATCCTTTCTTGACTTGAAAAATTATAGACCGATTCTTCTAAATTTGAACAGTTGGTTATTATAAGAATAAGAAAGAATGCATGGCCTTCGTGTGCTCACAATTCTAACCTGCAAGTAATTGCAGGACCACCAAAGACTTTACCATCGCCAAATAGTGGCACTCACTATATATATCCCTTGCTCATTCAACAAAGAATTATTACAAGAGTTTCATACTATTGTTTAAGATTAATATAAACATTCACATAAGCCTCTTTACACTATGTAATTGTTATCAACATTCATAAATATATATTTCATAGTGTCTACAATAAAAAAAGTCTAAAATTTTCATACGCTAATCCCTCAATTAGTATTATGACATTCTTCTCTCACCTCTCTTACCTTGGCACACACTGCTCTTATAGAGAGAAATGCGTTTTCACATCCTATTAATTTGAAACGAAACAAAATGATTAAAGAGAGCTTCTTTTTTAGGGTAGGAACAAATCCAGTAGAGACCGAGTGGAGCTTATAGCTCAGAGAATTAGAGCATTAATTATGAACTAGGGTTTCGGGAGTTCGAATACCTCCTCCCTGCAACCGGCAAAAGAAAATGGCATTTCCTTTACCTATGGAGATAGGAAAATAATAATCGGGACGATGCAAAACTATTGAAATTGAGTACAGTTTTTTTTTTTTTTTTTTTTTAATCGTGAAACGGCCGTTATCCTTTAAAGGGAACAAAAAAGACTAAATAAAAGGGCAGAAATCAAGTCTTTACATGGGGTATCATAGAAAGCACTAATTTTAGAAATCTGAGTTCTCCATTCTGGTTGCTGAGGAGGCCCAAGAGATTTACAGCCATATATTTCAAAAACACAGAAAACGACCTTTGACCCTCTCCCTGTCTCCATTCCTCCCACATGGGAAATGGGAATTGAGAGGCTCTAACCTCTTCTCCCTTGTGAAGAGATATCATGCAGCCACAAACCCATGGCCTGATCCAATACTCCTAAGGACAAAAGAGAAAAAAAAAAAAAAAAGGCATCTTGCAGCACCATGGAAAAGAAAGGGTCGATCCTGATGCAGCGCTACGAGATCGGCCGGATGCTCGGCCAAGGCACCTTCGCCAAGGTATACCATGCCCGAAAGATATCCACGGGCCAGAGCGTGGCCATCAAGGTCATCGACAAGGAGAAAGTCATGCGAGTCGGCATGATCGACCAGATCAAGCGAGAAATCTCCGTAATGCGCCTTGTGCGCCACCCCAATGTCGTCCAGCTATACGAGGTGATGGCCAGCAAGACAAAGATCTATTTCGCCATGGAGTACGTCCGTGGCGGCGAGCTCTTCAATAAGGTCGCACGTGGCCGCCTCAAGGAGGATGCGGCCCGCAAGTACTTCCAGCAGCTGATTGGGGCAGTGGACTTCTGCCACAGCCGCGGGGTCTACCACCGCGACCTCAAGCCCGAGAACCTCCTCCTCGATGAGAATGGTACTCTCAAGGTGTCCGACTTCGGACTCAGTGCCCTCGGTGAGTCCCGTCACCATGACGGACTCCTGCACACTACCTGCGGCACCCCAGCCTACGTTGCGCCGGAGGTCATCAGCAAGAAAGGATACGATGGTGCCAAGGCTGATATCTGGTCATGCGGCGTCGTTCTCTTCGTCTTGATGGCGGGTTTTCTGCCATTCCACGACTCAAATCTTATGGAGATGTATAGAAAGATAAGCAAAGGAGAGTTCCGTTGCCCCCAGTGGTTTGCTCCTGAAGTCCGCAGGCTTCTTATCAGAGTACTCGATCCGAATCCAAGCACACGAATCACGATCGCCAAGCTGGTCGAGAATCCTTGGTTTAAGAAGGGATTCAAACCAGCGGAACCGCCGCCAGTGCAACCAGTGGATAGCTTGGGAGACATCCGAAGGGCTTTCCCCGAAACTTTCGATGACGAGGAGAGTAGTGCCAACAGCAAGGAAGAAGAGCCCAGCTCGACGATGAAGCCCACAAACTACAATGCATTCGACATCATCTCCCTTTCGCAAGGGTTCAATCTATCGGGACTCTTCGAGAAGAACAACGGTGAGAAGTCTGAGGCTACGTTCACGACGCAGAAGCCTGCATCTGCAATAGTATCGAAACTGGAAGAGATTGCAGAGACGGAGAAGTTCAAGGTGAAGAAGGAGGATGGGATGGTGAAGCTGCAGGGGAGCAAGGAGGGGAGGAAGGGGCAGCTGGGGATCGACGCTGAGATTTTCGAGGTCACTCCATCGTTTTATGTGGTGGAGGTGAAGAAGTCTGCAGGAGATACGTTGGAGTACCAGCAGTTCTGCAGGAAGGAACTGAAGCCTTCGCTGAAGGACATTGTTTGGGCTTGGCACGGTGGGGATCAACAACAACAATGTCCGTCCACATCGGAGCAAGCTCAGCCTTGATATCCACCAGCCAAAAGAAAAGGATGCGTAATATTGTGGTTCCTTCTGATTTTTTAATCGTGCTTATGTTTGTTGTTCTTGAGATTTACGTGCAAATTTTATGGCAGATGTGAGTAAATCTCCACTATGTTTCGTACCCCATTTTTAGATTGTGTGCACAGTCGAAGCATTTGTTGCATAAGTTATTAAGAATAATGTAGATATGAGAATTATTTTGCAACACTCTATGTTAATTACTCCCTTTTATAAGACAAGCAAAGCAGAGTTGGACCGTTTATTGTTCAAATTGTTAAAACTAATATCTACTCTCCACTATAAGTTATCAAGCACTTTATACATAAATGAGATATACTCGGTATCCAATATACAGAAAGAGAGCAAACGAGAAATTCATGTGCAATAATTATATTGGGCTACAGTGAAAAAATTCACTTTATCGCCAGTGAATTTTTCATTTTCATATATATATATATATATATATATATATATATATATATATATATATATATATATATATATATATATATATATATATATATATATATATAATGGACATGTCGCCTCATATATATATAAGGTTTCCACTACTCTAAAAATTTTTCGTAAAAAATTTCTTTTCGATTATGATGTCAAACCCCTTGGTTCACTCATACCAAATTTTTTGGATTTTCATTTTGACTTGATCTTATTTATATATATATATATATATATATATATATATATATATATATATATATATATATATATATATAATATGGACATGTCGCCTCATATAAGGTTTCCACTGCTCTATAACTTTTTTGTAAAAGATTTCTTCTCGATTATGATGTTCATAATCAAACCCCTTGGTTCACTCATACCAAATTTTTTGAATTTTAGTTTTGACTTGATCTTCTATCAATTATGATGTTCATAATCAAACCCCTTGGTTCACTCATACCAAATTTTTTGAATTTTAGTTTTGACTTGATCTTCTATCAAGTGGATACAAAATTAACGATTTTTAATGAATGCATCACTTTGTATCCACTTAATAAGTGAGAAGATAAACTTCAAAATGCATACAATTTGTTCACAAAGAACTAAAGATATAGATACTATAGTCCTAAAAAATTGAAAAAAATTATGGAATTCTTTTTTTTTTATTGTTGCTGGCTCATGTAACTTAACTAAACTAGCTCATATAACTTAACTAAGTTGACGGTTCATATATAATAATCCCCTCTTAGGAAGTTACTTCAACACTGCTTAGGTAGCCTGGAAAATTCACCGTCAGTGAAGGGAGTTCCTTCACTGTCGCTTAGATGACCCAATACAATTATTGCACGTGACACCACTTAAACTAACAAATAAAAGAATTCGCTTAACTACCTTTTAAGTGACGTCACGTATAATAATTTTATTTGGCTACCTAAGCAGCGATTCAAAGAACTTGCTTCACCGTCGGTGAATTTTCCGTTTACTCTCTCTCATACATATATATATATATATATATATATATATATATAATAACAGTAGAGGCATCACAAGTTTCAGAAAATGGTCATGTGTGTACCTATATATAACCAATCTACAATGAAATTTTTTTTTTTTTGGCTTAAGATGCATGTAACAGACTAAAAATGCAGATAAACATTCAGAAAAAACAGTCTTGAAAACCATCAGATAGATTATACCGGAACCTATTGCAATAATGCTCTAGAAAGTAAAAGATGGACCCAAAAATAAATATCATATGGAAGCAGAGTTCTTCACAATGACAATGTAAACACACCAATGTTTGAATTCTCCTGAGTCGAATGGGGAGCGTAAAATGTCTGCCTTTCAGTTGCCTGAAGTATCTACCCCCCAAAAAAATTCCTATTGTATGATCCCATAATACAACAAAAAGTTATTATAGCTAACCCACCTGCAAGATACTGAATCCCTCGAAAGGTATGGGTCAGTCGCCCTCGACATGTCAAACCAGCCTCAAGAACAGTTACAACAGAGCCGGAATCTTATTACAAACCGCTTAAACTCAACTCAAATGATGATATGCTAGGTAGCAGGTCAGAACTACAACCCTACAGATTTCTCAATCTTCTGGATCTGGTTTAAGAATATCCATGTCATCTGCACAAAATACCGTCCAATATTCAAACAAAGGAACAGAAGAATTGACACCCACCCACCCCCCCCCCCCCCCCAAAAAAAACAAAAAAAAAAACTTCGTTAACAATATAAATATAAGAATGTATGTGATCAGGTGGGAAGAATACCATGACATGGGGAGCAATCCTCACGCAGTAAACAGGGAAACCGGTGTAAAATTTGAAAGGTCCTCCACTCTTTAACGTCTTCAAGGCACAGTCCAAAGAACCAGTGTAAGGATATTTCCCGGCAGCATCTGGTTGCATTTTTTGGATTTGAGTTTTGACATAGTCAAAGGGCAAGCTACAAGCAGATGCAAAGAATCCGGAAACAGCACTAGCACCTGAAAGCAAGAAGGATATAGCGATGTTGGTTGAGAACTTTGAGAATAGTTGAAGATGTCGAGCCGTAAATTGTAACTTAGCTCTAACAAACACAAGGATTCATGCCATCTTTTAACTACATTTCTATCTCTGGAAAATCAAGCAAGTAATTCAGAATAAGACATGTCATATTTTTAACTATAGTCCAACTGCAAGAAACGCGAGCATTCATGAGAAAAGGAAGTTCAATTGAAAGAAACATCATTTTAATCTTGTCAAAAGAAAAGGTAACTAGTATCTATTTTGGGCAATTAGTTACTCAAAATTTGTTCTTTTCTTGTTGTATTCATATTTTTTCTCTACCTTTTCCTTATTTTTTTTCATCTAAATTTCTTATTTATGTTGTGCCAATCCAACACGAATTCTTATTCAATTTACTTAATACTTAAATACAATATTTAAGTATTAAGTAAATTGAATTTGTTTTCCATTCATTCATATTGACAATGTAATGACATGGTCCATGAATGACCACGTAGATTTTCTGTGTAAAATTTCCAGGCAATAATACATAGATAATGAAGCAGAATACCATCGACAACATACGATTACAAACGAAGAAGAAAGAATAGTATTTTAAAAAATCAAGACAACTCTAAAACCCACATATCTTTTCCTTCTCATAATAAATAAATAACTGTGAATGGACATTTTCTTCAGACTAAAATTTTAAATGTAAAATTTATTGAATTGGCATAAGATGAACTCTAAAGCAGGGGCCATTGTGCTAGACCTTACTAGAAGAAAGAACAGAGTCCAGTAAGGATTAATTTCAAATGCTTTCTCATTTCATAGTTTGGTATAAAGGTAGATGGCAGTACATCAATAACTTCAAGCTAAAGAATATCTCAAGCATGCCAAAACATTGAAGGGGAAAAAAAACCAAGGGATCTATACTATATATTTCTAGTCGCAACCAACCAAAATGCCCCTGCACTAAAACATACCTGCATATGCAAAAATTCTAGATCCGCAATCGCCTCTCCCTGTTGTTAAACTGTTCCTGTCCTCTCATCTATCCATTCTACCACTCTACTTCAGATATCTCTCTCTCTCACCCCACTCATTCTTTGACTCTACTGTTGCATGTAACAAATTAAATTATAACCATATCACTAATTCGCCATTGTCTTCGCTCGTGGGTATGTCTCCTTGAAGGTTTTTATGGGCATGCCTCTTTGAAGGTTTTTGAGATAATGGGCCTGTGCTCTATATTCAAGCTTGACCTTCTCTGTCAATTGTCAAACATGGCAGGCCCTTATGGTCTCAAATTATGTTCATTAGAAACCTTTTAGAATTGTTACTTAGATGAAGAAAATGGTTGTTGCACAGAGACTCAGATGATCGTCGGAATCCTACTGACTTCAGGAATGTGCAGGTAATTTGAGAGATTGGGCATCAAACCCACTGAATGACAATAAATTGTAATTTCAGGATTATTACTAAGATGAAAGATATGCAGCATGAATCTTCTATAATGAAACCTTACCCTTGGCAGATACATGTGGGACGACATTGTTTGGACACTCAGAGACACATCGGGGAATTCTCCACCATGGCCCACTTTTATAATTTACTTATTAATTTGGGGCACTCCACTTATTGGACATGCATTATACATTTCTTATTCACTTTTTGTCCGTGCATACATTTTGTTTCTTCCTTCTTAATATCAAAGGCTATATTCTAGTCAAAAAAGGCCACAACAGATTGATTTAAGACATGATTTCTTCATTTTGGAAGAGTCATAAGAAAATGTATAGTAGGCTATCTTTATATCATATATGTAAAAAATAGGTAGTATTTAATCATTGGAAATGCATGTTTCGAATGCTAAGATCCGAGGTTTAGACCTTGGACTCAGTAACATTGGCCAACTGTTTATGGTTTCAAAATCAGCAATATCAACATCTTGTATTGGCAAATTTAACTAAGCAAAATATCTGAAATATTAACGATATTGAAACCGACAATGTAGGGTTTAAATTGTATTAATTAGATAGCATGAAAAAGAATCAGATATTCATGATACATATCGGTAGCAAACGATATTTAAATTCTTGCTTATATGCATGGATGCGTCAACATATGTATTTACATGTACACTCTCTCATTATTATTTTATTATATTCTGATGGCACACTGTTGTCACCTCTGCTCATGTCATGGCCGTGTTACATAACCGTATAAGTATCCATAGTCCATACTTAGCATGAAAGGAATTGTAGGATCTGTTTTCCAGTTCCCTATCATATGCTAGTTTCAGTCCATTACAGATTCTGACATGGGATCCAAGCACATGATATTTTAGTTGTTATTTAATTATAATTGGAGAGTGTTGATCAGAGGTGAAGGAAATAAGAAAAGAAATGGAAGGGGCATCTCACATGCTTTCTGCAGATAACCACCAAGAGGCAATTCCAGCCTTTTGTCACTTTTGACTGATGGCTCTTAGGATATGTATCCAATTTAGAATCAAAATGGGAGGAGATATAGAAGATATGTATAAGATGGGATGAAATCTTAGTATGTAATTCAATGTTTAAAATAGCGATAACGGTAACGTAACGTTTTGCCTTTGTTAGGTTACGTCGCAAATAGCGTAACGCATAACGTAGGTTATGCAATTTTCTATTTATTTAATAAAAATAAATATAAAATAATATAAAATAATTTTAATAAATTGGAAAAAAATTAAAATATCTAAAAAAATATAAAATTATTTTGTAATACATAATCTATTCAAATGTTATATTAAGTTTTACAATAATTTTCATATATCTTCATAAATTATATTAAGTTTGCAACCGTAATTCCAATTATCATTTAAATAAAAAAGCAAGATTCTAATTTTTTATTTTGATTCCAATTATTATCATTGTTATAAATATTTTGTAATGTTCAATTTATCTTATTTATGATTATTGATTTTAGTTCAATTAAAAATTCAATAAAATCAACAAGTAAAATATTTTAGCAACCGGACGAGAAATAAAACAAGTGAACAAGAAAATAAACTTAAATTATCAAGTTAGAAATTTCAAAAGCAATCAAACAAGCCAACAATTAATTAAGAAAATTATAGCAATTCGCTAATAATCAAAATAATAATCAACAACAATATATAAATTACTAAAAAAAATAATTGTAAATAACGTAGCATAACGTAATTTAATATAATGTTATGTAAAATAACGTAAAAAACGTACTGTTACGGTGCACTGAGTTATTTCCAGTTGTTATGTAGCATTGGAATTCCGTTAGGTTACGTAACGCAATATAACGGGTTTCATAACGCGTTATTTTCAACAATACTATGTATTACTACAAAAATTTATGTATGTATGTATATAAATGGGAAAGGAAAAAAAGGCTTTTTTAATATTAACCCCTTAAGTTATTCATATTTGATATTGGTTTTTTTAAATATTAACCCCTTAAATTATTCATATTTGATATTCGTCCCTCAAATATTTATATGTCGATATTAATCCCCTAAATTCTATTAGTCACTCCAAATTAGGCCCTCTAGTTAGTTTCCTCCCAAGTTGAAGAGTATTCCATTAATTTTAACTTTTGAACTTGATTTTCCAGTTATAAACTCACCATCATTATTAAAGGACCATGAACTCTCTAATCTCTAACTGATCCTACCAAATCTAAACCCGATTAACCTAATTTCATCCTTTACTTCAGACCTATTAAGAACTTAACCTCTTCCTAATCCATCTCCAACGCATTCACATTTAGAACTCCACAAAAACGAACCCAAATCTGTTTGAAATTCAACCTAGATCAAATGAACCTCCCTAACTCTTCATCTTCCTCCTACATGACCATCACTGGAAAGTGTAAACCATCAAAATACCCTTTCAATTTGAGATAAAAATCTGTAAACGCAAACATCATTTCTCCACAGCTGCTTTCATGGTCTGTCTTTGATCTTCAAATTCCAACTTCTCTTCAGAGGGAAGAGAGAGTTACATTAGGGAACCAGGTTAGGGTTGAGCTCACAAGAGAAAGGAATGAGGAGAATTCATTAGGAATCAAGTTCAGGTTGAGTTCATGACATGAGAAGAAAAAGAAGAATAAGAAGAATGAAGCAGTAGCATCAAAAAAAAAAAAAAAAAAAAAAAATGAAGCAGGATTATTAAGGAATTAGTGTAGGTTGAGTTCATGAGAGAAAAAGGGAGAGACAAATTCATAAGAAATTCCACAACTTTTATAACTCGCAATATGAGGTGCTACCAACCATATGCACAGAAGTAGTTTAACCAGTAGTTTTATTGGCTAATCAAAGATTGATAAATTAACTAGGCAGCATAGTTTAGATCTTACCAACTACAGTGCTGATTTCTCCAAAACCCATAGAATCTCTGAAAAATTCCACACTTTGGTCATATGAGGCAAGCATGCCCATGTTTAGTGCCATTGCTCTAACTACAGTAGGCCCTGCACCTTTCCAAAGGGCCAGAATCCCTTCATCAGAAACAATACGGTACAGAGCGTGAAATGCATTTTTGTAATGCCGCCTTTGTGCTGGAGGCAGTGTTGCATCAGCCTGCATTCGGATGAGCGCCAAATCAGCAGGGCTACCAACAGTTGCTCCAATTGCTCCAGCTGTCAAACCAATAGCAGCTTTCTGAAGGAGTGGTAGGGGCTTTCCATCATTAGCCTCAACTGCTTTGTTTGTCAACACTCTGAAATAAGCAGAAGGGACATTAGCTAAGAAACAATAACTACATAGATTGCATTCTCATTGAGAGATAACAATTGGGTCATAAATAAAATCAGATAGCATAAAACTTACAAAGTTTAGACCAATAAAATCAATTAAGTGGTACCCTCAAAATACTCCTTCAAGAGCATAATCTATCTCATCTTTATATGTTCTGCAGAAACAAAACTAGATGCCACAATGCTGGTCTTCTGTGGAAATCTGATTCCATTTGGCCCATCTTATTCCTAATAGATGAACAGTGCTCCTTGATCTTAGTATACCAAATTTGGTCACCTTAGAAATCATTAGATTCCTTCCTAGTCTACTCCATAGTTGCATGAGCTTAAATTGCAGTCCCAGAAATGATAGATCTACCTGCCTACTAAACAGCTTGAAGGTTTTCTGACACGGGCCTATGTTGCTCATAGTAGCCTAGTTGAAAACCTTGGACCAACTGATGGCTTGATGTCAGTCAAGCAAACATGGTTAACTTATTTTTAGTGCCCTGAGTCTAGATTTAATTTTATTCCACAACGGACCCAGTTTTTAGCAAAAAAGTCTGATAATAATCTAAAACCAAGCCATCTTAACTGACAAACACTACCTATCAATGCTAGGCACATGCAGTAGCCCAAATATGACATGTTTTGAAAAATGATGTGTGATCCTGATCTCATTGTCATGGGAATTTGGATGACCGATACTGGAGCCAGGTAATTTTTAATTTGAGCTGTCACTAAATCAGGTTACCATCATTGCTAACGAAGATCAGGTATTACATCTTTCCAGAGAGAATAAAGCAAAAGGTAGAAAGTTAGCAGAAAAAGTATTTTGCAATATAAAATTATCCATACCTAAATGATCCAAGACGTGCTGTTGTGTATGTAGCTTGCCTTAATAAACCGGCAGAAAGTCCCTACATCAAAACATTAATTAAATACGATAATAAGCAATTAGACAGGACAGCGATACTTTATAAATCCAACCAGTACAAAACAAAATGCATTGATGCAATCCACAAACACAAAAATAATATATGATAGCTTAACAATGAAAGCATCACAACTAAAAGAGAAGTATAAAAGGAAACTAAATGAGCAACTAAGAGATACTAAGTGAATATGGATGTAATACTGCAACATATTTTTGGAAGCTTTAGACAGAAGACACCCCCACTGATTAATGCCTAAACTAAGTGAAAGAACTAATGCAAGCTTAATCAACTTCCATGTTCTGACAATTAAAAGTACCACGTGTAACTCTCACTTCTTTTTTTGTAAGAAAAAAAACAACTTGAACAGTGGATGCATACATAATATGAGTTGGTGGACAATGTTGTACAATACATGTGAAATACATGAGGCTCCAAACAAGAGGCTAGAGTTAAAACCTTCGGTATGCAATCATGATTCAAGAAAAGAACACCACATGGAAGAATGATGGTAAAGCAAAAGGTGCTAGGAATAGAAATATAGTCATAGTCCTCTGGTCAAGCAAGCTGAAGATCAAGTACCAGGTCATAACAAATGCATAGTGCAATATGCCATATTAGTGGCTAAATATGGTAATCCACTTCATATGTATAAGTTGTAAACTTGTAGGTGATGCATGTCACCTCAAGGAGTGAGTGAGACAGGAAACATTTGATCGTTGGACATCTCTGTAGAAAACTAGAACAGAATCCCCCAGATAGTTAAAATATCATATTTGCAACCAAATTAAATATTGATCTGATTTTTGATAAAAAAAAAAAAAAGGAATGTTGCTATAGTCGGACTTCTGAACTAATGCATCCCTTCAGTCTTTATAAAGGTTCTATTTGTGTGTTTTGCATATCAACTATTAAAAAGGCATTTGATAGAGATTTAATTATGATTTGATTAGAATTTGGTTAGATTTGGTATTCTTGTTACATTAGAATTTGATTAGATTTGATTAGAGATTTGGATAGATTTGGTATTTTGTTACTTTAGAATTCTCTATATATATGGCTTGTAAAACCCTAATTTGAATATAGAGTGAAATATTATTTCTTTTGAGAGCATGTGATTTGTTTCTTGATCAAATCTTTTCTCGAGTGATTCGTGAGAGAGTGGACGTGTGATTCGCCTAGACGTGAGGTCCAAAACCCTAATTTATCCTCCAAAACCCTAAGTTCTTCCCCAATTCCCCACCACAAACCCTAAATCGCTTCCGTCCGCCGTCAAATTGGTATCAGAGCTCAAGATCCACATCTTCGGGTATCAAAATTCAAATCCATGTCCATCTTCTTATCTTTCCATCATCTTTTTTTTTAATTTTCTTTTAGAACTGAGAGAAAAAAAAATAGTGAAAAAAAAAAGAGAAGCAGCAGAAAGAGAGAGAGAGAGAGAGAGAGAGAGAGAGAGAGAAAGAGAGATCTGAAAAAAAACAGACAAAAAAAAAAACCAAAAATTCCCTTCTTTCTCCCCGTAACAGCAGTCCCTTCCCCTTTCCCACATCGCCCCACCGCCCCTTCTTCAAAACCCACCAGCACTCCATAAAAAAAAAAAAAAAAAAGGAGCAGGAGCAGCAGGAGAAAAAAAAAAAAAAAAAAAAAAAAAGAAGAAGAAGAAGAAGAAAAAGCGAGCAGCAGGAGAAGAAAAGAAGGAAAAAAAAAAGAAGAAGAAGAAGAAGCAAAGGAGCAGCAGGAGAAGAAAAGCAAAGAAAACGAAAAAAAAAAAAAAGAAGAAGAAGAAGAAGAAAAAAAAAAGAAAAAAACAAGAAGAAGGAGCAGAAGCAGCAGCGCCACTAGCGCCACTCATCCTCGCCCGCCACCCGCCGCCCTCCACAGCAGCACCACCGCCCTCTCCACCACTTTTGCCCTCTCCAACACAGCTTTTTGTATCCTCGTCGGCCACCCATCAGCAGATCCCCCACTTCCGGCGACCCCATCAGCAGATCGCACCTCACCGTCGACGCTGCCCAACCCCCATCTTCGCCACCTCGACGCCGCCTCGTGGTCCCTGTCCACCTTCCACTTCCACTCCGGCCACCTCGTCGACCCCAGACACCTCAGCAACAACAGCAGCAGCAACATCAGAGTCAAACAAAAGCTGGAAGAGAGAGCTATTGGGTTTTGGATTTAATTGTTATTGGGTTTGGTTGAATTGGATTTGAGCCTAGTTCAAGCCTAATAATTCTGCACTAATTCTTGAGCTGATCTGTGGGATTTCTACTCCTGAGTCTGTGCAAAATTCCCAACAATCTGAGAAGGAAATTCGTGCCTAAGTGTGATTTGCTCTACATTGAGATATACTTGATAGAGTGCAGGTATTCCTAACTGGATCCGTGCTGATTAGGGTTCCACCTACGAGATTCCCTTTTGGGAATGTAGAGCATTTTTATACCCAACGTACGAACCCTTTCAGATTTTTGCGGGAGTTTGTTATGCTTTCTTTGGAATTGAATGTTCCAACAGCCCTTGATTTTCGCTCGATCATGATGGTTTCACGTGTGCCCTGGTGCTCTACTTTAGAAGATCATCGAGCTTCTGCTTTCTGCTCGACATTCTTCACGGTATCAGATTTTCAGCCCGCTCCACTTCTTCCACATCCACGAGTTCCACCGCCATGGATAAGCACGAAAGCTGATATTTGGTTTCAGATGTGTCTGATTTATACATATTTGGTATGGTGGAAAGGTTTTCCGGATTTTCGGACGCTTGTTCGACTTCATCCGATGTGCTTGATCTTCTTCCAATTGTCATTCACCGGTGGTGAATGTTTCCAAGCGGGGGAGAATTGATAGAGATTTAATTATGATTTGATTAGAATTTGGTTAGATTTGGTATTCTTATTACAGTAGAATTTGATTAGATTTGATTAGAGATTTGGATAGATTTTGTATTTTGTTACTTTAAAATTCTCTATATATATGGTTTGTAAAACCCTAATTTGAATATAGAGTGAAATATTATTTTTTTTGAGAGCATGTGATTTGTTTCTTGATCAAATCTTTCCTCGAGTGATTCGTGAGAGAGTGGGCGTGTGATTCGCCTGGACGTGAGGTCCAAAACCCTAATTTATCCTCCAAAACCCTAAGTTCTTCCCCAATTCCCCACCACAAACCCTAAATCGCTTCCGTCCGCCGTCAGCATTCCTCTAGGAGAACGTTTAATAAACGAGTAAAAGAGAAGTGAGTGATGTTTTCATATGCTATTTCCCTGTAATAGAGTATCATTTTAACACTATTTATAAAAATATTTTTTTCCTTTCCTCCCAATATAGTCAAGCTTAATATCTTTAATAGTAACAACTGAATTCCTAAAATGCAAGGATTTTCAGCATTCCTATATTTTCAATGAGGTTTCTTAACTTTTCTCGTAGCTTACAAGCAAGAGGCACCTAAGTTTTCAAAATCGCAATAGCACCTTTCATACTATGACAAGCCTTTCAAAATATTGGTCTATAGTTTAGACCAATTAACTATTGATTGCAAAAACAGATGTCTAAATATGACATGCATAAAATTGGCACAAATAAGGAACGAAGATACATTAATAAACAAAATAATTGGGAATTTGGCAGTATTATAGTTGCTGTCACGGTATTATCTTATTATCTATCCACTTACTTAATTCACCCACCTCAAAATATACAATCGAGCTTTCAAGAAAGTCATAATCGTGGTTCAAAATCTAAGCATACGACTATCGGTATCAAACTCATCCTCCATGCATCAGTGTTGCCACTTTCAAGCTTATAGAGCTTTTGGATCAAAGTGTTGAATTGAGCATCATTTAAGAAAAGATAAGAACTATAAAAATGGAGAAAAAGAATTAGGAAGTTTACACACTTTGAAACTTGATAAGTTTGTTTTTATCTAGTTATCAAACTTAGTTTGTGCTTTAGCAGCAGTTTCTGCACTTTCGTCATTTCAGAGCAAATTCACTACTTTACAGCAAGATACCAAGTCCTAAAGAACTTCTAAAAGGGTGTTTCATAGATATACCCTAAAATTTCCTCACATTCATATTCACCCCACAAGGCCACAAATCTATAATATTTTGTATCTATAATATTTTATATAAGCCCCTTAGATTTTTAAGCTATAACAAATAAAACTCAAAGTGTAAGGTTGTCGAAAGTGACAGCCATAGCCTTCGATTATTAAGCTATAACAAATAAAATCCAATGTGTAAGCTTGTCAAAGGTGACAGTAATGGAGCTCAAACATCAAAATGCCCATGGCCTCCATCCCTTTTCAACAATGGCTTCCTCCTAGAATATCCTCCTTCCCTCCAACTTGTACTGCTAATTGAAAATGACAAAGCATGTTCTCATTTCAACTGCAGCTAATGATGACTCAAGGTTGTAAGTAGGTCTTTAGAGCGCAAAGAAAATGGAGGATGAGCGATATGATGAAATGAGAGATGCAAACAGTGAAATAAAATATTGCGGGTATATGGGGGTACACAAGGGGGAGAGGGATATTGGAGAACTAGCAATTGCGATTCTTTTGATGTAGATATTAGGATCCCAACAGCATTAGGTTAATGCCTGGTGAGTTAGTTAAGTAATAACTTAAAGGTTAAGGGGCTTATAAATAATTTAAAGGTTTATAGACTTAGGTTGTTTTGGCCCCTTTCATTTGATTGTGTTGTATGTGTGTGTTTTCTTTTTTTCCTTTCTGTTTTTAATTTCTTTTTGAGGGGTACCCATTTCTTGCACCAAAAATCTAATAAAGCTGTTAGTGAATTTTTGAAGAGTTTTTTGTCAAAATAGTATAAATGAGAAGGTAAAATACTTGTTAAAGCTTAGTTTTCACTTTTCAACATGTTCAAATGGTACATAGTTTCCATGAATATGACATTTTCGCTTATATATTTATCCCACAGGAAATGACAGCATGCTTTTTAACAAAGTTGATAAAAATAACAGAATGATTCTGGACCTAGAAACTTATGTTTCTAACCCAGTTACTCTTTCATTTGTACTGTGGCAATTATCTATTGTTCTAAATAATTGTTGCCAATGTTGTCACAATGTCCTGTGGGAGGACATATCAGATTGACAATAACTGGATCGTCGACCAAACTAGTTAACATTTTATAAAACTAATTTTATGTTAATGGACAGTTGGAATAACTGATAATAGTAAAACACCATAAAAAATAAATTAAAACAACAAGTTTAAACTTTTAACAAATTTCAAAGCATTCACACCAAATACCATCCAATAAAATACATAGATCCCAATCTTGGAGAACAATAACAACCCAAAACAATATTTACTTTCGAAAGCACAATTGGAAGGGGAAAAAACGCATCCATATTAAGTTTTCACTCGTCAAGCCACAACCACTAGTCTTTTCATTAAAAATTCAAAAACCACTTGAACTTTCTTCTAAATTTAGTTATAGCTTACTAGAATACTTTGAAACCAATTGCTTCTCCAATGCCCCAATAAACAGGACTTCAAAGAGCTTTGAAAAGGACAGTTTACCAACTTCATTTGTATGATTAGACATACATCACTCAAGATCCATGCATAAATCATAAGATCCAATCAGATCCAGAATCCTAGGTGGCCCAGATTTGAAGCTATTTATTGAACTTGTGCACAGGTTCAGCAAAACATCACTAAAAAACACTGACCAACACACAAACTCTGAGGATCCCTGGAGAAATTGCCAAACCAGGGTCCACAGAGCAGCAGATAGCATGAACAAGCTAGCTGTTTTATTGGACACTTGAACGGCAAAAGAATAACCAAATTAGCCAGTTCATAGAACTCTCAAATTTTAATATTTATGACATCTACACAGCAATCTCACTATTCACACCGAGAAAACAAGCTGAAAACTAGCACGGATCTCGAGGTCGAGCAACCAAACCTTGTAAAAGGAGCCGAATCCCTCTTGCGCGAGCATGCTCTTGGTGATTTGAGCTGCCGATCCCTGCCCTAGCTGTATCCTCACCTGCAAACCCAAATCCAAACCATTTTCAGAGCACAGATCTCAGATCTCAAGCTCAGAACTACTCAGACCCTAAGCAAACAACAGCAAGGTTGAAGACGAACCAACCTTGACCATGTCGATTGGTTGGATGACGCAAGTGGCGAGCATTCCGGCGGTTCCGCCGTTGACGAAGGGCTTGACGGTGGGCCAGACGCCGGACTGGGCCTTTGGCTTCGAATCCCCCATTGAAATTTGATGAAAACTGAAGAGACCGGAGAAAATGGGGGATTTTCTTTTTTTTGGCAGATTTGACTTTGAGATTCGCGATCGGAAGCTAAGGCCAGTTTGAGGGCGGAAACCTAGAGGTATTTATAGTAAGAGCAAGCGAAGTCGGCGCAGATTCCTCGCTGGATCCGCCTGCAGTCGTGGTTCGTGAGGGGCGGGGCGGGGCGCGGTGAGGTAAGGGGGCAGCTGTGACTGACTGTGTGGTCCCCATGCATCCCTTTTCAGCGGAACATTTTTCAAAACAGTCCGGCTCCAAAATTATATTTGTATTTTCATAGATTTAGACACCCAATAACGTGGATGTGGCTGATCTACTGAACGCTAGTTTTTCTTTTTCTTTGTCTGTTTTTTGGGTTTTTTGGATATAGGTCCGGACAACTTTCATATTTGGTTATTAACCTCTAATAAATCATTCTTTTAATATTAGTCTCCAATTTATTGTGATTATTTATTAATGGTCTCTAAATCTCTTTGTTACTTGATAATCTTAATTAAAATGAGAGATTGAAAACCTAAAGATTACTTTTTAAGGGACCAAACTAATTTACTCTCGGATAGTTCAAAATTGATAGTTTTTAGACTCTTCACGACTTGTTAGAAATCTTTTTCAACTATTTTGCATATTTTGTTGTTGACAGAGTTCATTATAATATTTTTGTTGTTATCCGAAATATTTTTATTAGTTAACTTATGTAAATCGCTAATAAAAATTTTTTATTCTCTTCAAGTTTCTACAAGTAGGATAGTCGAAAAGAGTATGATGATGGAATAATAGAAACCTTAATTTGATTAATTAAGTTAAAATAATTAAGTAAATTTGTTATCATAATTAATTTTTAATCATTATTAGTTAATATTTTAGATAAAATGTTTTAACAGATGACTATTATAAAGTGGATCTCATATTGTTAGGGACTAGTGTCCAAAAAATGATTTGTATGGACTAATATACAAATATGAAATTTGTTAGGGACATATATTGTAAAAACCTTTTTAATTTTCATAACAATGAAATGCTTCTCACTGCCAAGCAATCTAAAAATTCAGGTAAATAAATTTGTGTTATTGTACTATAGTGATAATAAATCTTTAAATTCGCTTAAATCAGGCTATTTTGATGACATGCAAAAAGAAGAAAAAAAATCATTTCATTTAAAAAAAATCAATAAAAAATATTTTAAAAATAAATAGTTATAATACATTAATTGATTTGCTAATTTTATATCACTCACAACTCAAACAATTAGAAAGAATGGTTTCATCATGCATTCTTCTAACAATGGAATTAAATTAAATAGTAGTTAATATTTTTTTAAAAAACTAATTAATTGTATGTATTACTAAAAATGAATCAATGAATATGGATTTCATAAGTTCGGAATTAGCATTTAGATGATTTTAGATATCATAAATCCGGATTCTCAAAATGTTAAGTCCAGATTAGTCGTGAGTGGAATTATTTTCCATCTGATTGATTTATGGAAATTTATTTTTTAAAGCTATTTTGGAAAATTCTTGAGACAAAATTTTCGTAACTAATTATTTCCTAATTAATATGTGCAATATGTTGAACTCTATTTCGATAAGGTGCGAATTTAAAATTGAAAAGGATGCAACTGAAAGTTATTTTCCAATTATGAGAAATCAAATCTGGATTTTCTGTAAAATCCATGATGGATAAGGATTTCCTTACCTTCCGTTAATGTAATAAGACATCAAAAAGAAAAAATTCTTAAAAAAGAAAAGATTGGGACATTTAAACGAGGCATAAAATTGCAAATAAAGGTTATTAAAGGGTAGATTGCAATTTGCAAATAAAGGTAATTAGAGGGTGAATTGTGTAAGAAATTGTTACACGTGGATAGGTCGGAAGAGCGTGCATTTTGGACAAGTAGGTTGGCCAATGGAAGCAAAAAGGAGCTTAGCGTAGAAGGGAGTGGACTGGTTGGACCGTTTGTTGAGCATCGAAACTGTCCAACTAATTTTAGTTATGGCTGCAAAATTATTTTCCCTTTTTTAGCTTTTTATTTCTCCTGAATTTTTGTTCAGATTCTTTTCAAGGTAGGAGTTTTAAGTGCATCATTCGAAGTACATCTATTATATCTCTAGATCGAATAGTATCGCATTGTGAAACAATATTTAGTATAATTTATAATGATTCACAGTTATTCACATGAATCTATAAAGAAATCGTAGTTAGATTTTTTAAAAAAGAATCTGTAATAATTAAAAATTATTTTAATTTTTGTTATTTTATCGAAAACTTAATATATTCCTACACGAATATATTCCTGGCATTCCGTTAACGAGATTTTAGTGGTATACGAAGCAAAGTGCCGCACAAATATAGTGAGGGATGCCTCTTAAATCGAGAGAGAGTGTAGTTTATAATGATTACTATAAAACCATAAAGTAATCGTAAATAATTATTTTTTTATAGACGAACTTGTTGTAATTATAAACTATTTTAATAATAATTATTTTACTAGATACTTGATATATTTCCATGAGAAGATGTTATTGGTGTTCTGCCATCCACCTTCCGAGTTGGGAATATTACAATATTTTAATTAGTCATTAAATTAGTGGACAATTAAAATATTTCATAAACTAACCTGCACTATATTTTCTATGAATTGCACTTTTACACTAAAAAAATCATAAACCATCAATTTGTTGGGGAGAACGCCAAATCCAACAGAGAGCATGATGAGTCTAAACACAAAACTGAGAACCAGTTCGACCCAAAAGTTTAAACTATTACGTCAAGACCTAACTTTGTATTTAAACCCATAAACTTTCTTCGGGCTTTAAACATCGCCTTCACTCCCTCTTAGGTCATAACCTGATCCATTATCGGGTTCACTCCCCTTCAAATATCGACTTCACTTCCTCTTAGGCCATAATACGACTCATTGACCCGACGACAAGTTGGTCCGAACCTGGGCTCTGATTGATACCAATTGTTGGGGAGAACGCATGGGAGAACCAGTTTGACCTAAAAACTTAAACTATTATGTTAAGGCCCCAGCTTTGTATTTAAACTCATAAACTTTTTTTGTCCTATTTAATATGAAACTATAATCACATATGAACTAACTTAACATAATTCAATAAAACAACTAAAATTGTGCATTGAACTGTACAACTTTACGCCCTTGAAGGGGATCCAAATATGCAAGTTTGTATTTCCATATGACCAAAATTTTCTCTTATATCCATGTACTTCTTGATCTTAATTTGCATGTAAAGCTTGGATTTTCTTTCTTCTCAATCTTCCTTTTTAATCCATGCAAGTGGAATTTGAACCATTAAATACTTGCATTTTTCTTAAAACTAAAAAGCCATGATCATTCCTAACCCAATCGCTGGTGACGCTCTTTCTCTTCATCTCTTTTAGACTAAAGTTGGATTATTCACTTTATTAATCACAAGCGTCTAATTTTTAACGGATGGTTATGATTTATATTTATTTGAGTGAAAACCGAAACTAATACAAATAGCATAAGACACTGTATGTTTTAAAATAGAAACTAACCAAGACTGCATAAATATTCTAGATGGTCGTGGTTGAAGAAGTAAACTTTACGCATCTTCCTTTTTTTTTCTAACAGCATGAATCAAGATTAGAAGTAAACTTTACATATCTTCATTTATCAGCATAAATATTCCTTTTTTTTTTTAACTTTCCTCAGATAGAAAATACCCAAAAAAAAAAAATCTCTTTTGCTGAACTTGCAAAGAGGAATAGATTGCACCATGCCCTGATACCCATATAATTGGTATCCTGAACAGACATCACATAAAACCATTTGGATAACAAAAACAAATGTTTCTTTCATATATGCTACGGGTAGGAATGGTCATGGACGCATCTATGAATTAATTTTGGTCTGCTCTATACAAAATTTTAAATTAAAAATAAAAATTTCATTTTTCCAACCATCCCTAGTTACAGGTGATGCTCTCTTCTCATGTGCTGATAAATGAAGATCACCAATTTTCTTCAAGCCACGCAAAGCTTTTTTTTATATAATCTCTGCTTCTTATTCCATCTTCATACTTATGAGACAAGTATACACAGCCCTTCCTTTTTTCTCTTCGACACCAAAAGCTAGTAACAGATAAACAGGTATTGTTCAATTACAGAATCACAGTGCACGAAGAGCTCAAAAGAAAATTTTTCCTACTGCATTTTTTTTTTCTTGTAGTATGTGTGAAGAACTCGGAAACAGTGACAAAAAAACATAATCAGGCCTTGCACATACAACCTGGAGATCTTGGTTGCCTATAAATGCTTCTACCTTTTCGCCGGGAACGAACTCTCTGAACCTCCTGAATCATTTTCCTTACCCTCTCGGCAAAATCATCCCATACTATACTAGTATTATCTGATAATATCATTGCGTATCGCTTCTTGTTGGGCCTTAGCGTTGGAGCTCGCCCTCTCCCATGGTATGCTCGGAATCCAGTCACCAGAGACGAGAGCTGGCTTCCAGAGTCGGTCATTGCAAACACATCAGCTGCTGCACAAGCGACAAAATCCAGTGCTGCTAGCTGCATTTATAATATTTATTTATCAGACAGCAGAGAGAATTATTAATCGCAAATTATTATAAGAAGTAATGTTGATATCAAGAGCCACAACAATGGAGGATGAATATGTCAGGTGCAGTATTTATCCTAAAATGTTTTGTGGGGAACAACCATGAATGCGTATTTATCCAACGATTGAAAGGCGGCTCCAGATTGTATGGTGACGATATATACTTGATAAGAACCAGTGCAGTTGATGATAGGTAGTCATCAATATCCACTAAAGAGGAAATTTTAGGTTAAAGGAGTTTTAGTTCTTAATTTTGTGAATTCAAATGATTTTAACAGGTGAAGTAGTATAGTGAGGGAAAGCAAAAAAAGTGTTTTTGGATATTTCCGTGGCAATCAGCTTGACCAATGTTACTTAATTCATGTGCACCAACTTGCAGTACATTTCCAACTTGAATCACCAAAACTTGCGACTGAAAATAAAAGAAGAGAATTAATGACTAATAAATTCAATGAACTTCTAGGTGTATCTCCTTTAATATAGCCTTGTCTTATCCACATGTACAAGTAGTTACTAAAATGAACTCAAACATGCTCCCAAAGGTAACATGACCCATATACCTATAAGATTAAGCTTACCCCACCCTGTGTATAATGTAAGTGTACCTGTACCACGAATAGGATAGCACTTAGCTGGATAACAAGTTTCATGCATTCAGATTGTCTAGGATATATGCCAGCGTTAATGATTGAGATGAAGGGTGTAATTAATAAATGCGGTTGATATTTGTATTTGAACGCCAGTTTTTGAGTCAGTAACCAGATATTGCCTTGAAGAGGTTTTGGACTACTAGTATTTCTATCTATACTGAACATGTTAGAAAACACTATTTCCCCAAATCTAATATGCAGATAATGAGAATTAAGATAAACTTTTATTGGCATCCCTTGTTCCGACAAGGCCTCACCACTGTAAAAAATAACTTCATCTAAAGTCATATAAGAATTCAATGTGAAATTCATTTGTAGATGATGAGACTCGAAGAGTGCATACTTTACAGTTTTATTTTTGCCTCTTTTATCTAGTTTATTTACAAACTTGAGTTTAATTGATATATCTTGGAAATTATGGAATATTGCTAATTTGAGTGTAAACGATCAATACTAATGAGTTTTTATTTGTACTTATAGGTATTCAAGACTTTTGCCAAGAAGTTACGGGGATTGAAGATCAGAAGGACTTGGAAAAAGAAGTCTGACGAGTTCAGTGATGACTTAAGAGTATTAGTGGTATCAACAGAGCTATCGTTAGCTAAACCCTCTAGAGTTCACCAAAGGCTCAATGGATAATCACAAATTTTTAGAAAAAATCTCAGCCATTAGATTTCGAAATAAAGAGTTATGGTCTAAGATCATTTCTAAGGCATGTATCGTACCTAGAGTAGATCTAAACACTTGTAAACTTTATAAATAAGAGTTGGTGTTGTCTTTTATGATATACTGAAAATTAGAGATATTTTTGTTTCATTTCTTCTATTTTCTACGGTTATGAGAGAGATCTTGTGAGAGATTTTTGTAACTCTTGGAAGATTATTTTTATAAATTGATATAAAGTATGTTGACAAACTCTCTTTTTGGTGTGGGGTGTGAAGGTATCCTTGATCTTGATTGGTTTGGTATACCACTTTTGTGATATGATTTTAATTGTTCATCAAACAAAAATTTGTATTCTTATCTTTTGTTGGGGTTGTATGTGATATTTGAGTTTAATATAGTATATGTTGAAAGTTTAAATTTTTATTGCTTTTGATTTCTCATAATCGCTTCAAGACATGAGGTATGCTTAGGGCTTTAGTGTCTAATCCATTCATTTATATTGTATACTTAGATTTTGCTTAAATCTTATCATGATTGTTTCAGCGATGAACATTAACTTTTCATTGAGAATTATCTTGCAGAGAGTACTCTATGAAAAATGAGTTTAATGATAAAATCTTCCAGTTGAGTTAAACCTCAAGTGATCAACTCAATCGAGTTATAAAAAGATGTTTACCAATTGAAATATTGATGTAAGGAGTCTTCTTCTGTCCAAGTCAAAGTTTTCTCTCATAATTTACTTTAACCTTGCTATCTTTTCTGCTACCACTCAATCATACCTTTTTCACACTCAAAGTTTTGTTTCCAAAATATTTTACTCACGTTACGAACGTCCCTGGGAATAATCATCTCGAGTTAGCTTCCAAATACTACTTAGAGATCTTCTACACCGGGAAGTGCACTATTTAGATCACATCAATAGAGCATGGTTCCCTCCCTTCGAGTTGAGAACCATAGTTCCCAAAGTTTATTATGAGAACCATTAGTGTGAAAGATTCCACCTCTGCTATAAGAAAACCTCTTGCCTGGACTTCAACAATTAATTCATAGCTAGACAGGATGTCATTTATGTGCAATCCTAACATGTAAGTTTCTTTTGAAGAATAACCCTAACATATAGGTTGATCCTAACCTAACTCTAATCCTAACCCTAACTCTAACCCTAGTATACTTTGTCCATTAATCTGATTGAAGTCAAACTCACCTGGGAGGAGAAGTTCAGGAAGGGGGCAAGTTCACTTGGCGTGAGAAGATCTTCTTTGGTAACCAAGTTTGGATAGAGTCTAGTGAACGGAAGCATTCTTGACTGACCCCCATAAACATGTGATCCTGCAAGATAAATGTAGGTTCCCCGCTTGAAACCGAGAGCAGAAAGCATGAGCCCAGCTTCTTCAGGTGTCAGTGGGCATCTTCCTAGTTTCCTCAGCTTGGCTGGAGAAAAAGATGAGGATCTGCCAAAGGTGATTTTGTATTTGTAACAAGACGACATGAATATTCTGATAAAAAAAAAAAAAAAACAGTAGGCAAAAGCCAGTGGTTCAGTAACTCACTTATTGTTTCTCATTTGCATGACAAGAGTGGGGAAGTGAATCTCCCTATATGCCTGTAATTCCTCCCTCTCTCTTTCCCCGCCACCAAAATCGCACTGGGAGTATGCCACCATATCCATTTCAAATCGCATATGCAAAGCAAGATACTTGGACGGTTGTCGTGAAATGTTATGTCCGATCAGAGACATTCCGGGAACATACTTTCCAAGTAATTGTTTGTCCAACTGAGTCAACCTTGAGTCATATTTGCGGATCCTTCTGACCAACAATGAACCAGTTTCTTGAATTCTCGACACAAACTTTAATGCATGGAAATTACATTTGCATCTTAAACTCTACATGAAAAGTTCAAAGTAATGTGACATTAGGAAAGAAAATAAAGGAATAATTTTTGTAGTATAATGAAATGTCACTGGCCACATCTAAGGATTAGAACATCAGGCATAAATGTTTAAAATAGTAATAACAATAGTAACATAATGCCTTGCCTCCACTAGATTACATCGTATAAAGTATAATACATAATGTAGGTTATACAAATTTCTATTTGTTTAATAAAAATAAATATGAAATATAAATATTTTTTTATAAAATATGAAAGTAATATTAAAAATTCTTTTTAAAAAGAATATAAAAAGATTCTAAAACACTTAAAACTAGCTTCTAATAAGAATTTTCACATTTATCTTTGTAAATTATATTAAATTTGCAACCATAATTTCAGCCATCATCAATTAAAAAAAATATGATTTTAATCAATTTATTTTAATTTCAATCATCACCAATGTTGTAATTTGTATTTTATAATCAATTCAATTTATTTGAAACTATCTATTTCAGTTCAGCTGAGAGTTCAATAGAATCAACCGTAAGCAAGAAATATTAGCAACTAGTGAATAATTCAAGCAACCAAATAATAACAAATCAGCAAGCTAGCAATTTCACAAATAATTAAGTAAGCAATCAACTAGAAATCAAATAAAGAGATTAAAGCAATCAACTAACAATATAAAAAATAATCTGCAGCAGTTTGAAATTCACTCAAAAAATTATCAGCAAACAACATAATATATGAAATATAACATAACATAAAGTTAAAACACACCTTTATGGTGCACTGTGTAAAGGCATATTATGGAGTGGCGAATCATGTTATTGTCAGCATTGCATAACCATGCAAGAGCTCTTTACGGTTAGAAGTTAGAAGAACTATAACACTTCAACAAGTTCACAATAATTTTTAGTTTAATGGATGAATGCGACCAGTTTAATAAGTTGCAAGTCGTGGATTAGTAGCAACAACATGGCCTTGTAATGGGATAGAAAAATAGATGTAGCAACCACATCTAGTAACAAATATTTTAAGTTTTTAATTAGTTAAGTGTTTTCCATTATAAATTAACAATCCAAATATTTTCATGCATTTTAACACAAACGGGACGTTCCACTTCCACGATTCATTTTTAACACAAATATCCCTCACTAAGGAAATCACTGCTATCAGACCATAACTTCAAATATTAACATTATAAAGTCCTGGCAAGGACAGCATGAGGAAAAAAGTTTACTTCTCATATGTAAAATCACATTACTGTTTTATATGTAAAATACTAGAGGGAGAGGAAATTATAAAAACAACTAAAAACTTCATTTAAATTTTTTGTGATTGGTTAAAACATAACTAGAAAAATCCCAGATCAAAAATAATTTTCAAATGAGTTAAAATTCAACGAACGAATAATTCCCTTTGCTACAAACTGTGCAGCACACTTTGAAAGCTTTATATAAAATTATTATATTTAGCTTCGAGAAAGCTGTTTGACACATGTAATGTCAATTAAACAACTGGAGTAGAAAGGCTGATACGGCCTCAGTAAAGGAGCTCCATAAACAAAACTAATTTCAAAAAAGTATAAATAGAAAACACTCAAGGCAGTCCTGTCATCCACTTAATAATTTGCAAGTTAAATCGCTCTGGATTGAAATATACCTGCAAATTCAGCGGCATTGGATCAAATGCAAGACGATTTCCAAATCCGAGGAAATGAACGATACCATTCTTTAATAGGAGAGGAAGTATAACATTGATAAAATACACGGGCTTAGACTCTTTCCTGATATCCATATCAGTTATCTGGAAAATGAGTAAGGAAATGATTAGAGCCACAGTAAGTTGTAAGGTCTTCCTATATTTTGATAACATGCAAAAGCTTTGGCAAGTAAGAAAGAAACTGACTTGGCTACCAATTGCTTCCATGTCCAGTCTTTGAAGGTGAGCAGGTGGCTCTTTCACAATCTTCACATCATCTTTCAAAAAGTTTATAAAATAATCTTCTTGGTATATATCACCAAACTGGCTGCAATTATATTACATGGTGAGTCTTCAAAACCTTGAATTATGTGTATTAAAAACAGAAAAACCATAAGATATACACGAACTCTTATAGCAAACTGCAGGAGATTGAGGATGAGAATCATATTTCCCACATAAAGAATCCCTACTAAATAGTAGGGAATGGCTGTCAAATATACTAATATATTTTCTCTTTCTAATGTTCTCAAATTAACACTTCTATAGTTCTATATGATAAAGTTGTTTCATGCACATAAATCTTTTTTGTATACTGACATTTTTTCCTTGACAGTAATCTCAATCTTTTCTCCTAACCCTTAAAAAAAAAAAAAAAAAAAAAAAGAAGCCATATACCATTACTATAATTTGTGGGAAGATGGCATTAAAGAACTACAAAACCTGTAAAAAATTATTCTCTCTTTCAAATCTCCCAATAGTTAGTTTTCCTAGTTGTATGACAATATCAACTACGAAGGGCTATAGCTTCAGATCATGCCAATTACTATCATATGATAGAATAAATGACAGCCAAGCCCATATGCTAGAATAAATTATAGCAAGCTCACTTCAGATATGCAAACTTGGGAGTAGGGATATGGGACCAAACCCTGTAACAGGGCACAGAGAGAGTGAATGTGTTGAGTTAGCAAGTGTTAGGGTTTAGCTTAGACACTGGAACACAGAAAATGGCAGAAATTCATAAGGAACACTGGCTCTTATATTTATATCTGAAAGATGCACAGTTTCTTTTCCTTTCATTATCTAAATCTCTTTCTGCCGCTCATTCTCCTTGTGCATCAACTAGAGGTCTAAGACATTTGCCTATTTGTAGAAGTTAATGTTTCATTAGGCTACTATCTTATATTTAAGTTTAGCTCTACATTGCCTATGGGTTTATGACTATATATGTTTCCCTTAACTTATAATAAATTTAACTTGCTATTCCATAACAGTAAACATTATCTTCTAGTTAGGGACGAGAATCAATAATTATACATCTTTTCATTATAGTTGGAGAAATTTATTGCTCATAAATACGTAATTTAACCTAGAAATAAAATTAGTGATTCAAGAATTCAAGATCAGCTCAGATGTTTGCATTTAAGATGAATTTTATACACTGTTTGCATTTAAGATGTATTTTATACACATTCTCTATAGAGACAAACTATGAAAGGTTTGTGAAAACTGTATATTGTCTAAGAGCTGAAAGAGCATTCTCAAATAATAAATATTTGTTTTATTTTCTTTTGCGCTCATCAGATAATCACGTATGAAAATACTAATGAGTTGTGGGCTGGCAATGCTTATAAAACAAACTTAACACTTGTTACTTCCCATTATATGGCTATGTAGAAAGGCTTCCAATGTAAACATGACTTGTTAGGGAGGAAAAAGGAGATACATAAACACGTATTTTAAATTGAAACTGAGGAAGTCTGACCCCAGAAGAAAAGTGATCTGGTAGCATGTCAGAGAAACACTTTCCATAAATAAGCAGATAATCGATGGTTTCTTACGCAGAATCATGAAGGATTGTTCCTATGAAAATTCATCAAAACATGAGCCAAATTTATGGTGTTTAACCTAGCAAATTAAGCAACAAATTTCAATGCAAGTGTGAAATAATGCAGAAAACAATTAATACTTGAATAACAATTTATCTGATAAGAGCTTGCATAAAAAGCATTAAGAGAACAAAATTCAGATACACACATTTGCAGTGTGTTAAGGCATATGTTTCTCTCAAACACCATAGTTTGATTCCAACATCTTACATAATAATATATTTTCCACAATCACTAAAACAATCTTGAAAATTGAACTGAAGAATCAGTTTAAAAGGTAGCTCGTTCTACCGATCCTTCCATGTTTATGCACAAGTAGTTAAGAACAATTGTTCTAGTGTTGATGGTTGAATTAAATTATATCATCCCATTTTGGTTTAGTTTCTTACACAGAGAATGACTCAAGTAGGATCACAAATAGTTCCGAAAAGGATATGTTCCTTGACATCAGTCCTTCATGTATACGTTGTCCATGCAGTTTATATTGCAGGAGTTATCTCTTCCACTAGTTTTACATAGAAACTCTAGTTATTTAAAAATGATATTCTGATCCCTGTAAGGCTGCTTTTACTTAAATAAACAAATACATGCTTAGAAATTCTGGTTTCATAAAATTAGAAGCATCATATGTTTCCCAGGAGTAGCATTTCACATAAAAAAGTTCCAGGGTTTTAAGTTGCATTAGTATGTGACTATATAGGAATGGGGCCACACACACTTAAAACACCATCATTTTAGGTGCTGTAGGTCTCACCGTGTGACTTTTTCCCTTTCAGGATTAGCATCAATGATCAGTAGAAAGACGGTTTTTAAACCAGAGACAAAGAATCACTTGTATAGACAGAATATATGTTCAATTTAGTAACAAATAAAAATTATATCATACCTGGCATCCTTCCAAACACTGCTGTAAAGAAATTTTGGAAGTACCAAAGTGGCGTTGAGTAAAGCAGCAACAGCAACAGCATTGCACACCTGGAGAAGTCATGTCAAATTAGTATAAAGCAAGACATAGCAAAAAAGTGGAGAGAGTGGTTATGAGGACATTGATTGAAACCATTTCTACTACTAAGGGAGTGAAAATTATGCAGCTTAGGGACTTACAACTTCGTAAATCGTTAAATTTTTATTGTGTGATTCTCCTAGGACAGACAGTAAAGCAACCTTGATGGAATATGCACTCTAGCAACAAACAAAAGAATTCATATTAAATTATTTTGGAGCTATAATAAATTGAAGATCTATTTCCTCTTGATATATTTTGATACTGTCTGCATACTGAGGGAACTAACACCAAGATTGGCAATATTGAAGTACTATTGGATTTATCTTGGATACTGTCTAAGAAAAGCAACTCCTTGATATTGTTTAATATTTAACAATAAAATTAAATAAAAAATTAAGAAATTCTGGATCTATGTTTGTTTGGGCTCTTTCTACTTTCTCTTTGTACTAGGTATCATCTTAAACCAAGAAAACTCAACTTTGTCATCCTTTTGGCAGACAAAATATAAAAATAAAATACAATAAACATTTTAAATTGGTGATACTATGAAATTTAACATTGACACCAGTACCAATATGATGAATAGTAAACTTAGTGCTCAATCAACAACTAGCGTGCTTGGCAAGAAATTTGGCAACATCTGAAAAACACATTAGTGGTTGAAACATACAACTACATAACAAGAAATTGGTTGAGATTCTTACAGCAACTCGCTGCTGATTTAGTCCACCATTTGCACTTACTGCTATGAAGCCCGTCTGTTTCTTGGCATGTCCTGTGACAGCACCAATATCAAATAGTTATTACAAAAAATAGTTTACAAAACTCCAATAACAATAAAAGTTGATATCCATCATATGCGGTTGTTTCCTGTTGTTTATTCCATAAGTTTCCTCAATTATATTCATTGCCTATAATTAACTTATATCAAGTCTTGTCAAACTCAATCTTGAATTTGTTCATGCACAGGGCAAACATGTGGAAACTCCTTCTTGACACTTATGTATACTTAGCATATTCTTGTACGCAATATGCATGTTCATGGCTTTTGTAGTCTCCCATATGTCTGCAGCAATGGTGCTCTTTTATGGATTCCTTGGGAACTTCTACAAGCATTATTTTATTAGTTCGGTGGCTTTTGCCCACTCAGGTTGTCATAGCCATGCATGGATTTACACTAAATGGTAGACATGTCTAACATTTATTTCATAATACTTTTTTTCCAATTATGTGTCTTGTTCTCACCATGTATGCATCTTTTAATGATCTTCACATTTCTAATTTTTACCTCAACCATTTTCTTTCAAGCTATTATACTTGGTGTATAAAAAATTCATGTAGCCTTGACAGAGCCATGTGGATATTAAAAGCTTGGAGAAGGAAAAAGAAAAACTGATACCTGAGGTATCAGAAAAAGAAAATTGAAACAAAAAATGTCCCATCGTCCTCGACCACCACTCTGTTTCTTTCTTGCTTGCTTATTTTTTTTACACTGAAATTAATTATCAAGTATAATATTAGTTTTCTTTAAGCACTGTGGCCAGTGTAATGTGTCCTGATTTGTTCAGGCAGATTAATCTCTGTCCGTCATTCTGAATTCACTCATTTACTTTCTATTTTATTTATAGTTCTTCATTACATTTTATCTATTGTATCCCTTGCAGCAGATGTACTTTATGATGAAAACGATAGTTTTAAATTGTCGACAGGGAACATGCTGTGACAACATACCAGTAGCCCAAAAAATAATACAAAATTCACCTCGTACACAAGACAAGTTGCAAGACAATGGTTGTATATCACTTTTTTCTCATATTAGTTTTTCCAACTAAGCACATAATCAATGTCTGTTGTGCTTTACCGAATCCCAAATATTGATGTATGGAAAAAAATGCATAGATGTCACAATACCAAACTTCTTAGGTGCAACTAGGGAAACGGATAACTAGCCTAATAAGCAATATGAACTGGTTCATCATCATCACTATCAATTTTTTTCATCAAACGAGTTATCTATTAAGCATAGCTCACATAAAACGTAAGACAAAGATTGCAATGGACTGTCAATCCTCTCTTAATCAATACTACTACTACCAAGGGATGGACCAGAGAGGGTACCGAATTATAGACCAGGGAGGGATTTTCCAAAATCCTAGAAGATAAGTTGTGGTTCTCCAGATTCTACTAGAATAGGGGTAAAGTTGAAAATGTCGAAAAGAACTATTTATTTTAATACTTAAGCTTGGGACAACATGCGGTACATCAAAAGTGTTAACATTATATTCTTGCTTATTTCTATATACCTTTTCATTTATATTATTAATTGTTAGTATTAAAACTTCACAGTTTCCATGTTAAATTTTCAATTAAGTAATCTATTTATGTGCAAGTGGTGCTCATAAAGTTAACCATCTGTCGATATGTAACTGAAACATGTTTCAAGATTTTCAAGCTAGAAACCAGCAAGCTTGCAAACTAAAAGGCTCAACTTTTCTCAGGAGAAAAAAAGTTTACCTTGTTGAACCAGATTATTCTTATCAGCACAAGGTTTCCATGCAGATGCTAGTTTGTAAGGTTCATTCCAGAGTGAAAACTGATTATGCTGAAACTCATTCTAGTCCATAACAACCACACACACACAAAAAAAAAAAAAAAAAAAAAAAAGTTTTAGAATTTCAGAGGTAATTATAACTAAAAATGATGAATATACAGTCATTGCCAACTACTAGTAAAAGGTACCTTTGCAACTGCAATAGAAGCCAAAGCCACAAGCCGTCTGTACATTATCATCGGAGCCTTTTCCTCCTTAATAAATTTGCTCCTTCCATCCTTCAAGTACACGTAAAGACTAGAGTGTTAATAAAACTTAATAATTGATAAAAGCTGGATCATATAATTCTTGTTAACCTTCTGCACTAAAAGCTGCCTATTATCATCATAGAGTAAGATACAACCGATCTTTTCTCTTTTTATTTTTTATGTTTTGAACAATGATTAAAGACCATAGCTTTGGCAGTTTGGCTTGAACCTAGGACTTCCCACAACCCAATCTCTATGAAGCCCAGACATAGATAAGGGATACAGATACAACATGAATGGACCAGATACGACAAATCTCAAGAAAGTAGGATACAAGGTCACAGTGACATAACTATGTCAGCATTTATATATGTGTCTATGACTCTATATAATACACATTAAAGTGCATAATCGTTAGCACAAATGTATTATTAGAAGTAGAAGGAAAAGGAAATAAAATCTGAATGATTTAAACAATGGAACCTCACATTTACATGTAAAGCCTCACCTATGCTTGCAAGGTATATAGGTTCCATTAGCATAATATCCCTCTTACGCCAAAAGAAATTAATGCATAAGCCCAACACAGGATCTCTAGGATATTTTGAAGTTGACATGGTTCTAACACACAATTTTTTTTATTAATAAAATTTGACAAGGATCCAGTGTGTCCAATATGTGTTGGACAAGTGCCATGCAAGTACTGATGTTCGATACACACTAGATACAGATATGGCATACATTTTGAAGTGTTTGTGCTTCAGAAGACAACCCCAATCATTTACTTCCTCGGGCTGATGAAACTTCGCAAATACAAAAAAGAATTATTTATTTTTTATTTCTTTTGATAATGCACACATGGGGAAAAATCTTGCTGAATTGATTTATCAAGAATTACTAAAATTTTAACTTTCAGATAAATTTTTTAGTATTACTCTTGACAATACTAGCAATAACAACATATCTATAGAATATCTGTGTGATTGCTTAGTGCCACGTTATACATTTGATTGTGCAATCTATTTTGGATAATACTAGAGTAATCATTTTTAAAATTAGAAGTGCTTGTATTTTTATTGGAAGTTAATAAATTAGAATTAGACTATATAAATAAACTTGCAAAAGATTTATTATAAAACCAAAAAAATGCCTGAGGACATTGTACATAAATAGTTTATACACACACACACACACATTGTTGCATGCTACTACTTCTATAGAAATTATATTGATGCATTTATTGTTGCATTTAACAGACTTAGAAAATTAAGAATAGGAATGGGATATTGTTATAGCTTTACAAAATATTCTTTAAGTTTTTTTTGATGATACCATTGTTTTTTATCCGATTGCTATTATCCTACTAGTACTCAAGCTACTTTGCAAGTTCACTTAGTTCAATTATATTTTAGTAAGCCCACAAAAAATATTTGTTTTGGACCCATGGTAGCCAAAATGGAGGCAAAATTTGATAAATATTATTTTCTTACTCCTGTTATTTTTGGCTTTAGTTACTTATTAACCTTTGTATGAAAGAAACGGAGCTTAATAATTAGTTTGATCTTTTATATAATGAGATATGTCAAGACTACACTATGTAAGCATAATATTAAGCAATATTTTAAAGTATTATTTGATGAGTATAATTCTAGATTTGGACTCAACAATCCCAACCACAAAAAAGATCTAGCCCATTCAAACAAAGATAAAAGTTTTATGTCAAAAAACTTTCTAATTAACTCTATCATTAGTAGAGGTGATAGCTTGAGAGTTGAGATCATTATCATCTGTAAAAGAAATTTTTGAATTCGATAGATATTTAAATGCTCCATTAATAGAATGTCCGAATAATGGTCCGGATTTTGAAATTTATAATGGTAGAAGCAAATTGAATCAACAATGTATCCAATTATTTCCATCATGACTCGAGATTTACTAATAGTGCAAGATTCTATTACAGTTTCAGAGAGTGCGTTAGCTCTCCGTCGCTGCGCTATGAGAAGAGATCCCTAGGAGTTCTTCTCTTTACCTTCGTCGGATCTATTATTCGAATTTCGATTTCTATACCAGTAAATGGGCGTTCTTGGTGGAAAAAAATGTGAGTGAAAGATCCCACTGAATCGAATTTGATCCATGAATCTAAGAAATAGTGAGAATTTTTGATCTCTCTTAATATCTCTCTCAATTCGAAGATCCAGGATTTGAATTGATGTCGTTTCATTGATTCCTCCTAAAGATTTTTATTGATTCCTCCTAAAGATTTCATTTCAATTGGAATTTGGTTATTCACGATGTACGATGAGCCCTGTTAAGCATCCATGGCTGAATGGTTAAAGCGCCCAACTCATAATATTGTTTTTTTCTGTTCAGGCTCGGCTAGGTGTAAGATAGATAATCAACAAACACGTGACAAGTCTGGATATATTCACGGTGTGAGCACTCATGTGTTTAAGAGATTGATAGTTGGTGGAGAAGAGACAACAAGGCTTAGATGAAGTTGATATCACAAAGCAAACAATCAAAAACTTAGAAGTAGAGATGGCAAAGTAGAACAAGAGTATATTTTTTTATTAGGCAATATTTACACATGACTGAAAATATGTAAATAGGTGCCAACCTAGATGGATATACCAATACTATTGTGATATAATAATTTTCTATTTTTTTATATGATTAACAACTTTTATGTAAATTTATAATATTATTGATTTAATGATTAATACTTATTTAAAAAAAAAAATACCATGTGTATTGTTATATTTTTAGCAATTTTTTCATATTTTTCTTTGTTTATTTTCTTATGCAATTTAAAAAAACTTACTGGTATTCGAATATTCGGACCGAGCCAGTGCCTGGCCCAGGTTGCTAGGCCCAAGCCCATGCTCGGGCCCGTTCCCCATTGCGTCTGAGCATGGGCTCTGGGCCCAAGCCTAGGCAGGGTCGGGCCCGAGCAGCCTATTTGGACACATATACCTTGAACACACTCGAATGATTCTTTTCCCACTTGTTATCCTCAATAGAATTGTTATCTCAATTAGAATTATCTCTAACTTCTTACAAATCCACTCAATGTTTATCCTTGCTTTTAGTGAATTCGCCACCATAAAAAAAACACCAAGCAAAACATAACATAACAAATAATTGTTACATAAATCTTCTCATTAAGTACAAACAACAGGAAGCATAGCTTATGAATTTTCAAAAAAGAAGCGGACCCCCTCTGAATTTAATAAAGATTTAGAAATGTAACTCTTCATAAATTCCTAATCTAGAAAAAGATTTAAGCAGAAACAAAATTCATGGACCCGATCAGATCAACTTTTGATTCTTATCATTAAGTTTTGAAGTCAAATCAATCAAGAAGCTGCTTAGCTTAGCTTCGTATTCAAAGACCATATAAGACTTTCATTCAAAAACCAAACAAATCCATTGAAGAAGAAACACGATAACCAACACATTCTTATATAAGGGGGATTGACCCGTAGGAAGTAAACAAATATAAACATTAGATTGATTAAGAGTGCAAACTATGGCTACTTTTAGAGATAAGAAGAGAAGAAATATCAAAAACATGGAGGGAGCAAAAGTCGAAATACGTGCATATAGACAAATAATAGACTGCAAACAACCGAGATTCAAGTCCCCATTAAGCAACTCAACCACAAATACAAAAGAACAGGCATAAAACACCAGCAACCCTGAGACAAGACAATTGTATTGTCAACCAATTATAGGAGAACAAACCAAAACAATGAACATAGCTCTTACTTGTGAACCCTTCGACTTACTGACCCCCGAGCCATTCCGAGGAGGAACAATATGATGCACAACTGCTAGCATCAACGAATCAAGCAAGAAAAAAGCACACATAAGCACAACAACAAAAACAACCATCCTCAGATGCCTGCACACCCAACCCCGCCTCTTCCCACAACCTGTCCCCTTCCCCGCTGCAAAATGGGCAGCGTCATTTTTCATCCCATGACCCAAATGAGCCTTCAAATCCCTACTCTGACCGTTCTTCTTCCCAATATAAACCTTACCATTCATCGCACAATCCGTAAAATTACGACCCGAAAATTCCTTTCCCATTACAAACTAAACATGGCTATCTACAGCCTCTTCCATCGATTTTAAGAAGACCCATGATCTCAATTTCTAAATTTTTTTTTTTGGACATGCGTTTTGATATTAAGATATTAGATTCAGGTGGGGTGATGTTTTCATTGGTGTTGAAGCTAAAGATGAGTGTAGGAATTTTTTGAAGGAAGAGTAAGATTGAAGGGAGGAGACTGACCTGCCAACGGTTGAGGAGAGAGACAGCAAACTGACAGCAGCCACACCAAACAAGAGCGAGATTGTTGTAAGGAAATTTGCAGAGATGTTCATCTTTTTCTTTCTTTGGACTACAGAACGAAGAAGTGAGGAATACGAAAAATATAATGAAGGGAAGCGTGATGTGATGTAGAAGTGTAAGATCAACGAATCCGCACGCCTCCGGATCCGGATCCGGATCCGAACCGAAACCCGAAAAAACCTCGCCCATCCTTGGGAGTTTCTAAAGGGGCACATCATTTTTCCTGTGAGCCCTGTTTTCCTGTGAGCCCCGCCTTTATTGTTTAAAAAAGAGAGGATTTTTCAGCCTAAAAATAGCCATATTACCCTCCATTCATTCTCTCCACCACTTTCTTTGAAACCCAACTCCCCAACTCCTCCACTACCCTAAAATCTCTTCTCGAGCCAGCCACCACTTCCTAAAATTTTTCTCCTCCTCTCTAGGTTCGGGTTGCTCGCTGCGTGTCGTCGCCGCTGGAGATCTACTCTGGTCGCCCGCTGCCGCTGTTGGAGTCTAATCCGGTCGCCCGTAACTGCTGTTGCTCGAGTCCAATTCGGTTGCCCGTATCGCTCGCCTAATTGGTGTCTGCGGCAAATCACAGGACAAATTGGGTTTGTAAGTTTTTTAATTTTATTTTCGTTTCTTTTTTTTTCTTATTATAATGGCCACCATGGTAGCTTTTTGCATCTTCATTTTCTTTAAGATTGAAAGTTTAAGATTAAAATTTTAATTTATATTTTGATTATTTCTTAATGAAATTATGAAATTATTTATATGCAAGTTCTAAGAGTTTGAATATTCCATGAATTTTTCATGCTTGGCTGCCAAGGGTAAATTTCACCATACCTTGAATTTTCCACTATTGTCAACTTGCTTGATTAGTGAAAAAAGTTTTTAGTGCGTTTATTTTTGTATTTTACATTCTAATCTAGCATCATATTAGACAATAATTGATATTTGTTACCAAATTGAACTACAACTACTAACTTATATATAAAGAAGATATGGTTATGATAAGTGTCAAATATGAATGAATTTACATATATTAATGTTATGATCTGTGCTTTCCATGGATGGATCATACAAAATCATCTCGTGTGCGACTAACTGTGTCATCGAGGAGGAAGAAAGTTGCATCTCAGCTACCGATCAGTCGACTGATACAGAAGAGAGAAGATGGAGTTGTCGTGCCTCTTGAAATAAATATAGAGACTTCTAATTTGTTAAATGTATGAAAATGCAAGGCAAGAGAGAAGTAGTAATGATTCAGGAGACTCTGAAAACGATTTTGAAGGGTTGATATATCGAGAGCTAGTTGATTTGTCATTACTTAAGAGTTTCAGAACGCACATTGCTTTCTTTGTTTTAAATGATGAGGTAACTATTTTTTTCCATTAAAACTAGTAACCAATTATAGTGTGTGTATATGTCATGACTAAGTTATATACACAAGAGCGAGATCCACTACGATGTATTAATCACATGAAGAAAATAACTTCATGGTCATTGAGGACTCCACATTCCAACACTCAATTTATGGAATTAATACATAGATCGTCGTTATATCCTTTGGTCATCTATTCCTATCAATACATTAGCGATGTTGAGATAACTGCATTTGTTGAGAGGTGGCACCTCGAAACAGACACGTTTCATATGCCATTCCGGGAGATGACGATCACACTAAACGATATTTTCTTGCCTGCTGGGCTTATCCTTGACAGGAAAGTCTGTGTGCCAATAAGAAGCAACAACGTCATGTAAAGCTATTGACATAGTTACTCACTCCTTAGGTGTAAGTTACTCGAAAGCTTGGAATGAGATAATACGAAAGGTGTTGCATCAGTTAGACTTGATTGGCTAAGAGAGCATTTTAGTGGTGTGGTTAACACCAAAGAAAACCGTCAGTTTATATTCGGGCCCTTGTTGAGATCTGTTGACCCTTTAACCGAAAAAGACAGCTGCATTTTTTGCTTTCCCTGTGGCCCTCATCATTCTTTAATTTCTTGAATCTTGGATGTCAACTCTATTTATAACCAAACCAGATACTTCCCTTCTTATATTGACCTCCAACATCAGGTTTTGAAATCATGATGACAAACCCTGTCGTCCTTCCCATATCGCACACCTACTGGCAAAGTTCGTTTTGGTTTGTAAAAATATAAAGTCACGATAGAGAAGTAAGATTTTTAATGAAAAATTTTTAACTTCAATATGCATAGTTATTAATGTTATCATACCTGACTTGTTGTGAAATCCAAACTGTAGTCAACAACTAACTCGTTCTGGACTCGACTGCTTTATGTTGAAACATCATCCTGTGTGCCAATACTTTCAACGATTATAATGGCCACCATGGTAGGTTGTCCAGACTGAAATTCTGGACAACGACGTCTTCTTCCGGTATTCTACACCTGACAAATACAAACTCAACAATAAAAAAAAACCCTAACATAATTCTATGCTATTGAAATTAATACCCTAAGTTAGATTTTGACAAAATTTAAAGAGGATGATGGAACCATACATGCAGAGGGTTTTGATTGTCAAATGGAATCAATGACACGTTTGTATTCTCTATTTTCGTTGACTGCGATACAACTCAAAAATTTTTCTTTTGTAGTATTTCTTAGAAAATAATATATGAAAATGAAGCAAATTTTCGACTTCAAAACACGAGAAGATCTACTGGAGGAGGAGATTAAGTAAATTGGACTGGATTTGAAGTTTAAAAAAATAATTAAAAACCTGCACCTTTTTGCGCGGGAGAGAAAAAAAAACTTAAAGTTGAAAGAGAGAGTAAGATAATCTAAAATTTTTAGGGACAATCTTATTATAAAGGGAGAGTTTTAAAAGTGGGCGCACTGTGAAAAATGGTGCGCCCCTTTAGAAAGTGAACTTCTAGATGGGCACACCATTTTTCCTAGTGAGCCTACTTAAAAACTTATATAATATTACAATCTTACCATCGAATTTTTTTGACCAAATTGCCATTATCTTCCTTCTTCCTTTTCCTAAGTTCAGTTAACCAAAAAAAAAATTCCTAAAATTCGCAGTGAAGGCGGCGACAACGGGCAAAAGAGAGAGAAGAGAGATTTGATAGTGTTGGGTTTAGATAAGAGAAGAGAAAAATGGAGGAATAGTTGGGTATTTGGGTTAGAGATGATTTTTTGGAAGAGAAAAAAAGAGAAACAGAAAACTCCGGTCCGGACTGTGAGTCCGGACAGATATTTCCGGTCCGGACAGGTGCCAGTCCGGACAGGAAATCACTGTTCAGACTGCCAGTCCGGACAGGGAGACCCTGTCCAGGTCTGCAGTCCGGACAGGCAGGGGAAGTGCGGACAGGTTCGATCCCTATAAATAAATCTTTTTTCGCTCATTATCCACAAAGTCATTATAGCATATCTGTGAGTATTCTTGCCTATTACGCAGGTGGCCCTGGTTCGATCCTTGGCAACATCGTTTATTTTAGATTTTTATCTATTTTTTCAAATAGTGGTAAATTTAATTCAGGTCCTTCTTTGATGACTAATTTTGCCATTACCCTTTTCACGTACAAAACAAACTCTTTTACTTTATAAACAAATTTTCCTTTTCCTTTTTTATGTACCCTTCTAAAATCCGTGTTACTTCCATTAACAATAAGGAAAATATAATTAAATACTTGCAACCCATTACAGAAAACAAAAAAAACACAAAGTTTAGTTCATTCTATGCAACAAACACAAAAAATTCATTCATCTCTCAAATTTATACACAAAGTTTAGTTCTTTCCAACTACAGATTTCATCAATAACACATAAATATGAAATTCAAATTCAAACAACAATGTGAATTTACACAATGCTAACTATGAACAAATCAGCCCATAATTAGAAACAACATTACATAAAAAATATATACAAAGTTTGGTAGAGATAGGCCATGGCTTTCTCTATATTATGAAATTGTGCTCTAGCTTCTTCTATGTGCATGCGAACTTGATAGCTGCATTAATATATTTCTGGCCATACTGGGATTAGTTGGCGTGCTTCTGGGTGCATGGGGTATGGTTGGAAAGACACTTATTTCAACTATTTCGACATCTATTCTGCCAACACAAAATAAAATTCATATCAATACACACATTATGCTCCACAATTAAGCCACTAACACAATAATCACACTAGACAAACTGGATTGCAAATTGACATACACATGTAAACACGACAGTGATTGATCCTCTATAACTAATTGTTTTATTTGAATATTATAACCATGTTTGCATTTCAGATTATGGTAATACCAATTATCATGTATATTTTCTTCAAATCCTTACTAATTGGCGGAAAATATTATATAACTTGTCAAGGTACAGATATAGTGATAAACAAAAATTTTCTTCATAGTTTCCTTCTTAATACTGTCTCAAAAATTAAATCCCACAGATATAGTGATAAACAAATAAAATGAGCAAAAAACAAATGGGGAAAGGGATTGGCTCTTTTGCGATTTGAATCAGAATTTAACACTACACATATTTTTGTTGAACCTTTTCACCCAGATGAGATGAAATTCTGAAGAACAGATTGTTGTTGTTATTCTTTTATACTATGATGCTTAAAGTAATTCAAGTTTAAAACTTAGAAAGGAAAGAAACTTCTATTGTGAATTAATATGTCACGACCATACTCGTGCTACTAATCTCTTCTTTAAACTAATCAATTTCTTTCAATGATTTATCCTATTGTCTTCTTAAAACACTATACTATCAGGATAAAAGAGGATGATGATGATCATAATAATCATAATCTTAATAACAACAACATCATCAACAACAACAATAATCATAATCATAATCATGCTCATAATTATAATATAAAAGTGCATACTTTCAAGCTTACCTAAGATGGAACTAATATATGATCTATTCAATGCAAATTGACAATATATCTCTAGATATCTCATCAATTCTGATTTTAGAAAATAAAATTACTCCTTCCCCTCATTCAATTTTCTCCCTCAAATTTGAAAGAGGTGAAGAAAATCTTTCATTTATTCCTTCATTCACATCATTGCAACTAAAATTACACCTAGATTCCATCACAATCAAACAGCTAAAATGAAAAGTTTTGAACTTTTCAAGGTTGCAAAAAAAAAATAATTAATTTTTTCTTAATAATTATAATCTAAATATTAAAAAAAATTAATAAAAAAATGCTACAACAAAATTTGCTACCTCCTCCCCTTTTCCTCCTCTCCAACCCAACAAAATCACCAAACCCTAATATTGAAGAGTTGTTTGATCCAAAAATAAAAAATCTAAATTTAAAAAAAAAATTACTATATTAGAAAATCTCACCTAGCAATGGCGGGAAGGCGGCGGCGTCCAAACGGCGGCGGCGACGGCCCCGCCTCTAGGAATGGGAGAGAGAGGAAGATTTGGAAGGAGAAGGAGATAGAGAAGGGGAAAGAGAGGATTATGGGAAGTGAAAGGGAAAAATGAAGTTAGGGTTAGGGTTTTTTTTGGATTTAGGGGGTTAAAGAGGAAATGGGAGAGGAGAGGAGAGGAGAGGAAGAGGAGGATGATAAATAAGGGTGAAAGGTAATTTTGAAATTTTTAGTATGCTCACTAGAAAAATCCTCCCTTTAGAAAATTCTACTTGGGCTCACTAGGAAATCTGGGCTCACTGGGAAAAATGGTGTGCTCTTTTGAAAGCTCCCCTTTAGAAACTCCCCTCATCGTCCCGTCCTAAACCCAAAGAAAGCCCCAAAGCCCCGTGCTCCACCACCACTTCCAAAAAAAAAGAGAGAAAAATAATGGCGAATCTCAGCCGCCGCCTCCTCCCCCGCCGCCACCACGTCAGCAATCCGCCCCCCAAACCCAAACCCTAATCCGATCCCTCCGCTCCATCTCCCCCCTAAATGAAGCCCGTCTCTTACCTAGTGATGTCCAAAGAGCCGGAACCTCAACAAGATCAAAATCAAGAACCCAAACCCTCGCTTCCTCGATCTCAACCCCTCCCATCACCGCAACTCTGCGCGAGAATCGTTGGACGCGTGAGGACGTGAGATTTGTCAATGACGCGCCCTCGATATCTCCAGTCTAGTAGCCGTCCCGCCTAGCTGGCGGGGGATCGCACGAAGGAGGAGGTGGATGGTAGGGCGAGGAGGACCGAGGCGGCGGATGGGAGGGCGAGGAGGAGGGGAGGATCCCGTTCCCGACCATCATTAAGCAGTAGAAGCGGCCGCGGATGGTCCCCACGGATCTCTCGGTGGCTGTTCGCGAAGTCGAGGTCTTCATTTTGATTCTCTCTGGTTGCTCCTTTATCTTTTTATTGCATAAAGGTTACAGTTTTTGAATTAGGTTGCAGCGTGTTTCAAAGTAGTCGTGATACTTAAATTTTGGATGCATTATAGATTCTTTCCATTGTTGAAAATAATGCGTTATGAAACCCGTTATGTTGCGTTATGAAACCTAAAAGAAAACCAACGTTACTTAATAGTCGAAAATAACTCAATGCACCATAACAGTGCGTTTTTTTATGTTATTTTACGTTACGTTAAATTACGTTATGTTACGTTATTTGAAATAATTTTTAAATATTTTTTATATTGATATCAATTATTTATTTTAATTGTTAGCAAATTGTTATAGTTTTTTTCACTTGACGGCCTGTTGTTTGCTTATTTAATTGCTTGTGGCATTGTTAGTTTGTACGTACTTATTTACTTATTATAATTTCTTTCTAATTACTAATTTTTTTTTGTTATAATTCTTTTCTAATTACTAAAATTTCTTACTTGCTGAGTAAATTGAATTTTCAGTTAATCTAAAATAAACAATTAAAAATAATATAAATTGAGCATTACAAAATATAAATTACAATATTGATATGAAATTTCTGTGGAATTTTAGTGGAGTGAGTGTTGGAATAAAATTGATGGTCAAATGGGTCTCCCATGTGAATATTTTTCATTTATTGGATATATTGTGCAAATGATGGAGGATTAGCGTATGAGATCCCATGAATGACATTAAATTTTTTTTTTGGTCGATGGGAACTATCATATCGTCCTTGCAGAACTTCAAATGCAAAACATGCTTCATGAACGAAATTCACTCTTTTTTGTGAGTATGTCATACCTTATCATTAGAATATCATTTTGGTAGCATAAACCGAGCTATTACCGTAGAAGAGAATTTAATAGACTAGGACCATTTGGAGCTTGCAACTTCCAATGAATACTTATATATATATTTTTAAATAAACATCGAATTAGGCTTTCTTACCTACTAGATAGTCCCATATATTAGGTATGAGTTGAGTTTGGTTAAAATCGAAGTAATCGACTAAAACCAATATGAATAAACAAAACTGAATTAAACCGAAATAATTTGGTCGGTTTTCGGTTTCAGAGCATTAAAACCCGAAGCCGAACCAAACCGATTGAATTATTTAAAAATTTTATATTAATGCACAAACATATAATACATATATACATATAAACGTGTACATATATATAAACAAATATATATACATATACATAAATACGTACATATACACACACGCGTACACATGTATATACATACATACATGTATGCATATATACATGCATGTACATACATGTATGTATACATACATGCACATATGTGTATATACATTCATACATGTATAGATATGCACACACACACACATATATATAGAGGAGAGAGGGAGAGAATAATGAAAATGAGCTGACAGCTCATGCAAGTTATTTGAGCTGTAGTTCATTTCCATCATCTCCAGTAATTTTTTTAAAAAATTCTTTTTAATTATGATCTCGACCCTTTAGGGTTCATTCATACCTAATTTATTGGATTTTAGTTTTTGATTTGTTACTTCATCAAGTTGATACAAATTTTAATGGTTTCCAATGAATAAATATTTTGTATCCACTTGATAAAAGTGTAAATGAACTTCAAAATTCATGAGATTTGATCTTATTAAAATTAAGGATGTAGAGATCCTAATTTTAGAAAAATATTGAAGAAAAAATATTGGATTACTATATTTTTGCCGCTAGCTCATGTAATTTTTCTGAGCTGGCAGCTCACCTTTAGTAATCCTATATATATATATATATATATATATTCTGACAGCTCACGCAAATTACCTGAGTTATAGTTCATTTCTACTATCTCCTATAATTATTTTTCAAACTATTTTATTGGATTATGATCTCATTTCTTTAGGGTTTACTCATACCTAATTTCTTGGATTTTAGTTTTGATTTGGGTTTCCATCAAGTAGAGACAAAATTAATGATTTAGATAAATACATTTCACTTTATAGAAGGACAAATAATCTTCAAAATCTGTAAAATTTAATCCTAAAGAAGTTAATGAGATGGAGATCATGATCCTAAAAGAATTTGATAAAAAATTGATAGGAGTATTATTTTTTGCCGCTAGTTTAGATAACTTACCTGAGTCGGCGGTTCATCACAATTATCCTTATGTATATGTATATATTAGAGATAATAAAATCAACAACAATTGGATACCTTGAAAAGATATACTTACTAAACAATTAAAATTATAATTTTTAAACAAGTTCTGTTCCAAATTTGATTCCTAACTGAACTGAACCGAATTAGTTCGGTTTGGTTTTGATTTCTATTTGATAGAGATTAAATTAGTTATTTAATTAGGATTTGATTAAATTTGATTAGAGATTTGGATAGATTTGTTATTATTTTATTGCTTTAGAATTTTCTATATTTATGGCTTGTAAAACCCTAATTAGAGAATAAAGTAAAATATGTTTCTTTTGAGAGCATGTAATTTGCTTTATCAAATCTTTTCTCAGGTGATTCGTGAGAGAGTAGGCGTGTGATTTGCTTGGGCGTGAGGTTCGAACCCTAATTTATCTTCAAAATCCTAAGTTTTCTCCCAATCTCTCCACCACAAATCCTAAATCGCTTCCGTCCATCGCCAAATTGGTATTGCGAATCACACGCTCACTCTCTCACGAATCCCTCGAGAAAAGATTTGATAAACCAAATCACATACTCTCAAAATAAATCATATTTCACTCTCTTTTTAAAATTAGGGTTGTACAAACCATATATATAGAAAATTCTAAAACAATAAGATAATAACAAATTTACCAAAATCTCTAATCAAATCTAACTAAAAACTAATCATTATCTCTAATCATATCTCTATCAATTCTCCCGCGCTTGGAAATATTCACCACCTAGTGAATAGTAATAAAAAGAAAGTCAAGTACGGTCAATTGAAATTGGTCAATATTCCCAAAATCTGGTAAACCTTTCCACCGAACTAAATGTAATAAAATCGAACAGTTTGGGAGCCAAATATATGTTATCTGACATTTCCATGGCGGCAGCAGTAATAAGTGTGGAAAATCTAGTAAGAAATTGAAATCCATTGCTTCTGTAGAAAATGAAAAATTTGGAATGCGAGCTGGAGAGGTAAGGAAAACATGATCTGCAGTTAAGAATTCCTGTACTTCGCCATATACCTCAACAGGTGTGCTAGATCTCAAGTTCTCCTCATGAATATGATTATTGCGTGCCTGTGTAGTTGGTTCCAGTAGAAAAATTGGATCCTCAATTTCTAGATCTGAAGTAAATTGTATGCTAGACTTGGTCTCATCACCTAAAATCTCGGAAGTGGATATTCCGGTATTTGAAATTTTGGAAGGACACCGGTAAGTCATAGTGCCAAAATTTTTCACATATTGAATACTTAATAGGACACTTGTGAGCAGAGTGTCCATATCTTTCACACTTTGAGTATTATTTAAAGACAAGATGCAGAGCATACCGTGCACGAAGAAAAAATTATAACCGTTTCTAAGTTGGACGGGAATTATAGTTATTATTGTACCAATTAGAAGCTTATTCAACCAATTTTAATTTACCATAATTGTATTTCTTCTCTGAAGTGAAACGAAAGTAATGGAAAATTGCTTCAGATGTTTCTTCCAGTTTTCATAATCATTCGGGTTATAATAATCGCAAAAATATAGGACTGTATCATATATATCACACTCTAATTGTTTGAAATCAGTATCAGTGGTTATGTATTTTTCACAAAATATGAATTCCATAATAATTAACTCCAAAATTTTCTAGCTCAAGATTTAGAAAATATCAAAGAATTGTGGCGTCTCAATTGTAGCTCGAATTCGTTACGAATCGGGCTTTAAACAACTTCAAAATCACCCCAAAAAAAACTTAATGGGTCTGTTTCTCTTTTAACGGATTTGCATATGAACTGAACCCATTTTAAATTCAAGTGGATCGGGTTGGGTTTGCAAGTTGCAGATCTGCTAGCCCAAACCAAATTAATTTGTTACTTTCTCTTCTATTGAGTATGGATTTGTTAAGTTGGATGGACTCGTGGGTTGTTGCTGCGACTGCTGTTCTTACTGCTTGCTGCTGCTGTTGCAGCTGCTGCCGCTTGTTGTTGTTGTTGCTGCTTGTTGTTGTTGTTGCTGCTGCTTGTTGTGGGGTCGGGCGGAGAAGAAGGAAGAGGAGGAGATTGGGTTGGGGGAATTTTTGGGATTTTTTTTTCTGCTGCTTCTCTTTTCTGTTCTGTTTTTTTTCTCTTTTTTTTAATCTGTTTTTTTGCTCATTTTTTAGATCTGATCTACTGTCAGATTTTTTCTCTCAAATTTAAAAAGAAAATTTAAAAAAAGAAGAAGATGGAGATAGATTTGGATTCTGATATCTGAAGATGTGGATTTTAAGCTCTGATACCAATTTGACACATGACAGAAACGATTTAGGGTTTGTGATAGAGAAATTGGGAAAGAACTTAGGGTTTTGGGGATAAATTAGGGTTTAGATCTCACGTCCAGGCAAATCACATGCCAACTCTCTCACGAATTACTCGAGAAAAGATTTGATAAAGCAAATCACATGCTCTCAAAAGAAATCATATTTCACTCTGTTCTCCTGCACTTGGATTAAATTAGTTATTTAATTAGGATTTGATTAGATTTTATTAGAAATTTGGATAGATTTGTTATTATTTTGTTACTTTAGAATTTTCTATATATATGGTTTGTAAAAGCCAAATTTGAGAATATAGAGTGAAATATGATTTCTTTTGAGAACATGCGATATACTTTATCAAATCTTTTCTCGAGTGATTCGTGAGAGAGTAGGCGTGTGATTCGCCTGGGTGTGAGGTCCAAATCCTAATTTATCCTCAAAACTCTAAATTCTTCCCCAATTTCTCCACTACAAACCCTAAATCGCTTCTGTCTGCCGTCAAATTGATATCAGAGCTCAAGATCTATATTTTCAGGTATCAGAGTCCAAATCCATCTCCATCTTCTTTTTAATTTTTTTTTAAGATTTGAGAGAAAAATCAGAAAAAAAGGAAACAAATCAGAAAAAAATTTGACAATAGATCAGATCTAAAAAAAAGAGCAAAAAAAATGAGATTAAGAAAAAGAGAAAAAACAGAATAGAAAAGAGAAGAAACAGCAAAAAAAAAACCCCAAAAAATCCCTGACCCAATCTCCTCTTCTTCTCCGCCCGGCCCCACAACAAGCAGCAACAGCAACAAGCGACAACAGTAAGAACAACAGCCGCAACAACAGCCCACGAGTCCATCCAACTTAACAAATCCACATCCAATAGAAGAGAAAGTACTAACTTGATTTGGTTTGGGCTAGTAAATCTGCAACTTGCAGACCCAACCTGATCCACTCGAGTTTAAAGTGGGTTCAGTTCACATGCAAACTCGTTAGAAAAGAAACAGACTCGTTAAATTTTTTTGGGTGATTTTGAAACCGTTTGAAGCCCGGTTCATAACGGATTCGAGCTACAATTGAGATGCCATAATTTTTTGGTATTTTCTGAACCTTGAGCTAGAAAATTTTGGAGTTAATTATTATGGGATTCATATTCTGTGGAAAATATATAAATACTGATGCTGATTTCAAGCAAGTAGAGTGTGATATATATGATGCAGTCACATATTTTCGTAGTTACGATGATTCGAATGGTTATGAAAACTGGGAGAAACATCTGGAGCAATTTTTTCGTTACTTTCCTTTGACTTCAGAGCATGAATATAATTATGGTAAATTAAAATTGGTTGAAGAAACTTCTAATTGGTACAACAATAAGTATAATTCTCGTCCAACTTGGGATTGGTTGAAATTTCTTTTTCGTGCACGGTATACTTCATATCTTATCTTTAATTGTTCACCAGAATTTTTTGAGTCCAAACAGTGCTCTAAATGTGAAGAATACGGATACTCAACTCATCAATGTCTTTCCATTAAATGTTCGACATGTGGAGAATTTTGGTATTATGAATGTCAGTGCCATTCGAAAAGTCCAGATATCGACACATCAGGTTTTGAGAATTTAGATAATGTTATAATTGAGACCGAAGCCATCATAGAGCCCATCATAGATCCAGAAATTATTGATCCAATTTTTTTGCCAGAGCCAATTAGAGAAATATTCATTTGCTCTGTTCATAAGGATCGTATTTTTATTGACTTTCCAGCTCACGTTTTAAATTCTTTATTTTCTATATAAGCGACATATTTCGATTTCTCTCCAGACCTTCCACAATTATTACTGTCGCCACCATTGGAATGTAAGGCAGCATATATTTGGCTATCGATTTGTTTGGTTTTCTTATATTTAGTTTGGTGGAAAGATTTGTCAGATCTTGGGAAGATTGACTAATTTCAATTGACCGTGCTTGACTTTCTTCTTATCGTTATTCACCAGGTGGTGAATATTTCTAAGCGCGGGAGAATTGATAGAGATTAAATTAGTTATTTAATTAGGATTTGATTAGAGATTTGGATAGATTTGTTATTATTTTGTTGTTTTAGAATTTTCTATATATATGGCTTGTAAAGCCTAATTTGAGAATATAGTGAAATATGATTTCTTTTGAGAGCATGTGAATTGCTTTATCAAATCTTTTCTCGAGTGATTCGTGCGAGAGTAGGCGTGTGATTTGCCTGAACGTGAGGTCCAAAGTCTAATTTATCCCCAAAACCCTAAATTCTTTCCCAATTTCTCTACCAAAAACTCTAAATTGCTTCCGTTCTGCGACACTATTCCCATCAGTTCGGTTTGGTTTTGTCAAAATTAGCAAAAACTGAACCGAAACCGAACTGAAATCGACCGATATTCACTCCTACTATATACGTTATTTTTAACAGGTTATTGTTCCTACTTTACAACCAAAAACCACTTTCTCAAATTGTAAATTTTTTTAATCTTGAGCGCCAACTCCTTAGCTTTTTTAGAATTAAATTTCTTGATTTTTGAAGTTTTTTTGTCCTTCCATCTAGTGGACACAAGATATATTAAAAAAAAACCATTAATTTTGTACCCATTTGATGGAAGGTCAAATCAAAGTAAAACCTAAGTATTGGGCATGAATGAACCATAGGGATTGATATCATAATCCAAAAAATTTACAGAAAATTTTTTTGGAAAATGTGGAAATGCGCTGCCTGCACATTTATATTATTATGTATTTTTAATAGGTAATAAACGTGAGGACTTAATGAAGGGGCTATGGCTAATACTATCCTTTGGTACGAGTGGTAATAATTGATGACTTCTTTATGAAAATTTGAGGAATTGGAGCTCCATGCGCAATGCATAGCCACATAGGAAGGTGAATGCTCTATAATTGCATTTCATTGTAATATTGCTCTTCCTGCTAATTGCACATCACATGTTAACATCCTCTTTCATTCTCTTTTTTTCTTTATACTGTTCTTAGGCACAATATTTTGATATGGACTGATACGAATAGTGTAATGTATGCAAATAGTGCATCGAGGAATAGTTAGAAGTGATTATTTGTATGATAGAATTCATTTAATCAAATTTCCTTAACCGGAGCTATTGCATGTAATACTTTGTGGCACTATCATGGCATGTCGTTGGACGTTTCAATTTAGATCAATACTGAACTATTGTAAACCAGATAAAGCAGTAATAGAGTGCCCATATTTATATAGGAAGCCATCTAGTACATTAGCAGGTTTTTCATTAGTAAATGACAACCTAGAACTGGTTTTTTTAAGGTAAATATTTCCAAATACTTCATGTTTTGGATTATCACTGATATTTGAAGAAAATCTCTTAAACCTGGGAAAGTCATTTCTGTGAAAGTTAGTAGATTAGTGACTGGGGAGGTTGTTTTTATTCAACCTATTAGGTTGGCGAATACAAAGACATCTTAATTGTGGAAGAACTTGCAAAAGTTTTGATCTCCCTTTCCATCCCCTTCCTAACGCCCTAATTGCTGAGCGATTTAATTATGAAAGGATGATGGACCCATTTAAGGGGGACGTTGCCGAAATTTGACTTTGTCATCTTATTTATTTAATCTACTGAAACTGTTACAGAAAAGCTTCCATAAGATATTTGTATGTACCATCATGAAGGTGTCTAAGTTCAAATTATGCCAGCTCCGTAAATCGGCTAACATATTCATGAAGTTAGATTTGTGGATCACTTGCATCCTTTAATCTGATCCTTTGAGAAAATGAATCCTGTACATGCACAATCCAAAAGCAATTATTACTCAAGTAGAATAGAATATTTAATGTTGATCTCAGTACAATTAGGGTGTTGACCTTGAGAATAAACAGGCCCGGCTGAAGCTGAATCTCTCTACACATGTCATGGTTTTACTTCATTACATATATATATATATATATATAATTAATTTTGTTAATGACTTGGTTATCATTTCTCAAACTAGCAAAAAGGGTCCATGAGAATAATTGTTTTTGCATTTATGGTTGCTACATTTTCTTCGTGCTATTCTCACCATGTACCTGTGATAATTGGTAGGTTTTGTAGCAACACAATTAAGATAGCAAGTGAGAATGTACTTCATGACTACAGTTAACTTTCTTGCCCATTTTACTTTAAGTTGGCTTGTAGCGTCAGTTCAATTTCTTTGTTTTCCGTCATGCAAATATATTCTCACAGTGCTCTGTTATTTCTAGTCACTCTTCAGGCCAATGCCAAGGGCAAGTTCATTGAAACAGTTGAAGCTCCTGTAAACTTGGGTGTGGATCCACATCGAAACCAGCTGCTTTCTATTTATATTTGAATATATATAAATTTCATTTAGTATTTTGCATACTTATTTCACATTAGAGTTTATGCCAATTTTATTATGTTAGAGTATATTTCTAGTATGTCCTACTACTTCCAAACATATGGAAATCATTTTATTCTATAAATGTAAATTGGTTAATATGGAAAGTTGTTGGTACTCAAAATTATAACTTCCAACAGTGAAGCCAGTGTATGGGAACGTTAGTTCATTTGGATTAGAAAACAATAAAACCATATACGTTATTGAAGCTGTAGAAAAAGTGCCATTCAGATAAGGTCATGAAGAATCGTCCCCTGGATCATGTAATGTAATCTTATCTAGGGTAATCATTTAGTTCGAATTTTGAAAATAACATGATTACAACCACTCAACCGTAGAACTCTATGAGTGTAAAATCACCCTGAATGCAACTCCCTTCGTCATCTTTGGTTTCATCAAACACTCCTATTGTTGTCTTGCCTATCCTTGTCTAGTCGTCTTTACTACCTGATTTGTTCCTCTGCCATTCCTCTACTCACATTCTGCTTGACTTATTGGAGATGGATCCTTCCTGTGCACTCAATTTCTTACATAATCTTACCTAAATAGAACACTGGAGATGGACTATCAATGTTGGGTTGCACATGCTCTGATTTTGCCAAGAACTATCTGTGTGTGTGTGTGTTTCTGCCGGGGGGGGGGGTAAGTGGTTGTCTGTTTCCCTTTTATTGTGTTTGCATGCGGCTGGGTGTGTGTCTGTATTCACAAGTCCATATAGGTTCTATATGTGTACATTTTCGTGTATCCCATGCGTTCGTGTATCCACATGCATGGTTAGTTTTTCCTTTGTTTGATAAAACCATCAATTTAACCTAAGTTCTGTTTGTTGTTTCTCTTTGTTGGGCTATCATAAATAACTTGGTTGGCTGGGTTTATTTATTTCTATCTCACACTTCTGATATATTGGCCTTATTCTTATGTTGAAGAATGTGCGTGGTTCTCTAGTACTGCCTCATGGCACAGGAAAAGGTACCAAGCAGTACATTTGCCTCCTATTGGTTGATGGTATAACATGTGGCACTCATAGTATTAACATTTCCAGACTTGTTTTTTTGCTTGTGCATAATCATTTCCAGACTGTTAGGATAGCTGTATTTGCAGAAGGCGCAGCAGCTAATGAAGCTAGAGAAGTAGGAGCTGATATAGTTGTGGGAGATGGCCTCACCGAGGAAATAAAAGATGTAGTAACGTAAATGCTAATATGATAATTGTTTGAGGAGCATACTTCAAAAGGGTTGATGTTCTAAGCCTTTTTTGCCTTTATTTGACAAAATCCACTTATATTTCTTTCAATTTTTTTTATTTGACTACGATTTGTAGACATGGACATGAGCCTTATATGCAGACACAGAGGTGTAGACATTGGACACTACAAAATCTGAAGATGATGACATGCTAGATATATATCTTTTATATTTAACTCAGTAATTATATCTGTTACGTTGTTCTCATATCAAAGAAGTGAGAAGCTAAAATTAATAAATTTATCTATCCAACAATTAGTTTTTGTCAAAGGGTGCATAACATACTTCCTTTTTTTTTATGTAGTTCGAGGTAAATAAAGTTTCACATGTTTGAGGTATTGACATGGATGGACATGTGCACTTGGTCAATTGAGGCCAATCATGTCAAACATCCTGCATATTGTGACATTTTTATCTAATCTAAGCATGTACAATTTTGGTTTATGCATTGATATGGTATCCTTCAGTGTTTGTAGTGCCAACTGCCAAGCATATGCTTAATCTGAAGCTTGTTCATCAACACTAGCTATACTACTTGACAGCTATTGATGATGTCTGCAACTTGATGTCCTGTTTTATTTTAGTTTCCTGTATTCCTTCTCCTCTTCTTATTTGCTGATTTTGCTTTTTTTTTTTTCCACTCCATTTATTCTTTTTTCACATGTTTATAATAATACTTTGAACAGTTTGTCTTGTATGCTTAGCATATGCCTGATCATTGTCATCAATTAAACTAGCCATGAGAAATAAATCAATGACTGAAATCAAAATCACATATAATAAGTAAATATTTAAGAGATAGGCTCATTACAAAAAGGATTTGTTTTTTGAGCCAAATCCTTTGGTTGAAATATAACGATGGGGTGCCAAATTTTACGGTCCCTGTCCTTGAAGTTGATATACTATATTTGAAGTGTCAAAAATCTGAAAATTAAGTATTTTCAATTTTTTTTTCTTATGCATCAAGTAGGTACAAAATAGATGGTCAGAAATTGCATGTTGATTATTCCAATAGTGTATAATATTAGAAATCTAAGGACAGTTGATGTGTAAGGATTTCTAAGTATTTAGATTACAATCAAATATTTTGGTAGGTGATTTTTGGCCATCTGTTGATGCACATGCAAGAAAATTTTAAAACACCTCATTTACGGTTTTGGTATTTTAAGCGACAAAGATTAGTATCTAATGGAATGAATGACTAAAGTTAATGTCCCATCGTTGAGTTTTGATGGAAAGGCGTTTGCTCCAGATCCTTTTGGAAGGAACCTAACCTATCTCAATATTTAAACAATAGTTATAAAATCCTTATCGAACATCATATCTTCCTCCTCCTATAAGATTATATACTCCTAAAATAGTATGCTTTGTGTTCATTAAGTTTTCCTTATGTAGCAGGATTCCAAATGCCTTGTCCTCCTTTCAGTGGATTGATTAAACGAGCATAGCATGCACACAAAATCTTATATTGCATAATTAAAGATACTATATGGTTTGACCATGTTTTTAGGAGAGCCTCATGACTCCATGGATATGGGACATAATTAAAATGTTAATACAAATTAGTCTATGTGTAGTCGGATGTATAACTGAAATATGCCATTAGGTTTTGTTTTCTCCATGTTATGTACCAATAGGTTGAGAAGTGTAGTGCGGGAACTGGTAAAAAATAGCTGGCATGTAAGTAGGACCGTAGGTGGATAGCTTGGTGTTGTTTGTTACTGTGTTAGTATGACATAAGATAGCAGGAGTGGTTATCACTCATATATAGTCTCCTTTCCAAAGCAAGTTACAAATCTGTTGTTCAGAGGGTGCTAATACTCCTTCTGGGGCCTTACATATCCTGAATAGAAATGCATGTAAGGAGGATTGGACCGGTTTAACGAGGATTATCCTTCCTGCCGCTGACAAGTACTTGTTCTGCTATACTGCTGTGGAAACTGGCATTTTTGATATATCTCCTTTGAATGCTGCCTTTGTGGGTTGTTTATTGCAAATAGGTGAATTGACATGTTTGAAGTCCTCATCCTTGATATGGCATCCTTGTGTTGACATAACCTGTTAGCTGCCTTACAAGTAGATCAGCGGGAAGCCCTGTTTAGGGTGACTATAAATCACGTGTGTGATACATACCATACTCCATTAGGTTGCTGTACCCCCATGTTTCCATAACTTTCCCAATTAAGTCCCAACGGTGTCTACTGTACGGTTTTTCCATGTCACTCTTTGCTATGAAATGTCAACTTCTTTTTTTTTGGTAACATCAGTGGAAATTGTGTGCTGTAGTTTCTTTACCATCGTCATACGTCTATGACAATCGATTCTAGACAAGAATCCAGCTTGGGCTTCATTAGTGATTTTGGCTAGTACCATTCATGGACAAGTGTTTTAGCAATTATTTTGTAAGCTGTTTTTCACCAATTGTATGTGACATATGCATACAAATGGAATGCAGTGAAGAGACCTGTACATATATATTGGATTCTAACAATAATCCAGCTTGTAACTTACTGTTCTATGTGATACATACATACATATGGAATACAATATGAGACCTGTACAACATACATATTGGATTCTAACAACAATCCAGCTTATAACTTACTGTTTTTTGTGATATATACATACATATGGAGTACAATGTGACTTTTTTCTCCCTTCAATTCCTTAAGATCTGTACAAATCCATGCATATATGCCATTCTGTTCATTTTATTTTTAAGACTGTTTTCAGTGGCCAATTGAATATCTTGTGATATGGTTACTTGGTCAGCATGTGGGAACTATTTAAATTTGTGCACTCATGGAATGGATCTAATGCACCCCCTTTTTGTGATTTACAGGTAGACTTCTCTGAGGAGGCACTACGTGAATAAATAAGGGCTTTTGTGAATGCTCTTTTGCAAGCAAAGCCTGATAGTCTTAAGAAAAGTAAGTGGCTGTTTGTGTGTGTATCTGTTTATTTCGGTACTATAAATGAATTTAGTCCAGCCTTTTGAAAACCTTGAGAGCGCAAAGTTAATTATAAACTTATGATCTAATATTATCGAATGAGGAATTTGGTGCAAAGAGCTATTTGTGTAAAGTAGTACCAAATATTGAGCACCCAAAACATCATCATAATGTATCATTAAAGTTCACTCACCTCTAGAATGTCTATTGATGTGAAAATTATACTGGAAGCATACAACGTCATCTATATCACGTATAGGTCAAGCCCAGAGAGAGAGAGAGAGAGAGAGATGTTTCCTACTTTAAAATCATTTAACAAATTGATTAGAGAATAAGAGATGTTTGTTTGAAGAGTTTTAATTAACTATTTAAAAAGACAAAATTTAGGATTATCAAATCCACTAGATATAAGATATCGTTATAATTCATAACTCTTCCCTATTTTTTTTATCATACATGGTCAAGTAGCGCAACAAAATTTAGCTATGTTTTAAAATCAATCAATCTTAATGTCTGAGCATGAAATATCAAAGAATATAAATAATAAAAAACTTTCAACCAATTAAAATAAAGCACATCCATAGATCAAATATTTGATAAATTAAACCATCAATTCCATATCTAACTTAACAAGATTAAGTTATCAATTATCTCAATCTCTTGGTTATTAGGAATAACTTATCAAGTGTTTAGATTTTTGAACCAATTAATTCAATTCAATCTAAATAATTAACCTTAAAAATTATATGCACACAAAGAGAGACTTGCTTCACATAGGTCGGTCTACATAATATAGCTTCATTTACAACCCTAGAAATCTAGAAAAGTTTAGCTAGACATAAAATTGATCACAGCACATTAATATTATTGAAAAACATGAATGCCATTAAAAAGACTAAATTTATATTAAAGAAAACATGAATCGTAGCTATGGGCAGCGGCAAGGAAGAAGACGACAACTTCGAACCCTAACTCTAGTCCTTCGAAAGTTATTAATCAAAGTATATTCACAATATTAAGCTCTAGGAGATTTATAAATACCGAGATTAATTTGATCCAATCCAATTACATCATAGGAATCCTGATCTAACTTGAAGTCTTCTGGAAAAATTCAGCTTCAAAATCTACTGTGGCAACGCTAGGTAGTGGCATTGGTTGCCAGGTGGCAGCGTTAATCTACTATAAAAAAACGCTCCAAGTTTGATCCTGAAATAGCACTCAAAAGCTGATCATGATTTGACCAAATTTTGACCGCCAAGTGGCTGTGTTGATCGCCACCCAATAGTCAAAACAACTTAACTGTTCTGGCATTTTGCTCTCTGGTGTACTTTAATTTTCATCTCAGACTTCGCCTGATCTGATAAATTATGAAATTATGTATTGGATTGCTCTATCTTCATATATCTTTCTCAATCTTCATATTTTGATCCTTGTTTTCTTTACGCTGAAGCTCCTTTCTTTTTCTTTTTTTTACTTCAAACTTCGAGTTTCTTGAAAAACACACTAAAATATCCAAGTAACACTTACTTATAAATATAAGGTAAATAATATGAGGGTCAAAATTTGCAAATACAATACTCATCATCTATCACTTACCAATCGGCTAGGTACCCATATGTATATCTAAGCAGGCTTTTTATTGGATTTTCCAATCTTTGTTTCCAATTTATTGCCTAGTATATGCTCTATTTCACTGAGACTTTGGTTTTTTTTTTTTTTTTTTTTTTTTTTTGCCCCCTTCTGTTCTCTGCAGCTTCCAAATATATCGGATTTGTGAACAACTTTACATTGAGCAGCACATAAGTGTTTACTCAAATGTCTTTTTGTTTCTGAGGAGCAACTCACGGCAAATTAAGAATAACTGGTTTGGATTTATTTCACGATCATTTTAACAATCCTAGTCATGAAGGCTGGCTTCCCAATCTTTGCACATGTTACTTAAATCACTTATAAAGGTTAAATTTTCTATCCTCTAAGCCTTTATTTCTTAGATAGCCAGGTTGAGTGATCTACTACCATATCTAAAAGTTGGCAATGTCTTAAAGAGGATATCAGTAACGAGTGATCTAATTCACGATTCTCTTCCATATCCAACTCAAGCATAACTTTTTGATTCCTTTTCACCTTTCCATATTAATTGATTGAACTTATTGCTGTGATTCTTTCAGGTTCAGATGGGCCCTGGGTTCCCCGTAACCATATATTGATATATTGAGATGGTGTAATGTACTGAGCTTCCACCTACTGTCGCTTCTAGTTATTTAGTTACCTTCAGTGTACGAGATCATGCCAGTTTTTATTTTCCAAAACGTGCTGGTCTTCACCAAGCCTATCGTTGTGAAGGATGGGTCGTAACCAGAGTTTGAACCTACTGTTCTAAAATAATAATATTATAAAACGTGGGGAGCATTATATCTTTGTGCGGAAGCTTTCCGAGTAGATACTATGGTTTTTTTATTCTTTTTTCCCGCTAAAATAGAATCTCAATGACTACATTTTCTCATAATAAAAACTAAATACATATTTCATTGCAAGATCTACAACTTATTAAGAAAAGCTCTCGTAGCTCATTTTTTTTCACTTGATAATTTTCAATTATATAATTTATTAAAAATAATATTTTGTTTTAAAATTATATTTTGACTCTTTCAGCACCCACTCTACAGTAGTCTGTCTAGTCAAGTAGTCAAGTAATCGTGATTTAAAAAATAAATAAGAATTTAAGTAATCGTGATTTAAAAAATAAATAAGATTAATTAAATTCGATTGATTTTTATTTAACAATTAAGATAAGTATAAAGTTGGTTTCCTTTAATCAATAGGATTTTTATATGACTATATATTGAATCTAAATAAAAACTCAATCCAAATTCTAGTTGAGTTAGTAAAATAAATTAGCCTAATTATTATAGAATTCAACTCTCATCTAATTAATTAGATATAATCTAAAATTGAGTTTTATACCAATTAGGATTCTGATTTAAATTTGATTTCTATAACTATTAGGATTCTGATTTAAAGTTGGTTTCCTATAGGACTAAATGAGTGTGGAGTTTCTATATTTATTTTATGTTCTGCGAAAAGAATTTTCAATTTAGAACAAGTTATTATCCAATTCAAATAGTAAAATGTGAATAATGGCTCTCAAACTATATATTTGGTCACTTTGGTAGTAACATATTCAAAGATGCGCAAATTAACGCATTTTTGAGAGAGAAGAAATTTTGCCGAATGTGCAAATGTAATTGATCATGCTATGCCAAAAGTTTAGCCTGTCCTTTTATATATTTTCTTAACAATATTTTTTAGAGTTTAATAAAAAAAATTGCTGTAATTGAGAGCTGATATCAAGATTAGCCCCTCGGCTTTCATCACCCAGAGTTCACAAATTTAAGGTAAAACTTTTTACGGACAATAATTATTGCAAACTTCCATCCATTACAACACAAAGTTTCAGATTTCATGAACATTACACTTTGCGAGATCCCACAAATCACAAAAAGAAAACCAAAAACAAACACATAAAAAATTATTACCATGCATCAACGATCACGAGTTAACCTTCCTGCAGTTCAACCTGATCTCCCCAGCACTTCCCGTAAGTGGGCTAATCCCCCCCAATTTCACCATGGCCGCAGCAAAATCACTCGCAAACAGCGCCCCGTTTGTGCTGTACTGCCTCACCAGCGCATCCTGCGATCCACCGTTAAAGAGCTCCTGATCAGAATGCAACAGCCCTTGCTGCGCCACAAGATTCTTGAAGTAGTCGTTTCCGAATAGGTTCGGAGTTTGCACGTCTAGCGGGGCCAGATTGCTGTTCCCGCCAGAGGCCGGGCAGGTCTGCTTGCGCAGGTTGGCGAAGCTAGAGGCGATGTTGGTCTCGTTGTAGATGTGAGTGCGGAAAGTGGAGCATTGGGCTTGGCCGATGGTGTGGCCGCCGGAGAGGGCAGTCATATCACGTGCGCTAAGGCCCTTGGCAGAGAACATGGAGATGAGGGTGGAGAGGCTCGAGAAGGGGGAGGGGATCTGGCTGTTGGCTGCGCTCTGACTTGCTGTCGTGGCGTCTCTCCGGCCCAATTGGACTGTCCATGTCGGCCCTCCGAGCTGCATGATATTTGCAAGATATGTTGCGAATTAATTAGAGATCTAAATACCACTTGTTGTGCAGAATTGATGAGTAATAATCTAAAACCAAGAACTAAGAATTATTGAGTTCAAAATATATATAGATTAAAATCAGAAACTTTAGAGAGAATAGATTAAATCAGAGAACACTAAGGATTTACGTGGTTCGAAGTAAGTCCTATGTACACGGGCCGAATTAAACTTCACAATTGATATTATTGTAAGTTATAAATTTTAGATCTCTCAAAATTATAAATTAAACTCTCGAATTGATAAAGCAAACAAAAAACTCTCAAAATATATGAAAGAGTTTTCATCCCAAAATAAAAAGCTGGCTAAATCTTTAAAAGATCAAAACTCAACAAATTTGAGTCAAATAGAAATCTTGGGAGTTTAGCCAAAACTCAACAAACCTATGTCAGATAGATATCCTATGAATTGAGCGTAAACTCAACAATATGTAGATTCACAATTTAATGGTCATATTTGTGTTTACAAACTTGGGAATTTTTTTGAGATTCTCTTTATTTTTTTGAGATTTTCTTTTTTTTGGAGAATTACTTGGGTATTTATTTGTGTAGCGATAAGAGTTCTTTCAGAATGAAATTGTTTATTTAGTATTATCTTTTGCTTCCCAGTTTTATGTAAAAAAGAATAAAAATAAAATAAAATGGTACAAAGGACTCAAGATGAGTATTCATATAAAATGGTTATAGCATTTTCGATACGTTCCTGATCGTGGTTGTAAGGGAATCGAACCTACCGCGACTACGCCGTCCCGTGTAGCGAGAGCAAGGATATCGGCACACGAGACCGTTGCATTACAAGAGGCTTCGACTTGGCTTTTGATGGCATCTATGACTTCGAAGCCTCGTGCAGAGTTTTGGTTGGGTCCGGCATTCTTCTCGCCTGTGAATGTTGGTGTATCGTCCAGGAGGATCGAACCATCACAACCCTGTATTTAATAAATAAAAAGTTGTTTTATAAGAGGACTATTCAAAGTTATAACTGTTTTTGTTCAAAAGCTTACGTACATTTACGAAGCAATCATGGAAGAAGAGCCGGAGGATGGAGGCACCCATCCTCCGCTCCTTGTTAACGGCCTGTGCCGTAGCCGAGCGTACGATTCCTTGCAAATTCGGGCATGAGCTCTGGTAAAAGTTGGCTGACAACTGGCCGTGGACGGTGCAAGCGAGCACCGCCGACAGGAGACAGATTGCTAGAAGAGAAGTCGAAGAAGCCATAGGTTTGTAATGCAATTGAAATTGAAGCAGTAGTCTAAGAGAATGAGCTTGAGGCTGAGCGAGTAGAGCCTTGAGCTTGCACTCGTACATATAGTGCTCGAGCTAGTTAAAAAAAAAGGGCATGGGCTGTCATTTGATTTTTCAAACTTTGCTGCTACCTAACACGCGCATTCTCTCTAGCTCGTTGTAATTTAATTCAACAAATAATTTCCCTGGCTAGTGATAACCATGAATTCATCAAGAATTAATTAAGTTATGATAGGCTTTGGGATAAAGTTTGTCGATCTTTTAATTTAAAGATTCAAAATTTTGACTTTTTTGATTGAGATATTATTATTATTCGAGAGATTGGTTGTGTAATGTAGTCCAGCTAATTAACAAAGAGATCCGGCCTGTAACACTTTTATATTTCAAATTTATGCCAAGTCGAGTTTTATTGATTCAAAGCCTAGAAATTTAAATTAGGTGCTAGATTAATTTGAAAATATATTACCTAAGATGAAGAAATTGACAATGAAAAGTGCAAGGGAAAAATATCAATTGGACGCACATGATATAGTAACAGAAAAGGTGTTAAGTGTCATATTTTGCTTGGTTTTTTTTCTCTTTTTTATTTTTTTATTTCTCGGAAGAAAATGAGAGAAAATATTATTTGGTGCTACTATCATATATGAATATAGTTGAAGAGTGGAGAGAGTTTGGAATAATTTTTTACTTTTATATTTTCTTTATAGCTTCTCTTCGAACAAATTAAAAAAGTGAATATAGTTTCCTTTTCCATTTCTTTTCTTCTCTCTTTCCTGTTCAATTTTTTTTTCTCTCCTTTAATTTTTCATCAAATCAAACATAGACTTAAAGTTTTATATTCTCGGATAATTTTATTGCTTTGTTTCTTTCTTTCTTTTTTAAATTAAATATTGCTTTGTACTTTGTGAGTAATTTGCTACGTGGTTCTCCAACAAATAAATATCCTTTAGAATTAGGTTAGATGTGAACTTTCACATTCATATCAAGTAGAACCCTATCTTGGAATCCAAGCTAGCTTTTTTGTTCACAAACCAAAAGTGTTTGAGAATTTTGCAGTCGAGTTATATGGACATAGTTCGATTGTAGGAGTAGGTCCTTCTCTCATTTTGTCTCTACAGTTTCAAGTCAATTGTGCCCACTACAAGTAGGACATGCTCAAATTAATGACCATTTCCAATTTTATTAAACGTCAAAACATAAATTTCTTAATTCAATTATTGGTTCATTGAATTTCTATTAAATATTTGTTTGACTTAATCCCCACATCAGCCAAGAGCGATCAAATTGTGCTCTCATAATTGTTTTTCTCATATCTCAACATCAGAGCGAGAAGTAGATTAGGAGTGTTTACTTTTTGCCTTCGAAAAAAAATTATTTTCATATTCCTCTTGTGGAATTTATTGATTGTTTTTATCATTACTCCTGCACTTTAAATGAATAATGTTAATTAGTCGTTAACTAATAAAGGGGGGCATGTCATTCCCTTTTTCTAGCTGTGTCAGATTTTTTCTATGTTATAAACATTGTAAACAACTAATCCCCTAATTACAGGCTTTATTCAAATATGGTGCCAACCAGGGAGTGGACCAAGATGAATATTGTCTTGATCTGTATATGATCCGAAAGCTCGTTGGCTTCTATTGATCCAAGCTCAGAACTTTGTTGGAGAGGAAAGTAGGAACGCTATAATTCTTTCTTATGGACTCTGTAGATTCCTTCCTTTTTTCCACATCTTCTCTATTGGATTTATGGAGTCCTCCACTGGATATTGAATTTTTCTGGTCAATCCTCTGTTCCTCCTTTATTCATCCAGAGAAAACAATTTATAGCTATTAGGAAACATAATTGCTTTTGTATCTCCTCCCATATTTTTTCCGTAATTGGAGTATCATTTACGAGTCGTGAGGAGTTAGTATTGCAACGTGCATTACTGGCAGATTCCGTGCGCTCGTCTAGTAACGAGCTCTTGGGCGCGTGCTTGGAATGCACGCTCCTGGGAGGTGCACTGCCCGCCTAGCTGCGTGCATGCCCCTAGGTCGCGTGTGCATCCCAAGGTCGCGTGCGCGTCTTAGGTTGCGTGCGTCTAAGATCGCGCTCGACTAGTTGTGAGCACCTGGTTCCGTGCGCCCTAGGCTGCACATGCATCCCAAGACTAGCGTGTGGTGCGTGCACGCGCGCAACATGGAGTGCATGCACATATTGTCGCGCGTGCACCAGGGAGCACGTCCCTGGGCACGTGGCCCTAAGCATGCACACGCTAGCCAGGATGCGTGTCCCTTCGCGCACACGTGCTAGTGTGCGTGTGGCCTAGTGTGCGCATGTAGTGTTGGGTGCACGCAACCCTGGACGTG